>CM028751.1:13204386-13932591 GCA_016801395.1 Leptodermis oblonga | reverse complement strand
AACGCCGATAAAATAGACTGTCACCCTAAACCTTAAGCAACATGAAATAGATTGATCTATAGAAGTGTCTCTGAAACGCAATCCAAATATAATACTATCAATCCCAATACAAATCAACTCCACTAATGGGAAACATAGACACACGTTCGGAGATATATCAATCAACATGGACCAAATTCAACCCGAAAGTGTGTGTGTGAGAAATTGCTCTAAAATTGAACGTCAACGGAGCACTATTGGAATAATATTAGCACCTTTCTGATGAGCAGCTCTAACCAGTCTACAATTAAAATACATATTAAGAACCAATTAGAAAAGAACAAAATACAGAAATTCCCAGCAAGTGTAAGAAGTGAAATGGACTGAATAACACTTGTCTGTTTACTAAAAACCATAGCAATCCAATATAAGAGTTTTCATGTAGCACATAACAAGCACTTGTGCTTAAAGAATATCTTATAAGCCATAACAACTAAGAGAGAACATGAGCTTTCACTATTCTAACTTTAACATAACTTGAATAATGATTTTATCATGCCAATCAGGAATTGGCTATATGGATATTTTTGTTTCATGAATGGAAACCTAATCTTTTCCCAATAATGTGTAAACCTAGTTCCTGAGACCCTCAAACCTCAAGATTTTAGAAGGCATAGGATGATCTTATTCATTCATTGTATCCATAACCAAGAGTAGAGAAGCAACTACCAGTGATAGAACTTTAACCTCCCCAATCATAATTGGGAACTTAACCATATTCACACGGTCTTGCCTACTGTAATATCAGTTATCGACAACTTCATCCTCTGACTATCTCTCTGGTGAAGACTCAAGTCACACACAAGAAGAATGTACAAAATAATAAAGTAAGATGACATTTTCAACTTTTAAAAGATATCAAATCACCCTCTTGTTGTGGCCTTAGAGCTTCAAGTTCAACTTAAATGTAATAATACACCACTGACTGCTCAGATGGAGACTAAGAATACAAAACACAGAACAAAAAACAAGAATGCTGTACCATACTTTCTAACGCTAGTTCATCAAGAATTTTGACAGGCTAAATTAGAGAAAATGAAAGTGAAAACTGGATGAACAAATGTTTCATCACCATCCCACTGTATACTATAGCCTAACGTAGAGCAAAAATAATTATTTTCCTATTCGTTATGATTTCTCAAAATTCAAATACAACTTAGAGCTGGCCTCCCACTGACCACTGGCAAGTTCCATCTTAACTCTAAAGCTTCAAACTTTTAGCTAAAATGAACCGAAAGGGTTCAGTCCAACACCAAATTGATATAAAGATCCAATATTGAACAGCCAAAAGAACACCGTTCCTGATAAAGATAAATGAATTACAAAACCCAAAGAATTTATCTTAATGGATAATTACCATTAGTTCCCCTTAAACCTAAAAGGGTTATTTACAGCAACAGCGACCCTTCACTTAAAAGAAAATCTCAACTTTCCTGTTCGCATAGCACTATTGGAACTTTTCATATTCTAGAATAAATAACCTTACCCGTTGGTTGCAGAATTGGCTCATCACGAAGGCTACTCAATGGGCGCTGCTTGCGTTTTCGACGCATACCTGCACAATTGAACGAGTAAGTATACGAAAATTGAAAAGGGGGCTTACGGTGGAATTTCTGCTTAAAGAAGAAAACAAATACGTGACCTCTGTTTAGTATTCCTTGCCTCCTTACGAGTTGCGACCTCTGCGTAGCCTCTACTGTGTGATGAAGATGAAGAGTTTGATACTCTTTTGCTTCTCCGTGAAGCCTTTGGAGAATTTTGAGATAGAGGGCTAAGTAGATAGAGTCAGTTGCCATGGAAAGTGGGTGTTAAATTTTGAAAAAAAAAAAACCAAAGAAAATTAGCCGCCAGATTTTTTAAGCCTAGAGCGCGGGAAATCAAAATATTTCCTTAACATTTCCTTGTAGTGCAAACGTGTATACCAAGTGCATTTTTCTTTGATCAAACTACTTAACCACATTTCAATTTTTATGATTTATTAATTTACACTTTTATTCTTTTTTGATAATCCAAAATATTTTACAATTTATTTGATTTCATCTATAAATATTCCTTAGTTTTATGTGATTAATTATGAAAAGGTGCAAACAATGTAGGGTCTAATAGTGTGTTATTTGTATATATTCACACATATTTAATTAGTATTTAAAAATATTATTCTAAATAGGAAAATTAATTATAGTACTCCATCCGTTCCATTAGAAGAGTCCATTTTGTATTACTAAAAATAATATTACAAAGTGGACTCTTCTAATGAAACAAAGAGAGTATAAGATTAATTCTCAAAAGTAACCATTTTAGCTTCAAAATTATAAGTGATACAATTTTTTTTAAAACCTCTTCATTTGAAAGTATAAGTTTAGTTCTCAAACGTAACACTTTTAGGTTCAAATGTATAAGTGATACTTTTTAAAATAAACTCTTCATTAAAAAGTATAAATTTAATTATCAATAATAAAATTTCTAGGATCAAAGTTAGTAATGATACACTTTAAAATAAACCAGTAATTTCAAAAGTATATGGTTAGTTCTCAAACGTAACACTTTTAGATTCAAAAGTATAAGTGATACCTTTCAAATAAACTCTTCATTTCAAAAGTGTAAGTTTAATTCACAAAAGTAACATGTTTAAGATCAAAGTTATAAGTGATACTTTCAAAAAGTAACTATTCATTTCAACCATATAAGTTTAACTATTAACATTTTTAGGTTCAAAAATTATAAGTGATACTTTTTATTAAATAAACTTATCATTTCAAAAAAATACATTTAGATTCAAAAGTATAAGTGATAGTTTCTACAATGAACTCTTCACTTCAAAAGTATAAGTTTAATTCTCAAACGTAACTTTCTTAATGTCAAAGCAATAATAAGTGCTGCTTTTTAAAATAAACTTTTCATTTCAAAAGTTTATGTTTAGTTATCATTAGTAATATTTTTGGGTTCAAAAGTATAAGTGATACTTTTTAAATTCCATTTTCATTTCAAATGTATAGGTTTATTCTAAAAAATAACACTTATAGGTTCAAAAGTATTAGTGATACTTTCTAAAATAAACTTTTCTTTCAAATGTATAAATATAATTCTTAAGTGTAACATTTTTAGCATCAAAGTTATAATTGATACTTTTTAAATTACTTTTCAATTTAAAAGTGCAAAATTAATCATCAAAAGTGACATTTTTGGGGTTAAAAGTATAAGTGATACTTTTTAAAGTACATTTTTATTTCAAAAAGTATGAGTTTGATTATCAAAAGTACCACTTTTAGATTCAAAAGTATTATGAATAATTTCTAAAATAAAATTTTCATTCAAAATTATAAATTTAGTTCTTAATGTAACTTTTTTAAGGATTAAAGTTCTGATTGATACTTTTTAAACTACTCTTCATTTTAACAGTCAGTGAAAGAATCATCCCGTTTTTTTTTTTTTGGAAAAAATACTTCATTCTTAATATATTACATTGAGTCCTATCAACTTTACATTATAAATAGTCAGAACTATCCCATGTTGTATTGGCCCGCTTTTACATTTTCTATATCTCAATTATTCATTTCATAAAAGAAGCATTCGAAGATTGTGAAGGAGGGGTTTGTTCGGCAGAACCTAGAACTCCACTTTGCTCTAGATCAGATTGTTTGTTCTCCTAAAATTAAAGAAGAATGGTACCTGAGCAGTGGATCAAACGATATACCTTAGTTTAATTTAAAATTCAAAGTGACAAAATCAACTGTATCTGTTTTTTAGCCTTTGTGTTTGTTCTCCTAAAATTAAAGAAGAAGGGTACCTAAGCAGTGGATCAAATGATATACCTTAGTTTAATTTAAAATTCGAAGTGACAAAATCAACTGTATCTGTATCTGTTTTCTAAATGTGTTTGTAGCAGGGAACTTTTTTCAATGGAAAATCAATAAAGGAAAGCTAAAAGCTTGTATTATTCTGTAATTGAAAATTGTGCACAAAGATGTAACAGAACAGTAGCAGCAAGCTGAAAGAAAAAACTAAGCATTCTCACACAAGCTCATAACCAACTGTGGAAGCACATTAAATATATTGAGACATTTTGTGTTCAATGATAAAATATGGCTATTGATGGAATGTGAATTATGCAATTTGTTGATGTTTCTTCCGAATGTTCTGCTGCTCCCAGGGGTCCTCAATGGCGTCAAATAAAATGGTAAATCATCCAAGTGACTTGAAGTAACTTTAGCACCCTGATTTCTTCCAAGAACAAACTCCTCACTGCCCTTTTTGCCACATTCAGAAACATCACCAAAGGTGGAGGATCTCAAAAACAGAATGATACAAGAATTTCCATAATGATATAAGAAGCCAAACACAAGAAAACAGAATAGAGTAATCTCAAGAGTTCAGATACTATATAGATCATGTTACTGAGAGTAGACTACAAACACAAAGGCTAAAGGGCACCAAAGATTGCAGCATTAATGCAGGAAATTATGAGGCTACTACCAAGCAAAGATACCACCAAACATATGAGCAGAATACTCATGTGAGCAAAATACAACCACCCAACCCGTAAGAAACATCATACGAGCAGAATTTCCATAATGATATAAGAAACCAAACACAAGAAAACAGAACAGAGTAATCTCAAGAGTTCAGATACTATATAGATCATGTTACTAAGCGAGTAGACTACAAAAACAAAGCCTAAAGGGCACCAAAGATTGCAGCAATAATGCAGGAAATTAGGAGGCTACTATCAAGCAAAGAAACAACCAAAACCATTTCTCTATTGTGTAGCTAAAATAATTCAGAAACTAGAAAAGAACTTCAGGGACAATGTGAAAGCTAGAGTCATACTGCTGATAATGACTTTAATTAGAAGTGATAACAACTTTGATCTCCTTTGTTTCTATTCCTATTGTTTCAGCTGAATCTTCCAGAGATTTGAAGAGCTAGAGAAAAAGCTGAGAGACTAAGCCTAGTTTCAGTCTACAAAAGGAATCTGAGTCGCATTTTCCCATCCTTCAACAAAAGGTGGAGGATCTCAAAAACAGAATGATGCAAGAATTTCCATAATGATATAAGAAGCCAAACACAAGAAAACAGAATAGAGTAATCTCAAGAGTTCAGATACTATATAGATCATGTTACTGAGAGTACACTACAAACACAAAGGCTAACGGGCACCAAAGATTGCAGCATTAATGCAGGAAATTATGAGGCTACTACCAAGCAAAGATACCACCAAACATATGAGCAGAATACTCATGTGAGCAAAATACAACCACCCAACCCTTAAGAAACATCATATGAGCAGAATTTCCATAATGATATAAGAAACCAAACACAAGAAAACAGAACAGAGTAATCTCAAGAGTTCAGATACTATATAGATCATGTTACTAAGCGAGTAGACTACAAAAACAAAGCCTAAAGGGCACCAAAGATTGCAGCAATAATGCAGGAAATTAGGAGGCTACTATCAAGCAAAGAAACAACCAAAACCATTTCTCTATTGTGTAGCTAAAATAATTCAGAAACTAGAAAAGAACTTCAGGGACAATGTGAAAGCTAGAGTCATACTGCTGATAATGACTTTAATTAGAAGTGATAACAACTTTGATCTCCTTTGTTTCTATTCCTATTGTTTCAGCTGAATCTTCCAGAGATTTGAAGAGCTAGAGAAAAAGCTGAGAGACTAAGCTTAGTTTCAGTCTACACATCATATGAGCATAAGGTGATTGATCTTGGAATGCAGTTGAAGGTGACAAACGGAATCTGATTCACATTTTCCCATCCTTCAACAAAAGGTGGAGGATCTGAAAAATAGAATGATGCAGGAGCCAGGAACAGAATACTGAGATCAAAAGTTTAAGGAACTTGAAGAAAAGATCAGGGAGCAAGAACAATAGTTGACATGCACCATTGCTGCAGACTCAGCTGTTAATTGAACAAGATCCACCCCTCTTGAAGGGAAGGATTCTGTCACAGATGAGCAAATGCTCGAGTCAGAGTGTCACATTCTTATAAGTTCAAACTCATTTAACTGCCATTTGATCCAAGGTCTTACATCACTGAAGGATGAATATGTTCATAATGTTAGAAGGAAGAGATTATCAAGAAATGGGGAGACACAGAACAATGCTGCTACTGCTGCTAAGCCAAAAGCAGGCAATCTGATCCACCCGTAATCACTGGCCAAAGGCCAGCAATCCATGGCAAAACCAGCAGAGATGCAGTGCAGACGAAGAACAAGAAAAGAATTTGCTCATAAACTTCCACCCTACCCTTAAGAAACCTAAAATGAATTTGATATGTAGAAAAAAAACCATTAACTACAAACAAACTAGAAAAATGAAGAAAACACCAAAACTAAACTACGAGACAAGTAGCAAAAGAAGCACATTAATTTTTCTTTTTTTTTTTTTTTTTTGCAACATGAAGCCAAGTTTGTCTTTTACCTGTTCCAAATAAGATCTTCATAGAGTCATTTTAGACTTCTACTCCATCAACACCTTCACGAACCCAGCTGATTTCATCACTCTCATCATCATCTATAAGATTGCATAAATTGCTTTGCAAGTAAGTTTCAACATCTGCCATCGGTTCCATGTTATACTTACCTCTTGCAGCTGTAGAGATTATAACACGCCAATCACTATCAACCGCATCTGCAACATAGAACACTTGTGTAGCTTGGGACGATAAAATGAAAGGCTCTTTATGTTGTCTAACATTTGTGAAGTTAGCCAGTGTAAACCCATCGCTATCTTGTGTTAATCGATGCCCTTGTGAGACCCAATCACAACCAAATAAAACAACCTTACGACTTATATAATCCAACTCAATAATATCCGTCAACATTCCATAGTAATCTAACTCACTTAAGATGGGATTTTGATCTCGTATACTAGAAAAACTTGATGTCGTTGCCTTGACAACTACCCCACTATTTTGTGTTTTTCTTTTACCCTCTACCTCTTTTGTATGGAATCTAAAGCCATTCACAACATATTTTCCATATGTTACTCCTATGTTGTTTGGACCTCTAGCAAGCAATTTTAAATCTTCAGATATTGCATCCTCTTCAGGCAATTGCAAACCATTGACCTACAAAATAGGAAAACACATTATGTGTAAGGAATAGAATAGAACAATAAGGAACACGCTGCAATCTAAAATAGGCTTACGTGATGAGAAAACCACTTAGCAAATTCTTCACTATGAATACGTTCAATTTGGTGGGGTGCAACGCGTGAATGCTTTTCTTCTACTAGTTTACGATGTTTCCTACAATTTCAACATAATCAAAGCACGCCTAAAATTGTATATATACATTTATATTTTTACACACATACATTACAAAACTGAGCAAATTTAATAGAAGGAACACACTTACTCAATATATGGTTTGACTGCCTCACAATTAAACAAGACATATTGATGTGCCTTTTTAAGTGTGTCTCCATCAAATTTCTTAGCTGTTCCTTTTCCAAGAGCATGACCTTCCACAGTAAAAACATCCAATCCATGTGTTGTGGATACATTTACGTCCTCGTTTCTATTGGTGGAAGTAAATTTTGATTCTACATAATCCGCTAAGTACAGTGAACAGAATGTCAGGCTTTCTTCAGCAAGATACCCTTGAGCAATTGAACCTTCAGGCCTACTTCTATTTCGAACATATGATTTCAGTGTACCTAAATACCTTCAAGTAAAATTAAATAAAGTAATGAGAAATAACGAATTCAGATTTGCAATATATGAACAAAATTACCAAATAGAAAATCTTAAATAATTACCTTTCAATATGATACATCCAACGATAGTGTACTGGCCCTGCGAGCTTCACTTCAGTAGCCAAATGAATAGTTAGATGCACCATTACATCAAAAAATGAGGGGGGAAATACCCCTTCCAATTGACAAAGAGTAATAGCAATTTCTTTTTCCAACTTAGCCACATCTGGTGGATAAACTACTTTAGAGCCTAAGTCTCTAAAATATTTACTCAATTTAATCAAAGGAACGCGCACGGACTTTGGCAAGGTTTTTCTCAATGCTACAGGTAGTAATTGTTGCATCAAAATATGATAATCATGACTCTTCAATCCAACAAGTTTAGGCGGTTTTAATTGAACACCCCGTGAGATATTAGAAGCATAGCCATCCGGCACCTTCACATTTTTCAAAACCTTGCAAAACTTTCTCTTTTCTTCCTTATTCATTTTACAAGCTGCTGGAGGCAAGTAAACTTTGCCGGACTGTTTTAAAATGGGATGAAGCTCAGGTCTGATCCCCATTTCTTCTAAATCAAGTCGTGACTTGTGATTGTCTTTTGTTTTTCCCTTCATATCTAGTAATGTTGCACAAATGCTCTCACAAACATTCTTTTCAATATGCATGAAATCTAGATTGTGCCGTACCACAACATCTTTCCAATATGACAATTCAAAGAAAATGCTTCTTTTCTTCCAGTTGAATAACTCTGGATTGTCAACAACTTTCTTCCCAAATTTGAAAGTTGCATCTTTCAATTCTTCCAGCACTTTGTCCCCCGATAGTCGTGGTGGAGGTCGTCCATCCTCCTCTGTGCCATCAAATAGTCTGACATTCTTTCGAAATCTATGATCCCTAGTCAAAAATCTACGATGACCCATATAGCAATACTTATGACCATGATTCAACCATCGCGAACGCGTGAATTTGTGGCATATAGGACATGCTAATTCACCTTTAGTACTCCATCCAGACAAATTTGCATAACCAGGAAAGTCACTAATTGTCCACATTAAACTTGCACGCAACTGAAAGTTTTTTTTGATTGATGCATCATACGTTTCAATTCCCACATTCCATAAATCTTTCAAGTCTGCAATAAGAGGTTGCAAGTAAATGTCAATATTATTTCCAGGAGCTTTTGGGCCAGGAATTAATAAAGACAACATCGTATATGGTTGCTTCATGCACATCCACGGAGGAAGATTATACGGTACTAGAAGAACCGGCCATGTACTGTGTCCTACATTCATATTACCAAATGGATTGAATCCATCAGAAGCTAACCCCAATCTTACATTACGAGGATCACTGGCAAATTCAGGATATTTCCTATCAAATGTCTGCCAAGCAGGAGAATCAGCTGGATGTCTCATGTAACCATCCTTTGTACGACTTTCAGCATGCCATTTCATGTTGCCAGCTATTTTTGATGACATGAACAAGCGTTGCAACCTAGGTTTTATAGGAAAATACCACAAAACTTTGTGAGCTATCTTTCTTTCCTCGCCAGTTGGATCTTTATCTGAAGCTTGCCACCTCAATTCATTGCACATTTCACATGAAGTTTTTTCTCTATTTACTCCCCAATATAATGTGCAGTCATTAGGACAAGCATCTATCTTCTCATAACCAAGCCCTAAATCCTTCATTAGTTTTTCACATTCGTAGTATGTATTAGGTAGATCAGTCATTGCTTCTGGAAATGCTTCCTTCAATAATTCCAATAGCATATTAAAATGTCTATTGCTCCATTTACCAAGACATTTTATGTGCAGCACACGAATGATGAAGGACAGTTTTGAGAACTTCTCACAGTCTTTATATAACCTCTGCTGTGAATCATCAATTAATTTATAAAATTTTCCAGTAACCTCAGGGGCAATATCTATATCTCTTAGGGATCCCATTGAAGTATCTAGGTTTACATCTTGTTGGGGAACACCAAATGCATCATGGACTAAACCACACATGTCATCAATAGTTGTTGAAGTTGTAGACTTAAGAGGATGTGAAGAACTGCTTGAATCACTTAGTGAGAACTCTCCGTGAGCTATCACTGGTTATACCCTCTAATAAATCCATCAACTATCAAATGCTCACGTGCTACATTTCTTTCCACATATATACCCAGTTTACATTTTTTGCACGGGCATACAATCATTCCATCTTTATTTGAACTTAAAAAAGAAAAATCTAAAAATTTCTCAAGTCCAAGTAGGTAGTTTTGACAATACCTTGCTTTTTGCATCCAAGTCTTATCCATATTCCAATGACACAACCAAAATGTATCACAAAGCTTTACCTAAAAAAAAAAAACCTCAACTTCAATGCACATCATATTCTAAGGAGGACGGTAGTAAGCTTACATAGAAAACCTAACAATTTTATACCAGTCTATTATGGGTATGCAGTTTCTAATGCTTTAAAGGAGCATCAAACACTGAAAGAACAAGCAACAAATGCTTATTGTAACTTGGGAAAAAACAAAAATGAAGACATGTTTAATAACAATCATACGTGGACAGAAATTTTGGAAAAGACAATTTGACAAAGAAAGAGTAAATTCATCCATATAACCAAACCTTTCTTTCAATCAATGGAAAGAAGCCAAAACTCCAAACCTTAACATTGTCTTGCAACTGTCAATGAAATACAAACAGCAGAGGAGCCACACAAAATTAAAAATAAAAAAAAAATTTAGTGGATAGCTGTTTCTATCTTTCCAATATTTTATGAGCAAGTAAAGTTGCAGATACCTAAATAACAGGCTTGGTTTTAAAAATTCTAAAATAAAACCCCCTAATTATAGCATCTAGGAAGAAATGTGGTGAAAATTTCTCCTCCAAGCCATGCAAATGATTCCATGATTTCTTATTGTACGGTGTTCAACATTCATATAAATGAAAAAAGGAACACATATATGAGCATCAACAAATGATTCGAAACAAGTCTCTTAAACACTCATGGCAAATAAATACAATTAGAAGTATAAGGAAACTACACTCCTGGCAAATAAAAACAATTTGAAATTCTATGTATGAAAGGCGATATCCTAGCTAGATCCCTACACCTTCTTCCTTCCCTAAAGCTTAAGCATTACACAGGATTACAGATTTAGAAATCTGCAATGCTAGCCACCACCAAAAGAGAGAAAAATTAGAAGGAAAAGACATGCTATCTATGAAAGACTAAGAGTCTCTCCATTTCAAAATATAAATGCGTTCTGTCAATGCTTCATCCTTGGATGCGACTGGAATGTCAACTAGAATCTCCAAATCAAATATAAGGATATACAATATAGAGAGGAAATTTAGGTAATGGCATATAAAGAAAATAAGTAAGTCGTGGAGTTTGGCTCTGAAAAACTAACATATATACCCAGAGGATCATGAGAAATCCAGCAGATTGAATTGGCAGACAGATTGAGAAGGCTACCTCTAGCATCTTCCCTCTACAAAATGTTTACATTTGCTAAGTAAGGTTCTCAAGGCAGCTAATAAATTTGATCTTGTCAAATTGATGGAGGTTCAGGGTGACAAAACTGAGGCAACCTACAAATCTTTTCTTTCAACTCCAAATTCTTCTGTTAAACTAAAAGCAAATTTCAACTCAAGGCAATTCAATCTCTATTTTTCCATCTTCTCTCTGTTTGAAAAAATAACACACCTCAGATGCTGTCAACTTACTTCAATCTACAATCACCCAGGGAGAACAATCTAAATTGAAAGATTATAAAACCAAACTAATTCATTCAGCACATGCAATTCAACACCACTGCAGATCAATCAAACTATATGATCGTACACAAATTAAGACAATCAAATAATCTGAACAAAATAGTCAGAATCAAACCAATTTGGTTTGGAAAGAAACAGAGGAAAGCAACTCAATCTGAGTAAATTCAAATCACACAAATACTTTATGGAAACAAACCCACCAAAAATTAATTTGATTGCTCTCTAAACAGTAAGGCTGTGGCTTAATAGACAGAAAAAATTTCTGTTGGCAGAAGAGGTGCAGAAGCCAATCGGTATAAATTTTTCCCCCCTTTTTCAATTTTAAAAATATACCTTTCTATTGTAGTAGAAGACAGTTGATGGTGATATCACCGAAGGGAGGTTGAAGGATATTGCCACCGGCAGCCAAAGATCCCTCCTTCACTCAAGTTTTATGGCTTTAATTAACAGAAGTGAAAAAGGAGACCAAAAGAAATCGGCAGAGAGAGGCAGAAGGAAAAGAGGAGCATATAAGCCATGTTTCCCCTTTTTTTCAGTTAGATAAAATTACCTTCACTGATGGTATAATAGATTGAAGATGATTGCCACGGCATCCAAAGATCCCTCCTTCACACAAAGCACTCCACCGCTTTCTCCAGAGGAAACAACTCCCGATTTGGACAGAAAATTGAGTTGAAGAAATGCCACATCGAAACCACCGTGTCTTTTGGGTTTCTCATAATGTAAACAATTTTGCAATTTCAACACTTGATTGAATCGGGGAGGACTTTGTAATTCAAAAATTGGTGTAGAAAAGTCTAGGAGAATGGATAATTAAGAGGTTGAGGAAGTGCTGTGGAGGTGTAGCTTGGAGAGGCTTAGGAACCTGGAAGGAATAAGAAGGGCTCAAATTTGTACGAAGTGCCTAATAGTTCCTATTTCCGACGTGGGGGGGTCGGAGAAGTTTATGGCTTAATTAACACAGGGAAAAATTAGAGGGAAAAAATTATTAGCGGAGAAGAGGAGCGATTAAGGGAGTTCAAAGTCAGGCGAGGGGAGTTCTATAGACCGTTAGGAGTTAAGGTTCAAACTTATTGATATTATGACATTTTTGTAATGTGATAATAGAGTTAAAATACTAAGTATATGCTTATTTACATAATAACATGTACTTGTTTACTAATATAATAATAGCTTAGTTAGAAAGGTAGTAATAGATTATAGATTTAAAGACGTTTTTCTAATAGTGTCTTAAATAAGTATTTTTAAAGGCATTTATTTTATTATGTCATATTATCTTTAAGTGATAATGTAGTAATACATATATGTAGTTCCTAATGTCATAATAGAGCCCCTATTAAGGCATTTACCTTTTAATACATTAAAAAAAATGTAGGGAAATCCATATTTTGTTGTAGTGCTCATTTATTTACTCAATTAAAATATTTAATCCCTTTAGTGAGAACACTCACCGTGAGTCTCTAATACTTTTGGAGCAAATCTGCATTAAATTAAGTTTGTTTTAATAAAGTAATTTCAATAGTAATTAATACTATAGAAATGACAACTTAACTTTAAATAATTATTTTCTTTAATTACTAATGCTATTCAATTAATAATACATGCATGTATGTATATAAAATATATATACACGTGGGTGTATTTATATTATATATACATATATATATTTCCAAATTCCCATTAATATTTAGTTTTATCTTTTCTTTATTATTTTTCTTTTAACCTACCGGAGTCCTTTTTCTTCATTCTTAGCCCATGATCCATTTTTCTTGTTTTGTTTATTTTCTATTCTTCTTACAAGAACATGCATACACTAACTATTTTTCCTTTTTTTTTAATTTTTAATAAAGCATATGTATTTGACCAAAACTAATATTTTCTCTTTATTTCATATTATCATTAACTAAACAAAATTAAATCTAACTAAACATATTTTTCTTTAATTCATTTTAATTAAAATCATTCCTATAAAATATATACATTTCTAATAATTCATAACATCTATATAACATCTAAAATCATATATTCAAATTAAAATTTAAGAAAACTCATAATTTTATAGTTTAAACTTATAGGCACTAAAAACTGAATTCCAAAATCAATATAATTATTATTATGTCATTCAAAGATATGAAAATTATTTACTCATAATCAAATTTTGTAATTCCATATTATATAAAAGCGTTGTTAGATACATAACTATTATAAATAATTCCTCAAATTTTACAAGAAAAGCTAAAGAAATAATACCTTCTTGAAAGCTTTGTATTTCCCTTCTTTCCTACTTCTTCACTCTTTCCTCTCTATTTCCCTTCTTTCTTTCTCTCTTCTCCTCTTCTCACGGTTTTGCTGTGTTGTTGTTCTCTTTTCTTTCTTTTCATTGGATTCAATATAGTTATATGTATATATACGAATGGTGGCTAGGTGGAGAAACCTCCACCGCCTCTTCCTTTTCTTTTATTTTATTTAATCAATTAGTCAATCAATTAGTTAATCAAGTAGTTTAAGGATAAGCTAGCCCATTTCTTTGACTACTTTTTTTTTATTTTTATTAATTTTCCAACACTTATCTTCTCTTCTTCTTTTTTTTTCCAGCCCAACAATTGTCACTCTTCCCCTTCTTCTGTGTTTCTAACATGGCGAGTCATGTTTATTTTATTATTTTTTTTTTATCTTATTTAATTATTATGTTTATCTTCTTCTTTTGTCTTTTCTTAGACATTTAATTGTAATTCTATACCTTTAAATTTTTAACATTTTGTGGTATCGAATCTTACAAGACAATAAGAGTCATTTTATTTTCTCTTACTATACATTTAACTAGTTTTCTATATTTATAAATCTTAAAATCCCGAAATTACTCCTAATAGTTCAAAACTTAATTTTAAATTTAATATCTCAACTTTATTCGATTATCAAAAATCGTAATTTTACATAGTGTTAAGTTCGGTTAAGTAGATAACTTAAGGATTAAACATAGGGTTAAAAATACGGGGTTTTACAGCCGAGGCAAGTCAAAATTTTGTGGCTGAAGTCAACTCTGAACTAACATACAACAATCTGATGTCGGTAGTGAACAAAGGACGGAGACAACACACTCTCAAGGGAGGTGAAAACACCCTATAAAAGGTCAATCTAAAAAGGCAATGCCGCATATTTGAGATTTATAACGTAGTTCCTTCTACCTTTGTTCCGCTTAGATGCGATCACAGTCCATCCATCTTCAGCTTCAACTAGTTGAGGCTTGCATTCATCAGTCATTGTTGGGGCCCTACTGACACCAGAACGAGACTGTGGAACATCTACAACCATCATTGATGAGTCACCATTTACCGAATTCTCATCACCACCATCAGTGTCATCGTTGTCATCATCACTGTCACTATTGGCCTGTGTCCAATTGGCATAGCAAATGATCAGTGGAAGCTGACAAAAGGATGCACAAAATACATTCTAACTTGAATATACTAGGAAAATGACATTCAAAACTTCTACAACAAACGTAGGTAGCTCTAAGTCTCCTAGACATCCTCCACAAAGCATTATTAACCAAGCAATACTCACTTTTAGAACAGGGGTTGCACTCTTGGGTGGTTTTGTTGCCTTTAGCTTTTCTATGGAGCTAAAGTCTCCTTCCAAACATCCTTCATGCATAAGCACCAGCTCTTCTGCTATCTGATTAATATGACAGCAATTGAGTAAGGAGAAAAAACTTTATCAGGTGCAGAAAAATAATAAATAAATAAAAGACCAAGAAATCTGAATTCCTGCTAATTTTTTCTACATATAAATGACATTCAAATTGTAACACCTATCATACAGCCATAGTAAGGGCTGCATGGGTTTATGTTTAAGTGAAACTGCAACATCCTTTCTAAGATTGGTCATATACAGAGATCTTCACGCTCGTACTACCATTTTCAGTATAAAAGGCAACTAGCCAATTTAGCAATCTCTCAATAATAGATATAAAAAAAGAATAATTCTGAAATAACAATTGCAGAGTACTTCTTTAGCTGGTGTCAACAAGTAGAGGCTTATGCCCAACGAGTGATTGTTATTTCATACATGCAAAAGGCTACCCATAATTCTTACATGGAATAAAAAAGTAAAAAAACATCCACAACAATTTTGTTACAAAATGTAACTGATGTTAAATGTTGACGTTATTGTCTTCTTGTCTTTTGTTTTGACAGAGCTCCGGAATGCTGCAATGAAACTCCTCGCTCAGTGCTAAAACAACCACAATCTGCAACGAATAACGCCCAACCTATGCCAATTCTTCACCAAATCATGATATCATACTCTGCACTTCTCGACTTTCATGTTCAATTCAACTGTGATTTGTTTGTTTTCACCCGAAAAATACACGAACTGGCTTCATAACAACTCAGACTGAGATGGATTAAAAGTGCTTTTCTATCGACTCACTCTCTCAAACTTTAGTTGTTAAATCCTAGTTAGTTTCTGGCACTAATTTGTGTTTTCCGTTATACATCAGTAACTCATGTTCATCACCAATCTCCCATAAGAATTATGGCAAGGAAGACTGACCAGAAAACAATATAGCGAGACAAGATAGTAGTCACAATCAATGAAGGAAATATTAAAGATGAAGCCTTTTGCTGATACAAAAAGAAAAAAAAGCTACAATTTCTTTTCTTTATCCGCTATGCCAAAATATCATACAAATTTTACACAAAACGCACAAATTACCTCCTCTATACTGCCATCAGCAATCTCAGTGTCGAGAGATAGCATTGCATCATCAAGAAAATCCTCCACATCATCGATATATACTTTATCTGAAACACAAAAGGAAAAAAGGATTATCAATCATTCCCGAATGAAAGAAAGGAAAAAGCTCCCAAATGACAAAATCCCATTCACAAAATTTTCATAATAAACCAAAAAATTTACTCAATTCTACAGAAATTATTTACCTTTGGACTGAGTTGGGAGGGAGAAGACATCGAGGGCGAGTTGCAGAGAAATGTAGATATGCCTATTAGCCCCTATTAGTGATCTTGGGATTTCTTTTTTTCTCGATAATTAAAAAGATCTGAATTGTTATTTGCAGTCACATTTTTACTATTCACATGCACATTTTCCTGTAAAAAGTCTAAAATACCATTGGGTGTTTAAAAATAACATTTCCTGCAATCCTTTCCCCCAAGCTGCTTTCGTGTAGCTGTTCTGTTTGGAGAAAAAAAGAAACAAAAAAATCGGTCAAATCGGATAAAAGTTCATATGAATCAGATCGACAAAGGTGAGTGGCTAAAATTCATATTTGTTTCGTTGATATTTTGATGAATTTGTTTATAATTTGGCCGAATTTTTCCCGGATCTACTATTATCCGACCGTTTTTAACCGGATCTGTTAAATTTCGACCGAGGAGATAGCAGAAATGTGCCTACAAATAATTCCTCAGCCGGATTTTCACTGAAATCCCGCCTCTCTCCGGCAGGATTTCAGTGAAAATCCCGCCCTGCATGGGCGGGATTTTGACCAAATCCCCCCCAGGTGGGATTTGATCAAAATCCCACCCCAATGCTAGGCCGGATTTGGTCAAAATCCCGCCCACCATGGGAGGAATTTTAACCAAATTCTGCCCAGTTTGGGTGGGATTTTGTCATTTACACTGAGAAAATAAGGTTTTATAATGTGAAAAAAAATTTTATTTTTTTATTTTTATACGTAAAGGGCAAAATAGACTTATTCACAGAAAAATGTGTCTTTAAATAGTAAAAAAGTGCCTGCAAATAGTATGCCCTAAAAAATAACCATATGGAAAAACTACAAATAGCTTCTTGTTTTCAGGGCGCTTTTAATGGCCATTGTAGTTAATTAACAAACAAATAATTTCTGACAAATCACAAATTAGAGCTAAACGGAGAAATTCCCTGCCACACCTTGTTGAGTCCTTCTATCAAAGCTTAACTGAGAAATTCCCATATATTTTTTTAATAAAAGAGTCAACTATCAAATAGAAGAGTCAACTTTGAGAAATATTTTTGTTGTTCCAGTAGAAGAATCAACTTTCATTTTTTTTTACACCCCATACCCTTGTTAATGTAATCATATGTGGTCCACAATTAGTTCATACTTAAAAAGTAAGGATATAAATGAAACAAAAATTAAATTAATTATTTTAGGTGATGTACCTTGACATTCATATTAAATTGTACATTTATTAAGATGAACCCTTCTAATGAAACAGAGTGAGTATTTAGGGGGAAAAAAAATTCAATATCTCATCAATTTCTTATAGGGCTGAGTTTAAACCAAATAATATTGGCTCAATTTCTCATCGATTTCTTATAGACCTGAATTTGAACCAAATAGTATTAGCTCAATATCTCATCGAGTCATAATATATGAGAAAATTATATAAGAACATCATATACACGTCTTGTATCCAGTAATAAATTAGGTAGTCTCATTCTACAGTATTTATGCCCTAATCGATTTCTGCATATAAATTCGACATATCAATAGTTATACGCCTATACCCAATTCATTAGAGATTATATGAGATACAAGGTATTTCAACATTTAACTCATAGCAGTGATACATTCAACGCTACATGCAATACCTCATAGGAGGTAGGTGATATGCAATATATATACCATACACAATACTTTAGCAGTGATACACCAGCAGTCAAACGGTCCAACCCGTGGGATATAACTTTTTGCGATAGACTCTATTTATGATAGACATTTTCGCATTGATTGACGAAGGAAACGTATACACTTATAATTTCACTACTTCATTCTCTTCTTTTCCATCAATGATATCACTCTCCTGCTTTTCCATTGCCATGTCTTTACCTCTTATTGTCCTTCAGATTTTCATTTTCTTTTCTTCTACTTCGTTTTTTTTTTTTTTTTTTTTTGGATCCTTTAAGATGTAATTTCCTGAACTTTGCAAGAAATGTCAAGTGCTTTTGATCATAATTTGAGCCATTGATGCCAGAAATGTAACTCATGTTAATTAATTGGCTGGAGCAGATGGCCTTCCTAGGAGGAACTACTTAACACAAAACTACTCTTTCTTCCCAATCCCAGGTACCCAATTAGGAGGCTGGAGGCAGTTATCTCTTTGAACAAAGGAAGAAAAAATAATAATAATAAAAGAAGAAGATGATAGTACTTTCGTTATAGTTGTCAGGTACGATGTTTTTGTTTTGCTTTTCTGCCAAAGTTTTGTAGAACAAAATAAAACTTGTAAAATTTTTCTTAGGATGAGATCTGAGATTGTAGTTTTGGGGGAAAAACAAAATTAAAGTTAAAAAACACTAATATTTCGCCGTTGCCGGGGATCAAACCCGGGTCACCCGCGTGACAGGCGGGAATACTTACCACTATACTACAACGACTTTGATGTTAAGGTGGGAGTAAACTAACTTTATAAACAAAAAGAACTGTTCGTGAGCTCTATTTAGCCGTTTCAGCGCAGTCATTTGCAAACCAACTCTTAAAAATTCATTAGTCTCAAATTTCATTGTATACTCTTTCCTGAATCCCCACGTATGGATAAAGTCCAAGAATAATAACCCCAACTATTACATAGATTTCACGCGTCTTTCAATATGCAAATTTTCCTACTATTTGGGCCCATTTGGATTTGACTTAATTTTGAAACATATTTTGAATATATATATATATATATATATATATATATATATATATAGTTGAGTAGTAAAAAAAAATTATATTTGAAATGATGAAAAAATATTATAATATATCAAATTTATAGTGAAAACACAACCAACAACAATGAAAACGAACTGGTTTCAAACCGTGTAATAATTTATCAAACTCTTGCCATCAGACTCCTTGGAGAGATACCTTGTCATATAGTCGTTGAATTTGAACTGCCGAAAAATAGCTGGTTTTTCTGCGGATACAAGTTCTGGAAAAGGTCCAGAGAACTTATCTCTTAGGCTTGGCTTTAAAAACATGGAAGTAGAAACACGAGACTCACGCAAAGGGTTTGCTAAAACCCTATGCTCCACGCTCACATATTCACCATTGGACAGTATCTGCATAATGCAATTGTTGGAAACTTTAAATGATGATAAGTGAGAAATAAGTAGAAATTTTATCTACGTTTTGGTATCTTTCAGTGTTCCAACAACTAAGGAAAATCGAATTGGAAATGAAAGAAAATTCATGGGAACGTTTGTCATGTGGAAATAGAAATGGAAATGGGAATGACAAAATGTACAAGTAATTTTTAGGACTAAAATTCCTATTTTCAGTTCATGTAAGAATCTAGCTTTTTATAAACTATTATATCATATAAAAAAAATAATTTAAGATTCATTTAATGAAATATTATTCAATTTCCAGACATAAGATGCTGCAATTCCCATTATCAATCCCGTGCCAGAACAACATCCCCAAAGATTCCCAACCTTTTAGTGCTACTTATGGTGAAATTTTTTATATTCTATGTGACCGTGTGTGTATTATGATTTGTTGCAGTTGAAAATTATAGCGTACATGGTGTATTTTGATTTGTTGCAGTTGGAAATAGCGTATACGCCTGCTTGCGAGTGTATAAGTAAAGGGGAAAAAAAACATATTTACAACAAATGCATACAAATAGTTCTTGCTTTGGTTGAACCTTAAAATCTGGGCAAAAGAATTGAAACGCTTCAGTTGAGTTTATTTACAATACCTGAAGGCTGAAGCATGTCGCCAATGTTAATGACAATAGCACTTTCCACTGGTTCAACGTTGACCCATTTCTCCCCAACTTAACTTGCAAACCAGGCACCTCAATCTGAACCAGCACGGTCAACAACCCAGGATCCGTGTGCTCCGTTAACCCGGCGGTCAATTCGGGTTGCGGGCAATACGGTAGTAATGGGACACTATGACCCGCCCATCCAAACAAGTCAACTCCTCCAACTTGCTTAACCCGTTCTCCAGTCCCAACCCTTCACACAGAATACCCCAGATCTCTTCGGCGAATTTCACAGCTTCTCGGTCCCACTCCGGCACCGTTTCCCTGCACGACGGCGGCACGTGTTCCAGGCTGCCGTTATTCGAGGAAAAGCTCAGCTGGAGGCTGTCCCTCCAGCACGCGGCTTCCGATCGGTAGAGTTCGAAATTGGTCAAATAAATAGCGGCTCTTGAGAAGTCTCTGATGTAATACTCCATCTTTATGATCTCCGGTAGCGCGAAGAATTCTCCGGCGGCGTTCAGTACCTTTCTGATTGAGCTTGGCGGGACGGAGTGGTTGATGATTTGGAAGAATCCCAGAGAATAAGCTGCTCGCCGGGCTTGGTCAACGATCGTTGACCGGGGAGACGAGAAGTCAATAACGGGGATTCTCGGGTCCGGGTCGGACTCCTGCCCTCGGGTTGACTGGTGGGTTGGAGTGGACAAAAAAGGCCGGGATGATTGTGATTCCGCGGTCAACGAGACCCTTGACGCCGATGACTTGTCAAACTTCTCCACTTCTTCAAGCCGGGTTTTTTGATCTATCGGGTCGGTTTGATGGTGTGGGTATGCGGTTGTAGCTTCCATATTGGTTCTGATTTATGAATGTCCGGCAACTGTGTGAACCGGTTCCGACGAGGTGTTGACTCAAAAGAATAGAGGGGATAAGAGATGTAGCCCTGGATGAATCATGTATTATATTATAGTTTTTTTTTTTCGGAATAAATATTTAAGAACTCAAATAGAACGATCGAGTTGCATATATTTTTTCAAACTTTTTATTTTATTTTAATCAATAATTATATGTATGATGCCTTATATAATTTTGAGTGAGATTCTCGGTAGTACAATAATCATGAATTATAATTTTAACTGAGCTAGTAATTATGATACTGACAAAACATGAAATTATATCCTTGAAGAGGGATAATGATTCTAATTATTCTGATTGTGATGTTGCTCTTAATTATGTGCAGATAAAAGAGGAGCAAAGATTGATCCATATTAAACTTTTTAAGGCACGAATTTTGAACTTTTGAAGGCATGAATTTTCATGGATTGGCGAAGACTCGTGCATTTGTCACCCTCACAAGATAAAAAATAGAAGAAATGGGAGAAGCAATCAATGGAAGGGGAAAAAAGAAAGAAGGGTAGGAGTTGTATTGAGAAGGAAAAAGTTCAGAAAACAGAGACATACATCACATTCAACGTAACCAATTTGAGAGCTATTACATGAGTTATATACTCCATTTATGCTAATTATGTCAAACACGTAATACAATTAATTCTAATAATAATGCTAAATGACATTTTTACCTAATAATCCTGACAGCATTGATGTCCTTTCGGGCAGAAGTTAATTATGAAGAGATTTTGTCACTAGAAGTTCTTAGAGTTTACGAAAAATGGTGAAAATGGAAATTTTTATTTTTATTAACAACAAAAGTGGAAGACTAGAGTTTTCTAATCTGTTTACCTATTTTTGACTATGATCATGTTTGTCTTAGAGTTGCTATGTGCATTCCGGGTTTAGTAATTTTATATCTTGTATTAGAGTTTCAAGTGACGAGGTCGTTGTATATTACTTTATGTGTTCTTTTAAAAAGTTTAGAGTTTCGAGTTTGTTTGTTTGATTTTTTGTATTCATTTTGTATCGCTGCTGTTATTACAAGAGCAGAAATTAGCAGTCAGAGCACATTTTTAATCGTTTTCCTAAAATGCCCCTTGATTATAATAACTATTTATCTTTCTTTTTCCCATTTATCCGCTTAAGAATTTTACAGCCACAAGAATTCAATTGGTGCTGCTCCTACCAATCTGAATCGTCTCCTCTCACTCTTTCACCAGCGATTTCTCCTTCCCTTCTTCGGCTGGTCGGCTCCTTCTCAGTCCACCACAACTGCAGTTTCGGCATTCTATAATTGCAACTTCAATTGGACCCAAAGCAAGAACAAGGCACACACACTCATCTTTACCACAAAAAGACTCGTTGCGACTCAATTAAAACTTCCTTCTAGTCGATGCAAAGTACAAGACTTTGATTGTGAATCAGGGGCTATTAGCTTTGAATTGCTGCTGGCCTTGAACAGCCTTATGTTAAATTTTGTTATCTAATTTTTCTTTCTTTTTTTTTTTTTTTTTTTTTTTTTGGGTATGGGACTGATGTTGTTATATTTTTCGTTTATTTGGGGGGAGCAATTTTGTTATATTTCTCACGATTCCCATCACAAGCTGATTGGAGGAAGAAGAAGATGGTGACTAAGTAATTGACTTGATCAGAGCTTGAAGACAACTACAAAGTTTTATACGGAATTAACAAGGATGACAAGAGGAGCAAAGCCAAGGGCGGTCCTGAAGAGGGTTGGGCCCGGGCGACGGACCAAGCCACACTTCCTTTAGGGGCCCAATATATACATAATTTATTATAATATATATGATTTTTATTTTGTGAGCTAAAATAAAATTTTGTATGACTGTTTTTAAAGGTAAATAAAAAAAATTGGAGGGCCCAATTTCATGATAATTCATCAAATTATTGGTACTTTTTTTTCTTTTGAAATTAAATTTGGTTTTTTTTTTAAAAAAAATTCCTCACCCCTTTTTTAAAGAATATCATTAATTCATCCAAGTTTGTAGGGGCCGAAAGCTCTTTTTTGTTTTTTTATTTTTTTTCCATTCTCAAATCAAGTTTTTCTTTTATTTTTTTACAAACAGTTTCTACTTTCCTCTCCTTCCTTCATACTCTATTGGATTACTCATACCCTCCTCCTCCTCCTACAATGGCTTCCTACTTAGTAATATTCATTTTTCTTTTTTTCACTTTTTAATTTTTTTTCTCATTACTTTCTAGTCTACTTTTACTATTTTCCCATGAATTGTTTTCTCATTTTCATCCTTTTTTTTTTTTTAAAAGAAATTTGTTTAGACTTTCATTTTTCTTTTGTTTCAGTAATTATTTCTCCTTAATTTTCTATTTTCTACTTAATATTAATGCTAATTTTTCTTTTCATTTATACGTTTTGTTCTCCTTTTTTTCAAAAAAATTTCAAACCCAAAAGGTTATGCAAATTTTAAGACTAATATATAATATACTATTTTTTTTTTTTTGAGATTTATAATATACTATTTTTATTATGAACAAATTTAAGAATTTATCAGAATTTATAGATAATATTTTACCTTGTTAAAAAAAAAATTGGGGCCTATTTTTATAATTTTGCCCTGGAGCCTATGAAGTTTAAGGACTAGGGCTGAGCAAAGCTAGTTTGGATACGATTATGAAGGATTTGTGGAGTATAGTACCGAACAATATCAGACCTAACATGGAGAATACTTGTTCACTCCAGTCCATCGACAAAGGCCTTGAGGAGAAGACAGGTTAAGGGAATCAAGTACTACCTCCTCAACTCTGGTTTCAAGATTGAGGAGACTCAGCAATGGCCACAAGATTGAGAAGACATCGTCGGGGAAGTGAGGAATGAGAGGAGACAATTTCAGTCCGTAAAATTGTTAAATGGGGAAGATGAAGATAAATATTGAAATATGCGAGGGGTATTTTAGGAAAACGATTAAAAATTTGTTCAGGTTACTAATTTCTGCTCTGGCAATAACAGCAGTCATTTTGTATACACTATAAAGATGCTTTTAATCCCTTTTCTTGATTCAGATTTAAAAAATAAAAATAAGAAAATATTTGTTAGTGGAGTACTTCCCTTCGTCTTACCTAATAGAAAAGTTTAAAAAAAAAAAAAAAACCTATGACCTTATTAATATAATGGATAAATTAATTTTTATTTTTAATCATTCATTAAATTACATACCAGTCCCTGAAGTTTCAAAAAGAGTAAATTGTATATACCGTTCGAGGTTGCCCCAATATATGTTTTCGTGCTTGGAAATATGCGTGTTTTTTCACCATCAAACTTTGTTGAAGAAAAAATTAGCTGCTCCTCCTTTATTGAAATAGTGGTATAATAAAAGGTCTTGTTATCCTGATTTTACAACTTCAAATCTTGAATTACAACGAGAAATATAAAATAATAATTTATTTAAGATCAATCATCATAGAACTCATTTGCAAATCAATCTCTCTCACAAATTCATTAAAGAATTGCTGATGATCATATCAAAAAGGTGCGTGTTTGGGGTGATGATGATGCAGTTGGTTATGGGAATGGTAAGCAGGTGGGAAAAGAAGAAGGGCATATCGGGAAGATAATTTGTCCTCCTCCTATATTCCTCCTTATTATTCATTATTGTACAATTAAATAAAATTAAGGATGTTTTTATATAATAATCTCATGTCCGGTTAAAAAAGTTGAGTGATATTACTATTTTTAAATTACAAGAGACAATTTGAATATAACTTTGTATATGGAGGTATGGGTTAAGAAAGGAGTATACAACCAGTCTGATAGTTGGATCGCGCCCATATCGATTTTAGCTACAAAAATTTATCGCTTGAGTTTAGTCTTTGATATATCGTGTATCGAGTTTAATAGCTGATGTATTCGTATTTAGTCGTTAGAAATATCGCATTTATGAGCTTACTGTCTAATGTATTGCATATTGAGTTTAGTTTCTAATATATCGCATATTGAGCTTAGTATCCGATGTCTCGTTATTATGTAAAACAACAAGTATGTCTATAATGTATGTATCGATTTTACTGGAAAAAATCGTCTCTAGTGAATAAAAAACGCACATATCAATTTTGAGGGCCAAAGTCATTAATTAGAAGAAATGAAATAAATTGTTGAGATATGAAATTAGGGGTGATAACGAGCCGAGTTTTAACGTGTTCATTTATTTATCAAGCCTAAAATCTTGTTTGTGTTCGTTTATTTATTAATCGAGTCGAACTGAGCTTGTTCGTGAACATTCGTGTGCGTTCTATCTCACATTAACTAACATAAAATTGTAATGTTTAGTTAATTTAATATACTACATCAACTTACATAAAAATTAAAATTCAATTAAACTCATATATTGATATGTATGTACATATAAATATATGTACAGATTTAATTATTTGTATTATTTAAAATTTTAAAGTTGTATATATATATTTATTTTATTTATATTATACAGTTAATATATTAATTGAGCATGTTAACGAACGTTAACGAGCTTTCAACACCTTGTTCGTATTCGTGCTTATTTATTTATCGAACCTAAAAATCATGTTCGTAAACTTTTTTATCGAGCCAAGCTCGAGCTTGTTCGTGAATGTTCGTGTTCGTTTACATACCTATGTGAAACTAAAGCCATGAATCTTAGAAAATGTAAAGAGATACCATTGGAAACGTTTCATAAATTTTATTAACGAAGCCCATTACAACAATCAGCGGATTGAGAAGCTTTCATAAAAACAAAAATATCAGTTCCGTAAATACACAAAAATTAAAAATTCGCCGTTGCCGGGGATCGAACCCGGGTCACCCGCGTGACAGGCGAGAATACTCACCACTATACTACTTGATGACAGATCAATACTAAACAATATATAAGAACTGTAAATTCATTTTTCTGTACTTTCTTTTACTTAAACAACTTGAAAAAGTTCATTTGATCTTCTACAACCTCCAAATTTATTTATGTTCACTATTCTCTCTACCGGCATGAATAAGTGCCAACAAGTGATTAAGAATGATAACCTCAATGTAATACAATGGAGATTTTCTACATCACACGTCTTTCAATCAACCAGTTTTTGTCTCCTATTCCATTCGATTTCAGACTCTATAATAATTTACCAAACTCTTGCTATCTAACTCCTTGGTGAAAAACCTTGTCATGAAGTCAGTGAGTGTGAAATGCCGGAACAGAGCTGGTTTCTTGGCCGATAGAAGTTCCGGGAACGGTCCATACAGCTGATCTCTAATGCTCGGCTTCAGAAAGACCGCGGAGGACACCCGAGACTCGCGCAAAGGGTTGGCTAAGACCCTGTGCTCCACGCTGATGTATTCATCGTTGGACATTATCTGCAGAATAGAATTGTTCAGAACTCAGATGATATGAAAAAAAGTGACAAATATCTAGGATTTGGGATCTTAGTTTGCAAGAATTTGTGAAAATCAAGTTGGAAATAGAAGAAATGTATTATTTCTCGCGGTTGCGTTAGAAGATTCCATTTGTAATATTGTTTTCAATATTACAAAGTGAACTCTTACGAAGGGAGTAGACAAAAAGGATAAGGATTTCATAAGCAAACTAAAAATCATGGGAAGAACCATTGCAAATCAGAGTTCAGAACTTATGAGAATTTGGTGGATTGAAATTTTTGTCAAATGGGATAAAATGAAACCAATATTAACCTAAAGTTTCCAAAAGGTACACTTTAAAGGTGTAATCATCAATCCATGTAAAAGGTCAATTCAGGCAAACCCTCTGCTTACCACTACAGAGAACAACATATTTACAGCAATTGCATACAAATATTTCTGCCACTGATTTGAACCTTAAAGTCAAGGCATAAAAGAACTTGAAACAATACGAAAATCATTTAATCATCATACAATGGAGACTTTTAAGAAAGAACAAAAATGAAATCCTGTTTCTTCTTGGTAGCTACAACTACAACTACAACTACAAGGGAACAGTGTCCTCTGTACAAGGGGGTGATGCCACAAAGTATAAATGCCAAGGAATAAATCATGCATCACATAAGCAAAAACTCTCGCTCCATCCGTTCCATTAGAAGAGTCTATTTGGAGTTGTACTCCGACTAATAAAACTCTTGTACCACTAGATTATTTTAGTAGAACGGATGGAGTACTTCACATATAATCAGTGTAAAATTTTACCATAAATTCCTACAAAAAGTATAATAACAGAGCCCAGGTTCATCTTTAACTAAAAAATTGGGCTTTGTGATGAAGACAGAAGACATACGAATGGGGCTAAGAAGATGAAGGCTTAGCATGAACTTCATTTTCTAATTCTCAAAACATGGCTTAACTAACGAAGATTTCCCAGAAAATCAGCGTGATACAGAACCAACTAATAACATTAAAATCATCAAACTATTGTTAAAAAAGGGAAAGAGAGAAAAAAGTTGTAATGAACTTGAGTTTATTTACAATACCTGGAGAATGTCGCCAATGTTAATGACGATAGCACCTTCCACAGGTTCAACATTCACCCATTGTTCCCCAACTTTGACTTGCAAACCGGGCACCTCATTCTGCACCAACACGGTCAACAACCCAGGATCCGTGTGTGACGTCAGCCCGGCGGTCAATTCGGGTTGCGGGCAATACGGGTAGTAATGGGCCGCCATGACCCGCACATTGAAACAGCTTAACTCCTTCAACTTATTCAACCCGTTTTCCAATCCCAACCCTTCACACAGAATATCCAAAACCTCTTCGGAGATTTTCACCACTTCTTTGTCCCACTCCGGCACCTTCTCCCTGAACGACGGCGGCACGTGTTCCGCGTTGGCGATTTTTGGGGGTAAACCCATCTGGAGGGTGTCCCTCCAGCTGGCGGCTTTCGATTGGTAGAGGTCGAAATTGGTCGAGTACCCAAAGCCTCTCGAAAGGTCTCTGCTATAATACTCCATTTTTGTGCTCTCCGGGAGCTCGAAGAATTCTTTGATAGTATTCAAAATGTCACTGATTGAACTTGGCGGGACGGAGTGGTTAACGATCTGGAAGAATCCTAATGTAGAAGCTGCTCGCCGAACTTGGTCAACGATCTCCGACCGGGGAGACGAGAAATCAATCACGGGGATCGTCGGTGCCGGGTCAGACTCGTGTCTGGAAGTTGGCTTCTGGGTTATCGGGTCGGGTGGGCTAGGGTGGACGAAGAAGGCGGGTATGGTATTGGCTCCGCGATCAACAAGCCCCTTGACGCCAATCTTGGCCTCGTCGAACTTTTTCACTTCTTCAAGCCGGGTTTCTTGTGCTACCGGATCGGGTTGCGGGTGTGGGTTCGCAGTTGTAGCTGCCATATGGGCTGTAAATTCTTGGCGGTGGCGCGGGTCGGGCTTCGATGCGGGTATGGATATGTGCCGGAACGGGAGTGGATATAAGGGAAGGGAACGGGACGAGAATGCCGGAATGGTGGGAATCATTTTGGATCATATATAATTAAACAAGATTGTCAATATTGTAGTAACATTTTACGTGTACAACTAGACAACAGAGAAAACAACAAAAAGAGTGAATATTTTTATAATTGAGATTATAATTTTGCAAACAATCGGTATTCGACGCCTGTGATGGTTCAACGTTTACACATCAATTCCATCCTCAAAGCATAGCATGAGTGTTGTGATGTATTTTAAAAGAATTGTGATTTGCAGTGACAATTTTACTATTCGTAATAACATTTTTATATAAAATTTCTAAAATACTCTTAAGACTAAAAAGAATTATATTAAATAATTCTATAAAAATGTTACTTGCATACCATAAGCTCTATGCTATTATTTGCCTATTTTCACTATTCACCGTCAGTAATTCATTTTTTATTCATACGTGTATTCAAATATGACCGACGGATAAGAGGACGATCCATATTACACGGTAAGTAATAACTGTATACAATTTTTTACGTGAAATTTATTTTTCCTTAATAAAAAATATATGTCTGCTCTTTGATTTAGACCCGGATCTGCGATTATCCGGCTGATTTTGGCCGGAACTGTAAAATCCGGGCGAGGAGACATATTTCGACCGAAATACCGCGGAAGTACCGCTGGAGATCGGCAGTAGTGGGAGTGAAAATACCGCCCGGTGAAGGGTGGTATTTTTACTCAGGAGGAACGCCGGTTACCGGCGGTACTCTCGCCGGAAATACCGCCGGTAACCGGCGTTAGTAGCCGGCGAAACACCGCCGGGGGGGGGGGGGGGGGGGGGTGCGGTACTTTTACCCAAGAGGACCGCCGGTTACCGGCAGTACTCTCGCCGGAAATACCGGCGGTAGTCACCGGCGAAACACCCCCGGGGGGCCGCGGTATTTTTAGGCCGACCACCGCCTGCAGCCGGCGATGTTCCGACCAGAAGTTTCGCCAGAAGCCGGCGGTCTTTTACCGAAAAAGCCGGCAAGGCGGTAGTGTGGTGCGGAAGTCCGGCGGTCTTTCGCTGGAAAAACCCGCCGAATTCCGGCGGTAGTTCCTGTCCGGTCGTCTGCCTGAAAAAACCGCCGATTAAGTGGTAATTTTGCGGCGACGGGCAGTAATTTTTTCGATTTCTCGGCCGGGTCCGATATCCGGCAGGGGGCGAGATTTACGAAATATCCCTCCTGTGTTATATAGAATTTTGTCACATTCTCACATCTCGTAGATGAGATTATTCAAAAATTTACTGGTTCTCGCTATATTTTGGGTTTCAGTATGCTTACCCATCGTTTTGTATTAACAGAATATCCATTTTGAGAAAGATGACATATTTTCTGACCACACGGAAGTATTTCAAATGGACGAAGAGTTTAGAAGTAAGGAAGATTTGGTTGCATGGGTCAAAGCTACAGCATCTGAAAATAATATGACGGCAAAAATTACATCTTATTCTAAAGCGTTGGGCATTTTCCTTGCAAGAGGGAGAAAAGGGCAAGTTGAGATAGGGTGCGATAGATCAGGAACAGTTAGAGATAAGACACCCCTGCCTGAAGGGAAGAGCAGGCAGAACAATACCAGCAGCAAATTGAATATACAATGGTAGATTGTCTTTTGCTGCTATTACAATGGTCGAAGAAGAATATACAAAAAGAGTTGGCATCATCGGGAAAGATGGTTCGTTGTATGGTTGTGAACTCCGAATAAGTTGCGGCTTGCCATGTGCATGTGAAATGCAACAGTTGGTGCGAGCATATCGTCCAATTGATCCTGTCGATGTGGACCCCTTCTGGAAGACGCTGCACTTGGAAGATAATGATATTTCAGAAACTACGGAAGCAAGGCAAAGCGTCGAAGGGCGACTGCATGAAATGTTTGTTGAGACCCATTGCGCATCCAAGCGCTGACATATACATGGTGATGGGTGCCGTGCATGCAGCCCTTCATCCGGAAACTATTGATTTAGCTGAGCCGGTAAGTAGGCCACACAGGGGGATGCCCGAGACACAGTCCGACCCAGCGGGATCTATCAGGGTATGAGCATGCCGATAGGAATGCATTACAACGAGGTGCATATATTAATTTTTCTGTACAGATCATAATAAGTAATTAGCTTTCAATATACTAAATTTAATATGAGTTGCAATCGCAGGTCGGAGATCACAGGCGGACAGAGGAGAAGAAGGGTTGTAAGGGCCCACGCTTCTGAATGGCCTTTCGACATGTCCCTATTTCTGAAACAGTTCGTGTTTGACTACATTACCGAGCACGTTAATGTGAAGGTCGATGGGCATTGTGGTTTTAGAGTAATTCTTATTTCGTACACCATGCAGATGAGGAATATTGGCATTAAGTGAACAGAGACCTGCACGAAGAACTGCAGGATCAATTTACCCTTTGGCGACACGTTCTTGGGCCAGTCGACTACAAGTTAGCATGCAGGGTAATAGAATTTTATGTAGTTCCGGCGTTAGATGCATTTTGGTTTGATTCTCATCTGTGTGGATTATTTGTCGCCACAAAATATCAGAGGGTTGTTACATTATATGGCCAGCAGAGTAATACTTTCCTTCCTATTGAGTCGCGGGGGCCAGCGTATCTAATGATTCGATCAGTTTTATCAATATTGGTCTTATAAGACAAAATCATTTCATTGTTTTGCTAACGATATGGGAGGTCTTGCTACCCCCAATCTATCCGACGTGGAGAAACAGGGCCTCAGGACAAATGCAGAGTTGAAAAACTCACTTAAATCAATGATTGGGTGAATTTATAAATAAATCTACTATTGATTGTTAATATTACATGTATTTATTATCCAATAGTTTTCCAATATAAGTATCTTATATGTAAGTTTCATTTGTACGTAATTGTAACATTATCGAACGCTCATACACTGCATCAAAAAATATATATACTACATGACAATAATTTAGAAATGAAGATGATATAAAATTTTCTTAATATTACTAAATATGAAGAATCAATAACATAGCACAGGTGAGGTTCCTGCAACTTATTCTAGTGCGGGCATCAAATCCTCTAAATGTCTAGCCACCTCCTCTATGGCCCTCTCCCTCACGTCGTTGGGTACAGAATGCCTTGTCCAGAAATGAGCTAGATACATTTTACTAGCTATGTATTGGAGACACTGCATTAGAAAGAAAAATCCAAGTTATTTAAACAAACAGTGACATAAAAATAATAAATGGACATACACAGGAATCACATGTACTTACCGCAACCGCAGGTAGCTGTCTAGGGTCAGATGACTCTTTCACTTCCATGTCGTCCGGACTAACACGAACATGTGATCGCGCATGGAAGTAGTATAGGTATTCAGGGCACGCCTGATCGGCCCATTGAGCCTTCTGCAGCCCCTTTAACATCTTGCTCTTGTACATTTGCCAAGCCATAAAATCTGTATCGTACACGCAATAATACTTACGAATTTCAGGGCCTCTATTACAGTTCTTTGGCTCATAAACTCTGTCTGGGATCAACTGCGCGTATCCAAATTGTCGCATGAACCGATCAGGCATAGGGCTCTATGAACGAAGGGGAATAAATAAGCCCCCTGAACAATGTGATTGGGTGCACGCGTGCAAGATTTAGCCCAAAAAGAAGCCAATTTACCTAGTTTATTTGCAAGAACGTTAGTGATTATTCGACCAATTAGGACATGACACTAATTAACCGTACGACATTTAAATGATATAAAAATACGGATTATCACCTCATCAGATTTTAATGTATCTAGGGCGCGGCGGTAAGACAACAAATCCCGTTTAGGCTCACGCTTCCGCCCAGTGCCGATGTGCCACTTGGCTGCAGCAGGCAAGGTAACATCCCATGCTTTTATCTTTGGAGGACTAAACATTGGGAAGTACTCGTATATCCAACTCTTTTTGTGTGAAGGAAAAAAAAATTTAATAATGTTAATGAACAAGTATAAAGTATGAAAATAATTTATAATTAATACGAACAAACCTGCAATAATGTCAGACATCCGCCTAATTGGGCACCGTCCGCCCTAGAGACCCTTTCAAGATTGCGATAAATGTTCGCCAGACAAGCTCCTCCCCAAGATAGTCCGCTTATTTTATCTACGTCGCGGAGGAAAGGCAAAAATGCCCAAGCACGTGGGTTTTCTTCTTACCAACGAACAGGGTATTTTCAACCAACCATAACAAATACCCTGCGGCAGAATTGACAGGGTCCACATGTCCACTGACACAATGGGCACGAAGGAGGGACATTTTCACACTTGCAAAATCTCACTCCTCGAACTCCTCTTCCTCTATCCCCAGCATTTCTAGAAGCAATTCCTTCATTGTCAATGGCTTAATTTTTCAATGAAGTGGAAATTCGTCAATCGAAATTCCCAATATGTAGCCACATAGTGAAGAGTGATACTCATCTTCCGAACGGCATGTGGAATGAATTGGTCTCTGGATGCCATCTCTCAACAAAGGCATTGAGGAGTGAGGAGTCTAATTCTGGATGCATGCACCAGACCAAATGTCCCAACCCGGACCGTTCCACTATACTTTTCATTTCTCCGTCGACTAAATCCCACCTTTGCAGCCGCTCATGCCCATTATGGCATGTCAATATATCACGTTCCTACGTAATTTAATAAATAAATGAACACATTTTAGGCACCAAGTTATTAAGCATAAATCTAAACAATAGATAATAAGTATTTCGTAATAAATAATAAAGAATAATAACATACCTGTCGATGTCATATGTAGTAGGCAATATGACCCTTAAAGCTCTTTAACAACTCTGGATTTGAAGGTCCACCGTCAATCGGACCATCCAGAGGCGGATATTCCTTCTACCCGGCATCCCTCCGGACCCGGTCCCTGAACCAACCTACGTAAGGAGAGCATTAAACCTTTTCCACTCCGCCTTCATTGGTTGGGGTCATTTCCCCATTCGTTTTCTTCCTCCATTCGGGCCGAATTAAATTCTATGTACCCCTGCAACATAGACATTTCCCTCTCATGTCGTTCAGCATTTTCCCGAGCTTCCTCTTCCTCCGCATCTCCAATGTATTGCGGTGCACATTCCGCTTCACCGTAATCACTGCTACTTGCCGCCGCCGCCGCCCCCGCATTTGACAATCTAGAAGAACCATGCACTCTTCCTAGGACCCTTCTCTGGCGTTCGGATGCAGTGGGAGGTATTCGGCCAACTATTTCCTCTGAGGCGGAGTTTGTTGCCTCATTGGCTTCATTAATTTGCAAACTGTCATCCTTTTTGCTTCTGATTAATTTTAATTTCAGTTTTTTAAACGCTTCTGCCATCTACAAAACACAATTGAATATTAAAAAATTAAAAATATATAAAGAACATAAATAATTATAACTACAAAAATAATTGCTAATATTTAAAGAACAATAACACAATTGATAATTAAAAAATTAAAAAGATTGTCGGCGAAAATTTGGCGAAAAAAACAATTGATAATATACAATTGAAGACGCAATTATAAATAAAAAAATAATTGATAATATATAAGGAACAATAACACAAATAAAGATTAAAAAATTCAAAATATTGGAGGCAAAAAATCGGCAAAAAAAAATCGCCGCCCGCCAGAAAATAACCGCCAGAGTGTGGCGGCGGCGATTCTCTTTTTTGGAAGAAATACCGCCGGCAGTAGTCCCGGAGAGACTACCGCCCGCCGCCTGCGGTCTTTTCCCAAATAACTACCGCCGGCGGTCGGCGGTAGTCCCATAAAGACTACCGCCGGCCTCCGGCAGTAGTATTTTCCAGAAAGACCGCCTGCAGTCTTCTCGGAACAAATACCGCTTATGCGGTATTTGTTCCGCTGACTACCGTCGGAAACCGGTGGTAGTTAGCCGGAATACCGCCGCCGGCCGGCAGTTTTTTGCCGAAAAAAACCGCTGGTCACCGGCGGTTTTCCACCCCCTTTTCCGGTCCAGTCCGGTGTCTCCTCGAACGACATTTCACAGATTTGGCCATTAAATGACAGATTAATCGTAGATCCGGGCAAAAACATAACAAATTCAGCCAAATTATACACTAATTTATCAAAACAATGAACAAAACATGAAAGAAACAATTATTAATTTTAGTAACTCACATTTGCCGATCCGGTTCGTCAGGACTTTTATCCGATTTGGCTGATTTTGTGCTTCCACAAGTCTTTACACAGCGTAAAAGAGAAATGGGAGAAATGGGAAGAATGGCTGATTTTGTGCTTTAGCCCATTTCCTCGCACTGCTATTTATAAAGTTTGTAATTTTATTTTAACTTTTTTTTTTTAGCCTAAAGGGTAAAAAAGACATTTTACCTAAAAATGTTACTGCAAATAGTAAAACCGTCACTGCAAACAGTATGCCTCATTTTCAATTATTAATGTATTATGTATTGAGACTAACATTTGCTATAGATTATGTGAGACTGTCAGCTAATGTATCAAAAGAATGACCAACATGCTGGAGAATTTTCACGGGAAGAATCGAATCATGTGGTGAACCTGAACCAGCACTTTCATGTATAGAGAGATAACTGCACATGGCACCTTGTCGAAAGTTTTGAATAATTTATTTTTGTTTTCTCCCAGAAATGCAAATTCTACCACAATACCGATGAGGGATTAACAAATTATAAAGTGTCTTACTTTGGAAGAAAGGAATACTTTTTAGGGCAAAATACAGTTTCCCCTTTGGTTTATTAATACCCTTTTACCCCCTCATAGTTTTGGACTTAAGTGTCCACTATCTCACAGAAACCATTCACTTTAACGGCAACTATGTTACACGCTCTGAAGTCTCCGCGGGAGAATGGGAAAAAGCTCAAAATCTTTTATTTTGTTTCCCAAACTAACCTTCACTCATCATCATCATTTATTGACGGACTTAATTTGCAGGGAAAGAGCAAATCGGTGATGGGAAAAATCCGGCGTTTGGTGCTTCAATTCCTATTCAATCTTCGAGACGAACATCAAACCGGAGTTGATCTTGAAAGATTATGGTTTGAAGATTAAATTCAGGTGGTAGATTTTAGATTGAAAGAAAAGGGTGGTTTGAGTTTGACGACAGAGAGCAAAGTTATGGTGGTGTCGAACCTCTGCAAACTCATTCCCTTCTAATCCTTTGGGCTCAAAATTCCTGCTGCTGTTGTCAAATTAAGCAATTTGGGGCAGCAAGAATGAGAAGAAAGCCAAGAGCGTTTGCTTTGCCTCCACAAATTTTCAAAGCTGCAATTCAGATTTAAAGAAGAAGAAATCTTGTAAAAAAGTGAAAAGAAAACAATTGACAATCCTTGGGTACTCCGTCTCGACACAGGCTCTCACCCAGCAACCCAATCAAAATCACTTCTTTGAAAGTTAGGAAAGAATAGTTTGGTCCGTCTTTGGCTCAGAGATCGCCACCGCCATGTTCGTCGGCATCAGTAATGGAACCCGGATTTTTAATTTTCTACGCTGACACTTTTTTTTAATTATTTTTTTCCATTTTGGGTGTGAGGATATTTTAGACATTTAATAATAATCCCGTGAACTAATAAATTTTCTGTTAAATAGACACTTTAGTCTAAAACTATAAAGGAATAATAAGGTATTTATAAATCACAAGGGGTAAACTATCTTCCACACTAAACCATAAGGAGGGGGGGGGGGGGGGGGGGGGGGGTGGTGATATTGCTCTACTTTTTAATCCCTACGCACATCACACATTCTTGAAATTAGGCTTGGAAATTATTATAAGATTTATTTCCTGTGATTCTTGAGAAACTCAGAAAACCCATAGTTCTAGTTCATCATAAATACTTCTAAAACCACGTTTTATAATAAACAAAAGAAACTCTAACAACATCTATGGAGAATTAATTCAAAATAGTACACTCATATATATGATGTTCATCTACACCAAAATCCCTAAATTTCAAAAACAGTCAATTAATAAATTAAAGAAATTGCAATGAATGCATATCACAATCATTAGTTGTCTTAGTTGAGCAGAAGAGCAGAACAAAATTCATATTAAAAGTAAATACTACGAATTTTGAAAACATCAGTAAAAGGAATTCTCAGAAATATACAAATATAAATCAGAAACAAACTTCCCAATCTTGGAAACAACTCGTGAATCCATAATTCATACATCTTTGATAACCAAGGGAAAAAGAATCCAAAAAGCTAACATTGATTACGCACAAGAAATCAAGTTCCATTCCAAATTACCAATGCAAGAGAGTTCAGTTATAATAAGCCCTCTCAAGATTTTTAGAGGACAAGTTGCTACAGCAAAGAACAAAAAATGTATTAATTCCTTGCATCTAGCATAGTTTTCACATCTCAAAAACCAAATTGAAATAGTTGAAGGGATTGATGCTAGGGAAATATGCTTGTTATTAAATCACCCTCAACTATAACCTATTGCATTTTGCCGGATCAACAATCAAGGGCAATATAAAGCACAAAACAACAGGTCAAATGTAATCAAAACAACGTGAGAAAATAATAAGTAGGTTTAAGTCACAAGAAACCAAAATCACTAAGAAGCATTTTAATAGTTTGATAACATCCATGATTTTTCTTTAATTCAAATCTTTGCTTCCTACAAACTTCAGCTAAAGAATAAAAACCCCAAAAACTCCTTAAAACAAAAAAATTTGTATGACAGCAAGAGAGCTGCAAGGATGACCTAGAAAATTACAAGATTGGGGCAGTTTAGATGAAGTCCTGGTTCATTTGAGCAAGGAGCGAACGTGATTTATCAAGGGTCCTGGTTGACAACACATCAAAAGGTTCATAATGAAATGTGGCACAGAAACAGAACAAGGGTTGTGGCAGAAAAGCAAGCAAAAAATCTTACCAGATGGAGGACCAACACCAACTTGGAATTGAACAGAAGCCACCAAAAGCGTCAAGAAAATGAAGAAAAGAGAACCCTTCACGCTTGCCTTAGATACCATGCCTCTACTAGCGCTGCGAACCCCTCAAACTGCGCCTGCCACTCGCCACCACCAAAAAAGAAAAAATAATCAGCCGAAAGGCAAGAGATGAAAGAGTTCTTCTATAAACACTGATTTTTATCACTAAAACAACAGAAACAGTCAGATCAGAACTCTGCTTTCTCATCCTTTAGAAAGGATAGAGCAACTGAACTACGACTCGGGGCTACAACCAAAACAAATTAAAATGAAACAACAGATGCCAAACCCAACTTGATAAAAAAAAATGAAAAATTGAAAAAAGAGAAGCAGACGAACAAGAAGTAAGCCAATTAGAAACTCTAGCTTCTCACAAAATACTACACCTATTACCTTGTCTTTAACCAAGCCACCAGATGTAAAAACTCTAGCTTCTACAAGAGCAATGAGAACTTTTTTCTGCATAAATTCAATCACCAAATCAATGGGAGAGAAATAATTTTCTAATTAATTATAGAAAAACTACACTAATAACAAGAAAGAGCAAAGGGAAATTCTGAGACATCATGATGTGAAGTAAACTTATATAAGCCACCACAATAACTTCCTACACATGACTGCAAATCATGCTGCATAATCAGAACACTGACCATGAAACAGAAACATATACATACACTCGTACTACTTCCAAGCAAGTGCAACATCAAATCAATCATATTAAAGTCAAATTTCCTATAAATCAATCAAGCCTAATTAACATTTTAAACCACTCCTCTCTCAGGGTTTAAGCAAAAATACATGAGTTGTTAATATGTCAAAACTCAAAGTAAGCCAATTAGAAATCATGAGACACTACACAACGCCGCTCAGATATTTCAAATGAGACACTACACAACGCCGCTCAGATATTTCAATCTCAAAGATCCAAAACAGATTTCAAACAACATAGAATATGTACTATTCATGGAGCATCAAAATACATGAACAATTCACGTAAATTCTCAAAAAATTAATTAAATCCTTATACACATATACGAGAAAATTTATATTGGGCATTTTAAACAAAGTTTGGGACTCAAATGTTAATCTTTAGGGCTTCTAGTATTTTAAATCCCGATTTTCTGTATGCATTGTATAATTCAAAAGTTAAATTGTAAACCATGAAGGAACCTACCTCTTGAATGCTTAAAGACGGAGGTTCACGGAATCTCAGGGCGCCGGAAAAAGAGGGCGAAGGAAACCAAGACTCCGGACACGCAGGTGAGTAACCGTAAACTCAGGGCAGGAAACAAGGGCTCCGGAAACTCCAGGCATTTGCAGTCGCTTCGGAAACAAGGGTTCCGTTTCAAAAGTTTTCAAATCGAGCTCGATAGACCACAAGGAAGACAACGGCGCCGGCGGGAGGCGCGGCTTCGGACTGCAGGGCGTCGAGTCGAGGGGCGGTGGTTCAGACCTAGTCGACTATTCGCCGTTCAAGTGCACTGCTGCTCTGCTTTGTGTTGCTTTCATTTCCTTTTTTTAGTTCTAGTCGACGGAAGAAAGGAAGTATCTTTTTGAGAAAATTTTTTTTTTTACTTTCCGTAGGAAATAAATAAGTCAGATTCGGTTTTAGGGAATTTTGTTTTTATATATAAACATTTCATACAAACGGAAAACGAATCGGGCGAGTTTTTCAGATTCGTTTCTTGTGGAAATATTTTTTTTTCAATTTTTTTATTTGAAATTATTTTATAAAAACGAAGATGTTGGATTCATTTTTTTTTCTAAAAACGAATTCCCCATCTTCGGTTTCTATAGATTGGGAATCAAAAAAAAAAATTGACTATTTTTGTAATTTTATCCCCCAATATAAATATTGGGGGGAATAATCCATAATTAATAGGAAATAAGGATTAGAAAAGTCTGAATTAAGGTACGTTAAAGATATAGAAGATATGAGATACGCCTTCTCCACACGGAGTTTAATTGATGACGCTTAAGATACAACAATCCATAGAGCAACCCTGGTGATGTCGATAACTCCTCTAATGCAAACTTGATTGCAGGCCACTTTGCCCAACATAAATATATAAAAGAAGTAGTTTTCTAAAACAGTTTAATATTCGTCAAGATAATCCTGACTTGTCGGGCAACCTATCAAATTTTGACATCTAAGTGCTTTTTAAAAATTCCTTAACCTCATCTAAAACCCAATTAAAATTTATTACCCGGTAAAACTTTGCCTAAACGAAACCTCTCTCTCTCTCTCTCTCTCTCCTCCCTTCCCAGAATTCACCGTAAAAAAACTCTGACTCCACTCGCCGAAATTCACTGTCAATAGTGATTGACGCAGATTGCAACGACACTAATCCTTCCTCTCTCCCTTTCTCGCTACTAGCTGAAATTGTTTGCCGGTTTTATCGTTTCCTTCAAAACAGTCACCGTCGCCTCGAAACATAACCAAATTTCACAGCCACAATTTTTTCAAAATACCCCAATTTGATTCAATGAGCTCACAAAGTAGGACATCTCCGAGTAAAACTAATGTTTGTAAAGAAATATTAAGAAAATGGGAAAATCGCAGTTTCGATTTCTCAATTATACCCTTGTTACACTTTCAGTGCCTCAATTATTAAAACTCGCACTTTCAGTCCCCTAACTATCACTCTTTTGCTGGTTTGGTCCCTCTTACTGGCAAGCTACCGGTTGACTAACAAAGTCAACGGTAATTTGGACCCTTTCAAAAAATTTATTAAATATTTGGGCCAAATCATAAAAATTAAAAAAAATTTTAAAAAATAGACTAAAAGTGAAAATGTTCTCAATTATACCCTTGTTCTCAGCCAAGTTTTTGCATATTTCTTCTTTCTACGATTTTCAATCCCTCAAGGAAGAGAGGCCATGAAAATGACGTCACATCATCATCTTCTTCATCTGCTTGCATCGCCTCTCCCACTTCGAGCTCGTCAAACACCACCAATTCGTTAGCACCATCCACAAATTAATCAAGCTCCATCCCACACACTATTTTCCAATATTCATCTACTTTAGCAAGTTCCAAGCACTACCAAGTTAAAGAAGAGTTGTACAAAGGTGAAGAAGAGCTTGAAGTTCAATGGATTTATCGGTAGCCAATTTAGAACATAACCAAAAAGCTGAGAATTAAAATTGATGCTATCAGACTGCATAAAGGAGTTCCAAAAATTAGACCCATTAATTAAAAAGAATCCCAGCGGGTAAAATTTTGAAACCGACATTAAGCAAAAAAAATTTGAAGCAAAAACGAAAAAGAGAAAAGGGGAAAGAAGAAGAAGAAGAGCCACTATGGGCAACGGTTGCTCTGTTTCCTTTTTTTTTTTTTTTTCCTTAACAAATCTGCCAAAATAAAGCTCACAGTGTCTATTTGGACTGCATTCATAGGAAGCTATTTTGATATAGCCTCGGATTTTGAACATTGTTATGCACAAAATCTGGACTTATTAAGACAACAGAATGCAACAAAGTATACCATCAACCCGATGCTTCAAACAGTGACATCAATTTAAAGTTTGAAGAGTTTCGGTGTTTTTTGTGCCTCTGTACAAACACAGAGTTCTTAGCGTCCTCCTCAGTGAGGCCGAGGGACATCATAGTGATGATGGTGCCGGTGACGGCGAAACCGACGAGGAAGGGCCAATTCCGATTCCATTCTCTCCTGAAAAACACCGGCCACAGATCGAATTTCCTCATTCTCCTTTGCTTCTTGTTTTTTGGTATCGAAAGTCTCAGCAGAGTCAGGTCCTGGTTGCTGTTTCTTAAAAACAAAGACAGCGCATAGTGTAGATTTGAAGTCTTGAACTGCCATTGCTGCAAATATGTGCAAAAATCGAAGCGGTCTCAACTATTTCAATAAAGGTCGCGATCGCTGAAACTAGATTTGGAACGGCCGTTGGAGAAGATGAACAGTGCCGGCAGCGCGAAGAATTGCTAAGACCCACGTTACTAGGAAGAAACCTAGGGTCGCCGGAAAACATGGAGGAGCGGCGGCGATTATCCAAAAATAGGGAAGGGGTGAGGGGGAAGAAAAGGGGCATTTTTGAGTACAGGGAAGGGAAAAGAAAAGAAAAAAAAAAGGCTGCACTTTTCTTCAGAAAAAAAAAAAGAAAAGAAAAAAGAAGTAAACATGGGGGCATTTTTGTACTTTCCATGAGTTTTTAGGTTTGAATGATAGCAGGGGGTGGACAGTTAGTTTTCAGGGGGGGCAAGCAGTTAAAATCTAAAAACACGGGAGGCAAATAGTGATTAAGCCTTTTGTTTATTTTTTTAAAAAATTTTTGAATTATTATGATTAGGGCCAAATATTTTATATATTTTTCATTTTCACTCCAAATGACCGATAACCTGGTAACTTGCCGGTAAGAGGGACTAAACCACCAAAAGAGTGATAGTTAGGGGATTGAAAGTGCAAGTTTTAATAATTGAGGGACTGAAAGTATAACGAGAGTCAAGTTGAGAACTGCGATTTTCCCTTAATAAAATTAATATAGAAATTAGACGAGCTTTTGTTTGTTTACTTTTATTTTTAGCCGTGTCCATCCTTTCCCTTAGCAAAGCATTTTACAGGCATATACCCCAACGGCCATAAGACCAACATATATGACATTAAAACTTCACAATTAATCTGATTTGTAAGTTATAACTCCCACCATTCATCTCATAATTTAATTTAAATTAAAACTATGTAACCCCCACAATTTAAGAATATTAAGACAATGGAATTACAACATATACTTTTAATAGAAGATAAATAATTATATTTTTGAAATTGAATACTAATTAATAACAATTGCTTGCTGTCTTGTGGAATTTACCGAAAAGCGGGAGGGTTGGGGGATTAGTACTACAACTCAGGTCTTTAATACCGGTTATTTGACCCATTTAGCACCAATTTTTAGCTTTCTCTACTTCTGTGTGAACGATATATGGTTTTAATGATCTCGACTCATTTACACCGGTTATCTTGGATCAGTTACAGATCTTCTAGTTCAAAAGTTTTGTAACAAATAATAAATTTCTCAGCAATTAATTAAAATATTATTATGAAATTGCTACAATACTATCACTATAACAACGTGTAACAAATCAAGAAATAGAACAACATGACAAGAGTAGAACAGTGGTTAGACTTCTTCATTCATCCTCATTCATTCTTTCCATTAAGCATTTATTTATAGGCTTATAGAATAATACATAACATGGTAATAAAATAGTTACAAAAACTCAAGAGTCATGAAATGAATTAGGGAGATTAATAGGTGGTGGGAGATGAAGGAGGTAGAACTAAATAGAAGAATAAGAATGGACATACAATAATATTTATAACAAAAATATAACAATATTACAAAAAAGAATAAAGCGTGCAAATCTTTATTTAAAAAACCATTCAACTTAAGAGTCAATCATTTATTACATATATTAAAAAAGTCCAATTCCTAATACAATCTAAATGCAAACTTATGTATTCATCTTCCTCTTCGTCTTTTATTTGACCATTAACTCTTTGTCTTCAAAAGTCTCTACCAAAATAACCCTATCCTCCCTTGTTTTGATTAAATGTTCTTCTTTGGTTTGGCTTCTTACAACTAGTGTGAATGTTCTTGTTTGTCTTTGGCTCCACACTTGTCATCTTTTCTTGAGTTCTTCTTCACATACGCGAAACTCCTCTTCGTCATGTGAGGAAATTCACTGGAAAACTATTTTGATGATATCTTCTATTACGAGGTGGAGCGTGCAATTATTGATTATGCAAAATTTTACTATATCAAGAATTGTTCGCTCCACCTCATGATAATAGAACACATCATCAGGATAGTTTTCCAGTAAATTTCTTCACATGATTCTTTCTATTCATTGTATATCCACCAGAACCATAGAGTACACATTTCTCGGCATCTGGACAAAGAGCAATATATATAATCTATATATTGAATAATTGTCACCTATAATAACAACACATCAAACAACACATTAATTATTGCACACATCCAAAACAAATATTCCAACATGCTTTCAATATTCCCTAAAAAAAAATACGTACATTAAAAATAGGCTTTAGATTGAATCGGTGCCAATTCGATCTAAACGGTTCAAAAAAACTCATTAATTATTTCAGATCCCAAAGAATAGAAAAAATAAATCACAAAAAAAAAAAAAACAGGATTTAGATCGAATTGGACTGTATGGGTCCCAATTCGATCTAAACATTTTTATTAAATTTCATATTCAAAACTAAACAGAAAAATAAATCACGATCAAAGTAAAAAAATACATTTTAGATCAAATCATACAGCATGAGTACCGATTCAAATCTAATCAGTTCAAAAACAGTATTGATTTCATATCCAAAATAATACAAAAAAAAATAACTGACAAAAAAAAAGACTTTTGATCGAATCAGATTGTAGGGTCCCTGAGGAGAGGAAAAGATACAAGTCACGTTGTCAAAGAAAATTTTTTTCCTGTTAAATGTAAATCTGATATGGCTTCTTTCCTTGTCTATTCTGATTTTATTCTCTTTCTTTTCCCCTCACAGCGTTGCTTTTTTCGATTATCCTTCTCTGTGTTGGTCAGTCATAGGCTCATGCCATTCGGTTAAAGAGTGGTCTAATAATGCCTGCAAACAAAAAGAAGCTAAAAGATTCATGTTTTTTTCAACTATCCACAATTTTCTACATATATTTATTTTTTGAGCAGAGAACACAAGCATAATGCATCATTTTTATTATTTACTTGAAATTAATGATGCAGGATTGCAGGAATTGCATAATAATCAGGGACAGAATTTGCAGGAACCAATACAAGTGGATTGGTCTTTGTCGCAACCTTCAAGGCAGCCCAGATGCAGATCTACTGGAAAACAATTCTGTGCACACCCTGTGTACCCTGCACCACATTCTAGGCAACATTTATGTGCTTGTGCTGGTACAACAACTCCATCAAAGAGAAGCACTAACTATTGCCAATACCATAGCCAATATGGCCATGGAACTCTTCTTCTTCTTCTTCATCATCGCCCCTACCATAGCCACTGATACTGAATTAGTTTGATGGAAATTAATTGGGATGCCACGGTTTTCTATTTTTTCTCTTTTTATAGTTTTGTTTAGGGACTGATTCTTTTCTTTATCAGTTTTAAAACTTTTAGCCTAATCACGTTCATTATTTCTTGTGGTTGCAGGTTCGGAGTATGATAAGCAATAGGATGTATTAAGGTTAGTTACTTATGCTCTTTTTAATGCTATTTTCTAGAATTTTCTGGGCTAATGTTGTTTTAGATTTTTTACCTTTGGGTATGATTTTTCTTCAACAAATTAAGCAAGTTGTTATCTTATATAATTATTCATATTTAATGGTAATTTTTATTCTCTCTTCTTGTATTGTAATCTGTGCATATTCTACTCTCATGATCTCTACCTATTAAAGATATGAGGCATGTTAAACGCAGTAACGGTTTTACTAAACGCAGTAACATTCCCTTGTAAAAAGACTAAAATGCCCTTGGAGTAAAAAAATTTAAAAAAAAAAAGAAAAAGTACTGCTCATGAACATGCGGGTATTGTTCATGAACAGTACCCGCATGTTCATGAACGGTGAAAAGATGCCCGGCAGTTTTACTGTTCATGACTAAATTTTTTTTTATTTCCATGTTTTCACCTATAAATAAGGGGTGAAGGTCAGAAGTTTTATAAAACGTTCAGAGGTAGTTGTTTTCCATTTATATTAAACTGCAGAAACACTTGTTTTCCATTTGGTCACTGACACGTTCATTCAAATATGGCCGGTATACCCGAGTACGATCCATATTACACTGTAAGTAACACTGGATTTATTTTTTACATTTTTAATTTATAGCATTGTGCGTAATTTATGTATATACTGTTTCACTTTAAATTTTCGGGAAAAAAATCCATTATGGGGGATTTTTTTTCCGGATCTGCGATTATTCGGACGTTTTTTTGCTGGTTCTGAAGCATTTCGGACGGGGAGAATGTCTCCCAGTTCGAAACAGCCGGAATACCGCCGTTCGTCGGCGGTATTTTCGGTGAAAATACCGCCGGTCGCCGGCGGTATTTTCCCAAAATACCGCCGCCGGTCGAGGCGGTATTACCTCTGGAAATACCGCCGGCGAACTGCGGTATTTCCTACCGGTAATACCGCCGGCGGCGATATTTCCGGCCAGTGATATTTTGGCCGGAAATATCGCCGGCTGGGGGCGATATTTTGGCCCGAACTATCGCCGACCGGAGGCGATATTTCCGGCCAAAATTTTCCAGCGGTTTGCGGGCGGGCAGGCGTTTTTTCTACTACTTCTGCGGGAGAAAATCCCGTGACAGTCGCAATATCCAGAGCTAGACTCTGCACTCCTAAGTGCCTTCGTTGAGAGATGGCAGCCGGAAACTAATACATTACACATGCCATTCGGAGAGATGAGTATCAGTCTCTACGACGTCGCCTACATCCTGCGGATTCCGATTGGCGGACAGCCAATTGGGTGAAAAATTAAGCCGGCCGAGATGAAGCAACTGTTGTTGGAGACGCTGGGGATTCATGAAGAAATGCTCGGGGATAGAGATTTTGCCTCTGTCAAAATGTCCCTCCTCCGCGAGCAATGTCTGAGTGGACAGGTGGACGCCGCCAATGCTGCCGCAGGTTATTTGCTCTGGTTAGTTGGGAACACCCTGTTCGTGGATAAGAAAAAAAACCCACGTCCTTGGGCACTTCTTGCCTTACCTCAAAGATGTAGAAAGCCTAGGCGGACTTGCGTGGGGGGCAGCATGTTTGGCATGCCTGTATCGCAACCTTGGTCGGGCCTCCAGAGCGGACGGTGCCCAGTTAGGCGGGTGTCTGACTTTATTGCAGGTTTGTAAGCATCGTTTATAAATGAATTCATTACTTATACCTCCGGAAAAAATTGAATAATTTGTTTTTCACTTTTGTTAATAGAGCCGGATATACGAATACTTCCCCGCGTTTAGTCCGGCAAAGCAGAGATCCTGGGATGCCGATTGGCCAGCATCGGTTAAGTGGCAAGTCGGAACTGGAAGGAAGCGTGAGCCCAACTGGGATCTGTTGAAATACAGACATGCCCTGGATGGAATGAAATCCGAAGAGGTAATATTTCTCTTGTCATTTTAATTTTCTTATGTTTATTATTGTAATTTCCTTACTGATCGATTATCCACTGACTGTGTTTCACACGCACTAGGTCAATTGGCTTCCTTTTGGGCCGAATCCCGCAGGAGCGCACGCAATAACCTTGTATAGGGATCTTATTCATTGCCCTGGGGTCGCCGAGCCATACATGCCAGGATCGGTTCCTGCGGCAATTTGGATTCATTCAGGCGATCTCTCACCCAATTCTACAGCCAAAAAGCTGTTACAGAGGCCCTGAAATAAAAAGGTACTCTTGCGTGTTTGATGTGAATCTGAAGATCCCGCAAATGTACCCCAAGAATAAGGTGTTAAGGGGGATGGGGAGGGCTAATTGGGCCGATCAGACGTGTCCTGAGTACCTTGAGTACTTCCTTTCGCGGACGCACGTTCGTGTTAGTCGCGACGACATTCCTGCGTCTGAGCCAATGGACCCGAAACGGCTATCTGTGGTTGCGGTAAGAACTACACATTTATGTTTTGTTTCTGTTGATTTAGTATATAATTGTGTCAATCTGTTTAACATTCAGTCGATATGTATTCCATTCCCAGCGCTTGCAATACATAGCAAATAAAATGTATTATGCTCATCCTCGCAACCGTAATACCGTCCCACCCGAAGAGAGTGAGAGTGCTATAGAGGAAGTTTACCGTCATTTGGAGGATTTGATGCCGGCCCTGTAGTACATTTAGCCCGATTCCCATCTGATGTAATTTTTGTTTTTATATTTTTTTAATTACACTGTATATGGAGATACCGCCAATCGCAATGAAGTATAGATATTTTATTTAAATTTTGTCATGATAAAATGTATTACACCTTGATAAAAATATCATATACTAACACTCAGCAGTCGCTTTATTCCGGTATGCACCTAATTTTCCATCCAAGTGTGATTTCCAAAGCTGCATTTGTTGGCCGGCCCGGTTACTCCACGTCGGATAGATTGGGGGCAGCAATACCTCCCCTGTAGTTAACAAAGCAGTCAATATGCCAAAAGGAGTCATTGAAACAATAGAGGGTATTTTCTCCGGTTTCTTCTGGGGACAAAGTGAAGGTAAACCAAAAAGGAAATGGAGGCGATGGACATGACTAGCATTGCCGCTGGAGGAAAATGGAATAGGGGTGCGTAGTCTGGAGGGTATGGTTAGAGGTTTCTCTGGCAAGCTCTGGTGGAAGATGCACACGTCGGAAGTACTTTGGGCAACATACATGAAGGCTCTACCTATATCGGCCAGAACATCGAGCGTCTGGACCAGACTAAATGCAGTCGGAGCAGAAATGGCTTTAAACTCTAGAATCTGCTTAGGAGACGGCCGCAGCCTGTTTTGGTTTTCAAATTGGACGGGTTTAGGTTGCCTTTCGGAATGGGTGGAGGAGGATCAGATTGAAAATCCACTCCTGACAGTGAGGGATTTTTGGATGCATCTGGAGGAGCTCATCGCGGGATGGACAGAGATCTTATCGGTAGCCATGTTAGACAGGTTGGGACATTTGCACCTCGACTTTGATAATTATCCAGACCAGTGGGTGTGGACCCCGGAAACAACAGGAAAATTTTATATTAAAACAGCTTATGAGTTGTTAAGGAAAAAGGGTTCATCGAGGCAAATGGAGGTACTTTGGAACAAAGCCATCCTTAACCCCATATTGATGTAACTGCTAGGATCAGTTGAGACTCCAGCCCCCCGCCACAGGAGTGGAAGAAAAGTACTACTCTGTTGGGCATATAATGTAACCACCCTCTGGTACTTCGTTGCGACAAGTATTCCCAGAAGATGAGAATCAAACCAGAAATCCTCGTCTACCGGAATTACATACCAATCTAGCAGCCTGTATGCTAAATCGTAATCGACTGCCCCAAGAGCGAAGCGCCAAAAATTGGCCTCATCCCGGAGTTCTTGCAGTAGGTCTCTACGCACTTGGGGCCACTGCTCCTGAACTGCATCGTGTACGAAATAGGAAATTATCCTGAAACAACAATGTCCATCGGGCACAACATTAACGTGGCAGGTAATGTATTCGAACACGAACTGCTTCAGAAATACGGGAAGATTGTAAGGCCACTCAGAAGCGTGCGACTTCACAACCCTTCGTCTTCTCTGCCCTCCTGTGGATCGCCGGCTTGCGAGTGTAAAGCATATTAAAGTCAGTAGGTGTATATGTATTTGACAACAATGACATATTAAAAGTTGCCTAAACATATTCGTACCTCGTTGTATCGCATTCCTTTCGGCGTGCTCGAACCCTAATAAATCTCGTTGGGTCGAATTGTGTCTGGGACGTCCCCTGTGTGGTCTACTAACAGGCTCAGCTATATCAACAGTTTCTGGATAAAGCGCCGAATGCACAACACCTATGACCCTGTATATCTCAGCGCTCGGACGCGCTATGACATCCACAAACATTTCATGCAGTCGCCCTTCAGCGGTCTGCCTCTCCTCCTGGGTTTCTGGAATTTCTGTATCTCCCAAGTGCAGCGTCTTCCAGAAGGCGTCAACGTCGATAGAATCAATGGGTTGGTACGCGCGCACCAACTGTTGCATCTCACATGCACATGGCAGACCGCAACTTGTTCGGAGTTCGCAACCACAAAGAGAACCGTCGTCCTCGATAAGGCCAACTCTTTTTGTATATTCGTCCTCCACCATTGTAATTCCAGCGAACGACATTCGACCGTTCAAATGACTATACAGTAGGTAGTCGCTCTTCCGGTATGTTTTGCTGCGCGAAACTTCCATTTTAGTCCGAATTTCACCGAGGTGCAGCCCTATCATAATATGAATGTCGTGAAAAATACTTGGGAACGCCTTTCTATCCGTACCAATAGCCTTCTTTACCATGGCATGAGCACTCTCAACCCTGAAATACTTTTGACATTAACATTCTGCATATAACATAAATCCTAATATAAAACATCGCGTAAGTATACAACGTACGAATCATAAATGAAATCAATAAATAACTTACATGTTCGTTGTGCGCCCGTCGTAATGCTTTATGTTTTTCGTCCAGTAAGACACGAAGTTCTCCTTGTGAGGATCCAATCATGTGTTCTTCAAGTAGGGAATAATATTTCTGAATCTGGATTTATTCCCATATTTAGTATCAATATAATCCACAGCTGCCGTGAACTGTTCATAGGTCAGAGCTTTCACAACTTGTCCCCAACGACATAGAAAGACATCCGTCGTAGTTTTGTCGTTCCCAACTGACACTACATGTTTCTTGACATCCATTTCAATGTGCCTCCTACAAAGTAGCTGTGTAGCGTGTGGGAAAACTAGTGCCACCGCATTCAGTAATGCGGTATCTCGATCGGTCATGACCACGTGGGGGAATCTGTTTTCCTCGAATAAGGTGCTCAATTGCGCCAATCCCTAGTAATAACTCGGAGTAGTCTCATCCCTCATGAAAATGAACGCGATATGCACATACTGAGTTGTAGGTACATGAGCTACAATTTGCAGCAAAGGCATGTCATACATGTTTATCTTATATGTTGTATCCATAAACAAAACGTACGGAAATAGAACAAGTAGACGACGCGCCTTCTTGTGCGCAAAGAAGATATGGCCCACTGCATTGCTTCCGTCATCGCCGGAGTACGCATAGAAGTATTCGTGATCATGCAGAAGTTTGAAGAAATACTGCATGTTAGTCATACTTCCCCTCGCATCCCTTTTACTTTTTGCTGATTCGTTGTAAACCTGCCTTATGTGGCTGACATTTTGTGGATCATCTGCGCGCAATTTGGCCAATATATGCTTCGGCCTGATGTTGATACTGGACATTTCTGCAATCTTCTTCTTCTCCTCTTCTGTTAAACGTGTCTGAGCTGAATGTCAATTTCTCACACCTTCTAATTCATGATTGTGCGTTCTGTTTTTGACCTCTAACTTCCACTTTCCCCCATCAATTTCTCGTCCCTTCAGGTGAAATGGACAGTTTGTCTTCTTGCTGGTTGTATTGCCCCGTCTGCTACTCCCTTCCGGTATGGGTGCCTTTTCCCTAACTTTTTCTGATCTATCGCACCCAATCTCAACTCTACCGCTTCTCCCTCTTGTTAGGAACAACCCCAACATTTTCGCAGAAGATGTAATTTTTGTCGTCATATTATTTTCAGCTGCCCGTGCTTTAACCCATGCAAGCATACCTTCCTTACTGATGAACTCTTGGGTCGTCCGAAATACCGCGGTGTGATCAGCATAAATGGCATCGCTCTCAACGCGAAAATCCTTTCAACAACATAATAAAACCTCGTTCAGCATACTTACACACTAAAATTTCTATTCAGCAAATACATTGCTCAATCATATTATCGCCCATATACAAAAGTTCTTAACCAATTTTGATTAGCATAGGGTCGTCCGGATATTGCGACTGTCACGGGATTTTCTCCCGCAGAAGTAGCAGAAAAACGCTTGCCCGCCCGCAAACCGCCGGAAAATTTTGGCCGGAAATATCGCCGCCGGCCGGCGATATTTCCGGGGAAAATATCGCCGTTCGCCGGCGGTATTTTCGCCGGAAATACCGCCGGCGAACGGCAGTATTCCGGCTGTTTCGGACTGGGAGACATTCTCCCCGTCCGAAATGCTTCAGAACCAACAAAAAAACGTCCGGATAATCGCAGATTCGGGAAAAAAATCCCCCATAATGGATTTTTTTCCTCGAAATTTAAAGTGAAACAGTATATACATAAATTACGCACAATGCTATAAATTAAAAATTAAAAAAATAAATCCGGTGTTACTTACAGTGTAATATGGATCGTACTCGGGTATACCGGCCATATTTGAATGAACGTGTCAGTGATCAAATGGAAAACAAGTGTTTCTGCAGTTTAATGTAAATGAAAAATAACTACCTCTGAACGTTTTATAAAACTTTTGACCTTCACCCCTTACTTATAGGTGAAAACATGGAAATAAAAAAAAATTTATTCATGAACAGTAAAACCGTCGGGCATCTTTTCACCGTTCATGAACAGTACCCGCATGTTCATGAACAGTACCTTTTCTTTTTTTTTTAAATTTTTTTTACTCCAGGAACATTTTAGTCTTTTTACAAGGGAATGTTACTGCGTTTAGTAAAACCGTTACTGCATTTAACATGCCTCTAAGATAATATCTTATCTAATTACCCCCTCAGGTCCTCACCTTCACACACACCACCACCGTACACACCACCACTACAATCGCACATCACCACCACCACCGCACATCACCATCGCACACACCCAACACTATACCCACACCGGATCTGAGAATGGGCGGATGATTGCAGCCACTCCGAGCAGATCTTTCATAATGGAGATGATGGCGATGGATATGTGGTAAGGATGGTGGTGAGGTGACGAAAACAGATCAGTGCTGACGATTGTGATGATGGCGGATCTGTGGCGTTGATTATGATGAGGGCAATGAATCTGTGGGATTTCTTTTTTTTATTTTTTTTATTTTGAAGTTTCCAGTTTTCTTTTTTTGGTGGTTTACTGGGATTTTGGTTATTATTATCATTATTTATTTATTTATGGTTTTCTGGTATTGAAAGATCTGAATTTTCATATTTGTTTGTGATCTAATTTTTTTTTTTTTTTCAAGATGGTGAATGGTGATTTTGTTCGGGGAAGTCCGGTGGTGGTGATGGTGACAGTACGGTAGAGTGGTGTTGATTGTGACTGCGGCGACGGGATGGTTGCGGTTAGGATTGAGAACGAACACGAACGTTCACGAATAAGCTCGAGCTCGGCTCGATTAAAAAGTTCACGACCATGATTTTTAGGCTGGATAATAAACGAACACGAACAAGATGTTGAAAGTTCGTTAATGTTTTAATATAAATAAAATAAGTATAAACAATATTAAAATTTTAAATAATACAAATAATTACATTTTTATATATATTTATATGTACATAGATATCAATATATGAGTTTAAATTAAATTTTAATTTTTATGTAAGTTGATATAGTATATTAAAGTAACTAAATATTACGATTTTCTGTTAGTCAATGCGAGATATAACGCATATGAATGTTCACGAATAAGCTCGGCTCTGTTCGATTAATAAATAAACGAACAAGAACAAGATTTTAAGTTCGATAAATAAATGAATAATAAATGAACACGTCAAAGCTCGGCTCGGCTTGTTATCACCCCTGGTTGCGGTGGAAATGTAACTAAGGAAATGAATAAAAATAAAAATGAAAGTCATAATTAAGAATAAAAAGAAACGCAGTAATTAGGAAACGAAATATTACGAACGGTAAGAAAAGAAGAGTATTTATGATAAGGAAATATTATGATTAGTGAAAAAAAAAAGAAAGACAATAACCTCAAAAGAAAAAAAAGAAGACAATAATTAAGATATAAAAGGATTTATGCTTTGTAAAAAAGGAAAATAATAATTAAAATAAAAAATTATAATTTCCAGAAGAAAATGGAAGCAGTAATTAAAGAAAAATAGTAATTAAATTTTATTAAGGGTAAATATGTCATTTGAGTGAATGATAAATATGACATTTTATTTGTAAAGATAAATATGTCATTTTACTAAACGAGATAAGAAAAGATGTTGACTTTTTTGTTTAATTGTTAAAAAAATGGAAAAATTAACGGTTACATATATAAAAAAAACACAAGAGGCTCCTTGTAGCTTTTCAAATCATGGGAGAGTTATCAATAACTATTCGTAAACTACAACGGTGAATTTATTTACTAATACTTTTTTTTTTGTTTAAAAAGAAATAATAGTGAATTTAATAATACTTTATTAATAGTATCATTGTAATATTTTTTTCAAGTGTATCATCTCAATTTTTTTTCTTATGGCTCATCATTTTTTTTTTCTCCATTTCTTTATTATATCTTTCTTCAAGAATAAAAACCCAACATAATTTTGTAAGAAAAAAACTAGATAGCAAAAAGCCAACCGTATCTATCAACATATTAATGGTATATAATATAATACATATTTTTTAATTTAATTCAATGGCGGGAACAAAACGGCGGAAACAATTCCTGCCTGATTTATAGTCTTTAGTGACCAAACTTTGTGTCGGCAAATAAATCGTCACCAAAAGTTGGTCTATGTTTTTGTTTTGCTCCATCAGTTTTAACAATATTACTAAGACACCTAATAAAAGAGGAATAATAGTTAATTTTATTGCAATTTAAGCTCTTCAAAAATACAAATTAAAATAGGACACCCTAAAAATTATAAATTGTACCCAATAACTATATTTACAGTTTATTTTATTAATAATACATCCTAAAATACTAGTAAATCATGCATAGCTCAAAAATGTAATAACTAAAAATAAAAGAATACTAATATATTATTAAAAAAATGATTAATAGTTAATTACCGGTTCAACCGGTTGGGATAATGCCCCAACAGAAAATCGATTATTCAAAAAAACTGGTAAACTACCGATTCCGGTTTGGTTTTGCGTTTTCATGAACAACCCTACTTAATGCAACAATTGTTGTGTTGTAAGAGTTTACTTGTTTATATATAATGAATTTATTAGTACTTTTCAAATCTATCATTGTACTATTTTGTAGGGAAGATTGTATTATTTATTAACTTGTGTTGTATTGATTATATTCCAGTGTTTTTATTTGTTATGTTTTTTGAGTGGAAATTTTTTTTTTTTTACTGGAGATTGTATGATTTTTAACCCATCACTTCTTTTTATTTTGGTGTTGATTGACTTTGGACACTATTGATCTCGATGTATAGTAACCAATATGCATCCCTATAACTAATTGGTATTTGAATGTCAAATTTAAGATATTAATTTTTAAAAAAATTCTAAATACAAGAAAAATAAAATAAAATAAATCATTCTAGATAAATACAAGAAACTTTTAAGGGTTGTGTCAAGAACTCGATTATAGTATAGCAGTACGACCGCATGTAGGCATCCGCATGGACGCGGGATCGAACTCTACCCGATGGAGGGATTAAAATTGTAATATTAAGAAAAGGGTAAAGAAAGAAGAATGAGCCTTAAAAAAAAAAAATTTTTTTAAAGAAAAAGAAAAATGAGCCTCAACTTAATTTTTTTTCTATTTAATGAATTGACTTAAAATTATTTGTATTATTTTTTTCCTAAATTTTAACACTTGCATTATAATTTATTATCTTGAAACATAATTATCACAATGTGATTATTAAAATGATACATTTAGAGGAATAATTTAACACACTATACAGAAACATTAAAATACATTGTTTAATACTAATAAAACTAAAAATAATACATTTAATGCAACAATTGTTGTGTTTTATGAGTTTACTTGCTTTATGTTAGATGATGAATTTACTAATATTTTTCAAGCGTGTCATTGTACTATTTTTCAAGCTTATCATCTAAATTTTTTTTTTTTTTCTTTCTTCATGGGTCGTAATTTTTTTTCTCCATTTCTTTATTGTATTCTTTCTTCAAGAATAAAAACCCAACATAATTTGTGAGGAAAAAAAAAAAAAAAAAGCTAGCAAGCTAACCGTACCAACATATTAATAGTATAATATAATACATATTTTTAATTTAATTCAATGGCGGGAAGAAAATGGAGGGAACAGTTCCCGCCGGATTTGTAGTCTTTAGTGACCAAACTTTGGGACGGAAGTCACCAAAAGTTGGTCAATATTTTTGTTTTAGTCCATCAGTTTTAATAAATATTACTAAGACACCCTAATAAAAGGAATAGTAGTTAATTTTATTACAATTTAAGCCTTAACAAACACAAATTAAAATTGGACACCCCAAAAATTATAAATTGTACCCAATAACTATATTTAGAGTTTATTTAATTAATAATACACCCCTAAAATACTAGTATTTATATTATAACACTCTATTAGTAAATTGTATCACTGCAACTAATTTCATTTAAAGTTTATTAATTATCAACAAAATGTAGCCATTCAAAAATTCCACTTATGTCCTTAAAGTTTCAATTAGGCCCCTAGATTTTCTTATAAATTGCAATTTAGTATTTAAAATATCATTTACTTTTATTTTATTCATTCTAAACGTAAAATTTACCACTTATGATAATTTTCAAGAAATTTAGTTAAGATGCACCGTTTCTAAATTGAATTAACTCAATGATACATAAAAAGACTTTTATGTCCTTACGTTTTTTTGTAAATTGCAATTTAGTATTTAAATTACCATTTGGTTATAATTTTGTCATTATAAACCAAAAGTTTGCATTTTTTTTTCTGTATAATTTCAAGAAGTTTATTTGAGATATACTATTCTAAGTTAAATTACTCAAAGAGATATAAAATACAACTATTAGGTCCCTAAAATTTATTTTAAATTGCAATTTATTATTTAAAGTATTATTTACTTTCAATGTAGTCATTCTAAACTAAAATTTAACCTCTCTTTTATTTTTTGTGTGTGTAAACTTTCAAGAAATTTAGTTGAGATTCAATATTTCCAAGTTTAATTTACTTAAACATACATAAATAGATTATTAGCTCCCAAAAGTTTATATAAATTATAATTTAGTATCGTTTACTTTTAATTTAGTCATTCTCAACTAAAATTTACATGTTTTTGGTATATTTTCAAGAATTTAGTTAATTGAGGTACATTGTTTCTAAATTTTATATAAAAAGACTATTAGGTCCCTAAAGTTTCTTGTAATTTAATACTTAAAGAATCATTTACTTTTAATTTAGTGATTTTAAGCTAAAAGTTTACATTTTTTGGTATATTTTAGAGAAAGTCAACTCAGATGCATTGTTTATAAGTTGTATTAATTCGGAAAAAAAACATAAAAACATGACTATTTCCCTAAATTTAATTGTAAATTAATTAGTCTTAAAGTATCATATTTTTCAATTTAGTCCTTTTAAACTTATAGTTATTTTTATTAAATTTTATTAAAATGCATTGTTTCTAATTTTACTTAAAGAGACATAAGAAGACTATTATATCGATAAGGTTCTTGTAAATTGTAATTTAGTATTTATAGTATATTTTTCTTTCAATTTAGTCCTTACAAACTACTAATAATTTACATTTTATTCAATATATTTTCATTAAATTCAGTTGAAATACATTGTTTCTAAGTTGAATAATTTAAAGAGACATAAGGAGACAATTATGTCTCTAAACTTCATTGTAAATTGCAATTTTGTACTTAAATTATAAGTTTATTTCAATTTAGTAATTATAGAATAAAAGTGACCTTTTTTGGTATATATTAATAAAATTTAGTTGGGATGCATTGTTTCCAAGCTGAATTAACTTAATATGACATAATATGAGTATTAGGTGCCTTAAACTTCTTATAAATTTCAATTTAGTTCTTCTAAACTAATAATTTACCTTTTTTGTTATATTTTCATAAAATTCAGTTGAGATACATTGTTGTTTTTAAGTTGAATTCACTTAAAGGAACACAAAAGACTATTACATCCCTAAAGTTTTATGTAAATTGTAATTTAGTACTTAAAATATCACCTTCTTTAAATTTTTTTCCTTATACACCAATAGTTGAATTACCTTTTTTAAAATATGTTTTAAACAAATAAAGATGAAATGCACTATTTTAAAGTTGAATTAACTTAAACAGACATAAAAGACTACTAGGTACCTTATACTTCTTATAAATTGTAATTTAGTACTTAAAGTATCATTTTCTTTCAATTTAATCCTTATATACTAATAATTTACATTTTTTGGTTATATTTTATTGTGGCATTCAGTTGAGATACATTGTTTGTGACGACATGAACTTTTGATTTGAAATATAGAATTTAAAATCATGTAAAATAACTCTTAAATATGAAGAAGAAAAAAAAATACTTAGTAAATGATATAATTAAATAAGGATTAGTATAGTGAATTATAAGTTAGAATAATGTGTACAAGTGTAATAATGAATTTTAAGTAAAATCCTTTGAAAATAATAACATGTACCATTTATATTCTCGATAATAAATTTATTAACTTTAAAAAAAAAATTGATTATATTTACACATGTTAACTTTTAAAGATACAAACAAATCCTCACAATTTTATACTCTAAAATAATTATTGAACACTTACATATGTACATATAAGTGTGTAAATGATGGATGAATATATATATATATATATATATAATACAAATAAAAAAAAAATGCACAAGTGGGAGAGGGATGACTCCACGCGTATATATCTCATAGGGAGCCAACAAATCTAAAAAAATTTGATTAGAAATAAACTTTTCTTGTGAAATTATTAATTTGCTCTTAATTAAATCTTTTCATATAGCTTAAACCATTGATTGGAGGATAAAATGTCCAAAGAAAATAAAAAATACTCAGCTAAATTCAGCAGACAACTTCACACCCCAATAAGAATTCATGCATGCAAACACAATCACATCATTCCTATCTCCCTAGCTAATTTATTACAACCCACCACCCCAAGAAAACATTAGCTTCTTCCACTCTCACGGTCAACACACCCCACATATCTCCTTCATTCTCTTCTACACATTTGAGGACATACTCTCAAAATTGGAAAGAAACTTCAAAAAGTCAAGAAAAACTCCGTCAGCCAAAAACAGAGTAGTCCACAAGATTGGAATGGATCTCTCTACTCCGACCATCTCTTTTCGTGTTTAAGAAGTCCTGAACTCCTCTTTGACTGTAGATTCATATCCAATTGATTTCACAATTTTTGGATTTTTCTGTGAGGAGTTATGATACAAAAACAAAAGGCTTGCTGAACTTTGAATCTCCATCTGCGAAAAACAGAACAGTCTTGAAGAATTGATCATATCTCTCAACTCCAAAATCATATGATCATATCTCTTAACCCTTATAAATTTATTGTTATATATAATAATTGTCTTAGTTTTTAGACCAAATATTTTAAATCTTTTACAGAAAATATATATTATTGCTATGCACATAGTTTATTCTCACTATTGTTAAACACAAAATGCTACAATAATACAATTTATGAAGAATTTTGATATTCATATTATTATTTTTTACCTTGAAAAATAATTACTACAACGTGTATGTTAAAATGATATATTTAAAGCAAACATTTAATACCTTACACAACAACATTCAAATTATTTGCATAATACGATTTAACTAAAAGTTATATATATTTAATGCAATGACATGTTATGAGTTTAGTTATCTTATGTTATATGACGAGTTTTATGACATTGTGTATCACTAAATAAAATTGAAGTAATGTTCATTTCTTAAAATTTTTACAAAAATCAAACACAAATGAATATCATTCCCCTATTAATAAACCAAACATCATCAATCGTAATGAAACTCATTCTTTCATATTAACCAAACTGCATAATTGTAATGGCCATTCCCATTCCCATTTCTCACTACAATCATTCCCATTCCCTCTTGTGGACCAAGCACACCCTTATTCTAAAAAAATCTATATATAATTTTACATATATATATATATATATATCTACCTTATATATATATGTTTAAAAATTATTAGTATTATATATATATATATTATATTTTATTTTTTATTCTGAAGAGTATCATTGGTACATTTTATTTATTACTCCCTCCGTCCCACTCAAAAAGTCCACTTTGAAATGTGTACAATTTATTATGAATTGTAAGGTACAACACCTAAAATAAGTAATTTATCATCATATTTTTCATTTATATCCTTAATTTAGAAGTAAGGGTTAATTGTGAACCATACATTGCTATATTAGTAAGGGTATGTAATGTAAATAAATTCAAAATGGACTTTTTAAATGGGATAAATTTTTTTTTTGAAAGTTGACTCTTTGAGTGGAACGGAGAGACTATTAATTATCTTTAGAGATGCTTTTGAAAAGTATTACTGATTCTCTTAATGAGTATTATTGATACATTTTTTATTTGTTTTTACCAATTAATTTCCTTTAGTGATTCTCTTAAACATATCATTAAACTCGTTATAAAAAATAAATAAATAAGACAAGTAAACTTATATGTGTTTAGAAACTTAAATTTTAAGTATGAAGTATGAACTCTAAAATATGAATTCATTAAGTTATACTATTTGATAAAATCTAAATTTTAAAATCTGAAATTATGACTGAAGTTTGAAATCTGAAAACTGAAGTATGGATCCGAAAACTCAAACTGAAGTATGGATCCGAAAACTGAAGTTTGAAATCTGAAAACTGAAGTATGGATCCGAAAACTGAAGTTTGAATCTTATTAAGATATTAATTTTATTTTTTAAAGTTTATTTTTAACATGAAATTTACTTGGGTTTAGTACCAATAGCCCTCCACTTTTTCTTTTTTTTTCTCTTCATATTTATCCTCTTCATCACTACTCTCTCACCTCATCATCTTTCACCGGTGGTTATCTTCATCAATCATCATCTTCATACGCATCATTTTATTTATTTTCTTTTTTTAATCTTCATCAGCCATCATCTTCCTGCGTATAATTTTTTTAAAATTTTTTTTATCGTTTTGGATACACCTAAATTCCAAAAACTGAAAACCCTTTAATCCTAATGAGAATTCATTTTCATCTCCTCCTCTTATGCCTTCTCTTTAGAAATTTTGCATAAATCTATATTAACATTGCCCCAAAATCACTACCAAACATAACTGGATAAAATGAAAAAGTAGCCATATATGTTCATTTTTTTGGCAACACGAGAATTTCTAATACAGCTTTGAGTTTAACTGAACCGCTGGACCTGAACAGAGAATGTGTCAATGGAGCGGCCGGAAAGAATCCTAACCATGCACTTCGACCGTTGGTACCTAGTATTTAAAATCAAACTTTGTAATGTTTTTTGTGGGGTTTTGCGCCTATTGTATGTAAATTTGGTGGGTTTGTCTGTTGGTGTTGTTGCCACGTACTGATGGGTCTCTTTACTACCATGGTTGTTGTGATGAGTTGACTGTAGTTGTGGTGATGATAAGTTGTGACTGTGATGGTGATGATAGTTGTGATGAAGGGTTACTGCTGCGGATGGAATAGGGATGACTCTCTTGTTAATTTGAATTGAGTGATTATGAAGGCGGCTGGTGGCGCTGGTTGGTGGTGGTTGGCGGCGGTAATGGTAATGATGGTAGGTGGTGATGATGTTTGTAAAAGGAAATATTATTGAAATGGAAAGTAATAATTATTGTAATTAAAAGGTAATTATTATAAAAGGAGATAAAATTATATGTGTTGTTAATGAGTGAGAATTGTAGGGAAATGAAAAAAAAAATTAAGGAAAGTAATAATCATTGAAATATAGAAAAAATTTAATCTGCTTAAAGTTATTTCAATTAAAAAGGTAATTAAAGAAATTAATATTTTATATATTTTGTTATATGACACATTTACTATTCCCTCTGTTCCATTAGAAGGGTTCAGTTTGAGAAATATTTTTTATTTCAATAGAAGAGTCCATTTTCAATTTTTTTTTACTATCCATATCTTTACTAATATAATAGTGTGTGGTTCATAATTAGTTCACACTTAAAATGTAAGGATATTAATGGAATAAGTTGTGGCAAATTAGTTAATTTGTACATTGTATATTGAAATTCATAATAAGTTGTACAAGCTTAAAACTGGATCCTTCTAATAAAATGAATAGAGTAATATGAGTAATATTTTTCACGTGTATTATTGTACTATTTTTTCAAACATATCATCTGAAATTTTCTTTTTCTTTATGGCTCATCAATTTTTTTTTCTCCATTTCTTTATTGTTAGCTAGCAAGCCAACCGTACCAATATATTAATAGTATAATATAATACATATTTTTAATTTAATTCAACGGCGGGAAGAAAATGGAGGGAACAATTCCCGCCGGATTTACAGTCTTTAGTGACCAAACTTTGTAATGGAAAATAAACGGAATTGTTATAAAGACCCATAATACTATTTACAGGACACTTTTCAAAATTTTTGAGGTAAAATTACTGAATTGTCCTTAGCTTCCTTTTGCCTTCTTCCTTCTTGCTTCCTTCTTCCCGCATTCAAGCTAATCGACACAAGCTTCAAGCTAATCAACACAATTGGAGAACTTCAAGCTAATCGACACAATTGGAGAACTTCAAGCTAATCGACACAATTGGGGAGAAGACAAAAAAAAAAAAAAAAAAAGGAATTGGGTTCTGCATGGCGAAAGTTCAGAAAACTTTCGCCACAGGACACACGAAGTTCTATTAATTTTCACTGGAAGGGGCGAAAATTTAAGAGACTTTGTGCGTCATGTGGCGAAAAGTATATGAAACTTTCGCTTGAGCAAGGCGAAAGTCAAAAAATTTCGTCAAGCTCAGGAGACTTTCGCCTAGCTCAAGCAAAAGTTTCTTTGACTTTCGCCTGGCTCAGGTGAAAGTCTAATATACTTTCACCTGTCTTAGGCAAAAGTCTAAGAAACTTTCGCCTAAGCCAGGCAAAAGTTTATTAGAACTGAAATTTTTTCCTTTTTGCTACTGTTTAAGTTCATTTTGATATAAATAGAAGTAAGCGTATTTTTGTCTTTTCACTATTATGTCCTGCATATAGTAAAAAGTGTCTTGTAAATAACATGCCCCAAAATAAATCGTCACAAAAAGTTGGTCAATATTTTTGTTTTGGTCTATCAATTTTAATAATATTACTAAAACCCCTAAGAAAAGGAATAGTAGTTAATTTTATTGCAATTTAAGCTCTTAACAAATACAAATTAAAATAGGACACCCTAAAAATTATAAATTGTACCCAATAACTATTTAGAGTTTATTTTAGGGTTAATTACGCAAAACCCCCCTGTGGTTTCAAAACCCCTATAAAGTAGACGAAAATTTTAATTTGTGACCAAATTGCCCTCATTCAGTCAAAGGGTCATCAACTCCATATAAGGGCAATTTGGTCACACACTAAGATTTTCGTCTACTTTATAGAGGTTTTGAAACCACAAGGGGTTTTGCGTAGCTTTTTAAAGCATAGGGGGTCAACCTTTATTTTCGCAAACCGTAGGGGAGTTTTGCGTAATTAACCCTTTATTTTATTAATAATACACCTTAAAATACTAGTAATTATATTATAACACCCTATTAATTGTAAATTGTATCACTACAACTGATTTCATTTAAATTTTATTAATTATCGACAAAATTTAGCCATTCCAAAATTTCAGTTATATCCTTAAAGTTTCAATTAGGTATCTGGATTTTCTTATAAATTGCAATTTAGTATTTAAGATATGATTCACTTTTATTTTAGTCATTCTACAAATAAAATTTACCATTTATGATAATTTTTAAGAAATTTAGTTGAGATGTATTGTCTCTAAGTTGAATTAACTCAATAATACATAAAAAAGACTTTTTAGGTCCTTACATTTTCTTGTAAACTACAATTTAGTATTTAAATTACCATTTGGTTATAATTTTGTCATTATAAACTAAAAGTTGCATTTTTTTGGTATTTTTTCAAGAAGTTTATTTGAGATGCACTATTCTAAGTTGAATTACTCAAATATATATAAAATAAAACTATTAGGTCCCTAAAATTTATTGTAAATTGTAACTTAGTATTTAAAGTATCATTTACTTGCAATTTAGTCATTCTAAACTAAAATTTAACCTTTTTTTTTTTTTTTTTTGTAAACTTTCAAGAAATTAGTTGAGATACACTATTTTCAAGTTTAATATACCTAAACAGATATTAATAGATTATTAGCTCCCTAAAATTTTTGTAAATTATAATTTAGTACTTAAAGTATAATTTACTTTTAATTTAGTCAATCTAAACTAAAATTTACATGTTTTTGATATATAGTATTTTCAAGAATTTAGTTAACTGAGGTGCACTATTTCTAAATTTTACTAAAAAGACTATCAAGTCCCTAAAGTTTCTTGTAATTTAATACTTAAAGAATCATTTATTTTTAATTTAGTGATTTTAAACTGAAAGTTTACATTTTTGGGTATATTTTAGAGATTCAATTGAGATGCATTGTTGTTTATAAGTTGTATTAATTCAAAAAAACATAAAAACATTGCTATGTCCCTAAATTTTATTGTAAATTAATTAGTACTTAAAGTATCATATTTTTCAACTTAGTCCTTTTAAACTTGTAGTTTATCTTTTTAGGTATATTTTGATTAAATTCAATTGAAATGCATTGTTTATGAATTGACTTAAAGAGACATAAGAAGACTATTTCATCGACAAGGTTCCTGTAAATTGTAATTTAGTACTTAAAGTATATTTTTCTTTCAATTTAGTCATTACAAACTAATAATTTACATTTTATTCAATATCTTTTCATAAAATTCAGTTGAAAATATAGTTTGAAACAATGTTCTTCTCTTAATTCTAATTTGAATTAACTTAAAGAGACATAAGAAGATAATTATGTCTCTAAATTTCATTGTAAATTGCAATTCAGTATTTAACGTATAAGTTTCTTTCAATTTAGTAATAATAGAATAAAAGTGACCTTTTTGGGTATATATTAACAAAATTTAGTTGGGATGCATTGTTTCCAAGCTGAATTAACTTAATATAACATAATATGAGTATTAGGTGCTTTAAACTTCTTATAAATTTTAATTTAGTTCTTACAAACTAATAATTTACTTTTTTGTTATATTTTCACAAAATTCAGTTGAGATACATTGTTTCTAAGTTGAATTCACTTAAAGGAACACAAAAGACTATTACATCCCTAAAATTTTATGTAAATTGTAATTTAGTACTTAAAATATCATATTCTTTAAATTTGGTCCTTATACACTAATAGTTGAATTACCTTTTCAAAAAAAAAAAAATGTTTTAAATAAATAAAGTTCATACGCACTATTTCTAAGTTGAATTAACTTAAAGAGACATAAAATACTATTAGGTGCCATAAACTTCTTATAAATTGTAATTTAGTACTTAAAGTATAATTTTCTTTCAATTTAGTCTTTATATACTAATAATTTACATTTTTGGTTATATTTTTTGTGAAATTCAGTTGAGATACATTGTTTATACGGTGAATTAACTTAAAGAGACATAAAAGACTATTACATCCCTAAATTTATATGTAAATTGTCATTTGGTACTTAATGTATCATTCTTTACATTTGGTCCTTATACACTAATAGTTGAATTGCCTTTTTTTGATATGTTTTCATGAAATTAAGCTGAAATAAACTGTTTCTAAGTTGCATTAACTTAAAGATATATAAAAAACTATACAAAAATAAAAAAATATAAAAAAAATTATTAGGTGCCTAAAATTATAAATTGTAATTTAGTACTTAAAGTATTATTTTATTTCAATTTAGTCATTATAATATTATAGTTAAAAGCAAGACTTTACAAAAAAAAATTGACCCTAAACTTTTTATATTTGTAATCAATTCAATTTGTTGTATGGTAGGAAAATGTTAGTTCTAATTCTATGGTTTGTATTTTCATATGGAAGCTTTTTGGGTTTGTGGATTAAGTGAGAAATGAATACTCTGTTGCAGTCTTATCCATCCAGTCATCGTCGGCGTGTACTGGGGAAGATGAATTCTTTTTAAGCCATTTCGACTTGTTTTTTGCTTATGCTGTTTTGACGTTGTTGTTGTTGTTGTTTTCTTTTCCTTTAGGGTTTCTGAACTGAAGCATAAGTAAGCCAAGGAGAGGAGAGGATACATGATAAGTTGTCACAGAATTTGTATTTCCTGCCAAATGTAAATCTAATATGGCTTCTTTCCTTGTATTTTTCTGATTTTATTCTCTTTCTTTTCACACAAAATCGAGGAACATGGTGACTCGATTGGTATTTATCTTACTTTCGTCCCATTCTAAGCCGACGATTTTACTTTCTTTTATTGAATCGTACTTTCTTGTGTGGGCGTAATTCAGATATCAAAAGCAGAGAATTCGGATTAAAATCCGAAATCGATCTCAGATCGATTTTGATCCGATTTGGATCGGTTTCTGCATTTGAACAGCCCTAGATACAATACATAATCCATGTTATCCATGTTTTGTTGTAAATTAGTTATACAATTTTAAAGATTAATATGTAGTTATATATGTGTACTATTGGATATTTACAAATATACACTAAATAAATGAGAATAATAAGAAATTTTAATTTTAATTCTTATTTGAATTTTTGAAAAAAATCATAAAAATTTAGAAAATGATACTAAAGCTGTTTATTTCATTAATTGATTTACGCGTATGATACTTTTTTCATTTTTTGAATTAGCAAATTTAATAATGTGAAGAATTTTACTTTATTAAAGTTAAAGAAAGATTATTTTCATGAAATTTTCCCGCCAATAATTTGGATTCAGGGTCCCAAATAGAAAAACCGTTGGTAACGACGTTGTTCTGGTAGCCAATTTTCGTCCTTCTCACATAAATTTTATCACTTTAGAAAATTTCCCCAAACCCAGTTTTTACAGTCAGGGAGGGAAACACTCCGTTACCGGGCGTAGTTCCTCCACCGCTTAGCAGCCAGAAAATATTCGGTGGTTGTTAATCACCACATCATTTATGAGTGGTTGATGATGTGGTGGTTAGCAACATCTAATATTTTCTTCTTAGCAGCCACCACTCATTTGTATTATTATCGGCGGTTGGAGCAAAAATTAGTTGTTACCGGCGGTTGGAGCAAAAATTAGCTGTAGGAACCAACAATAATGGTAAAAATGGGATTTGAAGCCTCAAGATGGATTGAAGATTGGGAGAGTGAAAGAGAAAATAAATTAGGCCATCCTTGTTCTGCTTCTTAGGCTCGTCTTTATGGTAGGGGATTTTCTTCGGATTTCCTCCTCAAATCTGTAAGTAAAATGCATCAGCCTTTGGTATGGATTTTCATTTCTTGGTTTTAAATATTGATATTTGACCCATCGTTTCCGTTTTCTTTTTCGTTTTCGCTTGTGTTTTGGAGCTTTTACAAACGTTGATCACTGAGTTTGGAACTTTTTTGAGGTTTTCTTGATAAACATATATTAGAATCTTTTATGTTTTTTCCTTTTTAATCATTCACTTTCCTTGCATGTTCTGTTTTGGTATGGTAAAAAAATATCTTTTTGGGTTTTTCATTTCAACATTGTTGAATTATATTATTTTTTTCAAAATAAAGACCATTCTTCTTGATTTCCTTTGATTGAGTACAGGCTATAGGGCCTATAAGGATGATACCTGACTTGGCCAAAGAACATGACGGAGAAGGGTTGGCTACTATGGATTGGGATTGAAGGAGCCTCTGTAGCTGCTCTATTTGCTCCTGAGTGAAGGGCGAGCTGGGATTCTGGACTGATTCAGAACTACCAGCTTGAAGAGCGTGGCCTTCTCCCCTTGATTTGTTGTAGTTGCCCTGCTTTCTCTTTGTGTTGGCAGGTTTGCCATGTAACTTCCAACAGTTCTCCCTTGTGTGCCATGGTTTTCTGCAGTGATCACACCATGGCTTGGTTTTCCCTTGTTTCTCCTCATCAAAACCTTTTACAGCGAGTGCTGAACCTTCAGGTTCTGATTTAGGCTCACTGTTGTTTGAAAGCATCACCTTTCGCCTTGCTTCTTCACGTCGGACTTCTGAAAAAACTTCTCTAATAGGAGGAAAGGTTTCCGACCTAGAATTCTCCCCCGAACCTCATCCAGATCTTGGTTTAGCCCTGCAAGGAAGACAAACACACTACTTCTGTCTACCTTGTTCCTGTATCGGGCACTGTCATTTGGATTTTCCCAGGCTTCTGCCTCAAAGAGGTCCAACTCCTGCCATGCTGTCATCATCTCATTGTAATATTCTATCACACCCCGACTACCTTGCTGCATCTTCCAGACTTTGCATTAAGCTCGAATAATTGTGAATAATTTTCCAAATCAGAGTAGGTTGCTTGCACAACTTCCCATACTGCCTTTGCAGTAGGCAAGTAAATGAATGGTTTACCGATGGCTGGATCCATGGAATTGACCAACCAGGCAGTAACCATGGAGTTTTCAGACCGCCATTGTCTGAACTTGGGGTCAGTTTCGGCTGGGGGTTTCACTTCTCCATTCAGAAACCCTAATTTCCCTTTGCCGTCAATGACCAGTCGCACAGTTTAGGACCACTCAAGGTAGTTTTCCCCATTCAGTTTGTGAGGGGTAGCCAAACGGAGGTTATCAGAAGAAGCGTTGTTCATAGGCTGGGGATTTAAGTCTGGGCGATTCCCCCCACTGCTAGCATCGGAAGATGCTGACGCAGAGCCAACCATGGCTGCCTTAAAATTCATATTTTGACCGTGAAAGGCTCGATACCATGAAGAAATTTAGAAAGGGGAAAAACTGTGTTCTTAATTCCTCATTCCAATGGTAACGTACAGATTTATAGTCTTTAACCCTATAAAGAAGGTATAATGCTAATCAGAAATTCTAAGAATCAAGGAACCTACAATTTAGGAATTCATTCCTATTCTACTTTAATTTCCATACTGATTTAAGGAAATAACTTGCGTAACACTCCTTGCCCTATTCTAGAAGATTTTTCTGATTCTTTTAACAATGTTCATCAGTTTAAGTTAGAGTTTTGAGGTGCTAATATGAGCTTAAGTAAAATATAGTAGAGAAGAAGGAGCCTACAAACTTTGTTGCCGAAGTTACTTATTACTTTTGTATGCTTTCGAGTCACATAAACTCTATGTGGAGACTATGTTTAGATGTGTTTACTACTATGCTTTATATTCAGGGGCTCAGGTTCAGTTTAAAGTCAAAGATTGTAGATGTTTATGATTCTCTTAGTTCAAGTAACTTAGAATCTTATTATACAAAGTTTAGAGTATGGAACTTTACCATGAGTAAATCAAGGTTGTATAAAGTTTTGGAGGTGTGACTTTGAGAGGGTTTATCTATATAATCACTTAAAATCTTTTGGGTTTAGCTACATGAATAAACATATAATGATAGAGGTTTCAAAATAAATATACTTATGCAGACGTTTTTGATAGATACTATATGATCACTTGTGTAAGATGCCAGATTGTAGTGCTTCTAACCATAAATATATGGGACTGAGATGAACCGTTTTTGCAAAAGTTATGGTGGATTAGTTTGATGGTATTCTTGGCAAGGATGAAACGCTTAGAGAAGTTAGATGACATTAAGTTCAGATTTTTTCTGGTTTGTGTAACATGTTGAAAATGACATTTATTTCTGGATGAAGAGTTCTGAAAGGTTTTAGTTACCATCTGTATTATTAGAATGTTTGATATTTGATGCTGGATAAGCACTAACTAAACTGGATCTGCTTTGTTTAGGTGCTTGTGATGACTCCAGCAATTTTACTTTCTGCTTTGAGGCACAGTTTTTTGAAGCTTGACACAATCAAAGTTCTTATCTTTGATGAATGCCACAATGCGAGGGGCAAGAACCCATATGCTTGCATTATGAAGGTAAATATATTTCCAGAATTCTCAGCGTGAATGCAATAATGAGTTATCAGTATGTCTGTTCGTAGCACAATGTTGAAGGCATGGACTAAATAGGCTGCTAAAACTGGCTTCGTTTGTTTCACATACATGTAAACCTTGCCTTTGTTTATACTAGGCATTCTTCTTTTCAGCAGTCAAAACTATTTGAAATCCTCTTGAGGCCAATCTTTTTTGCGTAGATACAGGTTCCTCTATTTGAATCCATATATTGTACCTTAGTTGAGCTTTTAGCTCTTGTTTCTTGAATACAATATGTGTCATTCTTGTTCTAAGAGACTTTTACATCTTTTATTTTACCAGTTGAAGATTTTCGCACATAGATCACTCATATTTAATCATTTAAAGGTAATTTGTTTTCCTCTGATAACTTGGAATCCATACAGTTGAGCAGTCATTCATCTTGTGCATTTTTTTTAAATTTAAATTTTCAATTTTTTTTTATTTCCTTGGAATGGGTGAAATCCTGGTCAGGCTTTTTGGATGGGGGTATTGGCTTCGAATGAGCCTATTCATTCTTTAGATGTTAAACTTTGACTCTTATCTAGTCTGTAATCTCTTGACTTGGCAAAGTATACAGCATTCTGCATTGCCTTTTGGAATTGCTTTGTTACAATGGCTTTTGAAAAAAAGAACTTAGATGTATCAAGTTCTCACTGACAAGTTCTTGTCTGTTCATTTTGTGTTGTTTCAATCATTAATTATAATTTCTTCTAGTTTGTCCCTAGTTGTGTATTGTAACCAACTGGATAATAAGTGCTTTCATTTGCTTCAAATCATAGTACAGTTGTAATGAATCAAATATACTTTATAAGAATGACATTATTTTGATTATCAATCTTGTATGTACAAGCTACTGTTGGGAGCCATGCAAATTTGGGATCTTTTGTAATAGAAACAAGTTCTACCATGTGTATTACATTACAATTGCATTTAATTTGATATTGTATCATATCTTTATCAAAACACATTTGTTTTGATTAATTTTTCTCATAGCTTTGTGTGTTCGCCTAGTTTGACTACATTAGTTGATTTTGGAATCTTAGTTTTAACCCAATAAATTTACTAAAAAAAAAAGAAGCTGAAATGTTTGTAGCTTTGGCTTCTAGAAAAGTTGTAATTTTGTGTCCATGCTGAAGTTAAAGTGTTTGATCTTGTTAGGTGTTGAAGGGTAATTCTTATTGTTTTTCTTGCATTGATGTTATGATGTGTTTTGGCATATCTTGACACTTTTCATCCATGATTTTGGCATCTTTTTAATCCTATACATAGCCCAATATTTGCTCTTTGTATGTCCTCCACCCTTGTTTTATGAGATTATTTCTTTCTTGTGTATATTGTGAGGGAATGAACAAGGATATGGGAAAGGGATAGAAATGTTTAGAGTTTTTTTTTTTTTCTTTTTTGAGGTGTTCATGGTTCATTCTTTATTGGTTTTGGTTCATATTCTAATGTTTATGTATTGAATCATTCCCATATATTGATTGATTAAGTAAATTCCAACTTATATTTGTGAGATGTTAATTTAGGAAGGAGAGATTAAAGTGTCTTGATTGCCAAAGCCAGTTTACTTTTGTGAAAGTAATTGACTGCCTTCCACATTGATGTTAGAAGTTGGAATGAATTTTTCCTATTGACCATGGAGTAATTCATGTGGATTTCCTCTTTTGGTTCAGTTTTGTGGAAATTATGGCTCCTATCTTAATCAGGTGTATATATATATATATATATGTATGTATATATATATATGTATGTATATATATATATGTATGTATGTCTCTCTGTGTGTGTGCGCGTATATATTTTCCTTTACATAAGTTGTATTCTTTGTCTTGATGTGACTATTCTCGATTGCTTTCCATAGTTGCTGTTAGCTTTGACAATTTCTAGCTTTGGACTGAGATTGAGGTTGCAATTTTTACATTGTAGAATTGACAGACCTTAAATTGAATCGCTATGATGTATGGACAAAATGTCATTGCCTTCAATGAATTTCTTTCTCAAAGATGGAGCACGGTAAGACACATCCTAGGATTTGAACCAAATGTTTGCACTTCCTTTTTTTTATCAGATAACTGTGAAACTGGTGGATAGTTAGTGTTAACTCAAATTGTTCTTGTTTTTTCTTTTACAGCCTCTGTTTTGTCTAATGGACATTCTTATTGTTGTAGCTCATCCAATAATTAATCATGAGGAGATACAAATCACGATTTTCAAAGGTGTTTTTTCTTTTTTTCCTTCTAAATGTGAAATATGTACTGATATGGCCTCTTTCCTTCCCTGCAGTTTCTGATTTGTTTTTTGTTTTTGTTTTTTTTTTTTTTGTTTTTGGTGGTTCCCAGTCCCAGCCAAGAAGCTTACAAGGCTTTAGAGAAGCTAAAGAAATGGAAAAAAAGAAGAAGAAGGAAGGTCAGAGATTAAGGTAAGAAGGATGACTGTGAAGCCAAGAAGAAATTGGATAAATTATTGGGAATAAGAATATTTTCTTTCATTTCATATTTGGCTTTGTTTATACTGACTGATTGTGATGGCTTGTTGATGGGAAGTTAACAACAAGCATTAGCCCATTATAAAGCAAATTAAAAAATAGACTAACACTTTGTTTGCTGTGAATTGTATTTTAGAAAAATTACGATTCATCCTAATATTGCACATTATCAGTGTCTTAAGCTTGAATTTTTCTCTATAAGTATTAACTTATCTGTCTGTTTAATAATAACTATTATGCATTGTTTCTTTGGCCTTTGCTCTGTGTATGTGCAGGATTTTATTGCATGCCTGGAGCTTTAAGTTTCGATTAGCAGTGCCATTGAATTTGATAGAGTATAGAAAATTTTCCCAACCTCTAACTAGGATCAATCGTGACAAAGTCTAGGCAGTGGATGTCATAAGCGTAGGCAGAATTGGCACTGCAATTTTTAAGAGAAGTTGCATATTAGATCTTTGCAATTCTATATGTTTATCTAACGTCCAGTCTTTGCAATTTTTAAGGCAGTTGATGATGCATATGGTTGGATGTCAATTCGCGACGTTCTCTTATATTTTTGCAGCTGTACAGTGGGAATTGGCTTGCCTGTTTACTCAACATTCAAAGCTATTCAGTCAAGAGAACAAGGTGAGCAACAAAAGTGGCTGCTGTACTGGGCATGTTTGTGGTGTTATGGTCTCTGAATTAAATAACAACCTTTTAAGTATCTAGTGTTGGAAGGAGCACCAATGTTTCACTTATTTATTTGCACAAATGGAGGAATAATGTCATGTTGGAATTTGGTTCATGGTGTAAATCAGGAATTTATTTTTATCTGACTTTGCCTGCCCTGTTTTTGGATGGAAGTATGAACTGAAGATATTTTTTTTTTTCCTTCTTAGTTATGGATCTTTTAGTATGGTTGAATCATTCACGGATAAATTTATTTACTGTTATAGTACTCTCACGGCTCAAAATTTCCTTTTTGATTGTTTGGGTGTGCATTTGATGCTATGAGAGGATTCTTGCTTGTTTAATCTGAGATGGTTTGTCGTATCTGTTTGGATAGGTTTCTGTTCTATTATCACATGAAGGAAATTGAGGGCCTGTTCTTTTTGTTTCGTTTTGAAAACGATTTTGGTTTCAACAGTAAATTTAATATATTGTAATCATATTTCATCATTTTTAATACAGCTTTTTACTATTCAGCATCTACTTTTTACATTTTCAATACACTTTTTACATTATAAAACTATTTTCCAAAACTTGTTTTCAAAATCGTTTTCAAAACGCCCAAAAAGAACATGCCTGAATGTGTTTTTCAAGACACAATTTATGAAAGGGGATCATTTGGAGTCATGCGTGACTCTTGCAGAAAAAGAAAAGCACCATAAATATATTTCTTTTTAAGCTACATTGTTTAGTGTTATTTTCTTGTGTCTTCTTGTTGAATTGTTTCACCAGTTTGCATTTAATAAGTCCTGAAACTAATTCTTTATCCATATCTTGCTGAAAATTGAACTTTTGGGTTATTTTATGAAGGAAATTCCTGATTTTCTGAAATGCTAATGCGCTTTTTTGGCAATTTGGCAGGTGGCAAAGCAATTGTATGTGCATTACCTGCGCCCATTCCTTGTTAAGCATCAGGCTAGACTTGATCAAGTTTTGGGATTTGTGCACACTAAAACGGTAAAACTCTTAAGCTTTTGTTCTTACGAGGTGGGAAGTAGATACTCTTAGTGCAATCTTCCTTTTAGACAAGGAGATGCAATATTTAGTCAATATTGTAGGCATTTTATGTTGTTTCGTTATGGAAGATGGTTTTCACATGCAATCGGATAATTGGTTCTGCTTCTTTTTTGTCATAATTTAGAAAGCCTCAAGTTAAACTTGCATCTTATTTAAGAACTAGGCTATCCTTTAATCAACTCTATTTACAATCACGTATGGATTATGAGATCAGCTCATTAGTTTGTGGAATATGTAGGCTAAATTTGCCAGTTCCTACAAAGCAGAAGTCCTATTAGTGAAGACTTTGCTCTCGAGGATTTCACGTTTGCTTTCCATATTGACATAGAATAAATTTCGATGTTGCAGATTTTTTTGCCCTGATGAACATTGGATGTTGGGGTTAGGTGTTTAGAAACCTTCAATTCAGGAGTGCTGCCTTTGCCTGAATTTTGGTAAGTTTGTTTGTAAATGGAACTTTGTCTCATGAAGTTTTTAGTTTCATGAAAATATGAGGAAGAAAAAAAGAAAATCTAAGTACTATTTGTGCAGTCAATACTCTGTTCCTGCTCATAAATGAAAATCTAATTTTTTGCCGACAGAAAATCTAAAGTTTTAGCTATGAATTTACTATTCTAATTTGAATGGATGGATGTTATGACCCTGCTAATAATAGTAGGAAGTTTTTGCAAAGTCATTATTAGCAAATGCCCTTGGTTTTGCATTTTAATCTGATCTGGTAATCTTGATCTGCCCTGGATTGGCATTTTTTTGTTCAATGTCTTCAGCCATTATATTTAAGCTCAGATATGCTTTAGGAGTTTGATTCGTAATCATAATGCAGTGGAATGGTAATGTCCTTCGATTATCCAATTTTGTTTAACCTGTAATAGCACTATTGCCTAGCAACTGAAGGCGTTAAAGCTGATGTGTTTTAGATATCTTAATAATTACATTTTGCTTTTGGAGTCTATTGGTTTCTATGGGTTGTGAAATTTCCCTACTGTTGGGCTTTTTAATGGTAATTTTAGGCAAAATTTTTAAGAATGGGATGTGTTACAGGTTTACATTAGATGCAATGAGCCTAATAAATCAGAAACTCAATGGGAAGATAATGAGTATTGCACAACCTGATCTTAGCTGAATTTTAAGTGTAAGAAACTACTTATACTGAACTAGTGCGATTGTGTTTTTTTCTTTGATTCTTTCTTAAGTTTTTACTTATGATAACTTACTAAAGCAAACATGTCCATATTGTGGTTTCTTATGTACTATGTTCTAGGCTTTTAGCTTTAGTTTTCTTATTTTGCAGGATGCAAAAGCATTACGATCGTATTAGGAATTACAAAAGAAATGCTGCCTCAGAAAATTGGAGGTAAACATATATATATTTTTATAATTTTGCCTCTATAGTTTTTTACCTTTGGACTGGATTTTTATTCTTAAAATTTCTCTTTTTTCTATGCTTCAGAACATAGGAAAATCGATTGCCTCACCATATGGCTATCTAAAAGAATTATGATGGCGGCGGAGATGGTCGCGGTGGTCGTGGTGGTTGCGGTACTTGTGGCGGTGGCGGTGGTGGTTGCAGAGCTCGATTATTGTGTCCCGACACTTTATTGATTGATAAGATGACTCTTTGAGCCTCAGTTACACTCTTTTTTTTTCTGGCTTCTTTTTCTCTCCTTTTTCCCTCTCCTTACCTTCTTCTCCCTTTTCAACTTCTCTGCACCACAGCTCTCTAGCTCCATCCGCATTCTTGAATCTTCATGCGAGAAAAAGGTGATTTCTTTTTCTTTTCATTTAATTTTTTCATTGCTAATGTTGTTTTGATGGTTATTGGTTTATGGTTTTTATTTTTTTGGCTTTTATTTGTAGATGGGAGTCTAATTTTTGTTTGTGGCTCCGTTGCTGCTAGCTATGGTGGTTTCGTACTGCCCTGCTTCAATGTAAACCCTTCAAAATGTAGCTGCTTTTTTTACCCAACTTCTGTTCTTTTAGTCTTCATCTTCATCAAAAGATTACATTTTTATTATTGTATTGGTTTGTATTTTCATATGGAAGCTTTTTGGGTTTGTGGTTTAAGTGAGAAATGAAGACTCTATTGCAGTCTTCTCCATCCTGTTATTGTTGTGCGTAGGTGAATTCTTTTTAACGTGAGAAATGAAGACTCTATTGCAGTCTTCTCCATCCTGTTATTGTTGTGCGTAGGTGAATTCTTTTTAACCCATTTTGACAAGTTTTTTGCTTATGCTGTGAAGAGATTTAGGGGATCAATCAGCTTAATGCATTGGATTGCACTTAGCCTTCATTATATTGAAAAGAGAATACTACACAAAGTAATATTTACATTTACATCCCTTCACTTATATCTATTTACAGTTCTAACCTTACACTTATATCTATTTACAGTTCTAACCCTACACTTATATCTATTTACAGTTCTAACACTCCCCCTCAAGTTGGAGCATATATGTCATATGTGCCTAACTTGTTACAAATGTAATCAACCCGGGGATCATGTAGTGATTTAGTAAAAATATCAGCCAGTTGGTTATTTGAACCAACAAAGGTAGTAACAAGCTCCTTAGTTAGGAGTTTCTCACGAACGAAATGACAATCTATCTCTATATGTTTCGTTCGTTCATGAAAAACTGGATTTGAGGCAATGTGTAAGGCAGCTTGATTGTCACACACAAGCTTCATAGGGGCAAGCACGTGTTCACCAATTTCAATGAGTAAATGTTTCAGCCAGATTAACTCGCATGTGGCAAGTGCCATAGCCCGATATTCTGCTTCTGCACTTGAACGGGCAACCACAGTCTGTTTCTTTCTTTTCCAAGAAACAAGATTTCCCCCTAAGAACACACAATAGCCCGATGTGGAACGTCTATCTGCTGGTGAGCCAGCCCAATCTGCATCAGAAAAACCCAAAACCTCATTGTGACCATGATTCTGATAAAGAATACCTTTCCCTGGAGCAGTTTTGACATACCGAAAAATACGAGTAACTGCATTCCAGTGAGGGACTCGTGGAGAGTCTAAAAACTGACTCACAACACTAACTGCGAAGGAAATATCAGGACGGGTCACAGTTAAGTAGTTGAGCTTTCCAACCATTCGCCTATATTGACTACGGTCAGGATATAGCTCACATTCACCAGGTAATAGCTTTAAGTTTGGATCCATAGGAGTGTTACAAGTACGTGATCCAATCATACCCGATTCTGATAGAACATCAAGTGTATATTTCCTTTGAGATATGAAAATTCCTTTAGATGCACGAGCAACCTCAATGCCAAGAAAATACCTCAAGGGACCCAAATCTTTGGTTTGAAACTGAGTTTGAAGAAAGGCTTTCAGAGTTTGAATACCTTCCGAGTCATCACCAGTGATAAGGATGTCATCAACATACACCACTAAGAGAATGCGTTTTCCAGCAAGTGAGATTTTATAGAACACAGAGTGATCCTTCACAGAGCGATGCAGGCCAAATTTTAAAACTGTGTCACTAAAGTGACTAAACCATGCCCTAGGAGACTGCTTCAAACTATAAAGAGCTTTCTTGAGACGACATACAACACGTCTACACTCCCCCTGAGCAACAAACCCAGGAGGTTGCTCCATATACACTTCCTCATGAAGGTCCCCATTTAAGAAGGCATTCTTGACATCAAGTTGATGAAGAGGCCAAGTATAACGGGCTGCAAGAGCAAGGAAAAGGCGAATCAAAGATATCTTGGCTACAGGAGAAAAAGTATCCTCATAATCAATGCCAGGAACCTGGGTAAAACCTTTAGCAACCAGGCGTGCTTTAAGGCGGTCAATAGAGCCATCAGGAGAGACTTTAAGAGTGAAAACCCATCGGCAGCCAACAATGGATTTTCCACGAGGGAGAGGAACAAGATCCCAAGTGCCATTAGAATGCAATGCATTCATCTCCTCAACCATAGCAGCCCGCCACCCATAATGTGCAAGAGCTTCACTAACAGAGTTAGGAATAGAAATAGAGGAAATGGAGGATATGAAAGCAAAGTAGCCAGAAGATAGATGCGAATAAGTAATAGAATTTTGGATAGGGTGAGTAGTTGTACATGAACGTTTACCTTTGCGTAGAGCAATAGGCAAATCAAGATCAGACATACCTGAGCTAGAATGAGGATCTGAAGATGCAGGCATGGGCGGTTCAGGAATATCTGAATGTGTTGGAGATGAGGACTGCTTTGGAGGGGTGACAAGAACAGGGAGTTGAGAAGTATTTGGAGATGATTTAGAGCGACGAGTGTACGTATGTAGATGAGGCTGATCTAGTCTAGTGGAAATAATAGGAGGAAGGGTGCTAGGAGATGGATCCGATTGTGGACCTGGAGAATGATTTTCCAATTGGGAACCTGGAGTATGATAAGTGAGAGGAATAGAAGAGGAGGAAGATATGGAAGAAATAGAAAGAGGACTTGGCAGGTGCTCATGAACTTCAAAGGGAGTTGAGTTAGAGGAGAAATAAGGAACAGATTCGAAGAAAGTAACGTCAGCACAAACAAAAAACTTATGCAGGATGGGGGAATAACAACGATAACCTTTCTGATGTCGAGCATAACCTAGAAAGACACACTTATGAGAGCGAGCACCCAATTTATCTGTTCTTGGTAACAATTGATGGACAAAGCATACACACCTGAAAATACGAGGAGGTAAAGAGTATAACACATCATGAGAATATAAGACTAAGAAAGGAATCTTAGTGTTTAAAACAGAAGATGGCGTGCGATTAATGAGATAACACGCTGTAAGAACAGCATCACCCCAAAAAGATAGAGGAACATGCATATGAAGTAACAGTGTTCGAGCTGTCTCAATCAAGTGTCGATTATTTCTCTCTGCAACTCCATTTTGTTGAGGAGTATGAGAGCATGAAGATTGATGAATGATACCATGAGATGCCATGAATGATGTAAATGAGCTAGAAAAATACTATTTGGCATTATCACTACGTAAAACACAAATAACAACACCAAGCTGAATACGAATTTCAGCACAAAAGGTAGTGAAAATAGAGAATAGTTCAGAACGATCTTTCATTAAAAAGAGCCAAGTTACACGTGAATAATCGTCAATGAAAGATACAAAATAACGATGTACATTCTTAGATGTTGTTCTACTAGGACCCCACACATCAGAGTGAACTAGATCAAAAGGGGCAGAAGCCCGTTGCTGAATACGACTAGAAAACGAACTACGACTATGTTTACCTAATTGACAAGACTCACACATAAGTTCAGGTATGCTTCTCAGACTAGGAACCATAACTTTTAAATTGGACAGCGAGGGATGACCAAGACGACAATGAATTTGTTTTGCTGTAGTTGTAACAACAGTGAAGGCTGTAGAAGAGCTATCAAAATAGTAAAGTCCCCAAAACTCATGCTCGGTACCAATCACCTTGCCTGTCTTCAGATCCTGGAGGGTTATAGATGTAGGACCAAAGAGAGCAGAACATTGAAGCATGTTAGTGAGTTTGCTGACTGACAACAAATTACAAGGAAAGGAAAGTAAATATAAAACAGAGGACAATGACAATGTAGGAATAGGAGACACTGAACCAGTTCCATGCACTGATGTTGATGCTCCATCAGCCAGAGTAACATTGGGTTTATTATTAGATGGAATGAGAGATGTAAATAAAGAAGAATTACCGCTCATGTGATCAGTAGCACCTGAGTCAATAATCCATGAACTAGCTGGAGTAGTACCATGAACTCTGGGCTGGGCAAACAGAGCTGTGGGAGTGGATATTGGTTGGGTAATATGTTGTGCTGCTTGAGATGCAAGGAATTTGGAATATTCCTCTGCAGAAATAGTTATAGAGGTACTGGAAGGTGAGATTGTGGATGCTATAGAACTAGTAGATGCAACTGGTGAAGAGGCAAAATGAGCTGCTTGAGGAGGTCGAGCTGCTTAAGGAGGTCGCCCATGAAGTGCAAAACAGGTCTCCCGTAAGTGTCCTAATTATGACAGTATGAGCAACGTGGACAACGACTATTACTAGTGTCACGTCCCCGTCCACGTGAACTACGACCACCTGAATGGCCAAAGGCATTGGCCTGAGAGAACAAAGCAGCTTGCGGAGGAGCTGAATCAGAGGGACAAGTGAGCAGGGCAGCCTGATGAGATCCTGGAGTAGAGACCATAGACTGTGGAGTAGCCCTCACAACTCGACCAAACGCATCATTTAGTGATGGAAAATTATTCCCACCAAGAATTTGAGCCTCTGCAGAAATAGTTATAGAGGTACTGGAAGGTGAGATTGTGGATGCTATAGAACTAGTAGATGCAACTGGTGAAGAGGCAAAATGAGCTGCTTGAGGAGGTCGAGCTGCTTGAGGAGGTCGCCCATGAAGTGCAAAACAGGTCTCCCGTAAGTGTCCTAATTTATGACAGTATGAGCAACGTGGACAACGACTATTACTAGTGTCACGCCCCGTCCACGTGAACTACGACCACCTGAATGGCCAAAGGCATTGGCCTGAGAGAACAAAGCAGCTTGCGGAGGAGCTGAATCAGAGGGACAAGTGAGCAGGGCAGCCTGATGAGATCCTGGAGTAGAGACCATAGACTGTGGAGTAGCCCTCACAACTCGACCAAACGCATCATTTAGTGATGGAAGATTATTTCCACCAAGAATTTGAGCTCGGATAGGCTCAAAGGTCGATGGAAGGGCCTGAAGGCCATGAATGAGAAACATTTGCTCTCTCTGCGTATGTGTAACATTAAGATCGGTAGAAGGAGGAAAAATTTCATTAAAGTCAGCCAACAACATACGCAGACGAGCAAATAAGCCAGATACACCATTCTCATCCAACTGAATACCACCCATTTCAGAGACAACATTATAAATACGAGTAACATCACTAGTGAACATTTGTTGTGCTAGAGACCAGACTTCACGACAAGAATTACAGGTATGAAAGAAATGTATAAAACCTGAATCAATAGACTGCCACAGAAATCCAAGAAGTTTGGCATCCATTTGGTCCCACCGTGACAGGTCGGCAGCTGACAACCCAGCATCAGGAGATTCAGTCAAAAAATCCAACAAACCTTCACCTCGAAACCACACTCTCACAGCAGTGGACCAAGCAGTATAAGTCTTGTTAGTTAATTTTGTAGGAGAAATGGTAGGAGTGCTTGAAAATGTAGGAAATGTAGCTGAAGATGATTTAGACATAGTAGTACCTGAAGTAGAACTGGTAGTTCCAGAAGTGGAAGCCATTTAAACAGAGGGAGAAACTAGTTGGAACAGTAACTCCGTCGTGAACAGTACCACTGTGAACAGTAGTTGCGGCGGTAGAGAATAATCCTACTACACAAAGTTGTAGAGTTGACGGAGAAGAAGCAGATGGTGACCTCAGAATGTTGATCGGACCACTAGAGATGGGTCAGCAAGAGGAAAAGAAGTGCTCTCTGTTCAAGTTCCGGCAGAGTCAGCACAAGAGGAAAAGGAGCACAAGAGAAGAGGTGCTCTCTGTTGAAGTTCCGGTGAGAAGAAGAGCACAAGAGAAGATGGTAGTTTTAGGTGAGAGCGGAACCTAGCTCTGATACCATGAAGAGATTTAGGGGATCAATCAGCTTAATGCATTGGATTGCACTTAGCCTTCATTATATTGAAAAGAGAATACTACACAAAGTAATATTTACATTTACATCCCTTCACTTATATCTATTTATAGTTCTAACCCTACACTTATATCTATTTACAGTTCTAACATGCTTTTTTGATGTTGTTGTTTCTTTTTCTTTTGGGTGTCTAAAGCATGAGTAAGCCAAGGAGAGGAGAGGAGAGGAGAGGATACAAATCACGTTGTCAAAGAATTTTTTTCCCCTGCTAAATGTAAATCTGATATGGCTTCTTTCCTTGCCTTTTCTGATTTTATTCTCTTTCTTTTCACCTCACAACTTTGCTTTTTTCGATTATCCATCTCTGTGTTGGTCAGTCGTAGTTTCATGCCATTCGGGTCTAATAATGCCTGCAAACAAAAGGAAGCTAAAAGATTCATGCTTTTTTCAAATATCCATGGTTTTCTATTTTTAGACTATTGATGTTGTTCTGAGCTTGCAGATGCATCTTTGTCGGATACAAAGAGATGAGAAGATTTAGGATTTGTTAAACGCAGTCCTTTCTTTTTTTTTTTTTTTTTAAGAATGGTTTTCTCTTGCCTCTTTTAATTTTGTTGGGTGTATATAATTCAGTATTTATCACAGATGGAACTTTTTTCGTCACTCTGGGGCTTCTATACTTTGTTCAATTTTTGTTTCGCCTTATGTGCTTTTAAACTGCATTCATCCAATGATTGACACTTTCTCTTGGCTCATTATAGCAGATTCTTTTTCCTTTAACTGGGTGGATTGTTTGTATTCCAGTTTAATGTATTTATCTTTTTTTAGGCTATGGTTTCAAATTTTGTTTGGCCCTCTCTGCTCCGCCTTTTTCTCAAATTTTGGATTCTGCCTTGCATGCAGTCAGGGAGAGTTGTCATTGAAATCCCAGCCAGATATCATTACAAGTGTTTTCATCCTTTGATGCAACATGTTCCACTCTGTATTATGAGAACGAAGGGGCCTTCTGGATAAGATTGTATTTAATGAAATCCCAGCCAGATATCATGACAGACTTGTCATCCCACGTGCTAATATTTGCTGGGACTTATTGAATTATTCTATCTGAATGCAGGTTTGATATTTTTTGTGCTTTAATGTATAGGTTTCACAAGCTCGTAACGAGGTGCTACTGTCCTGTCCATCAGAAGTGGTAGCAAAGCCTGCATTTGAAAGCTGGATTGAAACCCTCCCAAATTAAGGTTTATTGCCTTCATGTCCGACCTTCCTTTGTGAAGCCTGTTAAGCCAAATGTTGGTAATTATTTGGATATGCTATCTGTCTCTTTAGTTGCAGGCCCCCTTAGGGATCTGTTTCCGTGATAAACTCTCTTCATCCTTACATTTCTAGATATCTTATTTTAACTTGCCAAAAAATTTAATGTTTCAGTTTAAGTGGCACCCGTTCTTTTAAGTTTGCCCCTTAACAAGAAACAGCTCTTCATGGCTAAATTTATATCTTGATTTTGCGGATATGGTTAATGATAAAATGGAAGGATACATACGGCCTATTTTAGTTGCTTCGAAATTAGGAGACAATTCATGTTATCCTAATTGTTGAGTTTGGTATTTCTAATTATGTAGCATATACTAGAATCTGAGGTTTTATGATTGAGTTGAACGAGACTTTATGTTGCACTGTATTAGTGTAAATAGAGCACATCAGAAAGAGGTGTTTATGTTTGTTGATTATTGTTCCATAAAGTCGGAGGTGCACTTGTTATTCATACTGGTTGGTAATTTCTACTGTTTTCTCGCTAGAAGTTGTTGATTTGGATGCTACTAAAGAAAGTTACTTTTGTGCTAAATAATTTTCATCTCCTCTTAGTTTCTTTAAGTGTTCTTATGCGCTTTCAATATCTTGGTTCTAGAGAATAAAATGATTGCTACCAAATTTTATAGTCCTAATTTTATTGGCTTGTTTACATGCAGTTATCCTTAGCTGATGGTGTTTCGGATGCAGAAGTTGCTTAGGATTGTATTCTACTGACTTTTGTATTCTGGATCATTGATCAAAACAAAGGCTTACTACTAAAATACAAGTTATACTTGTCAAGTATTAAGTGTTCACTTACCAAATCGATGTAGAAATTGGAATGCTTACTTCCATATTTATTTGCTCATTGTACGTACCTACTTAAATAGAAAAAAAAAAGGGAAATAGTCTATTGGGTTGCGTCTTCTTCATCCCCAATTTCCTCAGTTGAAAGCGGAGCGGTGGCCGCACCCCCAGCTCCAGCACTGGTTTCAGACGAAGAGCATACCGCCTTCTCATTAGAATTGCTGCATACAGCAACTTTGACTCCATTTTCCAGAGCCTGATCAATCAACCTGTAAAATATGTAACCTATCTCATTGCCAAACTAATTTTACAATGATAAAGCTATATGAAAGGGTGTTTTTGCAGTTCAGTTATAGCATTGCGTATCTTCGAATGAGCATAGACGGGGAATACGATTCGACAATTATACTTAGTTTCCCACAAGAATGGGATCTCCATGTTGCAGATAACATAAGAAACAATAAATTTTCACTGAAAACCAATTCTATGTGTACAACACACTAACCTTCACATAGTGCACAAACTCAACTTTTTTTTTACAAACTGAATATTTTACCACTTCAAAGACTAACGGAATTCTAAAGTTTGATGCTGATAATAACTTCTTCAACCAATAGAGATAATATTCCTCTACAAGCATTAAGATACTTATTTCCAAGAGTCACTTTTCCTGCTAAATTATCTATTAGTTCACTTTAAAGAAGCTGCTATTATAAAGCCATACATGGTTGTGCAGTTCGAATCAGAACAAACAAAACGCAAAGTAATGGACCAGGCCGAAGAGGTAGCACCTTCTTCTCAATAAGTGCCATAAACAACTCCGTTTTTCGCTTGTAAAGTGAGGCTATGAACTCTTTTCTCTCTTCATCACTTTTTGGTGCCTTTTCTGGCCAACCCACTCTGTTAAAGTGGGTTGTCATCCTGAAATGACCCAAATCAATGAATATCTTTAGTCCAAAGTTCAACAACTCAAAACAAGTATTGTTCAGGTATTCTGAAAACAGAACAACTTTTGCCTACCTTTCTTTCCCACCTCCAATCTTGAGCAATTCACCATACAAGTCAACATCCCAGGTAACACCCAACTCTTTCTGTGCATCCAAAAGAAATAATTTTCAAAACCAGGCGATCAAGCACTACATAAAATCCCAGCATCCATGGCACTTAAGGCCCTGTTCGTTTTCATTGCGCTTTTTTTTTTTTTTTTTTTTTTGTGTTTTAGTTTTATTTTGGTTTCTACAGTAAACTTTTTCATCATTTTTAATACAACTTTTTACTATTCATAACGAAACATTTATACATTAAGAAAAATCTTTTTTTTAAAAAACAACTCATAACGAACTGGCCCTAAATCTAGTATCTTAACACTCCAATCCATCCAAACTTGAGCGAAATTGCAAAACAGGCACTAAAGAATCCCATTTCAAAGAACAATGGCAATCGAAACATAGAAAATCCAAAAGGGTTTTAATCAAACTGGAATTTACCTCTGTAAAAGTGTCATTGAAAGAAATGCGATGGCCATCCTTCTCAGTATCAACAAGCACCCCATCACTTTCAAACAGCAGCGCCTTGGGAAAATTAACTGAAGCATACCTCTTTTACTTGTACTCCATGGGAAGAAGTTGATTCCAAATGCACAGGTTCATCAATTTCTATGTCATCTGCATTATCATGAAGAATTAATGTAAGTAGATTGGGTAACTGTAAACAAGAAAGATCCCTTTTGGTTGTAGAGATGGAGAAACAGAAACCTATATCAAGTTCAGCTTCATTAATTAGATGTTGCTGGCGGATCAGGTGATGGGTTCCTTAAAAAGATATCCTATAAAAGACTTGAAATGGTTCAGAAGTGCAACAAAGATCCGTCGAATTAGACTTCTCTCTCTTAAAACCTTTCACAATACCATATGGGATTCGATGACCACTTCACTGCAGTTCCATTCATATGCAAAAGCAACGTAAAGAAACATTCACATGGCAAAACAAATAAATCAGGATTGTTTACCCTACTAGATTTTTAGTGTTCTTCTTAATAAGGCTAAGGTAGAAATGATTGAAGCCTAAGCTGCAGAAGCAAGCACTTCACCGTGTACAGCTGGCAAAGATTCTGGAATCCTGAAACACAAAATGTAATCCAAATCAGTATGCATCCATCTAAAGATGCAACACCATGCACGAGCCTAAGAAGATTACTAAATGCTAGTTGTCAATTACCTGAATGATTCTCATTGGATGCTAGTTTTCTAGTGCATGCAATCTTGAATCCAAATAAAAATAAGGGATGTGCATAGAGGGCGAAACAAAATTTTAAACTAGAGCCTAAAAAAACAGGGGAACAATCAAGCTGTAATACAAACAATCCACTTAATTAGAGGGAAAATAATCTGCAACAATGAGCCAAGAAGAGTGGTAAGTAATCGGATAACTACAGTCTAAAAGCACACTGAGCGAAACAAAAACTCAACTAAGTACAGAGCCCCATTGGGCCGAAAAAAAATATTCATCCTTCGAGGCATACAAACTGGAGTATAGACCCGACAAAATCAAAAGAGGCAAGAGAGAACTATTTTTCAAAAAAGAAAGGCAACATTTCATAAATTCTAAGGCTTCTCATCTCCGGCAAAGATGCATCGACAAGCAGAGAACAACAGGATCAGTCTAAAAATTTCACATTTGTAAGAAATAGAGAATAAAAATCCAGCCAAAGGTAAGGATCTAAAAATAACTCTAAGGCAAAATGTTCCATGTAGATTGCTTTGAAGTATTATATGTGACATGGAGCATGGCTGAAAACTACAATAAACTGAAAGCGTTTTCAGTAGAATGAACTACACAGGTTGCATATCTGCAACTGTACAGAGCGTTCATGGGAACTACACAGTTGTCGCAAAGAAAGCGCTCATGGGAACTACACAGGTTGCATATCTGCAAATGTACAGAGCAAAAGCTGGCACTACGTGCAAAATGTTCAAGAATTTACGGCAATAAGAGGGAGCATTAGTGCACAAATACCAATAGTCATCTTCCTGAAAGAAAAAACCAATAAAAAACAAATGAACCCACAACTAAATTTAGCAGGAGAATAAACTTCTGCACAACTATATTTTAATTTCAAGTTCAACTTCTATCAGAGAGAGGACAAAGCCTTTCATATGTACTCAAACCATCAGAATTAAAGACAGTAAACTATCACAAAATTTCAGCAAGAACAATTATCTAGGTGAAGGGTGAATCGAGTTGACCAAAGATCATAGATAACTGAAGTTCAAAAGATCATCTAGCAAACCAAAAACTAATTGCAGTTCTCTCCTTTATCCTTCTCCTCCTTGCATTACTTTACAAAAACCAACCCTTTTTTTTTCCCAAAAAAATCATTTAACCCAAAAATAAAATCACAAGTTTTTGCAAATTTTGAAATTACAAAAGTCCGCCAAAGAAATTTACGTGGATGAACTACAATTGAACGGGACAAAAAGATGCATAGACACAGCAATATAATTAGTCTAAAAATTTCACACCCCTAAGAAATAAAGAATAAAAATCCAGCGCAAAGATAAGAATCTAAAAAAAACTCAAAAAAGAGAGGCAACAAATTTTAAATATATTTACCTTCAATTTTTGAGCCAATATCCTTTTATACTTCCTAAATAGACGGAGCACAGTCTAGCATTTTAAACCCTAACTTGGGACTGGCAGACCAAAAAGAGAAAGGGAAATATAAACATCATAAAAATCAATACTAAAATGGTAAGAGAAAAAACAAAATGAAGTAGGAAAGAGGCCATATGAGATCATATTGCGAAGGGAAGAATACCTTTGCAAAATTGTGATTTTCATATACTCCGCTTTATCATCCTTCGTAAAGGGTGAAAAACCAACCTAAAACCAAAGAAATGAGATGTAAAACAACAGCGGCCAAGAACAATTACAAACGAAAAAAAAGAGAAGAAAACAATCACCTTCAGGCGGAATCATCGCCATTGATTATATTCCACTTAAAATACTCATTAGCCTATGGATCAAAAGTTCACTTCAACTGGCAAAACAAACGAACAAAGAGAAAGAAAGATACCAAGACCCCCAAAAAAAGTGCTGCTCTCATTCCGCCTTCTCACCATTACCATTGCCAAAGATAAAGCACAAGTCGGACAAACTTTTCAAAATCACAAGTTCAGTTTCCTTCAACAATTTTACATCCACATCCTCAATTACTTCAAAATCACCACAATTTTTTAGCAATCCAACTAAATTCACAGATCCATCAGTCCCACATAAAAAATATGCTCAAACAGTATCATATTTATAGAAAAATTCACAATCACAGGATCTTCATGCACATCTTTCAAAATCACACAAGCATTCTCAGCATCATTACTAGTAACCATTAGACTCACATCGGAATAACAGAGATAACTACCATTATCTTCATTCCCAGTCACCTCTGCTCCGCAAATTTCCAAGTTATCAAAGAAAGGCAAAGAGTCCTTACAAAAAGAAGCTATAAGAGGAATTGGTACCGATTCTGTATCTACATAAGTACTGGCCACGATATCCCTTTCCAGATTGATTTCAGGAGTTTCTTCCTCCTCCGTTGCTTCATCAAATTTTCACCGGAACTCGTCACTATTTCAGCTTCCTGCCTATCTCCATCCTCATCAATGTTTACATTATCCGTGGAGGTTTTGGAATCACCTTCTCTCAAGTCATTTCCCACCCCATTTTCCTCGATACGGATTCCGGAAGCATTTCTCCACTGCAACCCGTTACTTCACTGGAGCTCATCAAATGGTTTTGGTATCCATCTTTCGTCGCTTTCATAGGTGTCAAAAGTTTCAATTAATTGTTGGGAACATTCATTCCATGAGACTTTTCCCAAATCCATAGAAAGGATTCAATCCACATTTCTGTTCCATTGGTAAAAAAAACGTTTAGAGGTTTCCAATTTTTGCTCATCTGAAATGGGAATCGAGTACTTCTCAACCTTCAGTAGCCTAACCACGACAACTGAAAATTATGGGTGAAGAACAACAAATGGATAATTCACAGCCGATAAATCCAATTTTTTTGAGTGGGACTAGTCGAATTTTTTTTTTTTAATTTATTTATTTATTATTATTATTTTTTTTATCAACCCTTTCTAAGTGCATTATTATATGTTATGATTGGCATGCAGGTTAGCAGCTTACTCAGAATGGAAAATTCTATACATACTTTGCAAGGATAAGCAAGGGTTGCTGCAAAAGAAAACTGTGAGAGGTGTTTATGATGGAAGCTTGTTTGAAGAAATGGCTAAGGAGAAATCGGAGGAGAATCGTAAGAATTTGGTTGTGACTCAGATTTCTTTTGGTGGGTTTGACGATCATGCCACAGCAAAGGAGCTTGCAGATTATTTTGAAAAGAAAATTGGAACTGTGTACAGGTGTAGATTGAAGACTTCCTCTACTCCTTTTGATTCATACCCAGCATATGACATTGACCCCAAGCTTGCACCAAAAAGAAGTGATTACGAAAGAGTAAAGCCACATGCCTTCTTACATTTTGCTAGCTCTGAAGCTGTGCAGCGTGCCCTGGATGCTGCTGGGTGTGGTGAGCTGAGATGGGGCAGTGAATGTCTGAAGCTTAGTCAAGGGCCTGAAAATCCCTATCGATTAAATGAGAGGAGGAGGACTGAGATACCTTATCGGCTTTCTGATGTTACGGTTGAGCTTGGAGTATTGGTTAGTCGAGATGAATTTGTTGTTGCTTGGAGGGGACCTCCTACTGGATTTGATTTTCTGGTGGATCCCTTTAACTCAACTTGCAGTTTACATTTTACTCGTGAAACAGCTTTCTCATTTAAGGGTGCACCCAACTATGCAGTAATAAAATGCAACTTTAAGGTTGAGTTCTTGGTTCGAGAAATTCTTTCAGTGAGACAATATCAAGATTATTCAGGTTTCTCGATCTTGTTACAGTTGTTATCATCTCCCTCTATTTACTACAGAACAGCGGATGATGATATTGAAGTTTCAGTTCCATTTGATTTGTTAGATGATGATGATCCATGGATACGCACTACAGACTTCACACCTAGTGGGGCATTTGGGAGATGCAACACTTACCGAATATCAATTCGTCCTCGTAAAGGTCCACTCCTTGAAAAGGCTTTGAAATATCTTCGAGATTGCAGGGTGCGTGTTGAAGATTTTGACAGGATGCCGCAACTTCAGATAATGGATGAGCCTGATTTTGGCATGCCCTTATCTAATCCTTTCTTTTGCATCCAGAACAGGGAAGGTGTAACTTTTAAGGTGTTGTTTTTAGTTAATGCTGTCATGCACAAAGGCATAATAAACCAGCATCAGATGTCTGAAAAGTTCTTTGAGTTGCTCAGAAGACAAAAAGAAGAGGTCAATCTAATGGCACTGAGGCACATATATTCTTACGAGTGGCCTGTACATGATGCTTGCAGGAAGCTTGAATCTGTCCAGCAGTGGCTGCTTAAGAACCCCATGCTCATCGAGAGACCCAAACAGCTTCATGATATTGTGGAAGTAAGAAGGTTGGTCATTACGCCTTCCAAAGCTTACTGTCTTCCACCTGAAGTGGAGCTTTCAAATAGAGTCCTTAGGCATTATAGAGATGTTGCTGATCGGTTTTTAAGGGTTACTTTCATGGATGAGGGCATGAAAATGTTGAATAAGAGTGTATTGAATTATTATGCTGCCCCTATCGTTAGGGAGCTTACTTCATACTCTAACCCCCAAAAAACTGCAATGTTTAGTAGGGTGAAGACTACTTTAAACAAAGGATTCTATTTGTGTGGTCGCAAGTACACTTTTCTGGCTTTCTCAGCTAATCAGTTGAGGGATCATTCCGCCTGGTTTTTTGCCGAGGACAAAAATGTTCGTGTGCGCAACATCTTAAATTGGATGGGAAGATTTGAAAATCGGAATATTGCAAAATGTGCTGCCAGGATGGGACAATGCTTCTCATCCACTTATGCAACAGTGGAAGTTCCAGAAAACGAAGTTGACTCAAAACTCTCTGATATTGAGAAAAATGGGTATGTTTTTTCGGATGGGATTGGCATGATATCGGCTGATCTAGCTACCAAAGTGGCAGAGAGATTGAAGTTGAGTGAAAATCCTCCATGTGCTTATCAGATTAGATATGCAGGTTGCAAAGGTGTTGTTGCATGTTGGCCACCAAAAAAGGATGGCATCCGTCTATATCTCAGGAAAAGCATGCAGAAGTTTCATTCCAACCACAGAATCCTTGAAATCTGTTCATGGACTAGATTTCAGCCTGGGTTTCTTAATCGACAAATAATCACTCTGCTTTCTGCTTTGTATGTCCGAGATAATATATTTTGGGAAATGCAGGAAAAAATGATGGTTAAGTTGAATATGATGCTTGAAGACTCTGACGTCGCTTTTGATGTCCTTACTGCTTCATGTGCTGAGCAAGGAAATACAGCTGCAATAATGTTAAGTGCTGGTTTCAAACCTCAAACTGAACCTCATCTAAAAGGGATGTTGACTAGCATTAGGGCTTCACAGCTTAGAGACCTCAGGGAAAGGGCTAGGATCTTTGTTCCCCAAGGAAGATGGTTGATGGGCTGCTTTGATGAGCTTGCTGTGCTTGAATATGGTCAATGCTTTATCCAAGTGTCAAGTCCTTCTTTGGAAAATTGCTTTTCAAAACATGGTTCTAAATTTTCAAAGGCCACGAAAAATCTCGAGGTAATCAAGGGTCTTGTAGCTGTAGCAAAGAATCCTTGTCTTCATCCTGGAGATGTGCGGATTCTAGAGGCTGTTGATGTTCCTGAGCTTCACCATCTCGATGACTGTTTGGTCTTTCCTCAGAAGGGAGATAGACCCCATACAAATGAAGCTTCTGGAAGCGATTTGGATGGAGATCTTTACTTTGTTACTTGGGATGAAAATCTGATTCCCCCTAGTAAAAGAAGTTGGGCACCAATGGACTATGCAGCTGGAGAGATTAAAAAATTGCCTCGTGAAGTCAATCATAAGGTAATCATCTGCCATTTTCTATGATTTTTGTTTTGCAGTAGATGGCCTTGAATATCCTATTTATGTATATTCTGCTTCTTATGGGGACTGACTTGGTGTTAGGAATATATACCCCTCAAGATCTTTAAACCACTTGTTAGAATAAATATTCTGACAAGAATACTGCAGCGGAATTGAAAAACATAAAATAAAGAACACAATAGATTTAACGTGATTCCATCTTAACATATCTACATCCACAGAACTACTGACTACTTCTTCATATATGGGAATCAAACAATAGAAGAGTTTACAATGTACTCTCAACATACAATGTCTCTTTTCCTCTATATTATATTGTCACTCCCCCTTCTTCAATCTCATCGTCAAAGGTATAAACAGGAACACACATCTCTCACGGTTTCAGGACGACTCCACACGCAACGTCGGAGAGACATAAGTAGGAATCTTCATCATCTCTTATGAACTCACGACGGCACCCCATCTTTCACCCAGCCGAAAGGCCGGAGCTCTCTGTCTACGTCCCAGGAGGGTGGATGTTTTCTCTGTTTAGCATAACCTAATCTATTACAAACCTCACACATTTATAATAAATCAATACAAAACCTAATGGGCCCAAATTAATTACCTGACCCAATACTAATTGTACTCGAAATTTGAGGAGATACCCAACACTTGGTGCTTTGTTAGTTATTTTAGTTTTCTGGATCCTGGTTTCAGCTCATTTTTCCTTAGTTTATTGCTTGATGTGTGTAAGTTTTATTTCAAAATGGCATCTGCAAGTAGAAGTTTGTGGTATTCCCTAATCTCAGGAAGCAGATTTTCTATCTGCATTCTTACTTTGACAAGATTAATCCATTTAGCAGCGCTCTGAGGTTAAATATTCACGACATGTGAGCCTACTACAAGGTTGGAATTTAGCCGAGTGCTCTCATCTGGTCACAAATGGAAATTGCATGCACTTTAGAGTTTGTGTAGTTCTTATGCTCTTGTGAAATAATCTGGATTTGTCTTTTCGTGCATGTCTTTCATATCTATTAATAGAAGGGAGATCATCTTTCACTTTCTGTACCTTTTCTTTTCCGTCATCAATTTTCAGGACATAATAGACTTTTTCGCGAAGAACATGGTTACTGAAAGCCTATGTGCAATTTGTAATGCACATGTGGTACATGCTGACACTAGCGAATATGGAGCATTGGACGAGAAGTGTATCAAACTTGCAGAGCTTGCTGCGACTGCAGTTGATTTCCCCAAAACAGGAAAAATTGTGACCATGCCTGCTGATTGTAAACCAAAACTGTATCCTGACTTCATGGAGAAAGAAGTCTTCCAAACATACAAGTCGACAAAGATACTAGGTAGGCTCTACCGTCGTGTCATAGATGCTTGTGCTCAAGATGAGGTTGCCACCTCAGAAATATCAAGTGTCCCCGGTAAAATTCCATATGACAAAGAACTCGAGATTGCTGGTTTTGAGCAGTTTCTCGTAGAGGCATGGAATTCCAAGTGTTCCTATGATGCACAGCTCAATAGTCTCTTAGGACAGTACAAAGTGAATCGCGAAGAAGAAGTTGTTACTGGTCACATATGGTCGATGCCAAAGAACAGCAGCAAGAAACTAGGCGACCTAAAAGAGAGGCTCAAGCATGGTTATACACACCTCAGAAAGGAGTTCAGGAAGGTTTTTGAAGAGATGAAGCCTGGTTTTGATCTTCTTTCGGACGATGAGAAAAATGCTATGTATGAAAAGAAGGCTTCAGCTTGGTATCAGGTAACCTACCATCCTATTTGGTTGCAAAAAGCGAAGGAGATACGAGAGCCGGATGCTGTTGGAGATGCAGTGATGTTGAGCTTTCCTTGGATTGCCATTGATTACATTGCTCGGATCAAAATTCGGAGAAGAAGAATCTCGAACGATGGCTCGAGAAAACCAATTGATGCACTGGGTAGGTACCTTGCTGATAAGATATGACTGTAATGTGCAATCTTAATTGAATGCAACATGTTTCTTCTTGTTGCCTCTGAATGTACTATATTTTGGTGGGAGTTCTGTTGTGTGGCCCTATGGTTTGCTTTTGCCACCTAAGTGAAGTAATTGCTTTTTACATTGAGTCAAGAGTGGAGAAATTTCGTATTTTTGCGGATCATCTTGTAGCTTTGTTGACAATGTCTAACCCGACATAAACTTGACACGTTTTAAGCGACAATTTTTGACAATTTCAGGTACAACTCGAATTTGTCATGTTAAAAGTGAATCGTCGACCATATACAACCCGAATTTCCACCCATTGCCATCAATTACAAGATATTGTTTCGATTGCATTTAAATATAACAGTTCTTTTTCTTTTTCTTACACATGTAGTTTTCTTTCAATTATTTTGAAGTCTTTCTGTTTCTTCTCTTTTAATGTGGAGTAATTTGGGATGGCAAGTGGTTCTGTCCTGTCCTATAAGAAAGAGCTAAGTTTATTTTGTGAATTCTGGGCTTTCTGCACAAACAGAGGTATGGCATTTGAAGTATAGCATTAGCATCTTTCATGCAAGAAAAAGAAAAAAAAAAAAAAAAATTGCCTTGTGAAGTCCTGTCCTAAGTCCTAACACAACACAACCTGACAGAAACTCTAATTTCTGAGATTCCACAGTGAGTATAAACTAAGAACGTTTAATAATATCGGACATTCTGTTTGTTTTCATTGGTTTTGTTCGTGTTTTAGTTTTGTTTTTAGTTTTTACAGTAAGTTTAATATATTATAATATTGTTTCGTTATTTATCATATAACTTTTTACTGTTTATCAATGTCTTTTCACACTTTTTTTCTTTTAAAAACATATTTTTAAAATCGTTTCTTAACGAACAGACCCGAGAAACTTATTACTAGGGCTTTGGATCATATGCCAAGAGAAACTCTGACTAAACACAGGGAAAACAGTGGCACATTGAATGCAAGAGTTGATGAGTGCGAGTTTCAGCCTTCAAGAAAAAGAAAAAAAAAAATTTATTTATTTAATATGAATTATTTAAGAAAAAAATGGAAAAGGTTTTTACAATTTCCTCCCTTCAAATTGTTTTTCTTGGATGTACCAACATACAAATTTTCAAATAAATGAAATCTCAATACAAGAAATAATAAAGTAATAACTTTACCATTCACCCAATTTTTTCAAATATAATAGTATTAATTTTACCTTTTCAATTTATAAATAAGAAAACTACATATTTTCATTTTTGTCAAAAAGTATTAAGGGTGAATAATTGCACATACGGCAATTGAAAGAATGAATAAAATAGTTGAATTATAGAGTGGATGGCGTAACATATATAAAGTGATAAATTCAACTGTTAATCATATTAATTTTTAGTCATTTTTTAAATAAGTCATATTATTCATTCTCCTACATCATTACAATAAATACTTTTAGGTATAATGATGTAGTTTCACCTTAAATAATATCGTGTCACTAATTTGAACAAGAAAATTGACAAATAGCCGTTGGTTAGGGTTGGTGGTATCGACAACATATAATTAATTTAGTTTTTCTTTTAATTTTAAATTGCAAATATATATAAAAAAATTTTATAATCAAACTCCCGATATTTGGGTGGCACACCCTGCGCTCGTTACTGTGTCCAAACTCTTAATTAAGGAGACTTGTGTATGGAGTTTTTGATGTGTAAAGCTAAAGTTCAGATGCCTTTAACGTTTTTGTCCCAATCAATAATTGATCTACTTTACACTTTACACACCTCAGATTCTCACTTTTTCATGCTTTCAGGCAATGCCTTGCTTTTCCTTCCACGTTTGTTGGGGCATGAAGCTTCCAGGCACACATATAACGCAAAATTGTCTTCGAGATACCGCAAAAACTTGTATTTCACGTGTCGTTTTTTTTATATTGTGTTTTTAAAATACAAGTTTTTCTTGTATAAGTATTTAAGTGAAATCTTTTACATCTCAGTCTTTCTAACTGATTCATAATTAAGATCGAAACGTTATATCTCAATTATTTTTGTTTTAAGAGATAAATTTCAGTGTTTCTGTAGGTATACTTTGACTTAAATATAAAAGAGAACTGCTACGTAATTTGTTCAGAAAAATAATTAACATTAAAATTGTTTAAAATATTTTTAAAATGTATTAAATGTGAAAGAATAATTATCATATACGCATTTTTTTAATTTCTTGCAAGGCGCTAAAGTAATGTTTAGAAACAAGACTTTTGTTTTAAGATGAATAGAGCATCATTTTTAAGTGATCACTATGTTAATTTTTTTAACACTACATGAAAATCAAGTTGGTAGCTGTTATGGTCATATATTTGGTGAGCAAATCATGGATGGGTTAGCCTTAGCCACATCACTGACAGCAAGTTTTGGGAAAATTTTAAGTTCCATGATGAAAGTTGTATCAAGCCCTCGTATATATCTATTTAAAAATGACAAAAATTTGTATCATCCGGGTTGGACCATCCGACCGTATGCATATTGATTTTAACCTAAAAACTAATATGTGTATGATATAAAAGTATTCATATTGATTTTAGTCTCTAATGTATTACGTATTGGGTTTGGCCTCTAATATATTGCTTTTAGCTGCATATATATCATAGTTATTAATTTAGTCATGCGTAATGAGTTTATCTTCGGTTCTATCAGATATTGAGTTTTGTCTGTGATGTATCACTTTTAACCGTTGATGTATCGTTATTATGTTAAAGCAATAAATTTTCTACTGTAGCATGTGTATATATCGATTTTAGAGGCAGAAGTATTGCTTGTATTGAAGAAAATATCGATTTTAGCCTTCATTATATTGTTCATTGATGGGAATACATGTATCGATTTTAGTGGTAGAAGTATCATTGTTTGTTCGTAAGTCGATTTGACACGAGACTCCCACCAAACAGAAAAATAAAAAATTAGAGACCAATTGAGTTTTAAGACTTAGACCGAATTTCATTAGATTCCCTGATTACTCAATTCTCAAGTTTAAATTTTTCCACATGTTAGCTTTTTTTTTTTTTTAATTATCTTAAACTAGCCGCCCAAGAGCGAACCTCGATTGTGTAAAAGATTCGTCTCTATTCTGTTAGATTATGATAATAAAAAATAAAAAAAAATTCTCGTTCATAATGTTAATTTCAAACTGAACCTTAATTATAACCTATAGCCATTTCACTGAACAAACTTATCAAAAATATATCGTTTCAAAAAAAAAAAAAATTATCAAAAATATATTAAAGAAGGAAGAATGAGTTATGTAAAACGTGCATGGAATAAAAAGGGGGTTTTTTTTATATGAAAATTAAAATTGAAATGTCCAATATAATTTATTTGATTAGTTTCAATATGAAATGGTCTGAAGAGGAAGTCTCGTGTTCAATCGTCTGACGGTCCGACGGTGATATTTTAATAGCAAAAATTGATATGTATATTTTCATCAATACGCGAAACGTTAGTGGCTAAACTATACATATACACACATGTTTGATTCATTATAGGCGATACAATCATCCCTAAACTCAAAAATACATTAGCAGTTAAATTTAATGGATTGGATACTAAACTCAACGTGACACGTTATATAATATATGCGATACATGAGTAATTAAACTCAAAACCGCCATACATTAATAACCACACTCAACACATCAAAGATTAACTCAATATGCTTCTTGTCTGATTGTAAGACTATCATATACAAGTTTTTGCCTATTGTGAATTTCACATTTAAAAAAAGATAGGACAAGCAATTAATGACTCTAGATTTTTGTTAAAACGGATATCATTAAAATCACTATGAAAAGTTGATACTCATCCTCTGTTTCATTAGAAAAGTACGATTTTCCTTTAATAATGAAGAAAAAAGAAAAATAGAGTTTCCTTCAATCAAATAAAGTACGTGACCGATATATCCTTTAGTTTAATGGGACGACGAAGATAGTGCCAATTAAAACTAATTTTTGATTTTCATCTCCATTAATTATCCATGAAGAAAAGCCAATTAATTACTACTAAAAGCCTGTGATTGAAGCTTGAAAGAATGCGTGTGGTACGTGTTCATGTGCTCCACAAACTACAGAAATGTGGGATGCTTTTAAGTAATGTGAGGGACCCAACTTTTGTTTTTTGTTTTGTGCATGAATATTTAGTACTCCACTAAGTCTACTTTATTTATTTATGGGAAAATTCTTTTTAAAAGTGTTATAGGATTTGAAATTTTTTAAAAGGGTGTAAATATTTTATAATTCCTGTTAAGGGCATAAAATTATATTTAATTATTTTTTCTTATACAATTTTACCCTTATTGTGTTCTTTCTTTCTCTACTGTTTTTTGTACCGTTTCCTTATGATAAAATTGTATTTAATCTTCTTTCATTTTTTTCTCTTCTTTTCTTCTCTTCAGCCGCAAACGACAACCGCAAAACCATGCCTCACCCTCCTCCTTCCATGCCCGCAGAAATCACTAACATATCATGATTTCACATCTCCCAAATCATGCTTGCAATCTTCAAACAAAAAAAATATGAGATTCTTCTGTTTATCCTTTCACATCATAATTTTTTTCCAAAATTGTTTTTCCTTGCTTTGGTCAATACAACTTCCAAAAGGGTCAAAGTTCTCTCAAGGTAAGTAAGGTCGGAGCCTGCTTGCTTGCTTACGAAAGCAGCCGGTGCCGGGGATCAAAATTATTGCTTTGAGGAGAAAGAAAGAAAGAGAACAATAAGGGTAAAAGTGTATTAGAATAAATAATTAAATATAAGTTTATGCCCTTAATAGGAATATAAAATATTCACTCTTTTAAAGAATTTTAAATCATGCAATGTGGAATTTTCCCTTTATTTATTTATGTGATTTGCTTAATTTAATACTCCCTCCGTTTCACGAGAAGAGAGTTTAGTGTCAAAAATGTATAACTTTTTATAGATTTCAATATGCAACTTATTCGACTCATATCTTTACTTTTCAAGTATGAATTAGTCGTGAACTATATATAATTATATTAATAAGAGTAAGAATAATAACAAATTTAAAATTGAATTCACATATGGGAACAAAATTCTTTTTTAAAAGTAAGAACTGTTCTAATGAAGGATAGGGAAGAATGTCACTTTATTTAGCACTATATATATATTGAAATTAAGATTGATCTCATGCATGTTATGATAACCTCCTTTTTGTTCTCATAATGCATTTTTATTATTTTGTACGTCAATTTTGATATATACTTTTAATTGCTCTTTTTTTTTTTCAAATACGTTTTCAATATTAAAAAGTAAATCTAAATTACATTTTGAAACTAAGTTTAAGAAAACTAGAATTACACTATATACCCCTCCCAAAGTAATATATAACAATATTAATTGTATGGAGCGGCCCTTTTTAATATAATGACTTATCGATTAGGTAATTAGTCGTATTATAATTATATATATATATATATATGAATATATACACACAAATTTGTACGTGATCGATTCATGTATGAAATTAAATGGGTCTTGTGTATGAGAATAATGATGTTATTTTGTCAATGAAATGGTTACAATATGGTAGCAGACGAAACGTTGGCTATAAATAGCCTTATTTCAACTGCTCAAGGCACAACTTTTGCAATTCGAAAAAATACTCCTCTTCTCCAGCAAATTTCCAAACACTCTTTCATTTTCTTGACTCCACTATCTTTCTCTCATATTTTCTCAAATATTTCGTAATAGTTTTTGTGTGACTCTTTTAATATATAATTTGTAAGAATAGTACGGGTAATCTCGTAGCTTGAAAGTGTTACTTTCAAATAATAAGAGTAGTACTTTAGTAGTTTTATAGTATCACTCTTGTATGGTGGTATACTTTCAAATTTCAAATTACAAATGTACCAACCATTATATTATCATGCTCAAAAAAAAAAAAAATTATATTATCAAGGTAAAGCCCCCCATTATATTTTAGGAGAATTAAAAAAGCAAATATGCATATATATACACGTACATGTTAAAATTAGGTTTCTGTCTCGAGCTTTCAAAAAGATACTACCATGCAAAAATTATTTTAATTATAAACAACAAATTAGACAACTCATCCTTAATTTTAAAAGATATATATATATATATTAATTAAATGGACACGAAATTAATTAAGCACACCCTGCCCCACCCTTCCGTATATTTATAAAAGGAAACTTAGGAAAGGGAGAATCCAAAGTAACAGCGCGCATAAATAGGGAATCTTCCAGCTTCGCTTTAGCCTTTTTCTCTCATCCTCCTTCTCCTTCTTCTTCTTCTTCACATTCTTTTCCCTTATTCTCTTCTAAGCAATTTATTAAAACTTATTCTTTTCTTCTTCTTCCTTTCTCTTCACTTGTATAACACCTTTTCTTCTTAGCCCTTTTTCGTTGTTGCATTCATAGAGATGGCCATGTCCACTCCAAGCAATATTAATGGTGCATCTTCATCTCCCTTCTTGTCTTTAATTTATGTATATATTCTTAATTTCCACAAATTTTGTGTTCTAACCAGTCGCGGTCCCTGAAGTTTCAGCGAAGTACATGTCGGTCGTTCTAGACGGACTTGAGTGTTAATTTTTGATGTGGGTTTAGGGGCCAACTTGTATTTTCGCAAAAGATGAAGAAATGGAATGTAATTTTATGAATGTGATTAATTAATGCAGGGGAAGGAGCAGAAGGGCCTCATGGTCATGAGCCAAGCGCTCTGCAAAAGCATGTTATGTTCTTTGATATCAACAAGGACGGCGTCGTTTATCCATCGGAAACTTTTAAAGGTTTAATTTTTTAATTAAATTTTCTCTTAATTAATTTCTGTGTCGAAGTTAGTTAGATAGTCTTATGTTGTTGTTGTTACTATGATCAGGTTTTCGTGCCATCGGATGTGGATTTCTGTTGTCCGCGGTTGCGGCCGTTTTCATCAACGTCGGTCTCAGCTCCAAAACTAGACCGGTAATTCTGCTATTTTCTCTCTAATCTCTATTGAGATACTTTTAATTAATATCAAAAATAGTATTAGAAACCGAGCTTTTTATATTAGATTAATTGAAGGAATATATCCTTGGGTTAGAAGATATTTTTCTCATTACTATATCGGTAGGATTAATTTACTTACAAGGGATGTTGTTGATTGATGCTTCAAAGTTCAAATCAAGTACAAATAGCAGTTATAATAAGTTTAAAGAGGAAGGAAGGTGATAAGAAATTATTAAGATATGGCACTAAATGATAATTAGAGTGATGACCTTACATGTGATCTGTGTCGTTTACTAATAAAATAAAATAACGTGTCATACTTTTCATGTTTAATTTTTATATTAAAGTGATGAGATATACATGAAATAAAGCGTCTAACAAAAAAGTGTCTCGAACGAATAAAATAACAAGACATGATAATCGACTCAATAAATATAGTGGTCAAAATTTAGATTGGATTCTAAATTAATAGAGGCCAATATAATTTTTATTAGTATACAACTATCAAACATCAAATTGTGATTAAAAGTTGAAAGGTTTAATTTATGTTAATCAAATTTTAATGTTTATAATAAATAAATACTATGTAAAAAAGATAAAATAAAAAGAAGTAAGTTTATAAAAATTTGGAGATGAAAACAATTATAAAAAACAAAAGATTCACCCAATAAATGTAGAAATTTGATGGGCATGCAATTTGAATCATTACCATAAATCTTTTTCAACTAAAAAATGCTGGCCACAGATGGTTCTTGTCCACACGAGCATTTTCATTCGTGTCCCCGTATAAGCCTTTTTATGTTGGCCATGATTATCATTTTTCACGTAGAGAGTTTTGTTTTGATTTATACATTATAATTTAAAGATTATTGTATAACAAATTTTTTTTACTGAGATCATTAAAGGTGGTGTTGTGATCGTTCAATTTTTTGCATGGATTTTTTTTTAAAAAGAAAATTGAGATGAAAATTCGATGAATAATTTCCTCATTTGAAATTCACAATAGCTTGTAAATTTATAAGGGTATAATATTTTCAAACTTTTTTCTGATTGCGCATGATTTGATTATACACAACCTGTTCTTTTTGGTTAGGTTGAGTTTTGGTTTGGGAAAAATAGTTTAATAATGTAAAAAGTGTATTGAAAATATAAAAAGGCATAGCTGAATAGTAAAAAATGGTATTGAAAATGAAGAAAATTAATTATAATATATTAAATTTACTGTTGAGACCAAAATTGAGATCAAAACCAAAACTTAAAGAACAGGCCCCATTCGTAACTTTGAGCACCCATATTCATTGTCCCACACTATATAACCAGAACAATATTACTGTCTCAAAATAACATTGTTATGATTAGTGTTACATAAGTTGCATATAGAACATAAAATCCGTCTCACACACCAGTACTATCATTTTACAAATAACTTCTAACACACTATTCCAAAATTATAATTTTCAAAGGAAATCCTTAATTTGTGTCGGAAGAATACATGTACCTTGTCATATGCAGATCGACACGAGAATTTCCTCTCTCTATATATATACCAAAAAGTTGTTCATAGTTTGTTTGTAGCTTAAGTAGTTTGTTACGTTGTTGAAGCAAATGCAAGTGGTCGAGTGTGGCGATAGACTTGAAGAATTCTAAGTTAAGTGTGTTTTTTTTTTGTTGTTTTAGGGAAAGAAGTTGTCTCTTTCGTTCCCAATTGAAGTGAAAAACATAAAACTTGCAAAGCATACGAGTGATTCTGGCGTTTACGACACCGAAGGAAGGTATGCTTTATATTTTTTATTATTATACGCAATATTCTTTCTTTGGGATAAAACCATATGCTTATTTTAGTTGAAGACAAAACACCAAACTGTAATTTTCACTTCCATATTGTCTTGTCTTCACTCACACACACATATGATATATATGTTTTTTTTTTTTTTTCTGGAAAATATCGACATCTAATAACTTTGATTTAACCCTTCGATTAAAGGTCAACAATGATAATTATGACTTGGGATTTATTTTATTTATTACTTTTAATCATTACAATTTTTTTACTTTCATTAAATCTCAAGGGACATTTCTAATTAATCCACCCTTTAAAGTAAAATAGATTTTTTTTTTTTTCCCCTTTTCTGGGAAGTCTTGAGCGTGTGGTAGGAAGGCAATTAGGTAGTATAATTGAGTGAAATTAAAGGGTCAAAAGTATGATAATGAAATTTGTGTTACTCCCATTCATCTTATGAAAAATTCAGTTTTTAAATGTTACGAGTACAATTTTTTATGAATTTTAAAAGAAGTAATTTTTCACGATTTTTGCCATTATATTTGTATAAATTAATTGAGGACTATACATAATAATATTAGCAAGGGAATGAAAAGTTAAAATTAAAACATGCCATATATGCACTTTTGTTGAGATAAAAGTAAATATAGAGGCAAAACTATTTTATTAATAGTGGAATAGATGGAGTAATTATTTACTTGTTTGAATTGGCTTTCAGCTAATTAACTAAATGATGCATAAAAACGACTCCATTTTAAGAATAAGAATAAGACGCAAAAACTATGAAAAGACGTTACATGTATTGTGAGAGACTATAATATGAAATTGTATAGGAAAGTAGGGGCTAAATATTACATGCAGCTGGAGCAATAATTGTACGTAATCACATGTATATTTGATATCATAATAAATAATTTGACAAATTATTGATCTAGCAATAACAAAAGTTATCAAATAGTCCAAAATTTCGATATTTTTAAGGACTTACATTAATAATATATTGTTTGGTGGTACCATAATTTTTTTGAACTAAGAAATCAACGTTAATTGACCGGATCACATTTCATCAAATAGTCCAAAATCAGAACTTAAAAGAAAAAAACATAACAATTAAAAAATAATCCAAAATCAGAATCCTGCTCATGTTTTAGGCTGGCAGGACGGGAATACAGAAAATGGAATAGGAAAATGAAATGGTGGGAATATAATACTATGACTTTTTACTCTCTTTTTTTCATTTTTTTTCAATCCAAATCCTCTATTTTCATATGTAGTGATATTGTCCCACTTATTAAAAATATATTATTTTATCTAAAGACAAAATAAATTGATGTTACGTAGAGGGTGCGACACACAATTGATACACGAATTATAGAACAGAAGAACCAAACTCTTTTTTATTAAGCCGAAAGTAGTATATAGGTACTTTTATTCATATATATATATATATACATATATATATATATTACTCACATACAAAACACGTGTTTCCTATTTAAGACATAGTGTATAATCATCAAAGTGACATTGTATTAATTGGATAGTCCCTTCTTTGCTCTTTAACCGAAAAAAATGAAGAAGGGAAGACCTTCCACACATTCACTTCCATAATCATTAATCATTCCATATGTGTTTAATTTTTGAAGGTTTGTTCCATCAAAGTTTGAGGAGATCTTCGCAAAGTATGCACACACCAATTCAAATGCCTTAACGTCTGCTGAATTGAAACAATTCCTCGTCGCCAACCGAGAACCTAAGGACTATGCAGGATGGTACGTTTCTAAAATAGTTACGTTTCTAATACTGTTTTTTTTTTTTATATATATATATAAAATTTTTTATCACCCCTTTCTAAGTGCGTTTATGTTATGATTGGCATGCAGGGTAGCAGCCTATTCAGAATGGAAAATTCTATACATACTTTGCAAGGATAAGCAAGGGTTGCTGCAAAAGAAAACTGTGAGAGGTGTTTATGATGGAAGCTTGTTTGACGAAATGGCAAAGGAGAAAAGGGAGAAAAAAGCTTCAAAGAAAAAGGCTTAAACTTAATTTCTCCTTTTTTTATATATGAAAATATAAATCTATAAATGTAGCCCTCGAGTGTGTGTGCTTTATTTTTCTTTCATTTGTTAATTATTTGATTTTAATTGTGTGTTGATCTTCGGTTTGTTACATAGACGTAGTTGCAAGTGTGAAGTGTGATACCAGCCTAGATGAACTTATATTAATGAAAATGCATTTACAATTCTCTCTTTCTTCTTTTACCAAATCAACTCCTACAATGCTATGTCTATAATATTAGATTGACGGGCAAAAACTGATAGAAGTAAGAATCAAACTTATAATATCTTATTAACTCGGCGTCACAACTGTTTGTGCTAGTTTATTTGTATTTACTAGAAGTTAGAAACTGGTGCGATTCTGAATCGTCGGGACATTTATGGACTCTATTCTTGTTGTGTTCCTGCTGCTGGGTAGGGGTGTTCATTTGGATTTATTTGGCTTATTTGTCTTATTTGGATTGGTTAATTCGGGTTTTTTTAAAAAAAAAATCAGCACCCAAACACTAAACCGTTTAAGTAAAAACTAAACCAATCCAAACCATTTAAGCCATGGCTTATTCGGTTTGGGCCCGAATAAGCCAAATAAGAAGAAGAAAAATCTTATAAAAATACTTCAAAAGCATATTCATCCAATAATCAGAATCTTACAATAATAAAATAATCAAACTCAAAAGATTAATGTTTTCTCCAAAATAAGTTTAAAACTTAAATAACAGTCATTAATAACATTAGAAAACAACAAAATAATAGAAATAGCATTGACATTCTTCTTCAGATTCAGCCCTCAACAATCAGCATTCTTCTTCAATCTTCATCATTCTTCTCAAATACTTATTAAAAACTTAATTAAATAACTATTAAATAAATTTAATAAATATTATATTATATTAATTCTTATTTGGCTTATTCGATTCCTTATTTGGATTGAGATTCAAATCCAATTCCAAACCATTTAACCGTTTAAGAATTCAGTTTAGACCATTTACCCAATCCGAAAACCAAATAAGCTAATTTATTTACTATACATGGATTGAATTGGCCGGTTATATTGGATTAGATATTTTTTGAACATGCCTACTGCTGGGAGCTAACTCCTACGCCCAAGTTAGAAAAATGCTAATAAATGTAGCTCCCAGTCCATAAACTAGAATTCAATTACCTTCAAAGTAGTAAATCTTTTTCTATTTACAGATGAGCCGTTTGGACTGGTGTGCCAGATGTAGCTATAATGACTCATCACTCAACTCTGCCATTGCTTCAATCGACAGATTCCCTCAAGAAAAATAGGTGAACTTGACTGGTTGTCTGTATTGTGCCACTTGTCCAAAACCGTCTTCCACAATCCCTGTGTGTAATCATCATTCGGATAATAATCACCAAGGATGACACGCCCGTCTTCCATTTGTCCTTATCCGAGTTTAACTCGGACATAGCAAGATAAGGGCCACTTTGACTAATTGGGCCGCGCGTGTCTAGGCCCGGATATGCGGTCAGCCCATATCCAATAGAAACAACTAAAATTTTAACTCTAACTTGATGAATCACTCAAAAGCATCAATAGGATTTTCTGTTTTTTATTTATCTCTCACCTCCTTTAAATGAATGTCCTAAATTTTAGAAGGGTGACAAGATCAAAACATATATATATTTAATTAAATTATACCTATTATGATTAAATCGCATATATTTAAAAAGCTCAATGGCATAACTATTTATAAATAATAAAATATAATATTATGATTAAATCGCATATAAAGTTTATATGCGATGGATAGAGGTGGCAAAAAAATTCACTAACTCAAAAACCGCCCAAACACATTGGGTATTAACCCAATAAAACCCACTTTAAAAAATAATGGGTTGGGTGGGCTTGGGCTAAATATGTAATGGGCAGATTTAGGGTAGCCCATTGGATACCCTAAAACCCGCTCATCATGGGTATCAAAAATACCCATCCACAATTACCCTTAAAAGTAAATAAATAAAAATAAAAAAAAAACCAACAACTCACATACTTTAGTGTGCTCATTTTATTTTTTTCTTCAAACTTATTTTTTCTTTTTCTTTATTTTTCGTGTCCTACAATTACTTTACGTTTTTTTTCCATTTATTTTTTATAATATTTTTAAATTACCTACTTATAATACTAATTCAAAATTCGTTCAGGTTTAGGGCCGGGTTTGGATTTGGGCCGGGCCGGGCCGGCCCAGTTCGGGCCCAGTTTTTGACAGATTTCGGGGCGGGCCCAGTTTTGGGCCTCGGGATCAGTTTTGGGCCTCGGGCTCAGTTTTGGCCCGGGCCCAGTTTCGGGCCTTGGGCCCAATTTCTGTGTCGGGGCATGCACGGGTTTATATAAATATAAAAAAATTAAAAATTGTGTTTCGACAAAAAAATTACATACAATTAAATATAAAAGTATATAAAATTTAATATTTCAAATTTTAGAATATATTCAAAGAATTAAAATTCACTTTAAAAAAAATTAAAATGAAATTAAAAAAATTTTAAAAATTTTTTTATTAATAAATTATTAAATAAGCCTTACATTTTTGTATAATGGGTATTATGAGTACCCATGGGTACCCATAGCTACCCATTACCCATTTAAGTTAAAACCATTAATTGAGTGGATAATGGGTACCCATTACCCATTAACTTAACACACATTTAATACCCGCCCAATACCCGCCCAACCCGCCCGTTTGACACCCCTAGCGATGGATAATAAGGCTGAGTGAACTCCACATCATTTATGACCAATTCCATGTACAAAAGTCTAAAACTAAAAATTTTGGGCAAAGCTTTGAACTAATACAGCAAATATTATTCAACGAACAAGTCGGCCCAACATTTTCAGGAAAAAAAAAGAAGAAGAGAGAAAAGTATCTTGGGCCTTTTCCAATAAAATGTCACCACTTTTTCCTGGGCCAGGTTTCATCACTGCATCTGGTAGCCCATATCCACAAAGTGGATAGAGCAACAGTTTTCTAAGGCCTGTTCTTTATGAAATGATTGAGTTTTGGTTTTGAAAAAATAATTTTATAATATAAAAAGTGTATTAAAAATGTAAAAAAGTATAGCTGAATAGTAAAAGGTCGATAAAAATTAATTATAATATATTAAATTTACTCTTGAGACCAAAATTGAGATCAAAATCAAAATTTAAAGAACATGTGTCATGATTTAGGGGTTAAAATAGAAATAGATAAAAATGGGGGAATCAGTTGTAATAACTAAGAAATAATGCTGACATGGCACCGTGCACACTATTCTGTTGAATAATACTACAATTGGGATGTCTCTGGACATTACATTGAAAATTTTCACATTACTTTGGGAGTGGCCCAAAGAGCTTGACAAAAATTCTGGCAAAAACTGTTCAAATCTTGACAGTAATGCTACTTGAACCTTAATTTGTGATCAAATTGCCCTTATTCAATCTGAGTGAATAAGTACAAACCCTTTGATTGAATAAGGGTAAACCCTTTTCGTCTACTTTACAGGGTTTTGAAACAATGTGGGGTTTTGCGTAGCTTTTTAAAGTATAAGAGGGTCATCCTGTACTTTCGCAAACCACAATGGGGTTTTGCGTAATTAACCCTTTTATTATATATTTTTATATTAATTTTGTTTTACTATCACTAATAAAAAATAATAATAATAATAATATAATAATAACATGATTCTAATTAAATTTTTAAAAAAATGCCAAACAACCATAACTCAAACGGTAGCACATTATGAGTGCAAGCCGCGCAAACAACATGGGGGTTTTGCGTAATTAACCCTAAATAAAATCTTGAGATGAAGATTTTGAAATTTCTTTTTCCCCTTATCCTCATAATTTCCACAGATCGAATGTACACTTCTTCATTATTATAATAAATTTGCAAGTAGATCATTTAAAAAAATTGAAAAGTGAGAAATGGTAATAGAAGAAAGAAGAGGGGGGGGGGGGGGGGGGGGGGGGGGGGGAAAGCAAAGCAAGCAATGAAGCAAAAGTGGAAATAAAAACAGAAACCAACCAAAAGAGAAAAATCTAGAAGGAAAAAAAGAGTGGTAAATTTAGAGTAAAACTGATCGAACCGAACCGTACTTAAACCATCCCATGGTTCCCACCGCATTACTCACCCGTTCCTTTATAAGATCGTGCTGCAAAATTAATGATCCGAATTAACCAAGCAGTCCGGTTCGACCTAGAAACATTTTGAACATCCCTATCAGGACCCAAAAACCGGCATCATGCACATGTTGAGGAAACTTATATGCATGATCATCAATTGAGCTGCCCTTTTCAATTAATAAAACATCAATAAATATAAATATAATATATATATTATATTTAAATATAAATGCTGAGTTTGAGAGATTATTCAATACAAATATGTAGTACCATGTAGGATGGTGCATTTTGAGACAATCACTTAGGTAAAAGCGCAACTCACTAGCCACACTGTCATAAAAATTGGAGCGTCAGAATTTCATATTGCTTTGTTGCATTACTTTTAAGTGTGCATCGGTTGCATCTAATAATTTTTCACTTTTTATGGATTCATTCTTGAAGAAACAAGCTTGTACTTATGCATGCCTATTCTCTTAGGGTCAGCAACCAATGCAGAACAAAATATCAGAATGGACGACTTTAATACTTAGCATGCCGTCTTCCTCTACGGAAGATGCAGATGAGGTAAATTTGGTAATGGTACTACTTTCATCTCCGGGAACTAGATAGGGCACCGGCACCGACTCCGCCCGGCCTAGTTCCGCCACTGCTAAGGGTCGACTTTTTTTTTTTTTATAATTTGCCCTCATCCAAATAAAATACTCTCTCGATCCGTCCCGTATAAATAATCATGTTTTGAATTGTACCTTATGACGTATAAATAATTGTAGCACGGGACTTTTTGTTAGTAAAACAGAAAAAGTAAACCTTATTTTCTCCTTTCCATTTATGGTTGCCATTTCCCAATCAAGGCTAGTTAAAACATGATAATGAAACGCTGCTTCTGCGAAGCTGAGATGTCAAGAACAACTCTAACTTTACATGAAACATGGAGAGAGATATATGCATGAAGTGATCGAAACAACCTTATCTGATGGAAAAAAGAAAAAATAATGTTTGATTATGTGGTCGGAAGGTGATCAACAAAAAAGCGTGGCCACATTACAACAAAACAAATTCACACACTACGGCTTACCATATAAATTAATAAAGCGCACACACACACACCACTGATTGCCGCGGATGAATGCGACCTTATTCGCTTTTTTTCTCTATAATATTTTTGTCCATTTTCACTTTTTCTCCATGCAACTTCCATATCTTAATGTCCACAAAACATTCTCTCCCATCTTATATTTATTTATATAATTTAGTGTCATGATCAATGAATCAATGTATCTCGATAGTACACGATAATAAAATATGATTAACATAATTGACTTAACATAATGAGACAAATGATTAGTTATTGTTGCAGTGCCTTTAGACGGTATAATTAATCTTATGTGATACTGCCATTACATGAAATAATATATATATATATATTCTTATTTCTCTGTTCCCAATAAATTAATGGAAAAGCAAATATAAGACAATGAAAATAATTAAAGGGTTGGGTTTCCAGTGTTTGGAAGATTCTTTCGACATGCAAGATCAAGACAGTTAAGCCCTACTCGAGTCTAACTCTAACATCCATAATACAGATATTGTATTTACTTGATATTAAAGTTATTATAGAGAATGAATGGTTGGCATTCAATGCTGCTCATGATTTAAGATTTTTTTTTTTTTGTCTTAGATTTTTTTTTTTTTTTTTTGATAATCAGCAAAAAAAAAAAAAAAAAAATCCCACTTATACGGTAGAGGTTCATCATCTTCACCAGACCATCTCAAATAATAACTTTAGAAACAACAATCTTTCACAAGTGAAATATTAAGTAATTATTACCTTACACAAAGCACAAAGTGGTTGTTCTAACAGCAGAAAGTGAGTTTTTTTTCCTTAAAAGAAGGAAAAATTGATTTTACTTTGTCAATATCTATTTGTATTCATAATCAGGTGGTAAGGTAAGTCATATCTCATATATAAGTGGATCCTTTTTTACCAATAATTAGCCACTTGGCAAACCAGCTAGTTGGACATTATTAGAGGGGTCCATTTTCATTAATATACTATTTATTATGAATATTAAAGTATAATACATAAATTAGTTAATTTGATCATATTTATTTCATACATGTCTTTACTTTTTATGTATGAGTTAATTATATACCACACATAATTATATTAGTAAGGGTAGAAAGAGTAAAAAAATTGAAAAAAGTGAACTCTTATATTAGAACAAAAAATATTTCTCAAAATCGACATTTCTAATGAAACGAATGGAGTATTATATATGCCATTCAAGTACCTTTTCTTTTTGGAAATTTTTATCAATTACCAAACTAATATTAGTAGTCATATAATATTTTACTCCCAATCTGTCTTATACAAAAAATTAATTACATTTTTTAGATGTCCAATTGTTTTAATGGATGACAAGTATGTACAATTTCTAAAATTAATAATTTGACACTATTTTTGACATTTATACTTTTACCTTTTCAAATATAGGTTGATTATGGACCACACATGATAATATTAGTAAGAGTATGAAATGTAAAAAATAAAAGAAAAAAGAAAAACTCTTTTATTAACAAATAAAAATTTTCAAAAACATAATTCTTTGAATGCGACATGAAAATATCACTTATTCAATATCAATCATTCATATTAGTTTTCCTACTTTTATTGTAAGAGATATTGAGTTGATAAAGGTAATTTTCTGGAAAATATTGCTTTGAATGCTAATACTAAGGGCATGGATAACACCATTTAATATTTAAAATTCTTTGATAAAGAGATAATGACTTAGTCTGATAACGAAAATTTAAACAATTTAAATCAATTAAGCACGACGTATTCCTTTTTTAGAAAAATTGTAAACAGTAAACGTCAATTTATTACTTATCTCTTAATTCTCCATGTAATCATTTTTTTAATAATTCTTATTTGATTTTCAAAAATGCTCTTTTATTTTATTTATACTGATTTAACAATAAGGATTTATATTTGAATAAATTACTATTTTATTTTATCCTTACACTTTAATTTAGAAAATCCTAGTAACTATTAAGATACTATGACAAAATCTATCCCATCTTTTTAACATTAATTAACACATTTATTTTACTTTTAAGGGCATGTTGTTTACTGAAGGTTTGAGTTTTTGTTTTTAGAAAATAGTTTATAATGTGAAAAGTGTAATTAGAAATGTAAAAAGGTATAGCTGAATAGTAAAAAGTTGTATTAAAAATAATGAAAACTGATTATAATATATTAATTTATTGTTGAAACCAAAATCAAAATTCAAACTCGAATGTAAAGAACATGCCCTAAAGGTAAGGAGTTCTAGCTAGACTAGTGTAAAAGATTAAGAGAAGTTGGAGCACTTGCCATTTTTTCTATTAAATTATACTGGTAGTGTATCACAACACTAAATTGGGTAAATTGCAATTTTGGTCTAGATACAAAATACTATCTCTCATTCACTATGTTTAATATTTTTTTTCCTGTATCCCAAAAACAAAAGCAAAAGTAAAGGGACAATAGAACATGATTGGTACACATTTAACGAGACGGATGAACCGAACTTCACAAATTGACTATCAAACTGAAAATTTCAATACATTTATGTATATATGTTGAATATCCTAAAATTGGCAAAACAACCCTTCTTGCTGAGTCGATGATGAACTCAACTTAGCTTGGGTCGACAAGTTGGCGAGGTGTCCATCTTGTATGGTTGGTTTGATTTGAAATCATTTAACTTTTTGACTCTATAATGAGTGGCTTCTTAATGGGGTTAAATTTTAAGCTAGCTAAATTATGATAAGGACTAGACGACCAAGAGTTTATTGATGAATGGAAATCTTGGAAGCTAGCATACGATTTGGTGGCATTTATATGCTTTTTCCAAACATGCTAGAAACTAAAGTGGTGTTCAATCTCTTACATTAAGGCTCTGTTCTCTTGTGTCAATTTTTTAAGAATTATCACTTTTTTTTCCCAAAATTTTACACAAAGAAATAACTTCACTTTTTTAACAATTTAAAATTAAAATTTTTAAATTCCCTCTAAATACCTACTCACATAAATTCAAAAAATAACACAATCATTACACTTTTTTTATCTCTCACTTACACAATTTCTCAAAAAAAACTTCCCTCCAAAAAATTTCTAACAAAAAACTTTCCTCCAACAAAATTTTTCCTACACAAACTACAAGAGAATAGAGCCTTTAGAGACAAATAATTATAGGATTCTATTGAATTTTTAAACAGATAGATTATTATGTGCATTTGTTACGTCATATTCGATGATAATATAGATTTTAGACAATTATTTAGAGCATAAATGTTACTAACTTGAGTATTACAGGGGATTCTTCCCCGTCTTGATTCCCACCCCCCCCCCCCCCCCCCCCCCCCAAGTCAAAATATTTTTTTCTCTCTAGTATACATGTATAGAATTTGTAGTATGAAAATCTCCATCCACGCCGTGTGAGACAAAAATTCATATACAATGAAATTATTGTTCAAATAAAATTTTTTAAAACAAACCCTAAGAAATAGAAAGATCAGAATTCTATTTATAGTTGTTAGAATTGGTTTGATGCAATCTTCCCCTAGTAGTAGGGTTGATCAGTGTTTTCGCTATGTATCTCTCCAAAATGTTCTAACTAATAATTTAGTCTTATAAAATAATATTTTCTGACTACGCCAATATATATAATATAATATAATATATAATAATTATTTTTCTTATAGATATGACTCAACAAGAGGATATTGATTTAGTGCAATGATTGCCACTAACGCTTTCACATGATGAATTTTAGCCTTAATTTAAATAGTGAATAAGCCACAATACGTACATTTGTTTCATTTAATTCCATGACTGAAATAATTATAGTGCCCATAATTATATATAGATACAGAGAGGATTATTAATTTATTATCAGACAGACAAATATTCGATCAGAATCTTATATGAAATTAATGATAGCTTGCATGTACTTATATGAGAGTAAGTGACCAGAAAAGTTAAGGTAGTTTCATGCAATTATATGCAAATTTTAAAATTAATTATATTGGGATAACGTCAAGAGGGGAATTAATGAAGTACAATTATTCAAAATTAGGCCTAGCAAAATTGCTGAAAAATAATTCTTTACATGGTGATTTCCATTTCTCATCATTATACTTTTCTAAAGTTTTTTTTAAAAAAAATTTTCAAAATACATTACTGAAGTATCAAAAATGTTGTGGATTTCACCAGTCTGTTAACTACTTTTGTTAGAGGCTTTTTTTTTTTTTAAGGGAAAAATAGTCCGACAGTTAGAAATAATTTTCATAGGAATTTCAATTGCACTCAAATAATCTAGGTTATGTGAACAGACGGATTAAAAAATGACATATGTTTATTAAGGTTAACGCGTTATTGATTCGGGGATTTGAGGGCATGGCGCTGATTTGGCAGTGACGTGACAATGATGTAGCAATGATCGGACGATTTTACTCTCGAAAAAATGCTATTGTTAGGTCCTTCACAAAGAGAGTTAACATAATGACGAAATCTACTACAATTTTATATATATTATATATAGTTAAGTAATATAATACAGTTTGATGATCTAAAATTGAACTTTGAAAATTGAAATTCACTATTATTTATATTCATGGTATTCGTAATTCGTCAGTGCGCTAATCACAAAAGAAGTAAATAAACAAGGATGCTGTTAAATGTACCCATTATGTGCACACATAAAGTAATTTTTGTGGGTCATTTTATTTTTAGTTCCTAAAACCATGTTTTCAAACCCGGACCGGACCGGCCGATCTGACCTGTTCGTCGGGAACCGGTCAGAAGGCCGGTCTGATTTGGCACCTGAACCCGGACCTCCAATAACTTGGTCAAGCCGAGTCAAATCCGGGATTGACATGGGACCCGGGATGACTCGGAAGAACCCGGTTTTGTGTTTCTTATTCTTTGTTAATGTTAAAATATGTAAAAAAAGAGGGTTTGAACTCATGACCTCTAATTTAAAGCCTTTAATGAATAGCTAACTCTACCAAAGTTATTTTTGTTAATTGTTTCATTCCTTATTAAATATATTCTATTAACATAGTATTATTAAATTTTAAAAGTGAGCCATAAAGTTCCCTTATTTAGTATCAAATTTAAATTTAAATTTATAAAACTATAAAGTTTAAATCCAAATGAAAAAAAAGAACAAAAATTAAACATTATAAAATACTAAAATAAATTAGTTAGTACAAAACTATGAATTTTCAAGAATAAAATGACTTAGATATATTAGTTTTATATATTATTATACATGTATAATTTTTATTATATATCATGTAATGATGACATCATCCAGTTTTTTGGTCCGAGTTGACCCAATTAACCCATTGACCCTTTAGGTTAACCGGTTCATGCTCCGGTCTGGTTCTGAAAACATTACCCTAAAATACCCTTAGTGAAAATTTATATAGGATTACCACATATGAAAGGCTAAATTTAAAAGATAATGATATGAAAAATTAATTAATGCTTATGTGTGGAGAGAGAAGGATTTACATCTCCAAAGCATTAATATTTTTATGCAACTATTGCATAATTCATTGTATGTCATGAGTTTTTTTTTTTTTTCCTAAAATAACTTTATTTGGGCATGTTCTTTATGTAATTCTAAGAATGGGTTTGAGGGTTTGAGGGTCTGAGACCAACAAATAACCCAAAATGGTCTCAGACCCACGTTTCACACGTCAAGGCTCAAACCCAAGTCTCAACTCTAGGTTTGAGACCCAAACCAAACCCACCCAACCCCCCCCCCCCCCCCCCCCCCTCTCCCAACAACCAGAAACGATCCAACCAAAGAAGCCACCAGGAACGAAGGTTGTGACGGCAGCGACATCTCCGACATCAGTTCTTCGTAATTCATCTTCATCAACGACCTCTGCATCTTCCTGGTTCCATCGAAGCCTCGGAAAGTTTGGAAATTTTGCTTGGTTTCGATTTTTTATTTCTCGATTTTTATATTGACTTTGTGAGGTCCCCATTTGAATCCAGATGCTCTTGATTATCAAGCAAATTAATCAGTTAGTGCTGCCGGAAAAAAAAAAAGAAAGAAAAAATAAAGAGCGGAATGGGTGCTGGAAAAAAGGAAAGGAAAAAAAACTGAAAAAAAAAAAAAGGGGTTGGGGAAGAAGATGAACAGTGACAAACACCGTTCATTAATTTTTTTGTAAATAGGCCCCTGTTATTTTCTTTTTCTTAAATGACGGCCCTAACTTATTTTTTTTAAAAAAATTAAATAGGAAAAATTAAATGTTAAACTATCTTAAACTGAAAATATGTGTAAACTTAAATATATCATTAACATTAAGCACAATTACTATTTTAGAAATATTATTATAATGTAAAATTTATTTTTGGTTGAATATGTAAAAAATGAAAGATTGGGGTTTTATTTGCTAATAAATGTAAAATAAAAGTAAAAAATTTGCAAAAAAAGTATTGGAAAAAATTTGGGTTAAAACCCATGTTCTTTACCATGGGTTGAGAACTGGTTTGAACCCAGTTCTCAAAACCTTGTTTCTAACAAATAAGCTGAAACTCATTTGGGCTGAGAACTGGTTTCAAACCAGTTCTCAGAACATTGTAAAGAATAGGCCCTTTATCAAAATACACAAATTCAAATTATGTTCCTAAAATACATTTCTTTTTTCCAAATTAAATGTTGGCTATAATTTCTGATTGAAATGTTAGAATTGTTCGCTTATGTCAAAATTAATTAACAAATTTCTTTTTCGATTAATATTTTATTAGGCGTTAAGGGTGGTCCCAAATTAAAGGAAATTCTTAAACTTAGAAGATGTTGCCAAAAAAAAAAAGAAAAAGAAGAAAGAAAGCAAAATCCCTACATATCATTAGTTAGTATTCAAAAATTTGTATAAATAATTCAGAAATAATTATTTTATTTTTTCACCTTAAGAAATTACTGGATAATAAATAATGGTAGAATAGTAGAATTTAGAATCTTTGCTTTTATAGTAAATTGTAATTTTATAAAAAATAATTAAAGTGTGAGGTTTGACATAATGGATGTTTATTGATTATATTGACTTTTTTCTTCTTCTTTTTTTTTTTTCCTCTTTTTTTTGCATGGTTGCATTTAAATCCTACATGGCAGAAAATTGAGTATTGAAAGAGCATAATTAGGATTTGCGTTATTCTAGCAAATACTTTTATAAAATAAATTATTTTATGAAAAAAACTGTCAGCAAAAATACAGGTGCAATTTTATAAATTCTAGATCACCATTGTGTACTTATACTGATATCGTAAGTATAGTTACAAATGGATTTTGATCACAAAGAAAATATATTTTGTACCAATATAGAGGGACGCAATTATTGTTTTGTTGTATTTTAGATATGTTCATGTATTATTTCAGTCATATAAATGTATACATTGAATCTAAATTTGCATGTTGATCGAATGGCTAAATGCGAAGAAACATTGTTGGAATGTTGACCATTACAGTTGAATTCATTGAATTCAAAAGTCTTATAAAAATAAACCATTTCAAAATCTTTAATATTGAGTGCACCTAATAAATAAAATATTTGTTACCAAACGTTTCGAAGTCATTATTGAATGCATGTAATTAAGGTTATAAGATAATAAATTATGATAGAATTGATCATGTAACGATTCTATTTGGAAAAATTGATATAGATTATAAACTTTATTTTGAAATTTAACAATCTCATATATTAAGGACCTGTTCTTTTTGTTTCGTTTTGAAAACGGTTTTGGTTTCAACAGTAAATTTAATATATTTTAATCATATTCCATCATTTCCAATACAACTTTTTACTATTCAGCATCTACTTTTTATATTTTCAATACACTTTTTACATTGTAAAACTATTTTCCAAAACTTGTTTTCAAAACAGTTTTCAAAACGTTCAAAAAGAACAGGCAAAATGTCAATGTACATGCTTGCATATAGTCGTACGTAGCCATAAGACAATCATATATGATCTAATTAATCAAGTAATGATAATGTCTTTTTTTAAGTATAATTTAAAACTTTATTATGACACCTAACAATCTCATAAATTCAAATGTCATCGTACATTTTTGCATGTAATCATAATCATAAGATAGAAAATCCTACTAAATGTATAAGTCTATTACGACACTTAAACCACAGCTTTTCTAACATATATGTATATACTCCCTCTGTTTTGTTAGAAAATTTTACTTTGTAATATTATTTTTTTGTAATACATAGTGGACTCTTCTAATGGAACGGAGGGAGTGATATTTTTATTTTATATTATTATTACGCAATATATATTTTTATCCTTATATGCGTATTTAACATATATATTAGTTACTCATAATTTATAATTATATTCATAAATTTTAATTTATATTATTGAGCATTTTATATTAGTAAATTAGTTTTAGTTGTTTTATTTCAATAATTCTGAATTTTTCATCATATATGTAAGCATGAAATTTTATCTTCAATTATTGAACGCTTCTTTCTTATTGAATTTGCACAATTGTTGATTATAAAATTATATTGTAATGCACAATGTTATATATATATATATATATATATATAACTCTCTATAAAATAATCTAAGGGTGAAATGCACAAAATATCATTTAACTATCGACTTTTGCAAAAAATACCACTTTCTTTTAAAAACTGCAACTACAAGCACTTTACTTTCAAAACGTGCGCCCAGTACCACTCTGTTAGTCAATTCCGTTAAGTGACTAACAGTCAAAAAAAGACAGGAGCAAAATCGTCATTTCACACGTTGCGGCACTGTTCATCGTCTTCCCCAAATACTGCCGGCGGTATTTCAAATACCGCCGGGCGGTATTTGCTTCAGAAATACCGCCGGCGGTATTTCGCTGGAAAAAAATCGGCGGCTGCCTTCTGTTTTTCGGGCAGAAAGGCGGTTTTTCCGCGATTTTCCCGCCCAAAAATAACGTGACATTCGCAATATCCCTCTGACCTAAGCTAATCGTAATTCTGTCAGAACTTCGGCTCTCGGCGACAAGATTATTGCGCAATTTATTGATTGCATCTAAATTTTTAGGTTTAAGTATGTTGAACCAGCTTTTTTTGTATTAATAGGATTTCCGTATTGAGAGGGATGACATTTATGCTGACCACACCGAAGTATTTCAGACGAATGAAGAGTTCAGAAGTAGGGAAAGATATGATTGCATGGGTTAAAGCACGAGCAGCTGAAAACAATATGACGGCAAAAATTACTTCCTCTTCGAAAATGTTGGGGTTGTTTCTTACAAGAGGGAGAAAAGGTAGAGTTGAGATAGGGTGCGATAGATCAGGAAAAGTTAGAGAGAAGGCACCCCTACCGGAAGGGAAAAGCAGGCGGAGCAATATAAGCAGCAAGATGACAAACTGTCCATTTCACCTGAAAAGACTAGAAATTGCTGGGGAAAATTGGAAGTTAGTGGCCATAAACGGTACGCACAATCATGAATTAGAAGAAATTCGAAATTGGCATTCAGCGCAGTCACGGTTAACAGAATTGGAGAAGAAGAAGATTGCAGACATGTCCAGTATTAACATTAGGCCGAAGCATATATTGGCCCAATTGCGAGCGGACGATCTGGAAAATGTTAGTCACATAAGATAGGTGTACAACGAATCAGCAAAAAGTAAAAGGGATGCAAGGGGAGGTAGGACTAACATGCAGTATTTCTTCAAACTTCTGCATGATCACGAATACTTCTATGTGTACGCAGGTGATGACGACAGTAATGCAGTTGAGCACATCTTCTTTACTCACAAGAAGGCGCCTCGTCTACTTGTTCTATTTCCTTACGTGTTTTTTATGGAGACGACGTATAAGACAAGCAAGTATGACATGCCTTTGTTGTAAATAGTTGTTCATGTACCAACAGCTGAGAATGTTCATATCGCGATCGTTTTCATGAGAGATGAGACTACCCTGAGCTATTATTGGGAATTGGTGCAATTGAGCAATTTATTCGAGCGAAACAAAGACCCACACGTGGTCATCACTGATCGAGAGATTGCCTTAATGAATGATGTTGAACTAGTATTCACATATGTTACCCAACTACTGTGTAGGAGACACATTGAAATGGATGTCAAGAAACATGTAGTATCGGCTGGCAACGACAAAATTACAACGGATGTGTTTCTATATCGTTGGGGGCGAGTTGTTAAAGCCTTGACATATGAACAGTTCACGGAAGCTGTGAATTATATTGATACTAAAGATGGAAATAAATCTAGATTCAGAAATGTTATTCCGTACTTAAAAAAGACATGGTTGGATCCCCACAAGGACAAATTTGTGTCTTGTTGGATGAATAGTATAAAGCATTACGGAGGACACACAACGAACATATAAGTTATTTATTGATTTCATTTATGATTTGTATATTGTATAATTACATGATCTTTAATATAGTATTTTATGTTATATGAAGAATTTTAATGTCAATTGTCTTTTAGGGTTGAGAGTGCAAATGCACAGTTGAAGAAGGCTATTGGTACTGATAGAAAGGCATTTTTAAGTATTTTTCACAACATTAATATTATGATAGGGTTGCACTTCGATGAAATTCGAACTAAAATGGAATCTTCGCGTAGCAAAACATGCCGGAAGAGCGACTACCTACTGTATAGTATGCTTAACGGTAGAATGTCTTTCGCTGGTATTACAATTGTGGAGGAAGAATATACAAAAAGAGTTGGCCTTATCGGGGACGATTGTGCGCTTTGTGGTTGCGGTCTGCCATGTGCATGTGAGATGCAACAGTTGGTGCGCGCGTACAGTCCAATTGATCCTATCGACGTTGACGCGTTCTCGAAACGCTGCATTTGGGAGATAATGATATTCCAAAAACTCAGGAGGAGAGGCAAACCGCTGAAGGCCGACTGCATGACATGTTTGTGGATGTAATGATGCGTCCGAGCGCTGGGATATACAGGGTCACGGGTGTGGTGCATTCGACGTTTTATCCAAAAACTGTTGATCTAGCTGAGCCGGTTAGTAGGCCACATAGAGGACGCCCCAGACACAATTCAACCCAACGAGATCTATCAGGGTACGAGCATGTTGAAAGGAATGCACTACAACGAGGTACGAATATATGTATTTAATTTTAACATGTCATTGTGGTTAAATACATATACACATACTCAATTTAATATGTTTTACACTCGTTGGTCGGTGATCCACAGGCAGGCAGAGAAGACGAAGGGTTGTGAGGCCCCACACTTCTGAATGGCCTTACGACCTTCCCATATTTCTGAAGCAGTTTGTGTTCGAATACATTATCGGGCATGTTAATGTAGTGCCCGATGGACATTGTGGTTTTAGGGTAATTGCCTATTTTGCATACGATGCAGATGAGGCGCAGTGGTACCAAGTGCGCAGAGATTTGCACCAAGAACTCCGGGATGAAGCTACTTTTTGGCGCTTCGTTCTTGGGCCAGTCGATTACGAGTTAGCAATCAGAGTTATAGATTGTTATGTAGTTCCGGCAGATGAGAATTTCTGGTTTGATTCTCATCTTTTGAGAATACTTGTCGCAACGAAGTACCAAAAGGTAATTACATTATATGCCTAACAGAGTAATACTTTCCTTCCGCTGCTGTGGCGGGGGGCCAGCGTCTCTACTGATCCGAGCAGTTTCATCAATATGGGTTTAATAAGACAAAATCATTTCATTGCTTTGTTAACGACAGGGGAGGTCTTGCTACCCACAATCTATCCGATGTGGAGAAACAGGGTCTCAGAACAAATGCAGCTTTGGAAATCCCATTTGGATGAAAAATTTGGTGAATTTCGGAATAAATCGACTGTTGAGTGTTAGTATAAGATGTTTTTCAAATCAACAGTTTCATTTTAACTACAATTTAGGTTTAATTTTACGTTCATAAGATAAGATTCTCATCTTTTAACTTTCTTATGTAATTAATTTTAACATTATTGAAGTCAAATAAAATATATATATATCATCCCGAATGAAATATTACTTTATACAATACATAAAAAAAGCGAATAAAAACAGTGAATACAGCACATGTGACCTTGCTGCAATCTACTCCAGTGCCGGCATCAAATCCTTCAAATGGCGAGCCACCTCCTCTATGGCACTCTCCCTCACGTCACTGGGGACGGTATGCCAGTTTCGGGGATGAGCATAATACATTTTACTTGCTATATATTGCAAGCGCTGCATTTGGAAGAAATATCGAAAAATAGTAAAAAGTATTGACGAAAATATATAATTAATTGATAGAAATAAGCATAAATTTGTAATGCTTACCGCAACCGCAGATAGCTTTTTGGGGTCCAATGGCACGTCCACTTCCATGTTGTCGGGACTAACATGAACGTGCGTTCGCAGATGGAAGTAGTCGAAGTACTCAAGGTATGACAGATTGAACCAATGAGCCCTTTCCATCCCCCTTATCACCTTTCTCTTGTACATTTGAGGGGCCTTAAGATTCGTATCATATACGCAAGAGTACATTTTTATTTCAGGGTCTCTGTAACAACTCTTTGGCTCTAAAACTGTGTGAGGGATCGACTGAATGAATCTAAATTGCCGCAGGAACCGATCAGGTATGTATGGCTCTACGACTCCAGGGCCATGAATAAGACCTATGTACAAGGTTATTGGGTGCACTCCTGCAGGATTTGGCCCAAAAGAAAGCCAATTGACCTAGTTCATGTGCAACATAGTAAGTAGATAATCGACTAAGTCGGCTATTACACTAATAAACAGTAAAAAATTTAAATGACATAGAAATATTACCTCTTCTGATTTCATTCCGTCCAATGCACATCTGTATGACACCAAATCCCAGTTAGGCTCGCGCTTCCTGCCGGTTCCGATGTGCCACTTTGTTGCAGCTGGCCACTCGTCATCCCAGGATCTCAGCTTCGGCGGACTAAACGCGGGAAAGTACTCGTATATCCAGCTCTATTAAAAAAAATAAAAAACAAATTAGTCATTTTAATGTACCGGTATAAAGTATTTAAATAATTTATAAACGATTCGTATAAACCTGCAATAAGGTCAGACACCCGCCTAACTGGGCACCGTCCGCCCTAGAGGCCCTACCAAGATTGCGATAAAGGTTCGCCACACAAGCTGCACCCCATGCAAATCCACTTACGCTTTCTACATCACGGAGGTAAAGCAGGAAATGCCCAAGAATGTGGGTTTTTTTTCTTATCCACGAACAGGGTGTTTCCAACTAACCACAGCAAATACCCTGCGGCAGAATAGGAAGCCTCCACCTGTCCACTGACACAATGCTCGTGAAGGAGGGACATTTTCACACTTGCAAAATCTCTATCCCCGAGCTGGTCTTTCTCAATCACCAATAATTCTAACAGCAATTCCTTCATCTCTGCCGGCTTAATTTTCCAACCAATTGGCAATATGCCAATCGGAATTCGCAATATGTACGCAATGTCGTGGAGAGTGATACTCATCTCTCCGAATGTCATGTGGAATGAATTAGTTTCCGAATGTCATCTCTCAACAAAGACACTTAGGAGTGCAGAGTCTAACTCTCGATGCATGAACCAACCCAAATGTGCCAACCCGGACTGGTCAACTATACTTTTTATTTTCCCATCGGCTAACTCCCACATTTGCAAATTGTTGTAGCCATTATGGCACAACAATGCACCACGTTCCTACGTAATTGAATAAATAAAATAACACATTTTAAAAGCCAACTTATTAATCATAAATCGAAAATAAATAAAAATTATATCTAGAAATATGTAATAAAGCATAAAACGATACCTGTCGAAGCCATACGTAGTAGGCAACATGACCTTTAAAACTCCGTAACAACTCTGGATCTGAAGGTCCACCGTCAATCGAACCATCTAGAGACCGGGCAAGCCTTCCACCCGGCATCCCTCCCGGAACCAGAACCGGACCCAGACCCTGACACTCACCTACGCGAGGAGCCCAGTAATTCTTTGCCTTTTTCGCTCCTTCGTTGGTTCGGTGCATTTTTAGCTTCATTTTCATCCTCCAACCGCCCCGAATTCCCTCCCATGTACCCCTGCGACTGAGATATGTCCATCTCAAATCTTTTCGCATTTTCCCGAGCTTCCTTCTCCTCCGCATTTTCAATGTATGGCGGGGCAAATTCTCTTTCGCCGTAATCAATGTTACTTTCCCTCGTCGCATTTGATAAGCGAGAAGAGCCATGCGCTCTTCCTGCTACCCTTCTCTGCCGCTCGGATGTAGTGGGAGGTATTCGGCCACCTACTTCCTCAGAGGAGGACTGTGTCTCCTTAGTGCATCTCTCAACCAATTGCAAATTGTCATCCTTTTTGCTTTTGGTTAATTTCAATTTCAATTTCCTAAATGTTTCTACCATCTGCAATAATATAAACGCGCATTTATCAATACGAAGTTAATTGATAACATCTAAGGAACAAGAACACAATTAGAGTTAAAGAACATTTAAAATATTGGCTCAAACCTCGCCCCTTTCGGGCAGAAAACAGCCAACAATCTAGCCGACTGCCTGAAAATATCCCCTGGCGGCCGGAAGTTTTTTTTCCAGAAATACCGGTGGGTTACGGCGGTATTTTTCCAGAAAATTCCACCGGTCGCTGACGGTATTACGGCCACGAAATACCGCCGGTGCGGTATTTTCATAGAATACCGCCCCTTTCCGGGCGGTATTCTGGGGTAAAACACCACCAGTGACCGGCTGTATTCATGAAGGGAAATACCGCCGGGCGGCATTTCATGAAATACCCCCGGCGACCGGCGGTATTTCATCCCCATCCGGCCCGATGAAACCTTCTCCTCGGCCTAAATTTTACAGATCCGGCGACACCCGATCGGATTTGTTCAGATTCGGGGAAAAATTTAACAATTTCGGACAAAATACTAACACATTCGGACATATTACAACCAAATTAATCAAAACAACAAATAAAACAATACCGAAACAAATATTAATTTAGGCACTCACCTTTTGCAGATCCGATTGGTCTCGACTTTTATCCGATTTAGCCAATTTTGTGATCCCTTCTTCTCCACACAGCTCTGCACCCTCACCTTTGCTTCTGCTTCCTTTTCCTTTGCAGTCTATTCCTTTTCCTTTGCAATCTATTTATAGACTTTTGCAGAACCTTTTCACACTTTTGCATTTTTCTTTTTTTTTTTTGTATCAGAAAAATGTTAGATTTTTCACAGAAAAATATTACTGTAAATAGTAAAATGGTTACTGCAAATAACAATTCCGATAATAATTTGATGGCTTGTTGGAATGCAGAGGAGACCCTTGGTCGAGCTTGAGGTATCCCAAGCTATATGTTTCTAATCCCATCAAATCAATATCACAAACCACTTTTTCTAGTAGGTCACCAATAGCCCACCCTTCACCCACAATTATCAGAGCTTTATTTCTAGAGGTACAAAATATATATATATATATTTATTTATTTATTGACTACCAAGTCAAGCATTAAAAAAGAAACAATTGATATAGAATGTACTGTTTAAAGTGCCCGGCCATGATTTTGTAATCATGTTGCATTAAAAGATTTGGTAATAATATATAGGTTAAATCGTCCTTCTTCTTGTCCCTTAATTTAGACTATTTTTGATATTTTAATTTGAAACCTTTTCATTTTTATTTTTCAATTTAAAAAATAGTTTTTAAAAAACCCAAATTTAAATAGGCAACATTTGAGTACATCTAATGCATGAGATCCTATCACATTAATAAAGGCAACAAATTGAAATATATACATATGTTCAACCACTTTGTTCGTTCCTTAACTTGGTTTGAAACAGTTCACACGCTTAGCTATTTTTTAATTTGCATTGGAACTATTTAGGAACTATTTTTAAAGTTGATGGACAAAAATTAAACTTTTAAAAATTCAGAGACTAAAGAAAAACAAGAGGACAAGTTAAGGGACAAATAGTAATTTTAGAGGTTTCAAACAACTACCAAATACTTTCTAAAGTTTTCTGTTTGAGAAATTATATATATCCTTGTCTCCTTAATGTTCAAAATTTCTTTGAGTAGCAAAAAGTCTTTTCAAGTTATTCTTTTTTTTTTTTTTCCCTTCCTTTCTGATTGACAGGGACCATTTTGTAATTCAACCGAGCTTGGGGTAATTGTTGTACTAATACTTAGAAAAGGGGAAATAGTAATTTTTGAAAACCTCAGGAGGTCTTTGATAATGTTATGAAACCTCAAGGGGTATGTATATAATTTACCCTAACAAATGGTGAAGTGCCACTTCCATTGTCTATTTCACTTTCAGTCTAATAGTAAGAGTTTAGGAATTCAAATTTTACCATCATTTCCTTACACCAAAATGTTTGATCACATCAAATTGGTGCATTGTGCATATTGGGCATTTTAGTCGTACGTGATAAGGGAGAATGGAAGTGGAAGAGTCATGACATCTTTTTGAAATCAATGCCAAAATTACTACACTAACAAATGAGATTGAATCAAGTGTCCTGAATATTACGTGTCTTCCCTACACCAACTGGATATTTAGTGGCCTAAAGAATAAGAGTAGAAATCTCATGTATTCAATTAGTATACGTCTATCATGTACTTTGAGAGGGGTTAAAAAATTTTGATAGTTAAATAGTTTTAAGGTGAAATACAGTTTACCCTATATGATTTTGCACCACGGACAATTCACTCTATGTGGTTTTAAAACTGACAGAGTTACCCCCTACGATGAACTGAAATGTCAAACTGACTAAAACATCAAAATTAACAGTATGTTAGATCGACTTGATACAAAGTGAGAATTTAAAATTGTAATCTTCAAAAATACGATAAATACAATGTTTCTAAATAATCGTTAATTTGAATATTTTAAGTTAATCGGAGATTTCAGTCCTAAACCACAGAGGAGTAACTGTCAATTTTAAATCATAGGGGAAAACTATCCGTTGTGCAAAAACACAAGGGGCAAACTATAAATTTCATCCATATTTTTTTACCTCCCTAAAGATACATGCTAATTGGACATACGAGATCTCATATGAACGATAGGGGTGATTGACTACAAATTTTTTATTGCACAATTTGTGTACATTTTTTTTTTGTGAAAAACACTTTTACAAAAACATTTTTAAAATATTTGTCTAAAAAAAACTTTATTATGACCAAATAATTCATGGAAAAGTAGTGAATCTTATGAAGTCGTTAAACTTATGTTTGATGTGGATTATCTTACTGAAAGCAAATTTTAGTTCCTGACTAATTAAAAAATTATTCTCCGTCGTATTAAAAGATTTTTATTTTGTATATTTTCTCGTTCCAATAAAATAGTGTTATATTACATACTTTTACTTATTAATATAATAATGTATGATTCATAATTAATTCATACTTAAAAAGTAAAAAGTAAAGGTACACGTAAAAAAAAATGATATCAAACTATGATGCTACACCAAATTCATTCTGTTTGGGATACCGATTGTACAAACTACGATATTTGTACAAATTTTCTCACCAAAAATCGAAAAAACAGATTCAAACACCAATTTCATAGGATTCTTTTCGTGAAATGTTCTATTGCCTTGACAAAATGAAAAATAATAATAATAAATAAATAAATAAATAATCAAATCCTTTCTATACGTAGTCGGAATAGTAGAATTAAAATCATTGAAAGTAAATTGTGTTTAATTAATACATACTTAACGGTTCAATCGACGTGACTAAACACGAATTGGACAAGAAAATCTCACATTAACGAATTAAAATTTTGGCTTATACATGAATTAAATCAGAAAATAGGTGAACAGCTTATTCGTGGTCACAAACAAGTCCAAAAACATCGACTTCGTAGTGAATTTAAAAGACACAACAGGACAAAGTTTACCTATATTTTTAGTGAATTTCCTCAGCCTTTCAAACTCTATAGTACGTACTAAATTAAAATAGCTTACTGGTTTTCTTTTTCCTTTCCTGGGTAGCGTACTTAAAACCTATCAAATTTTCTATCTGTTCAAACTCTGTATTTCTTATTTGTTGACAGGCGAAATATAGTTTAGGTAGACAGAAGATCTGATCTTACTTAAGATACCTTCTTTTGCTTTGAAACATTAATCTTGTTAGTTTGAACCATAAAATGACAAAGAAAGTAAATTTTTTTTTTTTTGAAAGCCAAAGTATAAATCTTGATACCACATCGATCTTTGATGGCTTCCGATTTTACTACTAGAGCACTTACATACTTTCAAAGGAATTCAAAAACTCCTGAAATTTTAAAAAAGGCACAATTCCACAATGGAATTATGAATAAAAAAAATTGAAATTGAATTTTTCTTATAAAACATAGAGTAATAAATTTCTTAACTTAAAAGGTGATTTTTTCTTATTTATTTATTACTCGTATAAGCTATTCCCTTTTCTAAAATAGTCCATTGAAGCCTATTTTGGAAATCATTTCTTGTTATTTAACCCTACTTGAATAGTTTTACGCATGGCAAGGTAAGTAGCTAGCGTAGACTTGAAACAAAGTGCAATACTTTATAAATTCACACATTTTGCTTCCAACAAAATTCCCAAAGTCAGAAGTCAAGAAAAAGAGAGGTTTCACCTTAACCTTTTTCGTTTGCTTCCTTAATTAATGGTCCACACCACATGATACGCATCACGAAGGCGGGTTTTTGTATGTATGCATTGTATATGGGGCACCTTTTTCTCATCACTTCACGACTTTCTCCCTATTTATTTCCACACGTAAATTCCACACCAAGCAACACGTCCAAACTCTAGAGAGACATAGTATCTGATACGACACGAAAATTTTTGTATAAATTTAACGCGTTATAATCGATCTTTTCAATACAGAATGTTGCGATTGTATCATTAGATTTTGTATCTCAGCCAGTTCTGCATGATTTTCAACAATGTTAAAAATTTTCAGTTTACTTTTAAAGAAAAAAACATAGACTTGACTTGGATTGACGCTAAAATGAATCTTTCACGTCATAAGCGATTTATCGAACCGGAATTCGTTACAATCCATATATCTATATAATATAGAAAGCACCATTAATTCACAACAATTTAAGGATTAACTTCACATAAAACCTAAATTATATGGGTATTAATGTTGTGCTCAGTTATTAAAATTTTACAACAATATATCTTATAAGAGTAATTGCTTGAACAAATACTTGTCATGTTCGTTTTGGAGAGTTTTCAACACATGTTTTCCTATTTTGATTTAAAAATAATTTTTAACTGTAAAAAGTATATTGAAAATATAAAAATGTGTAGTTCAAAAATAAAAATAAAAATAAAAATGCATTAAAAATGATGAAAAATTATTATAAAATTCAAAATTTTAAAAACATATTTTTAGAAATATGACGATTCCCCGTTCGAAAGAATTAGGTTTTGATGGTTATTAATTTCTTTTCATTTTTTAAATATTATTTATTGGAGTCTCTTGGTAGGGCTTTGGTTCATACTTTATAGGGTATGATGAATTACTGTGTTGATGAAGAACCACAATATGTATAGGTGTATAAAGAGTAACATATCCATGGAAACCCTACATATTCATTTGCATTGCACTCTTTTGACGCTTTCTGACATTGTAATCCGTAACAGCTAATCCTATTCACAGTAACCTATAAATTACTCAACCTCAATTGCTTCTTTTTTTTTTTTTTTTTCCATAGATATTAAACAAGAAAATATCGTAATTTCATTGGACTATATTTTATTCTCTTCGTTTCATTAAATGGCCAAATTTCAAAAAGATTTTTATTCTATTAAAAAAATCAAATTTGGTTTAATTATTTTTTATATCTTTACTAATAATATTATGGTTGGTTTACAAGTATTCCACATTTGAAAAGTAAAGATATTAATAAAAAAAATTAGTGAGATGGGCCGTTCCCATTTAACCTATTATTTTTTTTTTTCAACGCTAATTTTTAATATGACTTTTTATATATGAATCAAATGAATGAAGTATTTATTAGCAAGGGCGGGTGGATAGATTAGTGTACACTCTACAGTTTCTCAAGCCCTCGAGAGCCTAAACTACACGTAGGGACTTGTAGATGGACTGACTATCTTGAGGATTTAAAACACTTTTTTTTGCTCACTATGAACATTAGATTCTAGTGGGTAGTTCACGTCACTGGCACTGCGACTATCATAATGAACAGTCTTTTTCGTTCCAATCTTACGTACAAATTATTAAAATGTAACAAAATTATTTTTAAAAAAAAATAAATAAAATAAGTAAAATGGTTAAAGACTCTGCTCGTTAATATTTTTTCAAAAATATGTTTTAAAAAAATGCACCGGATACTAATCATCGTTCATAATACATATTTTTACTATTCAACTATAACTTTTTATATTTTTAACATATTTTCATCTTTAAATATTATTTTAAAAATCAAGTTTTGAGTATTACAAAACGAACAGGGTCAAAGTCATATGATAAACAAAATGAGACTTCATGTCTGCTCTACTTGTGTCTTCTCTATCTATTCTCTTACAATAAAAGCTTTGATTAACATGTCATATTATAGGGTATACTCTTTTATTGTGAGAGACTAGACACAAAAAATATGATCGGAGCAGACAGAGTGAAAACTGAAAAGTTCAAGATCCTTGTTGTCTCTTTTTGACAATGCATGCATGCGTCCTAATTCAAAACTTCCCCCCATTTATATATGTTTTCCATGTATACCTTCTACACCTTAATTTAATGGTTAAGTAGAATTAGGATATAATTTTTCGCCTTTTTATACATAATATATAACTACTTCTCTTTGTTAATTAGTATTAATTAATTTAAGACCACTTCTACTAGTGACTGAAATTATTAACACTACTAGTAGTACATATAATTAGTTACTAATTATTATTAAATCCTATGATTAACCAAATCTCTTGTTTGCTTTCACGTTATCATCCTCAAATTAATCATCTCTAACGTCTGCGATTCTATTTTTAATTCACGTAAAACTTTACCAAATCAACTTACTTCAACAAACAAATAAAATATTAACCATTCTGCATACTCTCTACGTATAAAGTGTTGTCGTGTGTCCTTTGGCCACACAAATATTTTGCTAATCATCGCCCCCTCTTGCACGCATTCTTCGAGCGCCATTAAATATATGGCATGGCATGGCATGCCTGATAATTAGCTCGGGGTGATAATCAGGTTGTGTTTCGTGTCACTAAACTAAACACGATCCGACTATATATTTATGTTATACTATTGACCTGATTTATTCGAAAATTAGTAAAAACCTCCATCACAATAAATATGGAAATTGGTCTTTTCAAGAAAATTTTCCAAATCAAAGATGAGAAACATATATACTGTATTCCCCCGTTCTGCTAGCAGAGTCTATTTTAAAATTGTACATTGTAACTTATAAACAGTTGTACCATTAGATTTTCTAGTGGAACGGAGAGAATAATTTGTTGTTCTTTGACTCTTTAATTAGAAAAATTATTCAGTGCATCAGAATATTGCATTCAATACATTCAGGGGGTAAAGTGCTATTTTGGGGGGAAATTGACATACATGTAAGAGCCCAAAAATGTAAATAATGATCAATCATTGACTTGACTTGATACATATATATTATTTTTATGATATACATCTAATAATTTTTCTTATTATTATGATTCACTAAATAACAATAATACATCAACCACCCTTACTTTATTTCTTTCCCTTATGGATAAAAATTTTCAAAAAGGAAACAAATTAAAATACATGAATTGATCAAACAACTATAATTTCCAGATTATAGAACTATATTCACTGTACTAACTGAAAAGCATAATCCTACGTCCCAAATATTTGACTCACTACCCATAAAGCCTAAACCCATTTTCCCCCACAACTCACACACTCACACAGTTCCTTTTCTTTTCTCACAGAAAGATCGAGAAAACAATGGATTTCTCGACGATCATCTTCTTCTTCCTTTCCTCTTTTCTCATAAATCCCACGAATTCCGCCGTCGATAACTTCCTCTACGTCGGTTGTACGCAGCTCAAGTTCAACCCGGGCTCGGTGTACGAGTCGAACGTCAACTCGGTGCTGACTTCCCTGGTCAACTCGGCCGGCACCGCGAATTTCAACAACTTTAAGGTATCCCTCCCGGGCTCCACCCAGAGTGACGTCATTTACGGCCTGTACCAATGCCGGGGCGACCTCAGCATCTCCGACTGCTCCTCCTGCGTCGCCCATGCAGTGAATCGACTCGGGACGGCCTGCGCCTACGCCTCCGGCGGCGCGTTGCAGTTGGACGGCTGTTTCGTGAAGTACGATAATGTGTCGTTCTTCGGAGTGGAGGACAAGACGGTGGTGCTCCACAGGTGCGGGCCGCCGGTCGGGTACGATTCGGATGGGTTGACCAGGCGGGATGCGGTTCTCGGGTACTTGACGGCGGGCGGGCAGTATTTCCGGGTCGGGGGGTCCGGGAATGTTCAGGGGATGGCGCAGTGCGTGCAGGACTTGAGTGGCAGCGAGTGTCAGGATTGCCTCTCGGACGCGATCGGACGGTTGAAAAACGAGTGTGGGACCGCCCCCTGGGGTGATATGTTCTACGGCAAGTGCTACGCGCGGTTCACGGAGCATGGGTATCACGCGGGAAGCGGTAAGCTGCTGCTCCACCACCTTCATTGGTGGTTCACGGTTTTCTATTTTTCTTTGCTTTTCTTCTTCTTTTTCTAGTATTTGTTGAAAGTTTATTAATAATTATATTATGAACCCTTTATTTATTTTATTTATTTTTTTGATAGGGTTGATTTGTGGGTTTTATGGGGGAGTGCTTGGGAGATTATGACTGTGATTTGAAAATGTGAATATTGTTAATTATATCTGTATTATATTTGTGGTGGTAAAATTTTTGTTCTCCGATTCCTGAACATGCTCTGGTAGTAAAGTTACCGTGAATGACTTTTCATGTAGTGGAATCAAGGCCTAAACAAAAGAATTTTGTTTTTAATTACCTTTTAAGTTTGTTACTGTTTTATTTGTTGAGCACGCAATGCTCATGATAAGGATGATTAAGTAAAGATTAGGTAGCAAATTATTTTTCTTTAATTGGTTGACTACGGAGTCATATATAGTAACATAGTCACAAACATATCATAGTACGTATTTGTTAGATGCAAGTTGTCTTTTTTTTTTTTTTTTTCAAAAATATTGAGATAATATGATGGGAAATTAAGTAGGTTGTTGAGCCTAATTTTTTGGGCTTGATTATTTTTAACTCGTATTCATATCATAGTTTGACTTTTAGGGTTTAATTGTCATAATTATTCTCAAAATATATTGTTGACATTAACATAAGTGAGAGAAAGAATGTAAATTTATAGGTAATTAAATAGTGACAACTCAATGACCAAAAGGCATATTTTAAATTTTTTAAAGGAAATGCTAAATAATTGAATCTATGTTTTGTCAAATCTTCCCCCCTAACTCTTCCATGCTTAGTTGTAGCATTGGACCACTTACCTTGAAGTTCGTTCAATGGTCACTTTTCTTAAGGGTCTATTTTTTTTTTGGCATTTTGAAAACGATTTTGAAAACAAATTTTGGAAAATAGTTTTATAATGTAAAAAGTGTATTGAAAATGTAAAAAGTAGATGCTGAATAGTAAAAAAGTTATATTGGAAATGATGAAATATGATTAAAATATATTAAATTTACTATTAAAACCAAAACCATTTTCAAAACGAAACAAAAAGACCAGGCCTAAATCTTCATTCAAGCTTCCCCCTCCCCATTGGTAAAATATGCATGGGTTCATCCATTTTACAGTTTCACTAAAATAACTGACCCTTTCAGTAAAGGGTTTGTGAATCAGGGACTAAAATGGTAGTAAAAGTCACTGTTTAGTTTGTGGGTTTTAAATAGAAATTTAGAATCACACTCATGTAATTGAGAAAAGACAGTCAATTTCATTTCAATAATTATTTTATTTAAAAATATCATGAAGTAATTCACATAGTAATGAATCAATAATATTTTGCCACATTTTTATTATTTCTCCCTTTGTGTCAATCGGAAGAGTCACGTTTCTGTTAGCCATATCGGATGGTTATATATACTACGAGTCATTACTTACTATTTTTCCTATTAATTTTTCTTATTTTACCCTAACCATGCCAGCCAAATTTCTAGTTTTCAATTTCTTACATAACATTTTTGTTTGCATTTCTATCGTTATTTTATTTCCAAAACAACGTAAATTTCACAACAGAGAATTTAATCTACTATAACAAATGAACTTGCCGTTTAATGAAATCAAACGAAGGACGGGGGCTGCAAATATAATATAATATAATTAATAGAGCAGGTGGACCGTTTTGTTTGTTTATTCTTAATTAACAAAGAAATTAAAATGTTCTTCACCAAATTAATTAGCTGGCCACCAAGTTTGCAAGTGCCTTAATAGTAAGAGACAAACAGGTTAAATTATATAATTGAAAAACTCAAAAAAGACATCTTTCATGACTAATTAGCTTAAGAAATTCTAAGATTAAATTGCGTACTAGAAATGCATTATTTCTCCAACTTAAATCATCACATAGTACTAATTAATATGTGATGTACATCATTAAAGGGAAGAACATTTCTTTTCTTTCCTTTTTAAGGAAACTAGACATTTCATTAACGAAGCTGAAAATTGTTTAGTAACGGGTAAGTCATAGAATAATTAAATTAGGTAAGAACCAATGTGTCATACGTGGATGAGTTCATGTTTCAAATTACAATCTACATTAGTTAGCTAGCTTACTAACCCCATTTTAGATCAACTCAATGCGCTTCTAATGATATCATATCAGTCGCTAATTTTAATTCACAGAGATTATGAATGTTAGACGCACAAATCTTAATGCTATGTTACAAATAAAGGCATTTTAAGTAATTTCCATGAATTAATGTTGTTGCATTGCCAAAAAGTAACTATTAAAGGTGAGAAAAACACACTAATGAACAAGATTTGCATGCATGTTTAATTAATTAATTCCATGTTACAAATAAAGGCATTTTAATTAATTATGAAGCTTTTGTAGGGCACATATGGCCTTCATCATTGTACTGAAAAGCCTTGTGGATGATGAATTTATGAATATTTTTATACATACTATAGGGTAAACCTTTTTTGGCAGATTCAAATTGTTGGGGGGATAACTTTATGAAAAGCAACTCCACTAGATGCATCTATATGATTTATTATTATGTGTTAATTTCTAGAAAAGAGTGAAATTAATGGCATGGTTTGCAATATTTAATTTATGTTGCAATAATATTATTGCAATTGCAAATTGCAGATGATAATAATAATGAGTTGGACAAGACTCTTGCTATTATAATTGGAGGCATAGCTGGTATTACTCTGCTTGTGTTTCTCTTGTCCGCTGTTAATAGACTCTTGGATAAGAAAGGTTAGTTTTATTTCATTTTATTTTCTCTCAATTCTAACATATATATATATATATATATATATATTGGTTGAAGTTTTATACTACTTTTTAACACATAAAATGTGGTTTAGATCCTTGTGTTAGTTGGTACAGTGTGAAATCTTACAAATTTAGCGAGATCAAAATGTAATTTTCATTTTTATCTTACATTTTGTGAAAGAGCACGTGGTACTTAAAGTAGCACAATTAAGTTGATCTCAGGGGCATAAAATGTGTGACACTATGTTTTTGAAAGGGTTTTATAATAGAATTCATTTTGAAGAAAATGAAAATAATAATTAGTTAGGATATTGGTCTTGTGGTTTGAAACACAATCAATTCTTGTGATTTCTCCACTATCTATGTAAGACCAGAGCATCTAGACCACTTTCTGCGTCTTATTGTCAGTGTTTCATAACAGCAAAGCGAACTTATTTTGGTGGTAAAATGAAAATGAACAGTAACGTAAATAAATATTCTTTTACTGTTATGATATACGAATGAAACATAAAAAGTGATCATATATATATATATATGCCAACTCATTAATATGTTTTCATCTGTGTTTTGTGTTTGGTACAGGTGGTAAATAACAAACCTTTTGTGGATGCTGCATTTCCCCTTTTTCCCTTTTGCCTTTGTCGATAATACTGATTTGAAGTAGGTGCTCTTTTCTTGCTTTTAGTCTATCTCACATATGGCCCCCTTTAGCTCTTTTCATCTCTTTTTGTCCATGCCCTTCTTTGTGTGAAGTTTCCCTTCATTTTAGTCCAAATAATTGACTCAGCTTAAAGCGTTAAAGGTGGTAGGAAAAAAAAGTGAATCCAAAGCTGCTGGAATAATAAGAGGAAAAAGCCTAGAGATTGATTCCACAATTGTTACATTTATTTAGTTTCTTAGTCAACAAGGCTATGTTATATGTAAAAGTAGTGCATTTTGTACAGAATTGGCCATGGATTTGTATACTTTTACTATTAGAGAAAGTGCTCTTTAATTAGCAGCTGCTGAAAGGTTAGACTTGAGAGTTGAAGAGAGAGTACTCACTTTTATGGAGCTTTTTCTTTTTGTATTTGATTACCAATTTATTGTCAAACTTTGGAACTTTGATTCATTTGTAAAGAAAATAATATATAGTTGTTATCATTTCTATCAATTTGATCTTGTTCTTGGTTCATATTTTTTTGTTATGCATTGGTTCTTACTTTTAAATTTTTGGCGTTGTACCAGAATGAATAATGTGATATATATATATATATATATATAGAAAAGATAAAAATCGGTGTTTTTATTCTTTAAAAAATGCGAAATAATAAGAAATGATGTCGCATTTTGATTTTATCCTTACTGTGGTGTATATTGAGTTATCTATTCTTTATTTTCACTATCACTATTACTATTCGTGTAATAATTATTCCCTATGTTCCATATGTACAAAGTGTATCACTTCTGTTTGTAAATTATATCTAGTTTCTCTGCATGTGTCTTCCATAGTTCAAACTATCAATTCTAAGGATGTCGAATAAATTAACTAATCGTATAAAGACAATCATGGAGTAGATGAAGAAATTGAATCCTCTACGTGGATTTGTCTCATACGTACTCTTTGTCAATTGGGTAAGTGTCTCTGTGTTGATTATATAAATAGGAGTCAAGCTCACATTAATGTAATCTTTCTATTTTACTAATAGGGCGAGTTCGAATTGTGAAATGTATAGTTTTTTATGAATTATAATTAAGATATAGTAGTTAAAATTAGTAATTTCACATTATTTTATCTACTTATATTCTTACTTATATTTGACGGAAGGAGTACAATATTTATTGCCAATTCATTGAATGAAATATTAGTTTTCTCTTAAAGGGAAAAAAGAAAGCAAGTGCATTAAATAAATAGGTTTAAATATTACTCTGCTCCATAATAAGTACTGTTACTTGAGAGAGTTTTATTTGTTTACTTTATAAAAAATAAAAATTATTTTCAATTTTATCCTCTACTTTTCAATCATTTAATTAATCTTTGTCTCACAAATCACTATTTAACCCTCCAACGTTAATTAATCAAATGTTCAAAGTGACACTAATCGTGAAGCACATATAGTATGTTATCTTATTCAAGCCTTCAAGCAAATGGATTGAAACTAATTTCACTAAAAAAGTCAAAGGGCCAGCCAGCCAATTAAATGGTTTAATTGAAGCAATCTGTGACAAGAATCAAGACAACATTCCCACGTTCGATTCACCTTACTTTTGCTTTCAAATTGGCATATGATGATAAGAAAAAGACAATTAATCTTCGAATGGATTCCAATAGTGTAACAAAAATTGAAGGCCACAACGCACACAAGTGGATAAATTATTGAAGTTTGAATATGGAGAATCTTTTATAAACTTTCCATGGATGTAATGTACAGTGATCTGGAATCTGCCCATATATAAGCCCATTTGGTTTCTATCCTTTTACGTAACATCATCCTAGAGCTAGCTACCATTTGCTTTTACACTTTTTCTAATCATACTTTTTTTATATTACAAAAAAGTAAAAAAAAAATAAAAATCATACCTTAAAAGTATTCTATAATAATTTTAAACCTTGTTTGGAATTCATTTCATTCCTCAAGTTTCATTTTGTAACTTGTTTTATCGATAAATTTATATTCTCTCTGTTCTAATTAAAAGAGTTCAATTTATAATACTAAAAATTGTTTTATAAAAGACTCTTCTAATGGAATAATTGGAGTACATTTTCGATGCAATTTTTGAAACATATATATATATATATATATAATGTTGTATACAATTATTTAGTGACTAAAAGTAATCAATTGAAATATATATATATATACATATATATATATATATATATTAATACCCTTGCATTGCTAAGGATCACACTCATGACCTCAGGATTACAAAACTCTTCCGTTACCATCACCCCAACCCTCCCCCTCAATTGAAATAGTTTAGTGATATCTGGTAGAGTTTTCTCTGTTTAGAAGGTCTTTATCCCCTTCTAAACTTTAGTACTCTATCCATAAAAAATAATTGACATTTAAAAGCATATGATAATTTGCTAAATAATTAACATTTTAGCAAAAAAGCTAATCGTCATCCAAATTTAACTTTATATATATAAGACTTTTAACTTATCTATATATATACTTTTATCAACTAATTATCTGACATATCACATCTAAGAGTTTTGTTTTTAAAAGAATTTCTCACCATATGTGAAGAAACTCTGAGCCTGTTTGGTTCACGGGATAGTTAAGTTTTTGGGGAATATGATTTTTGAAAATTTAATGTTAAGGAAAGTATTGTAAAAAAAAAAAAAAAAAAATTTGTGTTTGGCTTGGTTAAGAAATGTATTTGGAAATTTAAAACGTGAACTAAACTAAATATCAAAAATGCCCTTGAATTAAATTTAATGACTTTCTCATAAAAACATTATTAACCTAAATAAGAGCTAAATAATATTTAATTATAAATTAAACTAAAAGTTTAAAATTAAATTACATTACTCACCCAAAATTAATTTTAAATTCAAAAAAGATTATAGATTTAATTATTGATCTATAATGTAGTTATTAATCTAGCGAGAATTCATATAAGTAAGAAAGCAATTGGAAAAATAGATTTTCTTGTTGTAAAATAAAATATTAAATTTGTCACTCGATTTTTTTTCAAATTCAAAAGAAAGAGAAATTAGAACTTTTAAATATGATATATTAATTTTTATTAATATATTATTTAGTTTTATAGTTAATAAACATTAACTTTAAAAAAATATTATATATGAAAAGTATATATATGTTGTTTTAATTAAATATATTTGGAAATAAAATTAAAATAAACAAAGTTTAGATAGATACAATATATTCTAAAGTAAATTGTGATATTGTATACGATTAGTTGCTACCAATTAGTTAAACAACTTTTATACATAGATAATATTTTACCTTTTTTCAGGAAAAAAAAAAAATAATTCCTTTTTCATTTTATGATTTTTAAAAAAAATTTATGGGGAAAATTTTTGAGAAAGGCAGTGGAAATTTCATAACTAATAAATAGGGCATAATTTTTATATAATTTTTAATAAGGGCAGTGAATTATTAATTAAAAGTTTAAAAATAAAAATATATTTACACATACATAATTACCCTCAACTCATTAACAAACAAAATAATAAAAAAAAAAAACATCTTCTGAATCCATCGTTCCTTAATATTATCAATCATGAAACAAAAACCTCAAATTTGAATCCTCTCTTCCACTCCTCTCAAGCCTTCTAAGAGCAAAGCCAAGCCAAAATTCCAGAAAACATCAGTCCCCTTCATTTATATTCAATGTCTCAAGATCTATTAAATTTATGACTCGAAGAACTCAATTTAAGTGGGTAAATGAGCAATGAGCGGTTTAATCGATCGGTGAGGCTCGGGGCTGGTCTTTATACTATGATAGTACAACGAAAGGGGAGAACCAGCCAACAACGTGATAATAGGCATGAGGATTGATTTTCGGACCTTGGGGGCGGCCATGCCGACCACCATCTCTTTTTCCTTGTTTTTGTTCGTTTTTCCCCCTTTTCCTTCATGGTTTTAGATTTTTTATTTTTATTTTTTATTTTAGGTTTTAGATGTTTTTAGTCTCTATGGGTCATCGAAATTATTGGTTTTTTTTTTTTAAAATTTTTATTTTTATCTCAAGGTTGAGAAGTTCTGCACTTGCTGGAGTTGGAGAAGGAACATAATTTTGCTTCATTGTGTTCCGAACATAATCCTGCGGCAAAAATGTCCATCCTCATCTTTCTGCTATTTTAGACGGCTTGGGACAAATAGAGGAATCAATCGAGAGAGGAAGAGGGTTTAATTTTGAGGTGCTGATAGTATGATTGCGGAATCGGGAGAAGAAGAGAGGGTTTAATTTTGAGGTTGTATTGATAATATGAAAGGATCGACATGTTTTTTCTTTTCTTAATGAGTTTGAGGATATATATGTATTTTTACTTTATAAAATTTTTAGTTAATAATTAACCGTCCTTATTAAAAATTATGTAAAATTTGCACCCTACTTATTAATTATGAAATTTCTACTGCCCTTCTCGAAATGGTTGATATAACAAAATATAAAATATTTGAAAATAAGTAAGAGTAAGGGTAGTGAGCGTCTTTTCTGAAAATTTGTGACCCGGGAAAAAGAATACCAGATTAGAACAGAGATTCTTTTTCCAGGAAAATAACACTTATTTTCCCTGCAGCGTGGAATTATTTTCCTTTCCCGACTAATTAAAATCAATTCCAAACAAAGAATTTTAATATTGAAGAATCATATTAGTTTCTTTGATCAGAATTCCTGTAAACCAAACATGCCCAAATATTTTTTATTTTATTTTTATGATCAGAGGGAGTATTCAATAAATACCAGTGATCAATTTCTGTTAGTAAATATATTTCCCTTATAATTTTTTCCTTCTAAAAACCTATTTAGAAAAAAGAAAGGAAAACACACAAACGAAAAAAAAAAAAAAAGGAATCGAGGTTTGATTGTTATACAATCCTTTCAATTACAGCCCATTCTATCCTATCTGAAAGCGGAACCTTATATGAAAAGCTATATTCAGGCCATTGTCAACTGAAAAAATTGCACATATATACAGTATGATCCACAAACCACTATAAATTTTTACAACTTTTTCTTTTAAGCATTGGAAGGCCCAAAGATTCTTGATCTTTGGCTCAGCTGCATTTGGACTGGGTGGTTTATCACAATTGAGAGTCTCGGGTCCCACTTTCAATATTTTTATTTTATTTTAATTTTAATAATCAACTATTACAACGTCCTATTGAGAGTCTGCTTCTAGGTCCTGACAGCATATGCGCAATGTGGCAGAAACATGCAGATTTATGAATTGAGCTTTCAACCTATGAGTGACCGGTCATGCGTCACAACCCTTTTAGCACCGACTTGTTCTTACTTTCAAGTTCCAAACGATATATGACATTTTTTTTCTTCTTCTTCTAAAGATTGTTATTTACAATGACGATACCTCCATGCAATTTGAGAAAATTATTCAAGTTACCCAAATTTCTTAAAATACTACCAATATCCTTTCACTATCTTGCATGACACCCAGACGCCAAAGTCCAAGAGAAAAGGGAAGAAAAGAGGAAGAGAAAAGTTGGAAGGAGGTTGATCGATTTTAACTGATCTAAACTGCGGTTTTAACCAATCTTAGACCGGCTATAACCGATCTTTTGTCAGAACGGAACTAGCCGTTAGAGATTCATTGGAGACCATTTTACACCAACTATAAATGTGCCCAAGCCTCAAAATGATTGGAAATCATCCCCTCCAAGTCTCTCACACTCAAGCATCATTCTAAAGGTTCATTTCATACATTTACATGTCAAAATAGCCAATTAAGCTTAGATTTGAGTGATTTAGAAAGAAACCTTTGTGTTCAAATTTTGTATTTCATTTGTACACTCAATTGTGGAGATTTCTACCATTGCAAATATATTGAGGGAAGTCCTAAACACTTGAGAAGTGTTGTAAGCACATTGAAGTGAGGAAATGTCCTAAACTCTTGTTTAAGAGTTAGGCAAGAAGGGGGAGCAAGAAGAGAAGGAGAGCCGACTCAAGAGGTTGAGTTTGGGCAAATGTACAAGTCCTAACTTGAGGTAAGTTGGACATTTGGGCTAAAGTCCTATCCAAGAGTTTGGATTAGGCAAAGAGTAAGGTCCTAGCTTAGAGCTAAGTTAGGCATTTGTCAAAGTTTTAATCTATAGTTAGATTAAGCAAAAGTCATAATTGTTTGGCAAGGAGAGTCTTGAGTAAGACCCAAAATCCTTGAGAAAAGATAGAGCAAAAGATCTATTGCTAGTATTAGGCTAGGAAGTCCTAGTCTAGAGCTAGATTAGGCAAGGGGAAAAGTTTTAACATTAAGAGTTTAATCTTAAGCAAGTGTAAGGGATTGAAACACTCATTTAAGTGTTTGTTAGAGTGACTAGAAAATCTCAAGTTATAGAACTTAGGGAGATTTAAGGGGAATCCAAACCACTATAAATTTGGTGTGTCTTGCCTTCTTTGTTTATTTCCTTTCATTTTGCAAATCACCCTTCACACACACACACACCACACTTGTGCAAAATTAGTTTTTACACTTGTCTTTGAAAATGGTTTTTCAAAGTTCTTCATTTTAGAATAAAATTTAAAACGGTCAAGAACCTAATTCACCCCTTCCTCCTCTTAGGTTCATCTTAGGTCGCTAATTGTGATTTCAATTGGTATTAGAGAGAGGGCTCAAATTTGTAGGTTTAACAACCTTTGAGTTAAATATCATTTTTGCAACTTTATTGATTTTTATGAGTCTTGTTTGCTTTCTTGACTATTTGTGCTTTATTTTTCCCACTTTGCACTAAATGGATAAAGGTAAGAAAGCCACCAAGAAGGTGACCAAGCTAGCTAAGACTTGGGATGATTTCTCAAGTGAGGAAAAGAATGAAACCACCAAAAGATGCTTAGTTGGAAGTAATCTACAAGAGGTAACCAAATCTTCCAAATCTTCTTTACGTGGTAGTATGCATGATAATGATAATGATGATGATTTTGATATGTATGAGTATGTCACTAAATAGCATGATAAATGTCTAGTTGCCATGAAAATGAATGTTACACTTGAAAAGAAAAAATAAATTTTTAGAAATTCATATTGCATCATTAAAAGAAGAAAATTCTAATTTGAAGTGTGAAAATAATGAGTTGAAAAACAAGGTAGATGAAATGAGTACTTTGCTAGATAATGACGATGCAAAGTATATTAATTTGAAAATGTATTATGAAAATGCCTTGGAAGAAAATGAGAAATTGCATGAAAAAGCTAAGTTATATGACTCATTGAAAAATGGGTATGAATGCATGAAAAAGAAAACTGAAGACTTGAGTGTAAGTCTTGAAAATTTGATTTTAGGGAAAAACAACTCAAAAAAGTTGTTAGGAAAGCAAAAGGTACGTAGGAAATGATAAGCATGACTTGGGTTATGAAAGTAACCAAAATTGTGATATACCATGTACTTATACTACTTTCGTTGATGCTTCAAATAATAATGTCAAAATTGTCTTTCCATCTATTGAAACTAAAAAGACTAATCATGCATGGTTGTATGAAAAGAAAAAAAAAAAAGTCTTGTAAGTTTAAATATGATATGAATTTGATTGATTCCTCATTTTATATGCTTAGGAAAATGCATAATCCCCATTTTGTTCAAATATCAAATTTTTTAAAAAAATGAGTATACTGTTAACATAAATAGTACCCGATACTGTTCACGTGAACAGTGGGCACATGAATGAACGGGCAAAGAAGAAATAATCGATCACCCTTGGTAATAATTAATTAAACGATTCAATTGGGAATTTTTAATATTAAGAAATATTTTAAATAGGTAGTAGGAATTTTTCCAAACTATGGGCGACAATTGTAACTAACACAACAAAATAAAATAAAATTGTTTAGAATATTGCTTATTGGACTTGCAATATATACACTGGCGAAAACGCCAATCGACCAAAGGTAAGTTTGGACTTTGATTCTGTCATGACGGCGTCTTGGATTGGTTTGGTAGTTAGAAAGTGCATTTCACTTTCAATTTTGTAGTTAGCAGTACAGAAGAATAACCCAGAAATCTGTGATCGTAGACTGAGTTTCAAGTGAGCTAAGCTAAGGTATGACTCTCCTACTTCATGTATTATTTTTCTCTTTTGGTCTAATAAAGATCAGTTCAGGTTCAGGAACTGAAGCAGAAGCTCTGCTGAAATGGAAGGCCGGTTTATCCTCCTCCTCTCCATTCTTGGTTTCCCAACAATGTCAGAAATCTTTGCAGTTGGACAGGCATTGCTTGCACCGGTGCCGGAACAATTTCTGGGATCAATCTTTCCAGGGTTGATCTCATCGGAACTCTTGATCAGCTTGATTTTGCTTCATTTCCAAATGTCACAGTTTTCAATGTCAGCACCAATGGTCTCGGTGGGAGCATTCCATCTGCCATTGGCAATCTCTCCAACCTCATCTTCTTGGACCTAAGCAGCAATTTGTTTGGGTATCATTCCTGCAGAGATTGGCTTGCTGACATAGCTGAGGCATTTCAGCTTGTTCAACAACAATTTGAATGGAACTGTTGCATATGAAATTGGAAATCTCCGAAAAGCAAGGTTCTTGGACCTGGGATTCAATTACTTAGAGGCTCCTGAATGGTTAGAGTTTCCAAGCTTGCCTTTGTTGACTAACTTCAGCATTTCATACAACGAATTCACTTCGGGGTTTCCAGAATTCATAACAGGTTTTAAGAATCTCACCTTTCTTGATTTGTCCCTTAATCACTTCACTGGCCAGATTCCTGTATCTGTATTTACCAATTTGGTTCATTTTGAGTAACTAGATCTTAGTAATAATCTGTTTCAAGGGCCACAGTCACAAAATTTAACTAATCTGTCAAAGCTAACAAAAATCTTGATTTGCCGAATAATTCGTTTGAAGGCAGCATCTCTCCATCCTTGGGCCAGCTTGAAAGGCTTGATCTCGGGATGAATCGCCTGAATTCTAGTATTCCTTCTGAGATTGGCCTCCTCACTAATCTCTCTTACTTATCTTTGGCTTTGAATTCTCTTACTGGTCCCTTGCCTTTGTCATTCTCCAGTTTGGTCAAATTATCTGATCTGCGATTGTCTAATAATAGTTTGTCTTTCTGGTGAAATCTCGCCTTATTTCGTAGGTAACTGCACTGGATTGGTTTCTTTGCAGCTACAGAATAATCTTTTCACTGGAAGAATTCCAGATGAAATTTCACTTTTGACTGACCTCAACTTCTTTATCTGTACGCTAACCAGTTTTCAGGATCAATCCCACCTGAAATTGGCCACCAGCAGAATTTGATAGAATTAGACCTTTCGCATAACCAGCTTTCCGGTCAAATACCTGTAACAGTTGGCAACCTCACAAATCTTGAGCTGGTTCAGCTTTATTCCAACAATTTGAGTGGAACAATCCCCGCTGAAATTGGCAACCTGCAGAATTTGAAAGGCTTAGACCTTTCGGAAACCAGCTTTCCGGTCCAATACCTGTAACAGTTGGCAACCTCACAAATCTTGTGCTGGTTCGGCTTTATTCCAATAATTTGAGTGGAACAATTCCCTCTGAAATTGGCAACTTGAAGAATTTGACATGGTTAGACCTTGCAATTAACCAGCTATCTGGTCCAATACCTATAACGATTGGAAATCTACAGAATTTGCAGGCATTATATACTCTTGTATTTTAATATAATTTTACAGTATTTTTTTAATTTTTAATCTCAATAAATAAAATTAAAAATACCCTATACTAAAATGGGTAAAAAAATTAATATAAAAAATAAAATTAGCAAATAAATTATTAAGATTTGTAATAACGGGTGTAACATGAAGTATAGTAGAAGATCCTGATCCATTTATGATGATGATGTGGTAACTAACTTTGTAATAAGGAACAAATATGTAGGGCTAGTGTTTTATATTTCAAATTATAGTTACTACTATATGACAATTGTTATTGTCAGACTAATTTTTAGCATTTGGAATAAAAGATATATTTTATTACCCAAATAAACTTTGTTTAATTAAAGCAACAAATCTACTCTTCACCCGTCTTTAACAAGATCAGATAATATGCTCTTTATGTTAAAAATTGCTCTGCTAATAATACTTGCCTGAAAAGAAGAAAAAAAAAAATTAAAATAACACTTGCCTGGAAAAATTTCAAATATTAATCGTAACTGCTCCGCTAATAACACATTATAACACATTTCGGGAAAAGAAAAAAAAAAACTATACTCTGCCAATAACACTTGCCTTACTATTTATTCTTTTAACTAATTTGTTGTACAATAATTACAATTATAACAGATGGTACACATTAAGTATTCAAGAATATCTTTCAATTCAACCAAATATATTTGTTAAAAGATGAACATAAATAAAGAAAGGAAACAGCCAGTTAATAATAATTTAATATATTATTTAAGTTCCATTAACCCATAAAGAGTCATTCATAATGTAAATTAAAGCACCACAAATTCCATATTAAAAAGTAGTAGTAGTAATACTATTTCAAAACATTACGACATTATTAAGGGAATGCAAAGAAGCTTCGTTTTCATTTTCCTTGACCCTTCTGATTAGCATGGAGGCCGGAGAAATAGCCTTGAGGGTTGCTCTCAAAGCCAGCCCTGGGTATGTTAGCTCCGCCGCCACCGGGGGCCTTCATCATATCATTTCCGCCGCCGCCGCCGCCGCCACCAGCGTTCTAGCCTTTCCCGCTACCACCATCACTGGTACAGGATTTGCTGCAACCCTTGTCCATTTCAATTTGCTTTCGTAACTAAATATCGAAAATCAAAAAGTTCTATGTTGGTTGATTGGCTTCGGGGATTATGGACGATGATGCATCGGTGGAGCAGAATATATATATATATATATATATAGGCAGAAAAAGGAGTAAAAATTAATTACTGTTTGGGTAATTAATTAATTGATAAGTGAATTTTATGTGAACCCAAGAGTCAGATTAATTTAATTCGTGTAACGCAAGTGGTGAATAATTAATCATGAATTCTGAAAGTCTCCCTCGAAGGAAAATAAAAGGAAGAATGAATTTTGAACGTCATTTTTTCTTCATTCTTAAGTTTCTGTTCAATCGACAGATTGTCCCTCGAAAACCAATTAGTAATATAAAGTGGGTATGTAAAAAGTTACGAGAATATTGGAATCAACTCGTTCCAAGTAGTGAAATTGACATTTCGAAAACTCTTATCTGATTCCAAATCAGAATTAATTTTTAAATCTCATAATGAAATGACGCGGTGCTCTAGTCTTCGTCTTTGACGTTGTGTAAATTAAGTTGATATATGTAAGTATAAGTTCCTGATAGTGAGGTAAAAGTATATTGAGCAGAGTGCTCCATATGGGTTGTATGTAGGTGTCCCAAGTGGATGAAAGTTTATCATTAACATTTGTCAATTGTGGCTGGATGAATACTAACACTTAAAAAAAAATAAAAAAATAAAAAAATCTAGATGTTGTTACGAATAAGTATGCTGCTCGTGGCGTTGGTTAATTTTTAATATTATTCTAATAAATGTCATATTTCATTATTCAGCAGATAATCGTTAACACAACTCTGAACGATTTGATCCATTAATAATGAAATACAAACAGTTGAAAATGAACTATCAAATCTATAGAGATCTAAACAAGTAGTTGGCTATATAAATCTAATGAGTATATAAATAAAAAAAAACGCTATTGGACAAATCTTGTACTGAAGTATGACTCGGAACTCGAATCTGCCACTAATTTTCTAATGATGGCCTCCAACATACGAGATCTTTAATTGAAAATAATAAAATATCCATTTGTTTATATGGGTGAAACTCCCGTTCAATCAAAGAGACGAGAACTCTAACTATGAGAGAATATAAATTTTCATCACGAAAAAACGAAAGGAAAATAAACATAAAATTATAGCAAAGAAAACTATTTCTCCCATCTCTCGTGAGAGGGAGATTGTACAAATGATGAGAGATGGGTAAAGAAGATTAGAAAATATGGAGGTTTGAGCTTGAAGGCACCTAAATAGTTGGACAATATATTGGTCCTCTTTTCTTTCTTTTTTTTTTTTTTTTTTTTTGATAATATATATTGATCCTTGAGGTTTGGGTTAAATTACAACTCAATCTCTGCATAAATTTTAGAAAATTATATTATGGGATGATAATTTATCCAAAACCTTAAGGATTGGGAAGTGATTTGGCACAAACCAGCTGTGGAAGTGATCGGACTGCAAGCTTAGAGTGCTTGCGCGTTGGTGGCATTGGTAGGAGTGATCAAATTGGAAATTCAAAAGTGAAAATGTTGAATGTTTAGATGTCCAAAGTTTTAGAAGAAATTATAGCTAATTCCCTTGAAAGACGTGTTGACGATGAAGTTAAAGATAATTAAATACATTTGTAATCAATCACACGAAAGGAAACATCCAAAACGACAACGACTCTTCAAAAATTTTCATTAAAGTTCGAGAATTCTACATTGAAACATTTGGATGCAATTATAAAAGTCATAGATGAATTCACATAAATCTTAATTTCAAGAAAGACAAACAAAAATAGATTTGTATTTCAATAAATTATCCTAGTTATATACGTACGTAATTTTTTAAGATTATTAATTTATCATTTTCGCGGGACTATATATTTATACATGGGTCTTTTAAAAAATTATCTTATTATTTTATTAAAATTTTTGACTTTTTGAATTTGCCCGAGTCAGGACCAGTGAAAAGTATTATCTTAGAGAGATTATTAATTTAAAGAGTCAATTTATGGAGGTTTTAATGTACTCGCTCTGTTCTATTAGAAGGGTTCAGTTTGACAAAATTTTTTTATTCCATTAGAAGAGTCCACTTTCAATTTTTTTACACCTTTTACCCTTAATAATATAATTATGTGTGGTCTACAATTAGTCCTTACTTTTTAAGTAAGGATATAAATGGAACAAATGGTGACAAATTAAGTATTTTAGGTATTGTACCTTGGCGTTCATAATAAGTTGTACCTAAGTAAATATGGGTTTTTCTAATGGAATGGAGAGATTATTTCTTAAGCACTGTTGGACGATTTCCAATAACATTAATATATCTCGCTTTTAACGTAAAAAAGAAAAGAAGTTTCCTCTTTCAATAATAGGGGGATAAAGGTCTTCCAAATCTCAACTCTGACTGAGAGGCTAGATTTAAGCTACTTTCAACTGAAATCGCTCCTGAAATGAATCAGTAATTCAGTATTAGGTACAAAATGAGTCATGTACGAGGTTTTATACGTTGAAATAAAAAAATAAAAAATAGAAATAAAAAGGTTTCTGTTAAATCACTCAGTTGGTCTTTTAGGTTGAAATATTGTATCCCTTAATTTAAAATTAATTCAGTTTGGTCCCTTAACTTGAAATTTTGTTTCAAAATGCTCTCCAAATTCGAATTACGACAATAATTGAACTATTTTTGCCTAACATGTAAAATTCGCAACAAAAAATAAAAAATAAATGTTAAATTATTTTATTCACCTTTAATTAGTCGAAAATAACTTTAATATATTAAGTTACATTACCCCGTAAAATAGATAAATTCATAAAGTACCACGAAGTTTCATACCCATATTCAAATAGTGCTTTAAATTATTCCAAATACTACTAATTAACGGAATGCAGAAGCACTCATTTTCCTTGTCCACCTTCTGATTAGCACGCCGGTCGGAGAAAAAGTCGATCTTTTGGGTTGTTCTCAAAGGCAGCCGGGGCAATTTCAGCTCCGCCGCCGCCTGGGGCCTTCATCATGGTGTCATTTCCACCGTCAACACGGCCAATTATCATATTATTTCCGCCGCCACCGCTACCACCGGATTTGCTGCCACAATTGTCCATATCAATATGCTCTAGGCAATAACGAAAATCACATAGAACTAACTTTTTTGATGGTTGAGTAGTTTTGTGCATGGATGGCTCAGTATATATAAAGGTAGAAAAATTAGTAAAGATTAAGAGTCGGATCATATTTAATTCAAGGAACGCAAGTGGCGATGGGGAAGCAATCGAGAACCATAATCTGGAGAGGAGCAGATGGGTGCGGGTGAGATGTTGGCACGAAGAGGGGCGATACTATAATCCGGAAGGTAATTTTGAGAAAGATTTTTCCCTCCTCTTCTTTCGTGTTCCATGCGCATGACACTACCGGAATTTTCGCAATCAAAAATTATCATGGATGCTTATCACAGAAGCCGCAGGGTTTGGAAACCAAATTGGGGAAATTTTTTTGACCGAAGCCGCAGAGATTGGAAAGGAAATTTGGAAAAAAAAATTTTATATGATAATTAATGGAAGACACATGTCAAAGACTAACTGGATGAATGTACCACATCGACTGCTGATGTACCCAATAATGTCTCCTCATTAGCATGTACCAATACAAATCCATTTATAAATTACTAAGAGTAAGAGTACTTAATTACAAGCTAGAAATTTTATTTTTCACAGAGTTATAGTAAGAAATACTATAGGAGGTACTCTGTTTTACTAGAAAAGAACAGTTTTAAAAATATATAATTTATTATAAATATTAATATACAATATCTAAATTAGTTAATTTGATACATTTTGTTTTATTTATGTTCTTACTTTTTAAGTGTGCATGGGTTATCTGTGAACTACACATAATTATATTAGAAAGCATAAAAACAGTAAAAATTTAAAAAATAGACTCTTCTATTGAACAAAATATCTTTTTCTTCAAAAATAAAATTTTCTAATAGAATAGAGTTCGAGATTTACAAGACCGATGAGCGGCTTGTTTTGTGAGGTTGCGAGCGATAACAGCAACTCATGATCTGTACAATGCCTGAATGATGCATGTTCTACATTGAATCAACAAAAACCTATGAATATATTAGTTAAAAAGAAATTTAAAAAATAGATAATTAAATCATATTATCTGAATATATAATAATTTCATGACTTGAGGAGCACTCGAGTGATGGCGTAGAAGTAAACCGGAATTTAATAACCCACAGCCGTTAAGGCACGCTGAGATAGCCCCAAACTTTCTTTTTTTTTTTTTTCCCGACTTTAATAAATTAGTTTATAATTTCATTCTTTCTAGAGTTAACTGCAAAAAGTTATTTCAAACTTTTGCTCGATTGAGACGTTTAATTTTGGTAATTTGTAAACAAATGATGATCTTAATTTTAGAAACCATTAATATGCATACATAATTACTCCCTTAATTATGTGTTAGTATTGTTATTAAGTGGTTAATTAATTAGCCTTAAAAAAGTGGTTAATTAATTATGTACTTTTATGATAAATTTTTTAAAATCAAAACTAACATTTTTCTACATTGGAACAAATTAATAATTGGTTGATTAAAAATAAATAAAAATCTTAAAAGTAATTTACGATGGAGGTGGTGTTTTGCAATTAACCTTTACAAATGACCCTTCTCTTTTAATTCTTTCAGCTTCACGTATATATTTCCACCGTGGAAGTATATATAGACAAAATGATCATTTACCAAAATCATTGTGTATGTTGGAAGTAAAACGACCTTGATAGATAGAATCCTAAATAGAAATTCCTTTGATCACCCCAAAATTAATCATATTTACCTATACATAATATATATATATATATATATACCATTTACCTTTTACCCCAAAATTAATCATATTTACCTATATATATATATAGATATATATATATTAGTTATATTCCAGCTTATAACCTCAAGAAACACATATATAGTTATAAGTAGACTAAATTGCACCATTAGTCCCCATTTCTAAAAAATCATATAATTTAGTTATTTGAATTCTTTAATGCATTTGTAATTGTTCCATGAGACTAACTCTCATGCAACCGTAGGCTAAGTTTTTGTTTGATAATAGTGCTTAATGCTTAAAATATTTTAATTAGGAAATAATGACTTTTAGCATGTTTGATGATAAAATAAAATAAAATAATCAATCAACTTAATTGATTAAGTACTGTTTATATTCCTTATAAAACTTAAACAGTAGAAATTAGTTTATTGTTAATCTCTTAATGCTTCTAACATTAAGATTTATATAAACTACTTATAAATCAATTCAATATTAAATAAACTACTTAATCAATTTAGCATTCAAAGGTAAGCATGGAAGCTAAAAAGAGAAAACTCTCAAATAGTATTGATTCCATCCTTCAATTTGCCACGTTGCCTCAGTTTCATCCGTAAAGTTTTAAAAAGTTTATTTTCTTCCATCAAATTTACAAATTGACTTTAAATAGTCCAAATATATATATATATATATATATACTAGATGAAGTATGCTGTGCAATGCCCGGCATTTGCCCATTAATATTATTAGGTTATAGCGATTATCTTATTTTAAATTTCAATAGAAAGATTTTCTAAGTGTTTGTATTTTGGCACAATTAAGACATTTATTGGTAGAAATAAAATTAATAATCACAACCCATATGACAACATTAATTGACAAAAGAAGAAAAAATTACAATTTATCGAACGAAGAGCAATTTAATTATGTCAAGCGTATTCAAAAGAATTTTTTTTTACAATAATTCAATAGTAACTCTTCAAGAACAAAAACAAAATCTAAAAATCACCCATATAAAAATCGTCAACAACATAATGTAACAGTTCCAACACTATCATGAAAGAGCTTGCTTTAGAAGCACACATAATATGCTATTAGTACAAATTTCATAATTTTAAATTTAAGATTACAACAAAATCAACAAAAGCTTTAAGTGGTTCACTAAGGTAAGAAACTATGAGGGAAATGAATGAGAACAATGTGCAAAATATAGAAGCGGGGGTGGGGGAGGAGGACGTGTCCTAATTCTAGTTCCACCTTTAATTTCAGAGGACAACGTTAGATTAAAATGTGTACTCAACCACAAATACCTTCTTATAGAAGAATCTTCATACACTTGTCATGCCATAAACAACAGGGAAAGCAAATGCCAGAAAGATTTGAGACATCCAAATAAATCAAACCCAAAGAGTTTCGGGCGGTTGAAACTTTTATTAAATGCTATAAAAACAACCAACATTGTAAGCGTTGCAAATAAATAAAACATTATGCTCACTGAATCTGAAAGTTTTGAGCTCAAACTGTAAAGATTAATAGTCTGGCAATGATTTGGACGTTGAAATGTTTTGTTTGAAAATTTAGCGGAAGTGTTTACCTCAACATTTAATTTGATGTCAGTGACCTAAGAATCACATTGAAAATAAAAATAAAAATCAAAAGGATATTATACTAAGACAATTCATCAATGGAAGGATTACTTACGAAAGTTCGAGAGACGGAAAATATGGACATGAGGATGAACATAAGAGTCATAGATGGTTGACTCCGACAATGGGCATATGAGAAGTTCTGTTTTGAAATTTTCGTTGGAGTCAAAGAATTGGAAGCATTGGATTCATATTTATATATGGAGCTTTGTGTATGGTGGAATACAAAAAGGTAGTTGGAGTAGAGAAGATGATAAGATTTGAGAGCTATGAAATTATTAGAAGAAGATGATAGAATATATGCAATTAAATGTGAGGCTTATTAAATTTTTTTGCTGAAATGGCAGCCACATGGCCTATATATATATTGTTGAATGTTAAACTTATTTGGCAGCCAAACGGCACTCACAAATAAATCATATGTTAGTTTATATTATATAGGGTAGATATATAACAAACTAAACTAAAACTCTAACTAATCATTAATCAATTCAAGGGTTATTAGATAATTATAAATTCAAGATGTATCAATCAGAAATCGTGTTACTGTTTTTCAATCCAATTGGAAGAATCATGTTTTCAAAATTTACAACTTTTATGGGTTATGATTTAGAATATCAAAAACTAATAATTTGTCACCGTATTTCTACTTATCCCCTTAGTTTTCAAGTGTTAGATTGATTAAGAATGAATCACACATAATTAGATTATTATAAGGTGATGAAAAATAAGTGAAAACAGATGTCTCACGTTGAAACAAAAGAAAATTTGGAAACAAGAATTCCAATACTAGAACTAAAAGAGCATAAAAATGGATATTATCTATAGAGAAGGGGAATGATTGGGAGCATAATAAATCTCACCGGCTCTCCATTTCGTTCTTTCCCTCCCCACAATCCTTACCTTCGGAAAAAAAAAACTATCACCTATCACTTATAATTATAGTCATCTAATTTTATTTTTTTGTTATGACTGTCACACGTCAATCAATTACCATGACAATTCACTCTGAATTTTTATTACCATCACTAAATATACAGAAATATTTTGTAGCCTAGTTTGGAAACATTAATTTGTTAGTTAAGTTAAAACGCTGAAATCAACGTACAAACTACGTCTTAATCATCGACTTATGCCTATAAATTCGTCCCCTGCAAGCCTCGAAAACGATATCCTCTTAAACGGAGTTACTGTGATATATCTTAAATTATCTTAATTATCTTCCCAGAATCTGATCATGTCTTGGTGCATTTCATCTGTTTCTTTACCTTCCTCCATCATTAATCGCCCCAAACTTAATGTTTCTAAATCCATTTCATCCGCTTTTGCAGAAAGCCAAAAATACAGCTTCAACAATTTAGTTTCTTTTTCTGATCATTCCTCAGCCGGAATCTGCCGCTCCAAGGAGAAGGCGGAGGCGGGATCTGGCGGCGTTGAAGAGGGAAGTCGTCCTCCTCGGGAAGATGCCCAAAAATTTACACCGGCGGCAGTGGAACTTACACCGAAACACGTGGCAGTGATTATGGATGGTAATCGGAGATGGGCTCGCCAGAGAGGGTTGTCAGTCGAAGATGGCCATAGGGCTGGCGGAAGAACATTTCTACAAATGTTTCGCTTCTTTCACGCCAAGGGAGTCAAAGCTTTGACAGTTTTCGCTTTTTCAGCTGAAAACTGGGTGCGCCCCCAAGTAAGTCACGTTCCCATAGTTATTTTACTCGTTCTGTTTTATTTAGAGAGTTCACTTATTTTTTTAAAAAACTCTTTAAAAAGGTTATTGTCCTATTAAAAAAGTTTATTTTTGATTTGTTTACATTATATAGGTTTACTAATGTAGGATATAAGTGAAAAATATATTGCCAAATTATTTATTTTAGATTACAACCAAAAATAAGTGGATTCATTAAATGGGACGAAGAAAGTATGTTTTATCGTCTTCAATGTTAAAATTACTTCGTTTTACTTAAGATTTTTTACTTATTAAATTCTTTTACGCAGTTTAAACACTATATTAAATAAGACACAATTAATAACTTAGATAGGAGATCTGAACTTGCCATCAACAATCATGCATGCACACTATTTTACTTCAAGCGTCTCAAAGTTGTGCTACTAAAAGATATTTTTGTCAATAAAATAATCATATGTTTATTATTTTAAATTTCATACCCTTGTTTAATATATTGTACATGATCAGTCGTTTTAATTTCCCTTTTTTTTTTTTTTTTGCTTTCTATTGTTTGGTTGTGAGCAGGAAGAGGTTGAATACTTGATGAGACTGTTTGAAGAGCAAGGAGAGTTTCTTGACGTGACTTTTTCTTTCCCCATTACACATTTATATTTACATTGCATTTGTTGTTCATGCTCGAACAAAATCACAATATTAGTATAAATAATATTCCTTCCGCCACACTCAAAGAGTTCACTTTCAGAAAAAAGTTTTTGTCCTATTTAAAGAGTCCACTTTAAATTTTATTTATATTACATACCCTTACTAATATAATAATACGTGGTCCACAATTAACCCTTACTTCTAAAGTGAAAATATAGTGGTGAATTATTTATTTTAGGTGTTGTATCTTACAACCCATAATAAGTTGTACATATTTCAAAGTGGACTCTTTGAGTGGGACGGGGGGAGTAATATAAAAAAAAATAAATTAAAATAAATAACAATAATGATGAACAACTCACATCAAATAATTTTGATAAAACTAGTGTGACATGTGCTGAGGAGCGTAATCGCTATTTTTAGGTGATTCAAGCGCCTCTTCGGAAGATCATATCATTATTTCTTAGCTTGTCACCCCAGGATTCAACAGTCCATGCCAGCACACTAGTTGTACACCTCTCGATAGTCTACACTGCTAATCGAAGGTCACTCGGTATACACCATGTCGTCTTGTTATATATAGATTAACTCTTCTAAACATATCTCGAATGTATATAGTAAACTCCATACTTAATCTCTCAATTATAGAAACATAGGAGAATACAAAACCCTTTTAAGCTTCTCTATTTTATAGAGCTAAACAACCCATATGAATGCATATGAATTGGCATTCAATTAGATAACGGAAATTCGTGCATACAATTGGTATAAACAATCCGTTGTTCATTGATATACAAAGCTATTCATTGCTAATTATATGAAAACACATTTATTTACATGAATGAAATGAATGATTTTATCAAAACTGTTACTCATAGTAAATATATAGGATTTTAATCAAATAATTACTATTTCTAATTTATGTAACTAATAAACATAATTATAATTTAATTAGCAATTCAAATTTGTAACTTATACACTTAATATAATAATAATTATATTGATTATAATTATTTTATTACCAACACATTCACTAGCTAGATCTCTTCATGAGATTTTAAGAAACTATTACATATCACGTAGTACCTCTTTAATAATAAAAAGACATTTAACGTTTGTTATGCTAATGTTTAATTAATTACAAAGGTGATCTTCCAAACTCCAAAAGTAATATTGTAGTAGAAGAGTTCACCTTTAAATTTTCTTTTATTCTAATAGAAGAACCTATTTTTAAAGTTTTTAGTAAGAATGTAAGTGAAATAAATAGTGTCAAATTAAAAATTTCAAGTATTGTAGCATAAAATATATTAAAAAATTATACATTTTCAGAATTGAACTTTATAGAACGAAATGAGTAATAGTTTTGCACTATCTCAAAGGGTTTACCAAAAATAAAATGAAACAAGCTAGTTTGGTTTTAATCTAACAATGTTGTATTAGAAATATGACTTTTCTTTTAAACAGGACACAAATCGAGATAATTTATTTCTGGCAGATGGAAGGTACGCGTATCTGTAATTGGGGATACTTCAAAGCTACCAAAGTCCCTTCAAAAGCAGATTGCAATGGCGGAGGCGATGACGAAAACCAACAAAGGACCCCATCTCGTGGTCGCGCTGAACTACGGCGGAAGGCAGGATATTCTGCAGGCGACAAAAGCAATTGCGACCAAAGTTAAGAATGGCAAAATGTCGCCGGAAGAAATTAATGAGAATTCCTTTCAGAAAGAGCTGCAAACGGCGTCCAAGTGCGGCGCCGATTTCCCTTGCCCGGATCTACTCATAAGAAGCAGCGGTGAGAATAGAATAAGCAACTTCATGCTTTGGCAAATGGCTTACACTGAACTTCACTTTGTGGATAAATTTTTCCCTGATTTGGACGAAGAAGATTTCATGGAAGCCCTGGTTTCGTATCAGCGACGGAAAAGGCGTTTTGGTGGCTAAAAATATAAATAAATCTTGGTCAGAATTTCTTATAGGCTCCCTCCGTTCTATTAGAAGATTCTGTTTTCTACTACTGTTTTCAGTATTAGAAAGCGCACTGAACTTTTCTAGTGGGAAGGAGAGTGTATATTTACAAGCTTGATAATAATTTCAAGATTTTAACCTTCTTTTTAAGGTGTGTATTTTATTTCAATGATTTACCGTTTGTTTTATGTTTCTATCTTTTGAATATATACTACCGTTGAGTATCATCGGTTGAATGATTTGAATTGGGGAGAAAAATTATAGGGTAAATGTCACTGCTGTTCCTTGATTTTCAAAAAATAATTTAAAATAATTTGATTTGGTCTCCCATGAAGCAGGTTTATCTATGTGACCACTGTTCATGTGAACAGTACAACACTTTTCCCCCCTATTTATACTGTTACTTGAACAAAATTAAACTGATACTACAATACTAGTGGTATTGTTTACAAGTATCAGTAATATTTTGTTCCAAGGTGATACCAGTTTTTCTCACGGACTATTCACTTTAACTGCTATATATTTCGTCAACATTAAATTGATACGCGAGATTCCAAAAAAAAAAAAAAAACAGAAAAAAAAGCCGTACATGGATAATGTGCGTCCGATATGTAAACTTGTTTCACACAAATTTGGGGCTAATAAAATATTATACAAATTCGTTTGTCAACACATTTAATTGATTTATTTTATATTTGTAATACACTAAAGACGTTTTTCTAACATCTGTTTAACCGTTTTCAAGCTCTTCTTCAATCCATCAATATTTTTTTTTTTGCATAAATTAAGAGTAGATTGCGACATTATTTTTTAATTCTACCGAATAAACATGATAATGATGAACAAAATTAAATAAAGAATGGAAACAGCCAGTTAATAATAATTTGATATATTAAGTAACAGTAATATTTATTCAAACTTCATTTTCACTTTCCTTGACCCTTTTATTAGCAGGAAGGCCGGAGAAATAGCCTTGGGGTTGCTCTCAAAGCCAGCCCTTGGTATGTTTGCTCCGCCGCCGCCGGGGGCCTTCATCATGCCATTTCCGCCGCCACCGCCAGCAGAGTTGGATCCTTTCCCGCTACCGCCACCACCACCACCGGACTTGCTGCCACCTTTGCCGTCCTTTTCAATATGCTTTCGTAATTAAATTTCGAAAATCAAATAATTCTCAGTTGGTTGATTGGTTTCGGGATTATGAAGCAGTATATATAGAGGCAGAAAAATGTGTAAAAATTAACTACTGTTTGGATAATTAGTTACTGTTCAATCTATTCATTTACCCTCGTAAATTTAGAAAACCCAGTTAGTAACCCAAGTGTTGAATGAATTCTGAACGTCTCCAGCCATCAAAGAAAATAACAAATTAATTTTATTTGAACGTCATTTCCTGATTCTTAAGCTTCTGTTCAATTCATTCATCAATTTTCATTAATTTCCTAACTTTTACCGATGACTTTTTACATTTCTATTGCGTTTTTCAAAAAAAAAAAAAAAAAAAAGTTTGATCCAATTTTAAAGACTTGTCATCTTCTTCATTAATTTTTTTAATAAAAAAATATTTTCGAATGTGTAACATTTTCTTTGTTTTTGGTAAAAATTCCCTGCCATCTGAAAGTATTTTGAAATTCAGCAGAAGAAAAAAATAAATAAACGAGAAAAAAAAAATCCAGTGCATGCAATATGATCATCATCTATAATTTCTTAAAGCAGAATCCAAAACAAACAGATTTTGGTTTTCTATGGAATTTTGAAGCTAGGGTGAGTCGTCTTGTTTACTGTTTGGGTTTATATATGCAGAAAAATTAATTAAATGATAAGTTAATTTTGCGAGAACCCAAGAGGCAGATCAGATGTGAAAAATCATGAATTCTGAAAGTCTCCTTCGAAGGGAAATAAAAAAGAATTTTGATAAAGACTTGACCGAAATCATTTGATTAGAGTCGTTTCCATTCTATTGTGAATTATAAAGGGAAAAAACAAATTGTAAAGGAAAAGTTTTATTCATTCATAGATCCAGCATAAACTAAAATACAAACGGTGGAAAAATTTACCACCAACATATATATATATAATAATTTAAATCATATCAGTTCTAACTCCAAAGAGGAATAAATATACATCTGTATAATCTCAGTAATTCGAATAAATTACCATAAGATATCTCTTGAACCAGAAAAAATAAACATACATTCCAAGGAAAAATATTCATAATTTTTGAAGTGAGAACTTATATACTACAGAATACGCTATTGGAAGCGGGTTTTGCGAACTCGCCCAGCCTTCAATTAGATTATATATATTTCTGAATATATAATCTAAAATTTATTTTATTTATTGCTTTTTAGGAAGGACCTGGCTCCAATATTCTTATTGGAGGCCGGTGCAAACAATGGTGGCACCCGTATTGGAGGTGAGGCAAGCGCAAATTTGCAATTAGTATTTTGAAACTTCCCGCGATAAATAGAATTAACCCATGCCAGTTGAATAGACCTTTTTGACATTGAGAAATTAGAAAATCAGAATCATTTTAGATGCCTTGTATATAAGAATTAATTGGAGAAGAAATATCAATCAATTCTCCTTAAAATATACTTAAAAAAGACAAAAGGAAAGAAAACAACGATTTAATAATATTTTATTACATAAAGTTCCATAACCCCATAAAATAAAGAAATTCATAAAGTACCACAACTTCCATAGCCATATCTAAATAGTACTCCAAATTAATTATTCGAAAAACTTAATTGGCCATATTAATTTATTAAAGGGAACGCAGAGAAGCTTTTCATTTTCCTTGTCCCTCAGCCTTCTTACTATCACGCTGGCCTTGGAAATAGTTTTTGGGGTTGCTCTCAAAGGCAGACCTGGATATTTCTTTTCCGCCGCCACCGGGAGCCTTCATCTTATCATCTCCACCGCCAGCGCCGCCACTCGGGGCCTTCAGCATATCATTTCCACCGCCAGCGTTTTTGCTACCACCTTTGTTGTCCATTTCAATAAGCTCTAGAAAAGAAAAGGAAATCAGATAGATATGAAGTAACTTCTTAGATTGATGAGGCAATTGAACGTGGATGGCTCAGTATATATAGCCAGAGAAATTAGTAAAAAAAATTAATTACTGTTTGGTAAATTGATGATGACTGAATTTCACGTGATCGAACCCAAGAGTCGGATCAAATTTAATTCTAGGAACGTCTCCAGCCATAAAAAAGAGAGAAGAATTTTGAACGTCGTTTCCTGATTCTTAAGCTTCTGTTTAGTCATCAATTTTTAATGTAGAGAATATATGTGAAAATGCTAAAAGAAATACTACTTAATTTTGGAACGTAAGTGGTGAGAAATAGGGTGTGGTTTAAACTTAATTTTTTCTTTTGTTATCTTATTCGTTATTGTGAAAATTCATTATGAATTTTTAATCATCTAAATTAATATATGTGCTTAAGAATATGTGGACTTAGGGGGGTAATGGAACTTAAAATATTAAAGTATAATTAACTCTTTCAAAAAATAATAATAAATCGTTGTTCGCTTTCCTTAATCTTTTTCCAAGTTTAATCGATACTCAATGTCAAAAGTAGCCTACTGTAACCAATATAATTAGGTTAATTATATATTATGTTTATCACGTGAAGTTTAGAAACATTACAAATGCTTCCTTCAAATGAAGATTTGTGTTTGGTAATTTGACCTAATTAGTGAGATTGATAATTTTCTTATGTTTAAGTTACAGTACTACTACATTTTATTTTATTTTTCATTAAAAGATACCGAATTGTATTTTGTGATTCATAAACATTTACTCTATCAACTGTCCTTTAAAAAGTGTCTTTGTAACACTAAATTTTTTTACCTTTATTACAATTTTATTTTATTTTTTGAAAAGACATATTACAACTTTGAATGCAAATAATAAACAAAAGCTCTAATTTTATCATTGTAGCAATAAATTAATAATGAGAAAATTTTAATTAATCAAATACACAAGAGAAAGAGATATTTCATAGTGACGAGAATGTAATTTTATGAAATATCAATAGAGATTGAGTTATATTAATTTAGCCAAAATCTCAAGGACCAAGACATAAGTTACTCCTCCGTTTCTCAAATAAAAAAGTAAGTGTACAGATTATGGAGGTGGAAAAAAAAAAAATACTTTTATTTACTCACGTTCTTAATTTGTGTATCGATCCATCTATAAAAGAACACTTATTTGATAACAAAACAAATTACAGTATACCACATCATCAGACAGGTGCAAAAGCAAAAGGCATTTCATTATGAAATTGATTTGGAATTAGAGAGTTTTCAAACTTCCAATGAATTGATTGAACAGAAACTTAAGAATCATGAGAAAGAAAAATAAATAAATAAAATGACGTTCAAAATTCATTCTTCTTTTTGTTTTCCTTCGAGGGAGACTTTCAGATTTCATAATTATTCACCACTTGCGTTACACTAAATAAAATTGATTTGACTCTTGGGTTCACGTAAAATTCAGTTATTAATTAATTACTTAATTCCCAAACAGTAATTAACTTTTACTCAATTTTCTGCCTATATATACTTCCCCATTGATCGATGCATCATCGTCCATAATCCCAGAAACCATTAACCTTCTGAGAACTTTTTGATTTTCGATATTTTATTACGAAAACATTTTGAAATGGGCAAGGGTGGCAGCAAGTCCTCCGGCGGCGGCGGCGGCGGCGGGGGGAAAGGTTCCAACGCTGGTGGGGCCGGAAAAGGCTCCAACACTGGTGGTGGTGGCGGCGGCGGGAATGGCATGATGAAGGCCCCCGGTGGTGGCGGTGCTAGCATACCCAGGGCTGGCTTTGAGAGCAACCCCCAGGGCCATTTCTCCGGCCTCCATGCTAATCACAAGGGTCCCTGAAAATGAAAATGAAACTGCTTCTGAATTTGCATTCCATTATTTAGTTAGTCGTAATAGTTTTAGTAAGTGTTATTAGTACTTTTGAATATGGAATCTGTTGTGCTTTTTATTATGGATTGATGGAACTTAATTAATATATTAAATTATTATTAACTGGCTGTTTTCTTTTTCTTTATATATGTTCATCTTTTTATCATGTAAGATTACGTGCAATTTACTTTTTACATTTTCTATGATATTTTGTTTAAATCATATTTTGAATTGTTGTATTTGTATAAATAATTCAGTAATATTTGGTCGGTCGGATTGGATTACCTGGGAACCAGTCACCTATACGTTCGGGTTCTAGTATAAAAATATTAAATAGCCAAAACCTGGTTAATTTGGTCAAAATCAGGAGTTGACTGTAAATTGGGAAAATGGGTAACAACCTGGTTTTCTAGTTTTTAAAATTTTCTTGGTGTTTTGTTTTACTTTTACACTTGTTTGTATAATTGTATCCCTCCTTTTTATGATCAGGAACTTATTGTTTTTTCTCCACCAATGTGGAATGTGGGAAACAATTGTACACATTAATTGTGCCATATAGGGGCTCGAACCCGCGTTTACATGAAGTAAAATACTCTTAGGCAACCTAAGTTATAAACATTCACGCTGAACATACTCATATGCATAATTAGACTTTTGAGAATTTTTATTAATATTGTCCCTTTTAAAAATTACTTTTTAAAACTAATTATACTAGATGGGGCATGCCATGCTATGCTATGCATGACATTTGCTCGATAGTATTATTAAGTTATTATAATTGTTTGAATTTAAGTTCAAAATGAAATTATTTTTTAACTTTGGTTTTGTTTATATTATTCATAGTTAAATTTTTTTTTTTCAAAAAAATAATTTAGGCTCTGCTCTTGTCTTTCAATGATTCAATTAATAAAGGCTTCTTTTGAAAGCATTATAGTCTCATCCTATATATATATAATATAATTTAGAAGGTAATTTCTATAAAGGCTTCTTTTGAAAGCATTATAGTCTCATCCTATATATATATAATATAATTTAGAAGGTAATTTCTTTATTATATTAAACATTATTATGAAAAGAAATTTTTTAAACATTATTATGAAGCTTTCAACTTGAACAAAGTAAATTAGAGCCTTTTCAATTAGAACTTGAACAAATAAAATTATACTTTATTTCTTCTACAGTTGAGTTTTGCGAAATAAACTCGAAAATATATGTTTTTTTTTTCATTGAACATTATTTTAAAATTAAGGAAATATATATATATATATATATATAGAAGGAGGAATAGGCCCGAATTAATTTATTGATATTATTTTTAATGTACAAATTTGAATTCTATACTTAATTCTTAACCAATTACGGATATCTATAGAATTTATCTAAAAATAATTTTTTTTTCTTAAAAAAAACTGTCATTTTTCTCTTTTAGATAATCTAAATACTTAACTATTTTTTTTTACTGCAAATTAAATCAATCTTGATTAATAGAGTAATTTTTTATGGATTTGCGAGTCCCCCCATCCTATTTGTCGAAAAAAAAAGACAGTCCAAATTTTTGTTTTTAACTAAAAAGATCCAAAATAAATTTTATGGCGAGAGAAAAAAAAATACAATATTGTACTTACATTTAGGAAGTGATGTACCGTAATTGATCTAGATTTTTTAATCTTTTATTATTCATTTGTAAAAAATATATGTTAACACTTACATTAGTAATAATTATCCATGACTATTTTTGTCTCTACCACGAACACTTGATGAAATAAAATACGGAGTGAAGTGGGGTAAATGGCCGATACTATTGGAAGAATTCCTCTTTGGATAATAGGTACTGTAACTGGTATTCTTGTGATCGGGTCAATTGGTGTTTTCTTTTAGGGTTCATATTCTGGATTGGGTTCATCCCTCTATTAATCAAATGAATTTAGTTATAGACATGAAAGATTAAGAACTCAGTGAGATTCCCCTCTTTCTTTGTCTGATTTGAGGGGAACAGATCCATTGAGTTCTTAAGAATCATTCTTTTTTTTATTTTTTTTCGTCTAACTGAAAAAATAGATTTCCTTTTTCGCTGTTTCAAAACCAATAATATTTTTGAAAAATGAGCTTCATTAATTGATTCAGAACAGCCCTTGCTAGATTTCAAAGTTAGAAGTAAGAAGGAATCACTCTACTCCTTGGAAGCTAAAAAATATATTTCTTAGGTTCGATCTTTTGTGTAAATACTTTTTATATATTGATTTTATGTTTATATTAATTGAAAATTTTTATAATTTTATAATTATAATAAGTCCTATTTAAGTAATAAAATTTCCCCTCTTGTTTTATTTTTATTTGCCCACTATTTCTTATACTTATATTATCTCATAATAAATTGAAAAAGTTTTCTGATACATCCGGAAAAATGAAAAACAAGACTAGGAATCATTGACAAACAAGATATAGAATCATTACTTTTTCGGCACAAAAAAGAGTTTCAAAAATTCCCTTTCTTGTGTCGAAGAATACTCGGAGGGCAAATACTCTCTACTAGCATTACGCGTTTCCCGCATTTATACATTCTATATAACTGATTACTTATGTCTAGTATCTAATCCAATTGGATTAGATTTTGAGTCGAAAACAAAATTATTGATATTATCATATTTCAATATAGCAGTAGTAAGATAACCACATCATCCCAATTTGCATAAAAAAAGTTAAGAGGGGAAAAGCCCCATCCAATAGTTTTCTTCAAAATCTACATATCATATTATGAGTAGCAATGCGGTACACTAAATTTGTAGCATCTCCACCTCATCTAGTTCGAGTAGAAAAAAGCAAAGTCAATAAATCTGCAAATCTAGAAATTCATTTCAGCCAATTGATCTTTTTCAAACGGTTTCTTTTTAAGAACCAAAAAGACTCGGCTAACCCCCAATTCCTAAGCTCGACCGGTTCATGGTCAAGTTAGGTTTGTTAAACATTGGTTTAAATTTCTCAATACACAATGTACATATGTTAATTTTCTAATCATCGCATAACAAGCTTGTTAGAATATAATTGACATTTCCTTGCTTTAAATTGGTTCGTCTTTTCTAATGGCATTGAATTTTTAAAAAAATTAGATCAATTATCAATAAAAAATGATAGGGGATATGTATGAGATTTGTGCGCACATGACCAAGAGAGCTCAAATTGAATTCCAACGACGAATTCAATTAAGGGGAAGGATGTGACTACCCATGTTTTAGACCCAAATTAAAATCGTAAATAATAACAAATTTAAAACTTACCATTGGAATAAACACTTAAAATTTTGATTTGATAAAATAAGATTATTTATAAATTAATAGTTAAATAATGTAATTTTAAAAGTTATAAAACCAGATAAAACAATTAAAGAGTAAATTCTTAGTTTAAGAATTAAGTAAAATTAGTAAAGATAATAATAATAATAATAATAATAATAATAATAATAATAATAAAGTTAACAATATATATAATGAATAATATTATTATTTATTTAATATATAATACTATTTAAATATATATATATATATATAAATATATATACATGAATAACTATTTGTATATAAGGATGTGCAAAAAATATTGTTTTAAAATTTTTATGTGCAAAAATTATTGTTTTAAAATTTTTATGAGTATAAATTATTGATATATTATAATATATTAGTATAAATTTTAGAAAAATAATTATATTTATAAAAAAATTTAGAACAATAATTTGTGCATGTAAAAAAAAATTTAAACAATAATTTTTGCACACAAAGATTCATAACAGTGATTTGTGCATATAAAAATTTTAGAACAATAGTTTTTGCACATAATAATTTAAGAATTGTAATATTTGCACATAAAAGTTTATTTAGAACTTGTTTTTATTATTTTTCCCGAGACCTTGTATAACTGTCAGAATCGACCCTAAATGGAAATTGACTTATTGCAACTGTGATTGTGAAAATTAATTTAAGCCAACCAATTTAAATGTGCAATACTTTTTTCACACGCGCAATTCTTTAACTCATTTAATTGATACTTTTTTCCCCACTAATTGGAATACTTTTTTTTTATAGAAAATATTACAATTAAATTGTTAGACATAACTTCTCAATTTTGATTTTATTTGATGGTAGCTTCTTCTTTCGCAATCAAAGTTGAAAAGACCAGTCAGTCTTAAAAAGATGAAAAGGAATTACATTAGACACTCAATAAACTAATACTCTTTAAAATAATGTTTTCTTTTTTCTGATTCTAACTTGAGCTAATTAAAAAAATAAAAAAAATAATAATATAATAAATTTTTAAAAAGACCCCTTACAAATATATCCAATATCATAAAATATTAATCTTCAAAAGTTAAAAATATAAACATCATAGTTGGCCTCAAAGGTTGATTCTACTGGTTGTTTGCTCCTTGGTGGAGTATGCATTGGGATAACAAGGTTTACGAATAAGTGTCACATTGCTAGGGTTGTTCTTGAAAGCATGTTCTTCAAAGTGAAAGATGTATTGGATTCAATGCATAAAGATGAAGAAGGCCACCACTTTCTTTCCAGTTTTGGATGAAGATTTGAGAAAGAAGAAGGTAGATTCTTGGTGCAAAGCTGATTTATCTTTGTAAGTGTACATGTGAAGTTGATCCCTTACCTTCTTGTTGAATTTCCATACTAATAAAATGTTGTTATGGGAGTTTTCTGTAAACTTCATCGCGTTGAAACCATTCGTGACACTACCTTTATGTTGTAGAGAAACTGGGTATACATAATGATGTGACGCAAAAATGCTCGTATATGGACACTTCTTTCTGGCCCAAAGAGATATCTTGATCTGCACGGCCCAAGCTTGTAGAAACTTCACCGAAAAGGGGGATAGCCGAACTGGAGACCGAGTTGGGTGGCTCGGATCAACACGAATGATGAGGAAAACTTTAACTGAAGACTGTTCCGGCAATAACTGTAAATAATCAAGAGAAGAGCGGGGCTTTCCCCCCTGTATAGGCTCCGACGGTCAAGTTAGAGAGGTATAAGAAGATGAACAGTATTGACAAAGTGCTCAAATGGTAAATGTTGCGTACCTCACTAAGTCTGAAGACTTAGTATATATAGCTCAATACTGGGATATGCCCGTTGAACCTTCATGATTATCATTCTCACATGCTCCCCTCTGTTTACCGTGACGTGCACGTTTCATGTCATCATGACCGGATTTCATGGCTTCTTCCTTCTCGAAGATATGGGAAATCTGCATAAATTCAAAATATATACCTAATCCTATGATGAGTTGTACCTACTGTGTCAGTGAAATAGCTTAATCCGGCCTAACTGTCTTAGCTCGGTTAGGCTGATTATCATGATATAAATATGAGAGAAACTAATCAGGCATACCGAAGTTATTGGCCGACCTAAGCCTTTGACCAATCTACTCTTTGGCTCGATTTTAAGGAGCTATCCGACCTAAGCAGGATTTTGGACTTTTTACGCGTCTTTTTATCTTTACTGTTTATCTTTGCTTTAGTCCATTGGGCCAGGCCCAATGGAAGTTCAATTTTATGCACACCAACAAGTCCCCCAGTATTATGTTTTACCGAGCTAAAACTTAATACTTTTTTTGTTTTACAGAATCAAAAATCTTGACAAGGCTATTTATTATGTATTCACCCGACCTATGCTCAGATCACTTTCAAGGTTTCTCTTCCGACCTAAGCAGTCATAAAATGTGAACCAATCTGACCCACGTCCATAAAAGGAGTTAAGCAATTCTATCCTAAGTATAGTAATAAAAAAGCTGTCAACCTATAGACTATCATACATGACAAGGAGAAAATGCGAGATATAACTAAGAAATCTGACCCACAGAAAATAACATGTCAGTCGATTCATAAGTAATAATTGCAATGTTGACCCAAAGAGATTGAATTTATCAATAAAGGCGTACCTTTGAGTCACGACACACGAAATCCAGCTTTTAAAGAGTCGGGACACGACAGGACACGTTTCTACAACTTTCAAGGCAGCCGGTTCGACTTCCCATGTCCCTGCGATTTTTGAGGAGGCATTAAATGCCCCAGCTCCTTGTTTGTCTTCTTGCCCATTTTGCCTTTCCGAGTCTTCCTATAAAACACGAATTGAACCGGCATCGTTGTCTTTACGCTTTTAGAAAAGAGAAAATTTCTGCCTATTTCCTTCCGTCACGACCGTCTTTGTTGTTGGTTTTCCGCTGTGTCCGTTGGTGTCACTTCTCCCGTTTGTGCCGCCGCTTCGTTTCGCTGCCTCTACGCCACTACCTTGCAGAATTCCATGGCTGAAGAAAGGAGCTCTAGTACCGGCGCGTCTCGTCAGAACCCATCCTTAGGTTAGTTTGGTCTTCCCTTTTCTTCCAATAGTTATAATTGATTCGCCGGCATAGGAATAATTTTCCGGCAAGTTTGATGCATGAACCTCTTTTCATGAGTAAGATACGTTGATAGTTTGAATTTATCCGTAGGATCTGTTATTTTTCTGAAATTAAGCATGATCCCGATACCTTTGTAATGCTTATTGTAGATACGGCTGCCATATCGTATGAATTTCACCCGGAAGAGATAGTCTCCGAGCTTACTAGGGTAGAATTAGAATCTTAGGATCGACCCATTACCTTGACCCGGCCATCCAAACCCGTCTGCCCACATCCGAAGAAAGAATAACTAGTACTTCTGGGGGCTGGGTCGGTATATATGAGTACCACATAAAATTCGGGCTTAGATTTCCTGCCCCTAATTTTTTAACCGAGCTATGCGACTATTTAGAAATCAGGCTGAGCCAGTTAGTACCCAATGCCTTTAGATTTCTAGTGGGGTTTATGTGTGTCTGCTTCGGGGCTAAGATCCGATCCACCGTGGATATGTTTTTCCAGTTTTACACCGTCTACCAATATCCTTACGGACCGGGGTGGGTATCTTTCCAAAAGCGTAGGAATGGACCCGTCCTTATAACTGACTCCCCAGATACGAATAAACACTGGAGGGCAAGAGTTTTTATGGTGAAAGCCGATGAAGCAAATCTCCCTTGCCGCTGGTCAAAGTTTGTTGTGCCGACAGATTAAACCCGGTATAAGTCCAATCCCATAGTGTTGTCGGACTATAAGGCGTTAAGATCCTTCAACAGTTTGGAGAAATATTCGGTTAAGTATTCTTCAGAGGGCTTTCTTGTCTGGGCCAGGCTGAGCCAGACCCCCGATGTAGAGAAAGAACGTAAATACCTATCTCTGAACTTTTAATTATTGTCTTCCCCATCTTGGTCAGCTTCCTAGGTCGGTGATTCTGACCTTTGTCTATCTTTTTTGTTTTCAGGTGGCTTCAGTGGGTTCGGTCGGAAGAAGAAATCCAATAAACCAACAACAGTTTCGGGGTCTTCAAAGAGACCTTCTGCCGAGATAGATTTGACCGAGGAGGTTGAAATTGCTGATCCTCCTGCTGGTGCCTTAGTCCCCCGGGCGTCCAAGAAAAGCAGGCCGACCCCTGCAGAAGTTCAGGCAGTTAAAGCTGCCAAGGCTTCCCGACTATTGGCCGATCCGAACTTCGGAGCTGAGATACCCAGCCCAGATGAGCTGCTGGGACCTTTGGAGTTGTCGACCAAAGAAAGGATGATTATCCTGAGGGACCAGAAGGAAAGACCGGGCCCCCTAGCTCGGCCAATTTGCCAGCCTCACTTGTCGGAGCCCTAACTTGAAGACGTTAGGCCGTATCCCAAGCTGGTGGCGGACTCCCATGGCTTATTTACAGAGTTTATCGAGGCAAGCAGCCAGATGAGGCAAAACCTCGAACAGTTGGTGAGGCAAGAAACCTTTTTGGCCTCTTATATAAAAAAGGTAAATTTTTGAACTTTTGACCTGTTTCCTGAGATATATAATCGCTTCAGTGATATTCCATAAAGCTCATACTTCGAGTTTTGCAGGTCTGTATAAATTACGGCGCCATGGCTAAGAGAACTGTGGCTTTGGACCTCCTCGCCCAAAGTTATGAACAGGAGAGGTCAAAGAGACCGACCGAGGAGATAGAAGATCTGAAAATGAAGCTGGGAGCCGAATCCAGCAGAGTGACCGACCTCCAAGCTAAGAATATCGAGCTCTACAAAGAAAACCAAGAGCTCAGCACTAAGGCTTGCTGGTTGGACACCAAATCCTAGGGTTTGGAGGCTGAAGTAGAGGGGTTGAAGTAGAACGAGTCCGAGCTGGGGAAGAAGATTGCTGACCTCGAGAGGGCTTTGGAGGAGGAGAAGAAGAAATCTTCTGGGCTGCTGAGTCCGGCTGAGGTGGAGGTGGCATGTTAAGCTGCCTTAGAAGATTTCAAAGGGGGGCCGTTGCTGGATCTCATGAACCGCCGGTTTATGGAGCTGATCCAGTGTGGTTATACTTTGTGCTGGGATGAATTTAAAGGGCCCAGGTCGGTGGAGGGCTTTCTAGAAGATTCCTTGGCTCATACTTCCTTGCTGGCTCAGGATCGAGACCCCTTCGACCTAATAGAGGAGGTCAAGCAGGAGTGTCGGGCTAACGGTATTCCTTGACCGGAAAACATGGAAAAGGAAGATCCTGAGGCCGACCCAAATGGGGTAGTTGACGAAGAAGCGACCTCCCAAGCTCCCCCTTTTTAGCTTTTCCTTGTACAATTTTTCGGGATGTTTTTGTTTAAACAATTTTGTATTAGGTCGGCATAACTTTTTCCTCTTAATATATGACGTAACTTTTTTCATGATCTTGCTTTCAACTTGTTTAAAGATAATATTTTCTTAAGTGTGCTGTGTTCCAAGCCCGCGGAATTAACTGTCCTAGTAAATCTTCTAAAACGTAACTGCTAGTAGGTCGGGCTTCGATCACCCGGTAGGGTCCTTCCCAATTAGATACTAACTTGCCTTGATCTTGCGGTTTACTGATAGCCCGGTTCCGCAAAACCAAATCTCCCGGTACAAAGGCTCGATGTTTGACCCGAGCATCATAGTGTTGCCGAACTAAATTCTTGTAATTTACTTGGTATACATAGGCAGCATCCCGAACTTCCTCCATTAAATCCAAACTAAGCTCCAAGTTTCTTTGATTCTGGTCTCTATCGAAATGCATGACTCGGGGTGCACTACTTTGTATTTCTGGAGGTATGAAACCATTGACTCCGAAGACTAGCTCGAAAGGAGTCTTCCCCGTAGCCGATTTAGGCGTAGTCCGGTGGCACCATAGTACATGAGGCATCTGTTCCACCCAATTCTTACCCTTATCTTCTAATCTGGTTTTCAACCCGTGCAACAAAGTTCGGTTGGTGAGTTCCACTTGCCCATTTGCTGAAGGATGAGCCACAGCTGCGAAACGTTGGGTAATACCTACCTTTGAACACAAGGCCGTGAATTCCTTGGATTCAAATTGGGTCCCATTATCCGAGATAATTGAGTTGGGCACGCCGAACCGACAGATGACTTGCCTCTAAAGAAACCGAGCTACAGTTTGCCCGGTAATATTCGTCAATGCCTCGGCCTCCATCCATTTTGTGAAATAGTCTATAACCACAACTAGATAATGACAATAACTGATCTTAGGAAATGGCCCCATAAGATCTATCCCCCATTCTGCGAAAGGCCAAGGAGCAATTATCCCGGTAAAGCTGGATGCTGGCAATCTGTGAATCGTCGCATTGTATTGGCAACTGGGACAACGTTGAACATATCCGACTGCTTCCTGAAATAACAGTGTTAAACCATGAAGCTTAGTTATCCGATTTTCCTGTAATGTTGATGATTCTGTTTGTGTGAATCTTCTTACTTTTGATGGATTAATTGAAGAATGCTTAGGTTATTGAAAATGGACAGGCTTTTATTCATTGTTTAAAGAATGAGAAGGGTTTAAGGCCGTTGTTAGCCAGGGATTGGCGTTATTAGGCCGTTCATGCCCGGGAAGTATCTTCTTTGATCAATGAATTAAGACGCCAGTTTGTGATCAATGTAATTGATTCCTTTATTGCTTCTTTGATTAATTCATAGAACCGTTGGATTGGTTCACCCATATGGTATCAGAGCCATTATGGTTGATGAAGATAACTGGTTTCTTGGTTTAACACTACTTTCTTTATGGAAAAACTGAAAATGTTTCAGAAAAATAATAATAATGATAATATTAAAAATAAAATGAAAACTGAAGAGGAATTACCCTCTAATTTAGATCTTTTGTCCAGATGGACTATACCTTATGTGGAACCAAAATTGATATATCATCAAGGATTTTTTAATAAAGTAGGATTGAAACAGATTTGTAAAACAACTGAACAATCTTTAGCCATTCAAGATGCTGATACAGCAATAACTCTTCTCTTTGAAGAAGATCTAGATCCTTATAGATTTTCTCATAAATTTTTACATATTGGTTTAGTGCAAATTGCTTTTAAACCCCTTACACTTGATAATCTGCCAGAAAGTTTTATAGCAACTTTAAGAGATGGTAGAAATAAAGAATGGAGAAAATCAATAATTGGAGTTATACAGTCTAGTCTGGCTCATGGTCCAGTATATTTTAATGTTCATCCAAATTTTAATCTAGCTTTAACAGATAGAAATATCTACAAAGCCTTAACTTTGAATATAAAGACTGAAGGTTATAATTATGAACCTGGTTCAGAAATAATGTGCATTTGTTATAGAATTTATTATAAGTCGTTATACACCATGAATCCATGTTATAAAGTGGAGGAAAAACAAAAAGATTTGAATGAAACAATTTTAATTGAATCAAATTTTAGTAAGTCGAACATTACGACTAGAAGAACCATAAAATGGGATGAAATTCCGATTCCTCAGCATTGGAAAATGACCAGGGTTGCTCATATTGAACCCAGAAATGAACATCAGATTTCTAATGTGATTCAGACTCCAGATGGAGATGTGTATATTCAAATGAGTAATACTCAGGGACTTTCCCGATCTTCCTCTGTAAGATCATTTATTTCCCCTTTCAAGGATGAAATTCCTATGTCTCATAGACATTCTACATCTAACATTGGTGATGTGAATAAACATCATCCTAACTTGTCTTTACATTCTTTAAATTCAAGTTCAAGTGGTGAGAATAATCGCCATTCTTTAAATTCTTTTCATACTGCTTTAAATAATAGTCATTTAAATTCCAGTTATTTAAATTCAAGTCATTTAAATTCAAGTGATGGAATAACCCATCATAATGCTTTAATTTCTGAGCAATTACTACGTGATGGAATAAACCGTCATAATCCTTCTACTTCATATGTTAGAAATTATATTCCTGATTTTATTCCTCCTAGAAATTTTGCTGATGATCATATTCCTGCCAGTGAGGAGAAAAATCCTCATGTTGATTTGTTATATAAGAAAAAGAATAATATTGTTCATGATATTTCTGATAGAAAAGAACCGGAAATAACCGAATCTGAAATGAATTTTTCAATATGAATAATACAACAAAAATAGATTTTAGTAAAGGATCTGAGGCTCGAATGAAAATTCGGATGAATTCTTAAAACCCAGATGGGAAGTTTTCAGAAAATGGTTTTTCCAATATTTTTCTATTGAAGAAAGAAATAATCTTTCAGAAGAATTTTATAAGTTCTTAGGAGAAAAGAATATTTTATTTCCTTTTGTTCCATGGTTTGTTCATAATTACATAGAACCAGAAAATTCGGTCATAGAAAGAGAATTTAGATTGAATAATGGTAATATCTTGAAGAGTCATTTCCCTCCTCAAGAATCTTTTAGTATATTAAAAGGAAAAATAGCTATGAATTTTAATGCTTTTTCAAAATTATTTGAAGAAAATACTTTGACAATAACAGTCAAAAATATTAATAAAATAATTGAACAACAAAATTTTGCAAATATGTATTTAATATATTAGGAGAACAAATTGTTTCTTTACATGATCGTCTTGATAAGCTCATAGATAATAATACAATTATTAGTAATAATAATATTCCTAGTACTAGTAATTCTAAGGAAAATATAGGTGTGCTTGCAGCTCCTAGTCTTCAGCCTCCACCTGAAATAAAAGATTTTAAGTTTAAAACTGGTAATCACGAATTGCTAAATCTTCTCAATGAAAAATTTAAAGGGTTAAATATAACCACAATAGAAGAAGAATTTTCAAATGAAATAGAAAATAATCCAGAATATAAAAAAGTAATAAAAGATGAAATTAATAAAATTTCAGAAAAATACACCCCAATTCAAAGAATAAATTATTATAGTAGGCCATCGCCTGTAGATATTCTTCATGAAGAACAAGAATACGTAATTAATAATAGTTACAATGGAAAATGCATTTATGAATGGAATCTAGATGGTTATACAGAAAAACAAATTTATAATTTAGTACATAGAATGTTAATGTACAGTACTATTTGTAAGCAGAATGGTAATAATGACAGTAATATTGCAAAAATGATAGTTGCAGGTTTTACTGGCCAACTTAAAGGTTGGTGGGATAATTATTTACCTCAAATAGGTAAAGATGAAATTTATAAAACTGTTAAACAGGAAGGTGACCAAATGGTTGAAAATTATGTTTATACTTTAATTTTACAATTTTAGAACATTTTACGGGTAGAATTTCTGATAATAGTGAAAATATCCGTACTTTATTACAAAATCTTAGGTGTAAAACACTTTCTGAATTTAGATGGTATAAAGATGCATTCCTTAATAGAGTCATGGAATTTCCTGAGTCTAATAGCAGTCATTGGAAGTCTAAGTTTATAGATGGTCTTCCCAGTTTATTTGCTGAAAGAGTCAGAAAAGCTCTTAGAAAGGATAAAATTACTATCCCATATAATGATTATACATATGGTAAACTAATAGCAACTTGCGTCCAGGAAAGTTTATCATTATGTAATGAAATTAAATTGAATCAACAAATAAAGCATCAAAGATTAACAGAAAGAAGTCAATTAGGACATTTCTGTAGTCAATTTGGAATGGATATTCCCTTTCCAAATAAAAAACCTCATAGGAAAGAAAAATCTGATAAGATTTATAAAAAGAAAAGATATTCTAAAAAGAATTTTCAGAAAAAATTAGAAAAAAGAAAAGATAGAAAAGAAGCTAGATCAGCTAGAAAGAAAAATCCAGTGGATGTTAGATGTTATAAATGTGGAAAAATAGGTCACTTTGCAAATAAATGCAAAGAAAAGAAAAAAGAAAAGATAAAATCTTTAGAAATAGATGAAGAATTAAAAGATAAGATTTCTAAAATATTATTAGAAACAAGTTCTGAATCAGAGTCTTATGAGTCTTCAGATGAATTTGATTTTTCAGAAAATGATCTGTCATCATATGAGTCAGATTCCGATTGTGCTTGTAGTACAAAAGGATCTTGTTTGAAAAAATTAGATGATAATTCTGAAAATGAATTTTATAAAATTATGTCTCAATTTCAAGACATAAATGTTTTAACAGATAATACTTTGTTAGAATTTTTAAAACAAATAAAAAATTCTGATTTAAGATCAAAAATAATTGATGATATTCAGAATCTTCCTTCTACTTCTACTGATATGAACAGTAGTATGAACAGTAATTTCGGAAACAAAAATGATTTTCACACATATGATGAACCATATTCTATGAATGAGGTTCAAAGAATGATGAAAGAAAGAAGTAATCCTTTGACTTCAAATGTTTCAATAATGGATTTGAATAATGAAGTAAAAAATCTGCAAAAAGAAATTCAATTTCTTAAATTAAGAAATCTTACCTTTGAAGAAAGAATTTCTCATTTGGAAAAAGGAAAGGAGATAATTACTTCTCCAAACTTCTTTGAAATCAAACCACCAAATGATGAAGAACAATTTTTATCATCATTGGATATTATTACCACTCAAAAATGGTACACTAAAGTCAATTTATTAATTGATAACAATTTTCAAATTGAATTAATTGCATTAATTGATAGTGGTGCAGATATTAGTGTCATACAAGAAGGTTTAATACCCACAAAATATTTTCATAAAACTACCCATAGTTTAAGGCATGCTGGAGGAGAAAAATTAGATATTCAATTTAAACTCCCCAAAGCCTATATTTGTAAAAATAAAGTTTGTATTCCAGAAAGTTTTTTATTAGTTAAAAACATTACAAATCAAGTGATACTTGGTACTCCTTTTTTGAAAAAATTATATCCAATTTATCATATTGATTCAAAAGGGTTAAAAGGAACTTATGAAAATAATCAAATAAATTTCCAATTCATAATGGAACCGTTTTCAAAGGTTTTGAACACTATCAAAGAAAATATTCTTAGGAAAAAGAATCAAATGAATTTTTTAAAGCACGAAATTAATATTTTAACAATTGAAGAGAAACTTCAAAATCCTAAATTACAGGATAAAATTAAAATGATTTCTAATAATTTTTCAATAGAGATATGTAATGATCATCCAAATGCTTTTTGGGATAGAAAAAAGCATATTGTGAGTCTTCCATACGAAGATGATTTTGATGAAAAGAAAATTCCAACAATGGCTAGGCCTTGTCAAATGAATTCTGAATATTTGGAAATATGTAAAAAAGAAATACAATCTCTTTTACAAAAAGAATTAATTCAACCTTCAAATTCTCCGTGGTCATGTACTGCATTTTATGTTAATAAGCATAGTGAAATTGAAAGAGGTATTCCCAGGATGGTAATAAATTATAAACCTCTTAATAAAGTTTTAAAATGGATTAGACATCCAATCCCTAATAAAAAGGATTTATTAGATAGATTATATGATTCAATAATATTTTCCAAATTTGATTTAAAATCAGGTTATTGGCAAATTCAAATTGACAAAAAAGATCAATATAAAACTGCTTTTACTGTTCCAATAGGACATTATGAGTGGAAAGTTATGCCTTTTGGTCTGAAGAATGCTCCTTCAGAATTTCAACAAATTATGAATGATATTTTTATTCCTTATAGTGAATTTATTATTGTTTATATTGATGATATCTTAGTATTTTCTAAAGATATTGAAACCCATTTTAAACACTTGAATATTTTCAAGAATTTGATTATTCAAAATGGTCTAGTCATATCTAAGTCTAAAATGAGTTTGTTTCAAACAAAAATCAGATTTTTGGGTCATAATATTGAAAAAGGAAATATAATTCCCATCAATAGAAGTATAGATTTTGCTTCTAAATTTCCAGATGAAATTTTGGATAAAACCCAATTACAAAGATTTTTGGGTAGTTTAAATTATATTTCTTCATATTATAAAAATCTTAATGAAGATACTGCAATTTTATATGATAGATTGAAAAAGAATCCTAATCCTTGGTCTGAAAATCATACTCAGGCAGTTAGAAGAATTAAATCTAAAGTGAAATCACTTCCTTGTTTAATGATAGCAAATCCTAATCTGGAGAAAATAATAGAAACAGATGCTTCAGATATAGGTTATGGTGGAATTTTAAAGCAAAAATCAAAAGACAGTAAACAAGAATTTCTTGTTAGATATCATTCAGGTAAATGGTCGATAGTCAGAAAAATTATGCTACGGTGGCAAAAGAAATCTTAGCCATTGTTAAATGTGTATTGAAATTTCAAGATGATTTATATAATCAAAAGTTTGTTATTAGAACTGATTGCAAATCTGCAAAATTTATGTTTAATAAAGATTTTAAGCATGATGTATCTAAGCAAATGTTTGCTAGATGGCAGGCTCATTTAGCCCCATTTGATTTTGATATTCAGTATAAAAAAGGAGAAGAAAATAGTCTTCCAGATTTTTTGACTAGAGAATTTTTGAATAATGACTGATCATAATTTTTATGATTGCAGGTTGATGCACCCCAGAGGAAGGGCCTCTGGCCCTTACCGAGGACGAGGAGGACGAGGAAATATCCTCGCCCAGCATGGCGGAAGAAGGCTTGTAGCAGAAAATATTTCTGCTAGAAGGAGTATGTCTCCTGAAGATCCATTATATGAAGAATTTATGGAGTTCATGAACAAGAAGCAAGGTGATACTTCTGCTTCATCATCATCTTCATATTCAAAAATTGTTGGAGAAGAAGACAAGGAAGAATATCTGACTTCCTACCATCAGAATAATAATAAAGAGGTGATAATACTCTTGGAAGGTAAGGATTTACAGTGGATCAATGATCCATGGACCTTGATGAACAGGTACCTTGACAGCTCCGGTTATGCTGAAATGGCTTATAAGCCAAGACCATATTTTGAAAATCTTCTGAAAATTTCAGGAAATTGTGAAATTACACATTTTACAGGTGCTGGTAGTGCCCAGAATATTTATAATTTCAGCAAGATCATTATCAAGCAGGTGATATCTGCGGAAGAATGGGGTTTGTCAACTCTAAAGGATAGAGAATATCTCCATCCTGATCAGAAAACTTTGATAAAGTACAAGTATTGGGACTATGTTGAGTCTCTTACCAGAGTTCTACTCTATGAAAATCCAAGGAAGAAACATTCTTGGTTTATAAAGATCTGTTCTGAGGTGTATAAAAAGCCTCTGCCAAATTGGTTCATTAAATGGTGGATTAATTTTGGTCCATCTATCAAGGTACTACCTGAACCATTTAAAGCATTATATGCAGATTGGTGAAAATTTCTCCCAAGATCATGAATCTGGATAATAGCCATCCTTGGAATGATGATATTGCTCCAATGTATTTTTTTATAGAATTTTCAATTCCATGGATCTGGAAATGGGCACCAGAAGTGGGTTATACTCCAGAAAAACTCCCATGTCTGAAAAGGGCTAGTTATACTAAATTTTGGGAAAAATTAATTAAGGCTGATGCCACTGGTCTAATTCAAGGCCAAGAATTGATTGATCAAATTAAAGCCAAGTTGCAGGAATATCAGCAGCAGCAGCAAACGGCCCCAAGGGAGGAAATCAGTCCTTTCCAGCAGATTCATAGGATGCTTCAAAGGCAGAAGGGAATTGTGACCCGAGAAGAAATTATAACTTCTTATATGGATCTTTTGAAAAAAGATCTAGCTCAAAATCTTGAGGAAGCCAAGTCAGATACTTCAATGGCGAGCCAGGAATATTGTCTTGCAGGAGAATCTCAAGAGGAAGAAGATGATGTCGACCTCGATATTGATGAAATGATGCTGGCAATAAAGAGCTCGATGACCGGTTCTACCGGTAAAAGCCCAAGAAATAATTAACATAGGTGGTTGCAGACTTCACTGACATTAATACTGTGGCGGACTTCAAAGACTGATAGTTTGGAATCCGTAAAATACTGTAGCGGATTTGAAAATTAAAAATTTTAGAATCCGTAATAGTGCAAGGCAGAATTTGCCTATAAATATGTTGTAAATTTCTCATTTAGAGGGAGGACTTAGAATCCTTCCTCTCATTCCCCCTCTTGTACTTCATCCAATTCTCTCCTTCCTTCCTTTGTAAATTTCTTTTCTCATATATATAAATTTTCATTTTCAAGATTTGAAGACTTGAAGACAACTTCTTTAAGTAAGTCTCTTTAATTTTCTGTTTTAATATTTTATTTTTCAGTTTATATTTAGCCTAATGGAAGGCTAAAACCTTAGTGTTAAACCATGAAGCTTAGTTATCCGATTTTCCTGTAATGTTGATGATTCTGTTTGTGTGAATCTTCTTACTTTTGATGGATTAATTGAAGAATGCTTAGGTTATTGAAAATGGACAGGCTTTTATTCATTGTTTAAAGAATGAGAAGGGTTTAAGGCCGTTGTTAGCCAGGGATTGGCGTTATTAGGCCGTTCATGCCCGGGAAGTATCTTCTTTGATCAATGAATTAAGACGCCAGTTTGTGATCAATGTAATTGATTCCTTTATTGCTTCTTTGATTAATTCATAGAACCGTTGGATTGGTTCACCCATAAATTAAGGAAATATATATAGAAGGAGGAATATGCCCGAATTAATTTATTGATATCATTTTTAATGTACAAATTTGAATTATATACTTAATTCTTAACTAATTACGGATATCTATAGAATTTATCTAAAAATAATATATATATATATTTTTAAAAAACTGTCATTTTTCTCTTTTAGATAATCTAAATACTTAACTTTTTTTTTTTTACTGCAAATTAATTTTTTATGGATTTGCGAGTCCCCCCATCCTATTTGTCAGAAAAAAAAAAGACAGTCCAAATTTTTGTTTTTAACTAAAAAGATCCGAAATAAATTTTATGGCGAGAGAAAAAAAATACAATATTGTACTTACATTTACCGTAATTGATCTAGATTTTTTTAATCTTTTATCATTCATTTGTAAAAAATATATGTTAACACTTACATTAGTATTGAAAACTATTTTGAATAGAAAAAATATTAGTAATAATTTTTTTTTATCAGAGTGTAAATAAGTGTAAATAAACACGCGTGTCAACTAAATTGTATGACACAATGCCCAAAAAATTTTTTAAAAAGATCAATTGCATTATATACCTTTTAATTTGTTTAAAACTTAATTATTTGAATATTAAATTAACTTTAGTCCCAACAAATGTCAATAACATTAATGATTAATTATTTGAATATTAAATTAACTTTAGTCCCCACAAATGTCAATAACATTAATGATTTAGGTAGCAATGAAACTTCAATTCGAATCTTGGTAAAAATAATAGATTGAAAGAAATAAAGAAAGATACTAATAAATGTAAAATTATCTACAGCTGTCATAATGATTACTTGTGCAAACATTAATATTAAAATATAATTTAATAAAGTTGAGGGAACAAAATGTATATAACAAAAGTATCAAACACTTTTTGTGGATTATCGTTTCTGTCCAAAGAACTACTCACTCGTCCTTTTTACTTCCTCTCCTCTCCCTCTTTATGGATTATCTTTTTTCCCTCTTTGACTTTCATCTTGCAAATATATTTTTTTCCTCTTCCAATTCTTCTCTTATTTGTTTCTATTTTCAAAATTGATGGTATTTTTAAACTACTGAGGATTTGATCTCTTCAATCCTGTATTTGAGAGTTTTCCGTAATGTGAGTGTAAACCTTGAATTTCATATTGAAATTGTTAATTGTACGGAATATCCCATATGTAAGTATAAACACAGTACTAACAATTTTATAAAAAAAAATATTCACCAAAATTCATACTTCATTTAAGTTAAATTAAATAAAAATACCAAAATTTGTACATCTTTAACGCAGCGAAAATCCTTATTTACACTTAGAATCGAAATAATCACAAACCCACTAACTTAAGAACCCACTAATCACATTCAACTCAAGGTCTCAGCACAGCAACACTCGATCAAACAAAAAAATTTTAACTCAAGATTTTATTGTACAAAAGCTGGTAATCAATTTGAAAATGTCAGAAATTTTGGTTTTAAATAAAGAATTCAAAATAAATTTTGATTTACTCAAAGAAGATTTTCAGGATAAAAAGAATGAAAAAGAAAAACTATGGTTTCAAAATTTAGATCAAATATGTCAAGATAAATTAATTTCAGAATGGGTAAAAGAAGTTGAAAAATTAAGATTCAATTTTCCTTTCTTTAAATGGTTAGATTACTTTTTGCAAAAAGAAAATTTGAAAAAATTCAATGAAACTCCAACGATTGAAGTTCAAACAAATCTTTATAAAAAATGGAATTGAACTTCAGGTCAAGTAGTTACTTCAATACATCCTCCATTAACAGCTTTTACTATTTCAACTCCAGATGGTAATATTACTGCTTCTCCATTTAAACAAGGGAAAGAAAGAACTGAGAAAGTTGATTCCGATGATTTTAAAAGAGTTTATCAACAAAATAATTATACAAATCAGATTTTACAAACAATAGCAAATCAGATTGATTTAATTTCTACAAAATTAGATACAAAAGAAAAATTTCCGGTTGAAACAGCAAAACCATTTTTCCAAGTTTCTAATTTATCTCGAGAATTTGAGAAAAAACTTTCTTTAGCTCCAAAGTATTCTGATCCCAGTTCATCAAAACGAATCTCAACCACAGAACAAACCACTCCATATTTAGATTCTCAATCTGATGATTCAAGTTCTTTATCATCTTCCGATGAAGAAGTAGAAAATCAAATAAATCTTGTAGAAAATCAGTTTGATACTCAAGCTCCATTAGAACTCAATAAGATTTATAGAAAGCCCACTAGGTTTACTAGAAATTCCGATAGAAAATGGCAATCCGGTCCAACCAGGAACTACTATTCTCGACCAAGTCCTCCAGATATCCTTTTTGAAGAAAGATCTCAATTTACAGCAAAAATTTATGATGGTACTTCTTTATATGAATGGAATATAGATGGTAAATCTGAATATGAAATCCTTAATACACTCCAAGAGATGGGTATGGCTAGGTTAGCTTATAAGGCAAAAACTAATGCTGGAAAATCTCATATTGCTTTTTGTTTAATTTCGGGATTCACAGGTCAATTAAAAGGATGGTGGGATAATGCTTTAACCAATGATGAAAAAATAACAGTAATCAATCATACTACTGAAATGGTTGATGAAAATGATGAATATGTTCAAGTCCCAGATGGTAGTGAATTTCTTATTTATGCTATTTCAGTACATTTTATTGGAAATCCAAAAGAAGAGTTAACTAGTACTAAAATCTTTCTTACTAATTTACGTTGTCCAACTTTGACAGATTTTAGATGGTATAAAGATATGTTTTTAACTCAAGTCATGAGACGGCCAGATTGCAATTCTGCTTTCTGGAAAGAAAAATTTATTACTGGATTACCAGCTTTATTTTCAAAAAGAGTAATGACTAATCTTCAAAAGGAAATTCGAACTGATCATATTGATTTTTCTAATCTTTCTTTTGGCCAATTATTTGCTTTTATTAAAAAGGAAGGACTACAGTTATGTCAAGATCTCAAAATCTAGAACAAGTATGGCTCGGAATGCAAGGAGATGGGCTCTTTCTGTCAAGCATTCGGCATCACAGGTATAAAAGCTCCTTCAAAAGAAACTAGAAGATATAGAAAATATAAAAATACTCCTTATAAAAAATCTAGGTATTCTCAAAAATTCAAAAATAATGATTTTCAAGATAATAAAAAGTTTTATAAAAAGAAAAAATGATTTTCAAATAAAAAGAATTTAAAATGTTTCAAATGTGGAAAAATAGGTCATATTAGTCCAAATTGCAAAACAGAAAAGAAAATTAATTCTTTATTTTCTGAAGAACAAGAATTAAAAAATAAATTAATGGCTTTACTAATTAATAGTTCAGATGATGAAAATATTCAATTTTCTTCTGACTCATCTTCCACAGATGAAGAAAAAGATTTTTGTGAATGTAAACAAAAAACTATTAATATGATGTCTACTCCAAAGAAATCAAATAATAAAGATTTTTTATTTGATGTAATTGAAAAAATTGAAGATAGTGATGTAAAGACTGAATATTTGAAAAAATTAAAATCTCTAGTTTTAGATACTGAAACTACTCCAAAAATTTCAGAACCATTTAGTTTATCAAAGTTAGTTGATAAATTTGAAAAAACAAGTAAGTTTCAAAAAATTGGTAAAACTAATGATCTTTATGAAGAAATAACAAAACTAAAAAAGGAAGTAAATGAGATAAAAGTTGAATTAACTAAATTAAAAATAAAAGATTTAGAATTAGAATCTCAGTTCCTTTTAAAAAAGCAAGATAATAATTTTACTCAAGACACTCCAGAATCTTCAGACAAAGGATTAAAAATTTCCGAAGAAGAACCAAAAGACGAACAATTTTTAAATGTATTAAGTAAAATAAACATGGAAAAATGGTACTCATTTGTTACAATAGGTGTTGGAGACTTTTCTACTACAGTTGTTGCTTTGATTGACAGCGGAGCTGATCAGTCTTGTATACGGTCAGGTATTATTCCAAATATTTATTTATCAAAGTCTCGTGAACAACTGCTTGCAGCAAATGGCACTCCTATGAAAATTAAAAAAGAACTTCCAAATGGTTTTGTTTGTCAAAATAATTATTGCATAAAACACTCATTTTTAATTTTAGAAAATATTTGTTATGATGCTGTTTTGGGAAATCCATTTTTATTTCAAATTACTCCTTTTAAAAAGACTACTGAAGGTATTTATACAAAAATTTGGGAAATAAAGTCTGGTTTCCATTTATTCATCCAACTAAGCAGCTAGAAATGGATTTATTACAGTCAAATTCAATTTATAAGCAAATTCATCTTTTACAGTCAACGAAGAAATCAATAATGTTTTTAAAGGAATAATTAAGCTTTGCAAAAATCGACGAACAGTTACAAAAAATTGACATTCAAAGAAAAATAAAAGAATTATAGGAAAAATTTAAATCCAATATTTGTTCAGATCATCCCAGTGCTTTTTGGGATCGGAAAAAACATGTTGTTAATTTACCATATGAAAAAGATTTTGATGAGAAAATGATAAAAACTAAGGCTAGACCAACTCAAATGAATGCTGAATTGTTGGAATTTTGTAAAAAAGAAATTCAAAATCTTTTAGAAAAAACACTAATTAGAAAGTCACAATCTCCATGGAGTTGTCCAGCCTTTTACGTCAATAATCAAAATGAGAGAGAAAGAGGTATTCCAAGGTTAGTTATTAATTACAAGCCACTCAATAAAATTTTACAATGGATTCGTTATCCAATACCAAATAAAAGAGATTTACTCAACCGTCTTGTATCAGCCAAGATTTACTCAAAATTTGATTTAAAATCAGGTTATTGGCATATTCAAATTGCTGAAAAAGACAGGTATAAGAATGCATTCACGGTACCATTTGGTCATTACGAATGGAACGTTTTACCTTTTGGATTAAAAAATGCACCCTCTGAATTTCAGAGGATTATGAATGATATTTTTAATGATTACTCATCTTTTGTTATTGTTTACATTGATGATATTCTAGTTTTTTCTGACTCATTGGAACAGCATTTCAAGCATTTAAATACTATCTTTTATGTAATAAAGAAAAATGGTTTAGTTTTATCAGCAACTAAAATGAAATTATTCCAAACAAAAGTCAGGTTTTTAGGTCATGATATTCATTTAGGACTAATAAAACCAATTCAAAGGTCTTTAGATTTTACTAATAAATTTCCAAATGAAATTAAAGATAAAAATCAATTGCAGCGTTTTCTTGGTTGTTTAAATTATATTTCTGATTTTTTCCCAAAATTGCGAATTTTGTGTGCTCCGTTATTTCAGCGACTCCAAAAGGAACCACCAGCATGGACTAATTCGCATACTAATATTGTAAAAGAAATAAAAGAAAAAATCAAGACACTTCCATGTTTAGGCATCCCTCATCCACATGCATTCATGATTGTTGAGACTGATGCATCTGACATTGGGTATGGGGGCATATTGAAACAACGACTTCAAGAGGCATATTGAAACAACGACTTCAAGAGTCTACTCATGAACAATTAGTTAGGTATCATTCAGGTGTTTGGTTAGGACCTCAGAAAAATTACTCAACGGTCAAAAAAGAAATTTTATCCATTGTTTTATGTATTTCAAAATTTCAAGATGATTTGTACAATAAAGAATTTTTACTAAGGGTAGATTGTAAATCTGCAAAAGAAATTTTACAAAAAGATGTTAAAAATCTTGTCTCTAAGCAAATTTTTGCTAGATGGCAAGCAATTTTATCAGTTTTTGATTTTAATATTGAATTTATTAAAGGCTCATCTAATTCTTTACCTGATTTTCTTACTCGTGAATTTCTTACAGGTAAAGAAAATGGCTTTTAGAGATCGGGGTAAAGCCCCGGCGTCTTCCACTCCTACTCCACCTACTCCAAAATCTGTAAAAGACTATGAAATGAAAAGGGAAGTTATTCTCAAACCTCTCACTCCAACTACTCAAATTCCAGATTTTCCTCCACTTACTTATATTCATGCAGCCCAAACTCCTTCTGCAAAACTCCAAAATACTCCAACTCCGAAATCTTCAACTACTCCTTATGTGACCAAAACTAAATTTGAATATCTTGTCAAAACTCCATACACTACTCCACCCGACATTCCAACTTTGAAAAATTTTACTCAAAGATTATTTTTACCAAATTGTCTGTGGTTTGCTGATGATATTTCAAAAACTCAAACATACTATGAATTAATCCTTGTCGATACTAATTCCGTTGATATCACTCATATTCCAGACAAAAATAATCCAGATCGAATTTCCTACTCAAAATTCATAATTAAAAATATTCGTCATCCTCGTGAATTTGACTCAATCCATACTCGGCACTCCTTTTCAATCAATTATGCACCAGATGGTTTCAACTACTTTGATTATATTTTAGCCTGGTCTCGGGCTTTGTACTTCAGAAACTTTGATCACTCATGGTTTATTAATTTTTCTGCAAATTGTGAAAAAACTAATTTTCCTGATTGGTTCTTTGACTGGTGGGATTACTTTGGTCCTACTAATCAAATTTATACTCCATTGGCGGAAAGAGGCTTGGAAATCTATGCGAGAAACATGTCTTCTCGTTTGGGTTTTCGTATTCCAATTTCTTTTCATGCAGAATTCAGGGTTCCTTGGATTTTTGCATGGAGTTTTCAGATTAAGCCAATCACTCAAGGACGTCCATGTGCACTCATCCGTGATTTTCGCATTAAATGGTGGACTAATTTCAACAGCGACAATTGTGGACCCGATTTGGTCCTTGCTTATCTTCAGTCAATACCGACACTCAAAAAAGCAGTCAAAGATGCTTCAAAGGCTAATCCATCGCCTTCAATTTCTCATGACACTCCAGCCAAGGCGCATTCCACTACTCCAATTGTTCATTCTCCTTCGCCAACTCCAGACAAGTTGCCACAGCCAAATCTTACTACTCAATCTTCTCAGGACTCAACTGCTCGTACTCCACAACGAACTCAGAACGAAACTAATGATGAAGACTTTAAAAAATTTTATAAAATGTATAAAACAATGAAACAAATTGAAAAGGAAGAAAATACTCCACCAGAAAAAATTCCAGTTGTAAATCTTTCGGACTCGGAAGATCCTTTTGGCGGTCCTTTAGCTCAGGATCCATTTGATATGTTGTAAAAAAAAAAAAAAAAAAAAAAGGTGTAAAAGACCCGCAAAATTAATTAAAGGGGCATTTTTGTAAATTTACAGGTACTAAGTGACGCACTCAATGACGTTGGGCGGCGGACTCGTAGCCCCAGATTCCAAAAGAAGGCGGACTCCAAATGAAAATCAAATGCTGTTTACTCATCAACTCTATAAAAGACGAAGGACTCCATCACTTGAAGGCATCGGTTAACAACTTTAAGCCTTCAAACATTCTCAAACTTTTGTAAACATTTTCCTTCTTCCATACTTCTGTTTGTAATCTACTACTTCAATCTTTTGTATTTCTCTCCTACTCATTAATACAAGGTCCGATTCTACTCCTTCATTCTCTTTTTTTATTTCCTGGGTCTATTTTGGTATCAGAGCCATTTATTCGAAAATTTTCTCACACAATTTCAAAGTTTTTAGAAGTTATTTTGATTATGGTGGGTTCATACTGCATCATGTTTGCATTCATCCTAGCGTTGGTAAGCGTTGGTAAGCCGTGAGTCCGTTGGTAAGCCTTAGGTGGTGTTCCCGGCAGGTGTTCCCGTGTTCCCGGTAGCTGTCTGCATTCATCCTGCATAATGCATCTGCATTAATCAAGTAAGTTTTAAAAATGGCGAATAATGTTAGAAGATTTTTGTTTGGTGACTCCAGTACTAGAGCAGCCAGGACATCTAGAATTTTACAAAGTCATGAAATCCAAACAAATTTAGATGTTCCAATTAATCAAATACTTCCATCATACTCATTTAGATCCATTTATCATATTGGTGTTTTAGAATTTTCAAAAGCATACTCAATTAAACTTCATAAAGAAGCTCTTCCATTACATGAAAGAAAAACTACAGTTCCACTACTTTCACGAATGGCAATAAATAATTATTTAAATCAAGGATATAATTATTTACATTTTGGTCTAATTCAAGTGGCTGTTCATCCACTCCAACGAAGAGGAGTTGATGTTCCATTATTTCTTGCACTAAGAGATGATAGAATGATTGATTATAATGACTCACTACTTGCAATGATTCAAACTAATGCTTGTAATGATACAGTACGTGTTGATTGTACTCCAGATTACTCAATTTGTTTATTTGATCCACTCATATTAAAATCTTTAATTTTAGATATTCATTTAGATCGAAGTAAAATTGAACAACCATCACTAAATTTCACTCTTGTATATCGTATATATTTTAAACTAATGAAATCCATGATTCCAACCGCCTTAAGACTGCCAATTTCAGACCGGAATCAATCGGTCTTTGTGACTACAAACTCAGACAGAACATTGACAAGGACTCAAACACCGCAGCTTTTACCATGGGATCGCATAACAATCCCTTGGGAATTCCTTATTGAAAGACCAGAACCAAAACAAGAACCAATTGAACAAACAAGACAATCTGGACCAGTAATAATTGAAGAATATTCAGACACTGAACTTTTAGTACGTTTTCCTAACGTTACTCCTGTTTATCCATCATCTTCTTTTAGCTCTTACAGGTCAGCATCTTTCAGATTTCCAAATGAAGAAGATGTTCCAAGTTCCTCTAGAGCTCCTCCACCTCCTAAGTACTCATTTTCAGGACGGTCAAGGTACTCCTTTTCTGATCCTTCCTCTAGTTCTCAGGATCCTAGTATAAATCGTCAGGATACTCAACTTAAATTTAAAGCTCCTATGCCAGATATAGTTCCTCCACCTCGTAGGTCTTCTTCTCCAGATTCTCCAACTCAATCTCAGAAGAAAATGTCAAACTCCATGCAAAAATCCAAGGAACCTTGAATTCTGCATGAAAAGAAATTGGAATACGAAAACCCAAACGAGAAGACATGTTTCTCGCATAGATTTCCAAGCCTCTTTCCGCCAATGGAGTATAAATTTGATTAGTAGGACCAAAGTAATCCCACCAGTCAAAGAACCAATCAGGAAAATTAGTTTTTTCACAATTTGCAGAAAAATTAATAAACCATGAGTGATCAAAGTTTCTGAAGTACAAAGCCCGAGACCAGGCTAAAATATAATCAAAGTAGTTGAAACCATCTGGTGCATAATTGATTGAAAAGGAGTGCCGAGTATGGATTGAGTCAAATTCACGAGGATGACGAATATTTTTAATTATGAATTTTGAGTAGGAAATTCGATCTGGATTATTTTTGTCTGGAATATGAGTGATATCAACGGAATTAGTATCGACAAGGATTAATTCATAGTATGTTTGAGTTTTTGAAATATCATCAGCAAACCACTGACAATTTGGTAAAAATAATCTTTGAGTAAAATTTTTCAAAGTTGGAATGTCGGGTGGAGTAGTGTATGGAGTTTGGACAAGATATTCAAATTTAGTTTTGGTCACATAAGGAGTAGTTGAAGATTTCGGAGTTGGAGTATTTTGGAGTTTTGCAGAAGGAGTTTGGGCTGCATGAATATAAGTAAGTGGAGGAAAATCTGGAATTTGAGTAGTTGGAGTGAGAGGTTTGGGAATAACTTCCCTTTTCATTTCATAGTCTTTTACAGATTTTGGAGTAGGTGGAGTAGGAGTGGAAGACGCCGGGGCTTTACCCCGATCTCTAAAAGCCATTTTCTTTACCTGTAAGAAATTCACGAGTAAGAAAATCAGGTAAAGAATTAGATGAGCCTTTAATAAATTCAATATTAAAATCAAAAACTGATAAAATTGCTTGCCATCTAGCAAAAATTTGCTTAGAGACAAGATTTTTAACATCTTTTTGTAAAATTTCTTTTGCAGATTTACAATCTACCCTTAGTAAAAATTCTTTATTGTACAAATCATCTTGAAATTTTGAAATACATAAAACAATGGATAAAATTTCTTTTTTGACCGTTGAGTAATTTTTCTGAGGTCCTAACCAAACACCTGAATGATACCTAACTAATTGTTCATGAGTAGACTCTTGAAGTCGTTGTTTCAATATGCCCCGTTACCCAATGTCAGATGCATCAGTCTCAACAATCATGAATGCATGTGGATGAGGGATGCCTAAACATGGAAGTGTCTTGATTTTTTCTTTTATTTCTTTTACAATATTAGTATGTGAATTAGTCCATGCTGGTGGTTCCTTTTGGAGTCGCTGAAATAACGGAGCACACAAAATTCGCAATTTTGGGAAAAAATCATAAATATAATTTAAACAACCAAGAAAATGCTTCAATTGATTTTTATCTTTAATTTCATTTGGAAATTTATTAGTAAAATCTAAAGACCTTTGAATTGGTTTTATTAGTCCTAAATGAATATCATGACCTAAAAACCTGACTTTTGTTTGGAATAATTTCATTTTAGTTGCTGATAAAACTAAACCATTTTTCTTTATTACATAAAAGATAGTATTTAAATGCTTGAAATGCTGTTCCAATGAGTCAGAAAAAACTAGAATATCATCAATGTAAACAATAACAAAAGATGAGTAATCATTAAAAATATCATTCATAATCCTCTGAAATTCAGAGGGTGCATTTTTTAATCCAAAAGGTAAAACGTTCCATTCGTAATGACCAAATGGTACCGTGAATGCATTCTTATACCTGTCTTTTTCAGCAATTTGAATATGCCAATAACCTGATTTTAAATCAAATTTTGAGTAAATCTTGGCTGATACAAGACGGTTGAGTAAATCTCTTTTATTTGGTATTGGATAACGAATCCATTGTAAAATTTTATTGAGTGGCTTGTAATTAATAACTAACCTTGGAATACCTCTTTCTCTCTCATTTTGATTATTGACGTAAAAGGCTGGACAACTCCATGGAGATTGTGACTTTCTAATTAGTGTTTTTTCTAAAAGATTTTGAATTTCTTTTTTACAAAATTCCAACAATTCAGCATTCATTTGAGTTGGTCTAGCCTTAGTTTTTATCATTTTCTCATCAAAATCTTTTTCATATGGTAAATTAACAACATGTTTTTTCCGATCCCAAAAAGCACTGGGATGATCTGAACAAATATTGGATTTAAATTTTTCCTCTAATTCTTTTATTTTTATTTGAATGTCAATTTTTTGTAACTGTTCGTCGATTTTTGCAAAGCTTAATTCTTCCTTTAAAAACATTATTGATTTCTTCGTTGACTGTAAAAGATGAATTTGCTTATAAATTGAATTTGACTGTAATAAATCCATTTCTAGCTGCTTAGTTGGATGAATAAATGGAAACCAGACTTTATTTCCCAAAATTTTTGTATAAATACCTTCAGTAGTCTTTTTAAAAGGAGTAATTTGAAATAAAAATGGATTTCCCAAAACAGCATCATAACAAATATTTTCTAAAATTAAAAATGAGTGTTTTATGCAATAATTATTTTGACAAACAAAACCATTTGGAAGTTCTTTTTTAATTTTCATAGGAGTGCCATTTGCTGCAAGCAGTTGTTCACGAGACTTTGATAAATAAATATTTGGAATAATACCTGACCGTATACAAGACTGATCAGCTCCGCTGTCAATCAAAGCAACAACTGTAGTAGAAAAGTCTCCAACACCTATTGTAACAAATGAGTACCATTTTTCCATGTTTATTTTACTTAATACATTTAAAAATTGTTCGTCTTTTGGTTCTTCTTCGGAAATTTTAATCCTTTGTCTGAAGATTCTGGAGTGTCTTGAGTAAAATTATTATCTTGCTTTTTTAAAAGGAACTGAGATTCTAATTCTAAATCTTTTATTTTTAATTTAGTTAATTCAACTTTTATCTCATTTACTTCCTTTTTTAGTTTTGTTATTTCTTCATAAAGATCATTAGTTTTACCAATTTTTTGAAACTTACTTGTTTTTTCAAATTTATCAACTAACTTTGATAAACTAAATGGTTCTGAAATTTTTGGAGTAGTTTCAATATCTAAAACTAGAGATTTTAATTTTTTCAAATATTCAGTCTTTACATCACTATCTTCAATTTTTTCAATTATATCAAATAAAAAATCTTTATTATTTGATTTCTTTGGAGTAGACATCATATTAATAGTTTTTTGTTTACATTCACAAAAATCTTTTTCTTCATCTGTGGAAGATGAGTCAGAAGAAAATTGAATATTTTCATCATCTGAACTATTAATTAGTAAAGCCATTAATTTATTTTTTAATTCTTGTTCTTCAGAAAATAAAGAATTAATTTTCTTTTCTGTTTTGCAATTTGGACTAATATGACCTATTTTTCCACATTTGAAACATTTTAAATTCTTTTTATTTGAAAATCGTTTTTTCTTTTTATAAAACTTTTTATTATCTTGAAAATCATTATTTTTGAATTTTTGAGAACACCTAGATTTTTTATAAGGAGTATTTTTATATTTTCTATATCTTCTAATTTCTTTTGAAGGAGCTTTTATACCTGTGATGCCGAATGCTTGACAGAAAGAGCCCATCTCCTTGCATTCCGAGTCATACTTGTTCTGGATTTTGAGATCTTGACATAACTGTAGTCCTTCCTTTTTAATAAAAGCAAATAATTGGCCAAAAGAAAGATTAGAAAAATCAATATGATCAGTTCCAATTTCCTTTTGAAGATTAGTCATTACTCTTTTTGAAAATAAAGCTGGTAATTCAGTAATAAATTTTTCTTTCCAGAAAGCAGAATTGCAATCTGGCCGTCTCATGACTTGAGTTAAAAACATATCTTTATATCATCTAAAATCTGTCAAAGTTGGACAACGTAAATTAGTAAGAAAGATTTTAGTACTAGTTAACTCTTCTTTTGGATTTCCAATAAAATGTACTGAAATAGCATAAATAAGAAATTCACTACCATCTGGGACTTGAACATATTCATCATTTTCATCAACCATTTCAGTAGTATGATTGATTACTGTTATTTTTTCATCATTGGTTAAAGCATTATCCCACCATCCTTTTAATTGACCTGTGAATCCCGAAATTAAGCAAAAAGCAATATGAGATTCCCCAGCATTAGTTTTTGCCTTATAAGCTAACCTAGCCATACCCATCTCTTGGAGTGTATTAAGGATTTCATATTCAGATTTACCATCTATATTCCATTCATATAAAAAAGTACCATCATAATTTTTTGCTGTAAATTGAGATCTTTCTTCAAAAAGGATATCTGGAGGACTTGGTCGAGAATAGTAGTTCCTGGTTGGACCGGATTGCCATTTTCTATCGGAATTTCTAGTAAACCTAGTGGGCTTTCTATAAATCTTATTGAGTTCTAATGGAGCTTGAGTATCAAACTGATTTTCTACAAGATTTATTTGATTTTCTACTTCTTCATCGGAAGATGATAAAGAACTTGAATCATCATATCGAGAATCTAAATATGGAGTGGTTTGTTCTATGGTTAAGATTCGTTTTGATGAACTGGGATCAGAATACTTTGGAGCTAAAGAAAGTTTTTTCTCAAATTCTCGAGATAAATTAGAAACTTGGAAAAATGGTTTTGCTGTTTCAACCGGAAATTTTTCTTTTGTATCTAATTTTGTAGAAATTAAATCAATCTGATTTGCTATTGTTTGTAAAATCTGATTTGTATAATTATTTTGTTGATAAACTCTTTTAAAATCATCGGTTAACAACTTTAAGCCTTCAAACATTCTCAAACTTTTGTAAACATTTTCCTTCTTCCATACTTCCGTTTGTAATCTACTACTTCAATCTTTTGTATTTCTCTCCTACTCATTAATACAAGGTCCGATTCTACTCCTTCATTCTCTTTTTTATTTCCTGGGTCTATTTTGGGATTGGAAAAAATTGCCAACTCTAGATTCATCATGATTCTTTAAAAGTATTTCAATAATGATTTTTTCAATCACACGGTCAAAATAATTCTTGAGCACATTCAATGATTGTTTGATGCTTAATTAACTAACAATTATTTAGATTCAACAGTCTTTTACAAAACTTGAATAATTTTCTTTGAATATGTTTCAAAGTAAGTTTTTGTTAGGTTACTATCAAAATAATATTTTTTATTTATTTCAGTTATATCACCAGGCCAAATAAGATTATATTTTATGAAAGATATTTTGGTAAAAGAAAAAACTATATTTTATAATGACATAATAGGTATAAAATCGGTCATAAATAATTTTAAGGAGTACTTAATGATGAAGGAATCAATTTTCGAGAATGAGTGATTCATCTACTATGAATTGTAATAAAAATAGGGAAAATTATTGATGAAGTGTTTCACAATTCATTTCTTTTCTTTATCTTTGTGACCCTCCAACCCAACGTGTCCCCAGCATGTTAATGATTATGTTCCATTAAGAAAATTAGTCAACAAAATAAAGGCATCTTATCCTCATCTTATCACTAAAAAGTAGTAACCCGTCAAACATTCAACAGTCACTAAAAATTTTATGAAATATCAATAGAGATTTGAGTTATATTAATTTAGCCAAAATCTCAAGGACCAAGACATAAGTTACTCCTCCGTTTCTCAAATAAAAAAGTAAGTGTACAGATTATGGAGGTGGAGAAAAAAAAAATAACAGTAATCAATCATACTACTGAAATGATTGAGTTATATTAATGCTTTAACCAATGATGAAAAAATAACAGTAATCAATCATACTACTGAAATGGTTGATGAAAATGATGAATATGTTCAAGTCCCAGATAGTAGTGAATTTCTTATTTATGCTATTTCAGTACATTTTATTGGAAATCCAAAAGAAGAGTTAACTAGTACTAAAATCTTTCTTACTAATTTACGTTGTCCAACTTTGACAGATTTTAGATGCTATAAAGATATGTTTTTAACTCAAGTCATGAGACGGCCAGATTGCAATTCTGCTTTCTGGAAAGAAAAATTTATTACTGGATTACCAGCTTTATTTTCAAAAAGAGTAATGACTAATCTTGTTATACTGAACTTAACATGCTTGGGCAGTATCGAGCGAATAGCTACAGGCAACAATTGTTGCATTAAGGCATGACAATCATGAGACTTCAAACCAACCAGTTTTAAATCTTTCATGGAAACAAGTCTGCTTACATTTGAAGAATATCCAGATGGAACTTTGATGCTACGCAAACTTGAACACAGTTGTTTTTTCTCTTTTCTGGACAAAGTGTGACAGGCAGGGGGTGGATATGTGCGTTGTCCTCGAGCTACCGGTGCTAAATTTGCTCTTATGTTCATATCAACCATATCAAGTCTCGCGTTATAACCATCCTTAGTTTTACCAAGGATGTTCAAGAACGTACCTAACAGGCTTTCACAAATATTCTTCTCAATATGCATAACGTCGAGACAATGTCTGACATCCAAGTTCTCCCAGTATGAAAGTTCAAAAAATATGGATTTTTTCTTCCAACAGCCTGTATCATTATTGCCGGACTCCGAAGTTTTACCAAACTCCACATTAATGTCCGTCGCACGAGCTTTCACCTCTGGCCCGCTCAAGGGTTCTGGAGCTTTTCTGAACTCTTCAAATCCATTGAATGCTCTTTTCATACGGCGATACGGATGAGTCTCGGGAAGAAATCTGCGATGCCCAAGGTATACTGTCTTCCTCCCATGTGCAAGCTGACAAAAATCTGTACTCTCCTCACATATTGGACATGCTTTATGCCCTTTAACAGAGTACCCAGACAAGTTTCCATAAGCAAAAAAATCATTAATGGTACAGAACAACATGGCACGTAATGTGAACATTTCTTCACGATATGCATCAAACACAGGGCGCCTTCATCCCATAACTTTTTCAAGTCTTCAATAAGAGGAGCAAGATACACATTGATGTCATTTCCTGGTTGCCGTGGGCCTGAAATCATTAGAGACATAAGTATGTACTTGCGCTTCATACACAAGTAAGGCGGCAAATTGTAATTAACCAACATCACCAGCCATGAGCTATGTGTGCTACTCAGACTGCCAAACGGGTTCATTCCATCAGTACACAAACCAAGCCTCAAATTTCTGGCTTCTCCCCCAAAAGAAAGATCAATTTTTTTCCACTGATCTGAGTCTGATGTATGCATCATCACCTTGTCATCATCACTGGGAATACACCGATCTGAATGCCATGTCATTAGTTTTGCATCTTTTTCATTAGCGAACAACCGTTTAAATCTCGGTATTATAGGAAGATACCACAGAACCTTAGCCGGCGACCCCTTCTTTTGCGCATCAGAACTGTCTTTAACCTCATCACACTGGTTTTTATATCGTGGAGTTTTACACTTAGGACAAAGCAATAAATCCTTATACTCATTCCTGTAGAGGACGCAATCATTTGGGCAAGCGTGGATCTTCTTATACTCCATACCCATTGGACACTATTTTTTTCGCCTCGTAAATTCGATCTGGAAGTTCATTATCTTCTGGGAGCATATCTTTCAATACCCTCAATAAGGCTGTAAAACTAGTATCTGACCACCCATTTGCTGCTTTCAAATTAAACAACTTCAAAACACTAGACAATCGTGTATATTTAGTGCAACCCTTGTATAGAGGCTTCTCATTGTCACCCAAAATGGTAGCAAGAACTTCCGGTTTATCAGCAAAATCCTCGGCCACATCCTCAATCATGGCATCTAATCGATCTCTAGTAATCGCATCATCTCCTTTTGCATGAGATTTTCTTTGCTCAGGTAAACCATCAATACTTTCACCATGCCAAATCCACAGTTTATAAGAAGGATCAAATCCGTGCCGATATAAATGGAATCTTATTGTATCTGAGTTATCAAACCGCGCACCATTTTTACAACCTTTGCACGGACAATGGACGTACTTTGTATTCTTATAAGCGAATTGAATGAAATTCTCAACTTCTTTCGCATAAGAATCGGAGGTCCGATCACCATACAACAAGATATTTCGATCCATGTGTAACTAACACCTTGAAATAATTGAAAATACCAAATAATAATTCAACAAACAATGTACAAAGTATCAAGTTGCATGCTTGTCTTAGCACATGTCATACTAATGTTACTCATATAATCAAAACTACTATAATACCTCAATGATGAAAAATAATGCATAAACAACACATACGCAATAGACATAATCAAATGAAGAAGAACCCATAAGTTTTTCATTTATGCATTTCGTCAAACACATGAAATGCATAAAAAAATAATACACATCCTAAGTAGTGCTAATTATATGAACATCATCCATTAAAAATCAAACACTATAAATCAAATCACATCACCAAAAATCTACATAGTATAACTAAATAGGGTTCCACAATACTAAGGTTCACCATATACATGGAATATATGCAACTTTAATTTTCAGCCATCTACCATAAATAAAAATAAATTCTATAGGATGACATATCTAAAGTACAAGCATAAGCAATTACTGAGAAATTTTAGAAGTTTCTAACCTTTAGGTGGTAAATTTTAGCTCCAAATGACGATTCTTTACGTTCAACGTGCAAAACCGTAGTAGAAATTTGGAGAATAACACTTTCGGCCGCGATATGGAAATACACGTTGTTATTTAGGTTTTAATACGTCAATACAACGGCGGAGAAAATTAAACCGCCGTAGAAAGGGACTTCTACGGCGGTTTTAAAATAAACCGCCGTAGAAAGGGACTTTCCCAACCGCCGTAGAAAGGGGGCTTTCTACGGCGGTTGGAAGGTAACCGCCGTGGAAAGTGTGGACTTTCTACGGCGGTTACCTTACAACCGCCGTAGAAAGTCCACTTCCTAGGGCGGCTGGTCCCAACCGCCGTAGAAAGTCCTCTTCTACGGCGGTTCATTTTTAAACCGCCGTAGAAAGTCCGTATTTCTTTTATTACTGCGATTTTCTATTTTCCGCCGTTAAAGCTCCATTTTGTAGTAGTGATAATATTTTAAATCATATCAGTTCTAACTCCAAAGAGGAATAAATATACATCTGTATAATCTCAGTAATTCGAATAAATTACCATAAGATATCTCTTGAACCAGAAAAAATAAACATACATTCCAAGGAAAAACATTCATAATTTTTGAAGTGAGAACTTATATACTACAAAACACGCTATTGGAAGCGGATTTTGCGAACTCGCCCAGCCTCCAATTAGATTATATATTTCTGAATATATAATCTAAAATTTATTTTATTTATTGCTTTTTAGGAAGGACCTGGCTCCAATACTCTTATTGGAGGCCGGTGCAAACAATGGTGGCACCCGTATTGGAGGTGAGGCAAGCGCAAATTTGCAATTAGTATTTTGAAACTTCCCGCGATAAATAGAATTAACCCATGCCAATTGAATAGACCTTTTTGACATTGAGAAATTAGAAAATCAGAATCATTTTAGATGCCTTGTATATAAGAATTAATTGGAGAAGAAATATCAATCAATTCTCCTTAAAATATACTTAAAAAAGACAAAAGGAAAGAAAACAACGATTTAATACATAAAGTTCCATAACCCCATAAAATAAAGAAATTCATAAAGTACCACCACTTCCATAGCCATATCTAAATAGTACTCCAAATTATTCGAAAAACTTAATTGGCCATATTAATTTATTAAAGGGAACGCAGAGAAGCTTTTCATTTTCCTTGTCCCTCAGCCTTCTTACTATCACGCTGGCCTTGGAAATAGTTTTTGGGGTTGCTCTCAAAGGCAGACCTGGATATTTCTTTTCCGCCGCCACCGGGAGCCTTCATCTTATCATCTCCACCGCCAGCGCCGCCACTCGAGGCCTTCAGCATATCATTGCCACCGCCAGCGTTTTTGCTACCACCTTTGTTGTCCATTTCAATAAGCTCTAGTAAAAATCAGAAGAACATTAATTTTAAATTAATTATTTTAGATTCGTCCTTGCCCTGTTTGGCATCTGCATCTTTGAGGAAACACAGCATTCGCTTCAGCTCTTTGCTAATTTCTTCAACTTCACTAGACACCCCGGATAGAAATCTTGCTTCGTTAGCCAATAAATCACGAAGAGTTCCAAGAACAACCGAGACAACAGCTTCAGCCATTTTTGGACAGAATTAATCAGGCTAGACAGAGTAAGATATGGAGACTGGAAGTACTGATCTATAAAAATGAGCATAGAAATAGAGAATCAATTAATTTTGCTGATCATCATGAAGAGCTAAAAAGCTATAACTTTTTCCCTGGGACCTGATTCTTTCTATCGGAATTGAGTGAAAATTGTCGTCTTTGGAAAAATGATTGAAGTACGTGGCAGTGGGACATTCCTCACTTTAATAATTTGCTGCCACTTTGAGTTGATGCCATTCCACCCATCCACTTGCCCCCTTTATTTTCTGCATGACTAGCTGTTTTCCAGCGACTAGCTGTTTGCATCTCTGAAATAATAAGGCCTGTGAGATTGCAGGCTTAAGTCGCCCACATAATATTCTTGTACAATTAAAAACTTGTATTTATCAGATGATATACATATCAAATTTAATTTATAATGTATTATTATTTTGTTTTAAAAACATGAGTATTGAATTTAGCATAAGATATATAGTGATGCAGTGAAAAATATTTTCATTCTTGGACTGTTTGGCATCTGCATCTTTAAGGAAGCGTTTCATTTCCACTAACTCTTCCCGAACTTCGTGAACTTGAGTCGAAACCTCAGACAGGAACGTTGCTTCTTTCGCTGTGAAATCACGAAGAGCTTCAAGAACAACCGAGACAACAGCTTCAGCCATTTTTGAACAGATTATTGATAATGAGATGAGAGAGTATGAAAGTTGTTGATAATAATAAGCTGAATGAGAGGGTTGCCTACAAGTAGTAGAGAAACAATTTATTTTGCTGTTCATCATCAATAGCTATATTACTTTCCCTGGGACCTGATTCTTCTGTTCACCTTCAGAAAAATATTGAAGTATGTGGGACATTACACCGTCTAATAATTTCGGGTGGGGATCCTCTGGAGTCTGGTCCAACATTATCAACCATACTTTTGAAAGGTCAAAAATTTATAATTAGTATAAAGGGAATAACTTTCCTCCAAGGGTATCGCTCGTGTAACTTGTGTTGTTAAGGAACACTAGTGAGAAATTTTATTTTTATAAACTTTTTATTACTCTTTAAGAGTACATTGATACTAATAAATAGTAATAGTGATATATTTTAAGAGTATAGTAATATATTGTCTCCGGCTTTAAATAAATGTCATTTTAACACTTTTCACATAAATTTTAAAAAAAATACTAAAATAATTATAATAATCTTATTTAATATTACTCTAATTGAGTACAATGTTACCATCATTTTTAATAATAATAAAAAAAATTTACCCCAAAACGATAAGGTGATTATAGTAGTAGTTAGAATTGATGACATAAAACAGAGTATTTACCAGTTTTCAAAATCATATGGTATTTTCAAATGTCTGAAAATGTTTAATTCAATTAATTGGAACCTACTAAATAAGGATAAATTTGGAAAAAATAATACAATTTATTATCGATTTGTGATAATGACATCTATTCAGGGACAAAATTTGAAGATTAAAATGACAGTTATTTTCTGATGGAGGTAATTCTAAATGAGGGTAAATTTGAAAATAACACTTATTTTGAGATAAATTTTGAAGGTTAAAATGACACTTATTTTATAACAGAGGTAATAGTTAGTGAGGAGGTGTGAACTATTGGAAAGTAATGAAATAAAGGCAGGGAGATGAAGGAACTCAGCCCGGCAATCAGCGTATGGAAGATAGTTAGGATCAAATCATATTGACCTCTTTAACTTGGAAGACACTTCATCCTTCCTTAACTTGAAAGTTCTCTTACCAATTCAGCATGCTTTACCCTATTTGGTGAACAAGGACAGTTTGAAAAGAGACAAAAATAAATGAGCTAGTAAGCAAAAGGAAAACTCCACCTTATTCCAAATAATGCATTGATACCAGGAACAAAAGTAAGTATTGAAACTTACAGAAATTAATATTCATAAAATGAAACTTTTCAGGTCTCTTTCGTTCCCTATGTTTCTGCCAAACTATTTTCTGCAGTAGGTTGAGTTTTCGCGTCTTCAAATTTAAAGAAGGCTACAAGCAAGTTCAAGCTATAAGCTACCTTGCTGGCAAAGACACCAGTATAAGAATCAATTTTACAATAATTGATGAGAACTCCATTGTGCCAACTTCCATATTTTAAGATCAAAGAGAGGGATCAACTAATCTAAACCTTCAATGAATGTAACCTGTGAAGTAAATATGCACTTAAACTTCAGACAGAACACTAACCACTTGCAAGGGAAAGGTTAATTAGACTAAATAAAAATAGTGATGAACAAAACCATGAGTAGAATAATGTTCAAAGATTTGACTTCCCAATCATGAAATACATAACCTCAGTGATTTCTTTCTGAGCTTTCAATGATTCTTGATGAGAGCTACAAGTAATATCAAATGGTGTTAAAGACACATAATCCCATGTATTAAATATTTTGAGAAAAAAAAAGAACAAACATGAATGTAATTCTGTAAGCACCTGAAACCACCATCTTCGACAGACAATTGTATTCAATCGGAGAACTAACTAAAGAATTAAACAGCTCAAGGTCCCAAGAAAAAAAAAACAAAATACCGAAGTTTCTAAGAGTAAGTAATTCAACCTAACTGCAGATAATAAAGAAAGGGGGGGGGGGGGGGGAGGTAAAAAATAGACAGAAAATAATATCAACTAGTTTTTCAAACAAATAAGCAGGCAACAAATCAAATTAGATATATAGATTCCCTGCGTTCTACCAGCATACTTTTCTCCACTAAATCATTCTGTCACTCCCCACCATTTTCCCTCTGTCCTCAAAGATAATTGGTGCTTTAATCATTCAATAGCATTCCAGGGTCCAAATCTTTTTTTATTTGTTTGTCAAGGGGAAAATACACTTCCAATTAGAACCTTAGCCTAAGTTTTCATGCAAAAGCTAGTCCTCGAACGCGGAAATTGAAACAAAAGTCACATTCGTGAGGCCTAGGTATCTATTGATAATACATAGCAGATTAACAGAAAGTGAAGCCAGAGCCAGAGCCAGTCAAACATCAGTTACAAGAACATTAACAATAAAGAGCATACATCCAACACCTAATCAATAGGAACATGATTAAGAAGTTTACCTCATCGTTCATCACCTCCAACGATTTACAACTGTTAGTGAAAGACTCCCTCCTACTTTCTGATGCCATCCCTCCACTATATCTCCATTTAAGACATCTCCACCGAATTACCCTAATGATCCAATCACACAATATATTAAACTTTCGATCACCCAAAATCGACCCAACTTTAGAAGCAAATTCAAACAATTCCACCTTCCTGTCCAAAACCAGAATAACAAGAAAGGTGAGGGTGATGAAAACCCGAAGCATAACGAACCTAGAGCGAGATGATTTCTTCGAAATAAAAAATGGAATTCATAACTCCGGGGTCTATAATTGTGCTAACGCCCTGAACCGTCAAGGTCTCGATGCACAGAGACTTGGTGTCTGGAGAAAGAAAACCCTTGGAAATCAATTATCGGAAGAGAGAGGAGTAATAGTTGTGGAGAAACACAGAGGTGAGGAGCTCTAATTTAGGGTTTCACAAAAGAAATAAAATGTTAGCGGAGTAGCAAGCTGTGCCTTCACTGTGATGAAGTAGCCAGGCTTAAATTTTGGATTATCAGAATCCAAAACTTTGGAAACACTAGATCCTTCGGTAACCTAGAATTTTAGTTCGATAAACACAAATTTGACAATTATAAGCCAGCGATTGGAATGGAAACCACTTAAAGCAACCCTAGCCAAGACAATTTCCAAAATCAAGTTAATGGACGTTCTAGCATGGCAACCCTTACCGGCTCCGGTGAGACGTAGCTCCGACGAGTTGGAATACGAGAAGAATCTCTATAGAATTTCAGCTTAGAATGGAGTTCAACGGAGATGGACAGAAAGAGAGTGAGTGAAGGGGAGGAGAGGAGAGAGAATGGGGGTGGAGGGCGGGGAATCCGCCCGTAAGTACTTAAATTAATTGGAAGGGAGTGGAGTGGAGTGAATCAAAAAATATTAATATTAATCAATATTATCAAGCATTTTACGACGTGATTAGAGTCTTTACGGCGTCATTAGGCTTTCGCAGTAATTAAATAGTGAATTCTACGTCCAGATCATTAATCACGTCGTCATCCATTATCATTTACAACGAGTTTCGCGTGTCATCGTAACACTTGGTTGTAAAAGGCCCCTATTTCTAGTAGTGTTAAACATTGCATCATCTGATTCTGCTAAAATAATTAACAAACGAAAATAAAAATAAGATAGAATAATAGATACTTTTGTTCGACGATTTGAACTGAATTTACCTATTTGTCAAATAACACAAGTATTGTTGTCTTTTATTCCATTTCATTAAGTGAATGAGTCTTTTAGCGACTAACACTATTTCAAACCAGTTGCAAACATTTGGTTGCAAGTGTGGTAAATTTATCTTTGTTGGCTTAAAAGAAATGAAAGTATAAAAATAAGAGGAAGAGAGGGAAAAAAAATCAACTTCATATATCAGTAATGAACAAGAAACCTCAAATGTGCCAAAACCTTGGCATGCATTTACTATATGTCATATATATGTGTTGAGAATTAGTAGTATTTGAAATTGTTTTTCCATGTTTTAGTCAATGGAAAGTCTGAACTCGCCTAACCCATGTTGGAGGTGGATCCAAACTTGATATGTAGGTTTTCGATCGATCAAAGTTATTTTAATTTAGAAAGATTCACCTTTGATTTTCCTAACCACGATATTTAAGTTTTAGTGAAAATTTTGTGATGACGATGGTGAATTGTTGCGTTGGAGGCTATGGTGATGGAGTTGGTGATGAAGGGAAGGCAAAAGGCCCCTGAATGTGAGGGGAACACGGGAACATACAATTCCCTCAACCTTTTGGATGGATTGGTCTGTTGCTGAAAGGAGGAGCCAGTAAAGAGCTGTAGGAAAAACGGTGTGACGTGGTGATGACATGGAGTTTGATGACATGTACTAATAAAATATGTATTATGTGACATTCGTTTGATACCATAGGATTATAATTATCTTATGTGAAGAAGGATAATATTGTACCACAGTTAATAACATAAAATCTATTTCGAGCCAAATGAAGATGGAGGATAATTTAGACCTTGTACAAAACATTAAGGGTAGATTTGCACATTTGCCATATATAGAAAATTATTATATGTGTGTAGTACTCACTCGAGTCACTCCCCCCTCACGATTTTAGCGTAACGGATTCATATCAATAGTGTTTTGTAAACTTATTTTCTATTTGCAGAAAAAGAAGTTATATCATGCAAACATTATATGTATTAATAGAAATTATGTAACATGTATTATTTTATGAATGACTTGTAATTTTTCTTGTCAAAATGTTTATAAAATATATGGTATAGACCAATAAAAATAAAGTATCATAAACTAAACTCCCTATTTATCAGCATTTCTACAATAAGATTGCATCGTTGTTGTTTAGTTACGAAGGTTGCATAACCTATGCTTATATAATGGTTAGTGAATATATAGAATAATTTCCCACATTTAAATGTAGGGTGAATTACATATACCTCATAATTGTGTTAGAAACCAAAAACTTCCCTTAACCAAAGGTTAAATTTTCCCATTAAGATTTGGGTAAGTTACAAAATGTCACGTGGATTTCGATGGTCTTGACTAGGGATGGCCACGATTCCGGTTCGACCCTGAACCGAACCGGCAGTTTCAGGACCCGAATCAGAACCGTGGCCCACGGTTCCAGAATCGAAACCGGACCCACATAAGGAGGTTCCAGTTCCCCTTTGAAAGAACCGGGAACCACCGATTCCCTAGTTAAAGTGCTAAAAATGTATAACAACTTCATCTACTTTCTCATTTCTTATATTTTTCTTATTATTAATATTATATTGTATGTTTATTTTTCTATAAAATACGTAATCATATAATAATATAATTATTTTATACTGCATATATTATAATAATATATAAACTCGTGGTATAATTTACATTAAGTATATTATTAATATAGGTAAATATTAAATTAAATTAAAGTTTATACAAATATAAACTAATTATTGAATTAAAATTACTTCAATTTGAACGAAATCAGAATCGGAACCTTGACAGAATCGGAACCGATGGTTCTGGAATCGTACAGGAATTGGAACCGGCAGTTCCGGAATTAGAATCGTTCCCCCAAGGTTAAGGTTCCAGTTCCACTTTCCAAATAACAGGAACCGGCAGTTTCGGAACCATAGTCATATCTAGTATGGACGAGTTCCTTATTAAAAATACCAAAAACCATCTGTGGGTCCAACCAATCCTGAGCTGGCGCTTTGGACTCGGGTCAATTGGTGATGTCATTCGCTATTGTTCAATAAATTAAAACAAATCGTTAGTATGTTGTTAAGCATTTATACCACGTTGTACATATCATGGCATTATAGTCCCAAACTGAAACTCGAGCAGCATTTGAGTTGCTTTCAACTAATATTACTACCAGTTGTTTCAAGCCAGATTAAAGCGTAAATAAAAAAAATTTAATCTTTTTTATTTATTTTCTGCACATGGGCTCTGGAATGGAAGAATTGGTTCAGCATCAACCCCGGGATTCTTTCCCCCCTATCCTACCTAGCGAACTAGAATAGGTAGCATGGATAGCTCAATCATTCAGTACAGGTCTTCGACCGCTTATCTTTTATTCCAATTGTTCGCTGATACTCACTGGCTGGAGACAGTCTCCCGCCTTAAAAGTAGACAAAGCTCGAGCCTCTTCGCTACGATCTACGGGAACTCTTCGCTAAAGGCTCACCGGGGACTGATCTATACTCCTCTAGCTAGTTCACTCATCTACGTGCAATGTTTGCATGCTTCATTGATATACCGAACGCACCTCTATTACCAGATTCCACGTTGTCTGTGTGTGATTCTCATTATAAGTAAAAGAAAATAACTTAAATATTTTTAAATTTTGGATTTTAATTAATTTGAGAAATGAAATGAACTTTTTCAAATTGAGCAACCAAAGTGAGATGATAGGTTAAGTTGATAGCTTAAGTTAAGAGACAAACAATGTGATTTAACTTTTCATAAAATATTACCTATACACTGTCTTTTCTTTTTTCTTTCTTTTTTTTTTTCTTAAAAAAAGGGAAAAAATATTTTTTAAAACAAACATTTTTGGTGCAAGTTTAGTTAGATACTATTTCAGACAATTACTGTACTATGGTCATGTCATAATATTAAATCGTGTAGTCACTTTCTTGGGTGAATAATAGTGATGGCAATATCTGATACGACACAAACTCGATAAGATATAAGCGGGTTAGAGTTGAGTCTTGACGTGTTCAGGAGTTATATGGGTCGATCCGAATAGCACGAATAATTAAACGGGTAGGGTTATGGTTGAAAATATTAACACGTGAACCACCAACCTGAACACGACACGAGAAACTTATACTACAACACGAAAACACGACAAGAACACGAAATGTCCACGGGTTAAATAGGTCGACACGAATAACACGAATAATTAAACCGGTAAGGTCAAGGTTGAGGGTGTCGACACGAGAATCCGAACCTGATAACCCGCACATAACACGAATTGCCATCCGCTATTGATAATGCAACCAATGTTACGCAACGTTGACTATTCAGAAGTTACAAACATAAAACACAGTAGTAAGTCATAAAATACGGCTTAAAGATTTGTCCGATTGAAATTATATAGAAAAGGTTTCAAATGGGCGACCAATCTTAATAATTTCGTCAGATTCATATATTATTTGTCGCCACCAAAACGTCTCTTTCGTCGCTGAAAGTTAGTCACGGCCTCCATAAAATCTTGTTCTCCCAAATCAGGAAAAAACTTGTCCACGAAGTGAATTTCAGCGTAAGCCATTTGCCAAAGCAAGAAGTTGCTTATTCTTTTCTAGCCACTGCTCCTTATGACTAAGTCCGGACAGGGAAATTCCGGGCACTTTGACAACGTTTGCACTTTCTGGAAGGAATTCTCATTGATCTCTTTCAGCGACATTTTGCTATTCTGAACTTTGGTCGCAATTGCTTTTGTCGCCTCAAGGATCTCCTGCCTTCCGCCGTAGTTCAGTGCCACCACAATATGGGGTCCTTTGTTTGTTTTCGTCATCGCCTCCGCCATTGCTATCTGCTTTTGAAGGGTCTCTGGAAGCTTTGAAGTGTCGCCAATTACAGATGCGCGTACCTGCCATCTGCCAGAAAGGGAACAAAAAAATGATCACACGGGACAAGTCACGTTTAGAAAAAGAGTCGTACTTCTAAAACCCAAAAAAAAAAAAAAAAAAAAAAAAATTATTCCATGGCTGTGTCAAGAAGCGGACTTGCCACCTCTTCAAACAGACTCATCAAGTATTCAACCTCTTCCTGTTCAAAAAAAGGAAAAAAAAAAAGAAAAAGAAAAAGAAAAAGGAAAGATATGGAGAGCCAACATGATCTTATATCACATCGAATATATTTCTGAATATATAATCTAAAATTTATTTTATTTATTGCTTTTTAGGAAGGACCTGGCTCCAATACTCTCATTGGAGGCCGGTGCAAACAATGGTGGCACCCGTATTGGAGGTGAGGCGAGCGCAAATTTGTAATTAGTATTTTGAAACTTCACGTGATAAATAGAATTAACCCATGCCAATTGAATAGGCCTTTTTGACATTGAGAAATTAGAATATCAGAATCATTTTAGATGCCTTGTATATAAGAATTAATTGGAGAAGAAATATCAATCAATTCTCCTTAAAATATACTTAAAAAAGACAAAAGGAAAGAAAACAACGATTTAATAATACTTTGTTATATAAAGTTCCATAACCCCATAAAATAAAGAAATTCATTAAGTACTCCAAATTATTCGAAAAACTTAATTGGCCATATTAATTTATTAAAGGGAACGCAGAGAAGCTTTTCATTTTCCTTGTCCCTCAGCCTTCTTACTATCACGCTGGCCTTGGAAATAGTCTTTGGGGTTGCTCTCAAAGGCAGACCTGGATATTTCTTTTCCGCCGCCACCGGGAGCCTTCATCTTATCATCTCCACAGCCAGCGCCGCCACTCGGGGCCTTCAGCATATCATTTCCACCGCCAGCGTTTTTGCTACCACCTTTGTTGTCCATTTCAATAAGCTCTAGTAAAGAAAAGGAAATCAGATAGATATGAAGTAACTTCTTAGATTGATGAGGCAATTGACCGTGGATGGCTCAGTGTATATAGCCAGAGAAATTAGTAAAAAAAAAAAATTAATTACTGTTTGGTAAATTGATGATGACTGAATTTCACGTGATCGAACCCAAGAGTCGGATCAAATTTCATAATTATTCACCACTTGCGTTACACTAAATAAAATTGATTTGACTCTTGGGTTCCCGTAAAATTCAGTTATTAATTAATTAATTACCCAAACAGTAATTAACTTTTACTCAATTTTCTGCCTATATATACTTCCCCATTGATCGATGCATCATCGTCCATAATCCCAGAAACCATTAACCTTCTGAGAACTTTTTGATTTTTGATATTTTATTACAAAAACATTTTGAAATGGGCAAGGGTGGCAGCAAGTCCGGCGGCGGCGGCGGGGGAAAAGGTTCCAACGCTGGTGGGGTCGGAAAAGGCTCCAACACTGGTGGTGGTGGCGGCGGGAATGGCATGATGAAGGCCCCCGGTGGTGGCGGTGCTACCATACCCAGGGCTGGCTTTGAGAGCAACCCCCAGGGCTATTTCTCCGGCCTCCATGCTAATCACAAGGGTCCCTGAAAATGAAAATGAAACTGCTTCTGAATTTGCATTCCACTATTTAGTTAGTCGTAATAGTTTGAGTAAGTATTATTAGTACTTTTGAATATGGAATCTGTTGTGGTTTTTATTATGGATTGATGGAACTTAATTAATATATTAAATTATTATTAACTGGCTGTTTTCTTTTTCTTTATACATGTTGATCTTTTTATCATGTTTTTTTGGTAGAATTAAAAAATTACGTGTAACGGGCAATCTACTCTTTATATTTTCTATGATATTTTGTTTAAATCATATTTTGAATTGTTGTATTTGTATAAATAATTCGGTTATATAATATTTATTCGGGTTAACTGAGAGTGGATTGGTCACGTATACGTTCGGCTTCTAGTATAAAAATATTAAATAGCCAAAACCTGGTTAATTTGGTCAAAATCAGGAGTTGACTGTAAATTGGGAAACTGGGTAACAACCTGGTTTTCTAGTTTTTAAAATTTTCTTGGTGTTTTCTTTTTCTTTTAAACTTGTTTGTATAATTTTATCCCTCCTTTTTATGATCAAGAACTTATTTTTTTTTGCTCCACCAGTGTGGAATGAGGGAAACAATTAATTGTGCCACATAGGGGGTTGAACCCGCGTTTACACGAAGTAAAATACTCTTAGGCAACCTAAGTTATAAACATTCACGCTGAACATACTCATATGCATAATTAGACTTTTGAGAATTTTTATTAATATTGTCCCTTTTAAAAATTACTTTTTAAAACTAATTATGCTAGATGGGGCATGCCATGCTATGCATGACATTTGCTCGATAGTATTATTAAGTTATAATTGTTTGAATTTAAGTTCAAAATGAAATTATTTTTAACTTTGGTTTTGTTTATATTATTCATAGTTAAATTTTTTTTTTTAAAAAATAATTTAGGCTCTGTCTTGTCTTTCAATGATTCAATTACTAAAGGCTTCTTTTGAAAGCATTATAGTCTCATCCTATATATATATAATATAATTTAGAAGGTAATTTCTTTATTATATTAAACATTATTATGAAAAGAAAAATTTTCAAACATTATTATGAAGCTTTCAACTTGAACAAAGTAAATTAGAGCCTTTTCAATTAGAACTTGAACAAATAAAATTTTACTTTATTTCTTCTACAGTTGAGTTTTACGAAATAAACTCAAAAATATATGGTTTTTTTTTTTTTTTCACTGAACATTATTTTAAAATTAAGGAAATATATATATAGAGGGAGGAATAGGCCCGAATTAATTTATTGATATTATTTTTAATGTACAAATTTGAATTCTATACTTAATTCTTAACCAATTACGGATATCTATAGAATTTATCTAAAAATAATATTTTTTTTTTAAAAAAAAACTGTTATTTTTTTCTTTTAGATAATCTAAACACTTAAATATTTTTTTTTACTGCAAATTAAATCAATCTTGATTAATAGAGTAATTGTTTATGGATATGCGAGTCCCCCCATCCTATTTGTCGAAATAAAAAAAGACAGTCCAAATATTTGTTTTTTAACTAAAAAGATCCAAAATAAATTTTATGGCGAGAGAAAAAAATACAATATTGTACTTACATTTAGGAAGTGATGTACCGTAATTGATCTAGATTTTTTTTTTATCTTTTATTATTCATTTGTAAAAAATATATGTTAAACTTATATTAGTATTGAAAACTATTTTAAATAGAAAAAATATTAGTAATAATTTTTTTTTATCAGAGTGTAAATAAGTGTAAATAAACACGCGTGTCAACTAAATTGTATGACACAATGCCCAAAAAAATTTTTAAAAAATCAATTGAATTATATACCTTTTAATTTGTTTAAAACTTAATTATTTGAATATTAAATTAACTTTAGTCCCAACAAATGTCGATATCATTAATGATTTAGGTAGCAATGAAACTTCAATTCGAATCTTGGTAAAAATAATAGATTGAAAGAAATAAAGAAAGATACTAATAAATGTAAAATTATCTACATCTGTCATAATGATTACTTGTGCAAACATTAACATTAAAATATAATTTAATAAAGTTGAGGGAACAAAATGTAAATAACAAAAGTATCAAACACTTTTTGTGGCTTATCGTTTCTGTCCAAAGAACTACTCACTCGTCCTTTTTATTACCTCTCCTCCCCCTCTTTATGGATTATCTTTTTTTCCCTCTTTGACTTTTCTCTTGCAATTATCTTTTTTTCCTCTTCCAATTCTTCTCTTATTTGTTTCTATTTTCAAAATTGATGGTATTTTTAAACTACTGAGGATTTGATCTCTTCAATCCGGTATTTGAGAGTTTTCCTCAAACTACAAAATAATGTTTTCAATCAAATTGGTTTAGCTGAAGAGAAAAAAAAAAAAGAGAGATAAATTTCGGAGAATGGTGGATTTCATCTGAAGGAAGCTGTAATTTCCGTAATGTGAGTGTAAACCTTGAATTTCATATTGAAATTGTTAATTGTAAGGAATATCCTTAATGTTTTTCTTTTCTTTCTTTTTTTTGGTTGCTGTTTTGTTGTTTTCGTTGCTGGCTTCCCAGCGTGTTTAGGTTGACATTTTGTTTGTTCGAATGATGTTGTGCTAAGACCTTGAATTGAATGTGTTTAGTGGGTTCTTAGTTTAGTGGGTTTGTGGTTTGTTCGGTTCTGAGTGCCATCAAAGATATATGTTAATGTATAGATTTTGGTGATTTTATTTAATTTAACTTAATTGATGTACAGATTTGGGTAAAAAAATTTTATTTAAAAAAAAAAAAAAAAGTTAGTACCGTGCTCTAATCTGGTTTGGGATGCTATTTTGAGAATCTTAATTTGTAAAACTTCTTTGTTCAATGGATATGGACATATTTAGAAAATAATGTAATTTTTAAAGTTTGTGATGCTATAATTTGATTTTGACATGGTATTATGGATTGATGAATAATGCGGAGGTTTTCAGCAATCCAAAATACCATATCAAAATCAACTAACAATTTTACAAATTAAGATTTTCAATATAGCACCCAAATTAGTCCAGAAAATATATATAAACACAGTACTAACAATTTTATAAAAAAAAATATTCACCAAAATTCGTACTTCATTTAAGTTAAATTAAATAAAAATACCAAAATTTGTACATCTTTAATGCAGCGAAAATCTATATTTACACTCAGAATCGAACTAATCACAAACCCACTAACTTAAGAACCCACTAATCACATTCAACTCAAGGTCTCAGCACAGCAACACTCGATCAAACAAAAAGACAACCTAAACAAATTAGGCAGCCAAGTCAGCGACGAAAACAACAGCCAAAGATTTGGGAAATTCCCTACAAGTAATAGTTTTAATATGAGATTATAGGTTTACATTTACATTACGTAAATTGCTGTTTCTTTGGATGAAATTCACAATGTTTCGAAATTTCTCTCTTTTTTTCTAACACCCAACGACTTTGGTTGAAGACATTATTTTGTAGTTTGAGGAGAACTCTTAAATCCTAGATTGAAATGTCAAATCCTCATAAGTAAACTGATAGGAGTCTATATAATATTATCAATTTTGAAAACAGAAGCAAAGAAGTAATGAATGGAAAAAGGGAGAGAATATAATTAAATGATAAAAAGCTGAACGGGGAGAAAAGATACGGCATAAAGAGGGAGAGGAAAGGCAGTAAAGAAGACGATTGAATAGTCCTTTCGGGTAGAAAAGATGCACCACAAAAACTGTTTGAAACTTTTGGTATTTACATTTTGGTCCGTCAAACTTTGTTAAATTATATAATGTTAATGTTTTCACAATTAATCATTATGGCATTTTATGTAAACAATTTTACAATTATTAGTAACTTTATTTATTTATTTTAAACTATTATTTTTACCAAGATCATCTGCCCACATTAAATTCGGATTGAGGTTGCATTGGTACCCAAATCATTAATGTTATTGATAATCGTTGGGACTAAATTGCAATTATTGAATAGGTTGACTAAACATAGATTTCAATTTTTTAATATTAATTTAAGACCAAAAAACTGCCCACTTATTTCAGTGTCAATTATTGAAAGGAGAGCCAAAAAAATAATTTGCATATATAATTGTATCCTTAACAATCAACAAATAGCATTACAAACTGCAATTTAACACTTATTGACCGCTAATCCATTTAAACCTAACTTTGTTATCATGGCCACAAATTCAACCTGTAAAGCATTTATCAATCTTGATGGAAGATATAAACTCGTTACTTTATATACGCTTTTTGATGTGAAATTTTTTAATGCTGCAATTGCCAAAGCTGGCCGAGGATAACCCCCTCTCGGATTTAAAGGTAGGAACATCTTTTAAGACATCCAAAATGTGATTGAAAAGTAATTTTGCCACTGGTAAAAGAAGCAAATTCTTGCCTACCAACAATTCATGAACAAGTGCAACAATGAAATAAGTAAAACATTGCCTTTGCCAAACTTATCAGTAGGAAATATGGCATAGAATGCCAACTAACCATATTAGTTCAATATGGAAACTAAAAACTTACTTTTACTCATGTTTGATTAATTTCATGAAGCATTTACACTACTACAAAATGGAGCTTTAACGGCTGCGGATTAACGGCGGAAAATAGAAAACCGCAGTTATAAAAGAAATACGGACTTTCTACGGCGGTCTAAAAATGAACCGCCGTAGAACGGGACTTTCTACGGCGGTTTTAAAATAAACCGCCGTAGAAAGTTACTTTCTACGGCGGTTGGAAGGTAACCGCCGTAGAAAGTCCACACTTTCTACGGCGGTTGCCTTCCAACCGCCGTAGAAAGCCCCCTTTCTACGGCGGTTTGTCCCAACCGCCGTAGAAAGTCCCTTTCTACGGCGGTTTATTTTAAAACCGCCGTAAAAATAAACCGCCGTAAAAGGTCCTTTCTACGGCGGTTTAATTTGTACCGCCGTTGTATTGACGTATTTAACCCTAAATAACAATGTGTATCTCCATATCGCACCCGAAAGTGTTCCTCTCCAAATTTCTACTACGGTTTTGCACGTTTGATGTAAAGAATCGTCATTTAGAGCTAAAATTCACCACCTTAAGGTTAGAAACTTCTAAAATTTTTCTCAGTAATTGCTTATGCTTGTACTTTATATATGTCATCCTATAGAATTTATTTTTATTTATGGTAGAGGGCTAAAAATTAAAGTTGCATATATTCCATGTATATGGTGAACCTTAGTATTGTGGAACCCGATTTAGTTATACTATGTAGTTTCTTGCTGATGTGATTTGATTTATAGTGTTTGATTTTTAATGGAGGATGTTCATATAATTTGCACTACTTAGAGTGTGTATTATTTTTTTATGCATTTCATGTGTTTGACCAAATGCATAAATGAAAAACTTATGGGTTCTTCTTCATTTGATTATGTCTATTGCGTATGTGTTGTTTATGCATTATTTTTCATCATTGAGGTATTATAGTAGTTTTGATTATATGAGTAACATTAGTATGACATGTGCTAAGACAAGCATGCAACTTGATACTTTGTACATTGTTTGTTGAATTATTATTTGGTATTTTCAATTATTTCAAGGTGTTAGTTACACATGGATCGAAATATCTTGTTGTATGGTGATCGGACCTCCGATTCTTATGCGAAAGAAGTTGAGAATTTCATTCAATTCGCTTATAAGAATACAAAGTACGTCCATTGTCCGTGCAAAGCTTGTAAAAATGGTGCGCGGTTTGATAACTCAGATACAATAAGATTCCATTTATATTGGCACGGATTTGATCCTTCTTATAAACTGTGGATTTGGCATGGTGAAAGTATTGATGGTTTACCTGAGCAAAGAAAATCTCATGCAAAAGGAGATGATGCGATTACTAGAGATCGATTATATGCCATGATTGAGGATGTGGCCGAGGATTTTGCTGATAAACCGGAAGTTCTTGCTTCCATTTTGGGTGACAATGAAAAGCCTCTATACAAGGGTTGCACTAAATATACACGATTGTCTAGTGTTTTGAAGTTGTTTAATTTGAAAGCGGCAAATGGGTGGTCAAATACTAGTTTTACAGCCTTATTGAGGGTATTGAAAGATATGCTCCCAGAAGATAATGAACTTCCAAATCGAATTTACGAGGCGAAAAAAATAATGTGTCCAATGGGTATGGAGTATAAGAAGATCCACGCTTGCCCAAATGATTGCGTCCTCTACAAGAATGAGTATAAGGATTTATTGCTTTGTCCTAAGTGTAAAACTCTACGATACAAAAACAAGCAACAGTGTGATGAGGTTAAAGACAGTTCTGATGCGCAAAAGAAGGGGTCGCCGGCTAAGGTTCTGTGGTATCTTCCTATAATACCGATATTTAAACGGTTGTTCGCTAATGAAAAAGATGCAAAACTAATGACATGGCATTCAGATCGGTGTATTCCCAGTGATGATGACAATGTGATAATGCATACATCAGACTCAGATCAGTGGAAAAAAATTGATTCAATGTATCCTTCTTTTGGGGGAGAAGCCAGAAATTTGAGGCTTGGTTTGTGTACTGATGGAATGAACCCGTTTGGCAGTCTGAGTAGCACACATAGCTCATGGCCGGTGATGTTGGTTAATTACAATTTGCCGCCTTACTTGTGTATGAAGCGCAAGTACATACTTATGTCTCTAATGATTTCAAGCCCACGACAACCAGGAAATGACATCAATGTGTATCTTGCTCCTCTTATTGAAGACTTGAAAAAGTTATAGGATGAAGGCGCCCTGTGTTTGATGCATACCGTGAAGAAATGTTCACATTACGTGCCATGTTGTTCTGTACCATTAATTATTTTTCTGCTTATGGAAACTTGTCTGGGTACTCTGTTAAAGGGCATAAAGCATGTCCAATATGTGAGGAGAGTACAGATTTTTGTCAACTTACACATGGGAGGAAGACAGTATACCTTGGGCATCGCAGATTTCTTCCCGAGACTCATCCGTATCGCCGTATGAAAAGAGCATTCAATGGATTTCAAGAGTTCAGAAAAGCTCCAGAACCCTTGAGCGGGCCAGCGGTGAAAGCTCGTGCGACGGACATTAATGTGGAGTTTGGTAAAACTTCGGAGTCCGGCAATAATGATACAGGTTGTTGGAAGAAAAAATCCATATTTTTTGAACTTTCATACTAGGAGAACTTGGATGTCAGACATTGTCTCGACGTTATGCATATTGAGAAGAATATTTGTGAAAGCCTGTTAGGTACGCTCTTGAACATCCTTGGTAAAACTAAGGATGGTTATAACGCGAGACTTGATATGGTTGATATGAACATAAGAGCAAATTTAGCACCGGTAGCTCGAGGACAACGCACATATCTACCCCCTGCCTGTCACACTTTGTCCAGAAAAGAGAAAAAACAACTGTGTTCAAGTTTGCGTAGCATCAAAGTTCCATCCGGATATTCTTCAAATTTAAGCAGACTTGTTTCCATGAAAGATTTAAAACTGGTTGGTTTGAAGTCTCATGATTGCCATGCCTTAATGCAACAATTGTTGCCTGTAGCTATTCGCTCGATACTGCCCAAGCATGTTAAGTCTAGTATAACAAGACTTTGTTTCTTCTTCAATGCTATATGTAGCAAGGTTATCGCCCGCGAAAGACTTGATCAGTTACAAGATGAAATAACTGTTGTCCTTTGTCAATTAGAAATGTATTTTCCACCGCCTTCTTTGATATTATGGTGCATTTGGTGATTCATTTGGTTAGAGAGATAAAAATCTGCGGGCCTGTTCATTTGCGATGGATGTACCCATTCGAACGATATATGAAAGTATTTAAGGGGTATGTTAAGAATCGTTATCGTCTTGATGCTAGTATTGTTGAAGGTTATACAGCTGAGGAGGTAATTGAGTTTTGCAATGAGTACTTGGAATTTCTAAGAATCAACACAATGGGAGGATTACAGGTATGGGCACAAGGGGAGGAAAAATGTTTTTGCTGTCTAATGTTGAATTGATGAAGGCGCATCTCTACATATTGCGCAATTCTGAAGAAGTTGCGCCCTATGTGACAGACCATATCCGTTCAATAAGAACGTCTTATCCTGCTTGGACGGATCAACGTGTGCTCAATGAACATATTCGGACATTTGTCTATTGGTTTGGTAATGCTGTCCTGGGCAAAGACGTTTTGGAGACATTGAAATGGTTGGCGTTTAGGCCCAGCCTTGCGGTACGAGCATTTTCATGCTATGATATAAATGGATATTCATTTGCTACTAAGAGACAAGATGAGAAGAGTACGACTCAAAACAGTGGTGTTACATTAATCTCAGAGGCTTTACATGTTTCTAGCAAGAATGATAAAAATCCATTGTATGCAAACATGGTATATTACGGGGTGATCGAAGATATTTGGGAGCTTGACTATGTTTGTTTCAGAGTAGCTGTATTTCGCTGCAAATGGGTTGATAACAATAGTGGGGTTCGAACTGATGATCCATTGGGTTTTACCTTGGTGAACCTTAATCGGGAGGGTTTCAAGGGGGGACCATTTATACTTGCATCGCAGGCGAAACAAGTTTTTTATATCACCGATCCTTGCGACGAACATTGGTCTGTTGTTCTTCATGGTAAACAACATCACGGAGTGGAAGGGATTGATACAGAAGAAGGGCTTCATGAGGCTGGCCCTTTCTCTAGTGGGTTACCTGAACCGAGAGCAGATGAGGAAGATAGGGAACTTGATAAATACATACTTCGTGATGACCACAGCGAAGGATTATGGTTCGAGGATCAAGTGTCCCATAAGAGAAAGAGAATAAGTTAAGAAACATTTTCAGGTATATTGTTTGATTTTATTAATTTTTTTTTCTGTGGGCGTGTATGTTGTGTGTGTGTATTTGTATATGTTTCTTTGATTTTAATGAAAAGAGGTGGACATAAATTTATAACAACATTTATTTTTATCCTTCGTACTGTCTGATTGAAACAGATCACAACTCGGATAAAGCCGCGCAATCAAGGGACAAAATTTTCAGAGACTTCATATTCGGAACTGTTTATAAATGAATATGTTATTGTTGGAAATTGTGTGAAGCTTCTGTGTTCATGCGTACTGATCTGACCAGTTTTGGACTATTATTTTAACATCTTTGAAGGCAGTTCTCATGGGCTTTTGCCCAAGTTATTGGTGTTTTATGGCAGGTTTAGAGAACAGCCCAAATAAGGAGGAAAGACTCTAAAACAAGGATTTTGGAGCAAGAGATGTTCGGGTAGAATGTCACACGGGTTGTGGCCCAAAAAGAAGGAGAAAAGTGAAGCCCAGTAGAGCAGCTAAAGTTCTAGAAGGTTTCAGAAATTACTGCAGTAGAAGTAAAAGCTAAATTTCTAGAAGATTTCAGAAATTACTGCAGTGAAAGTTAAAAGCAGAAGCTCCAGAAGAATCTCCAGAAAATCAATCGGTTGTTTCCTTCATCTTAATGATGTGCTGACTTTGTCAAAGATTTCTTTACTCCTTAACTGATGGGATATTTTTACTGAGAGATGATTGTTTTCCTCTCTATATATAGGGGTGATCTCTAGGTAGAAGGCATTCAGATTTGCACTCAGTATTCACTTTAGTTTCTCATTCTTTATTCACGTAGAGTTCTTTCTTTAGTTCTGATAGAGTTAGAATTTCACGATACATTATTCTAGCAGTAGTTCTATTTTATTTGAGAATTCCTTCCGGCAGGCTACCCATTGCCCAAACGGGAAGAGTCTCCAGTAGCAATTTTCAGTAAAGTATCTCTTTTTCATATTCCATCCTTGCCTTAATTTCATGGCTGCTTTAATATTACTTCGTGAGATGTTTAATTCTATGAGTAGCTAAATTATCTTATTCTAGTATTATGTGAGAAACCTTAACCATTGCATGTATGAAACCAAAGCATGAATTCAAGTCTAATTAACTAGTTCCATAATTGCCTGTGTTTATATGTCTAAAAACTAAGGTCGTATTAAGTCTGATCACCTTAATATAGATCTGGTAGGGCCAGTGAGTGGCACGACTACCGGCCGAGTAGTACAGGTTTAATTAGGTAGTAATCTCTTGAGCATCGTCGAGGGGGGTTACTGGTTTTGGGTTCTTCTTATTCTTAATGCTTCTAGCTTAGTTAATACGGTGATTGCGGGGACTCGCGGCCTGTTAATTAAACTAGATAGGGAAATAACCTTGACTGTGGGGACTCACGGGGGTTATCGATTCATTAAGGGAGAATTGGATTATAATTGCGGGGACTCGCGGTAATCTATAACTGAAACGACATAGGATAATTAGACAGTAAAAGGGGTTTATGATCACATGCATACGGTTAAGGTGGATTGCATAATGCTAGGATATTCTTCTTAATTGATTCTTAATCTATTTTTCATATTTGGTTTTGCTTATTTCACATTTTTACAAATTCAAGGTCTCTAGGAGACACACAAGGTGACTGCTAGTCAAGTTTGGTTAACTTGCATATTAATTGGAAATTGTGTTGAATTTGCCGTCTCTGTGGATCGACCATGTACTCTGCTGTGCTACCTTTTATTTAGCTAAATTGGTGCAGGTTTTTAACAGTATTTTTACTGCATTTGATAGTCCTACGACGGGTTTATCACGTACGTAGCGCGGGAATTGGCTCCAAAAACTATTTTTCTACGGCGGTTCAACCTTGAACCGCCGTAGAAAGTATTTTCTACGGCGGTTCTCGGTTGAACCGCCGTAGAAAAGTAGTTTTTGGAGCCAATTCCCGCGCTACGCATGAATTTTCTATTTTTATATCATTTTCTAAACCCTAAACCCTAAACCCTACTCCCTAAACCCTAAACCCTAAACCCTAAACCCTACTCCCTATTAAGTTTTTTTTCCCAATTTTCATAAATTAACCGCGGTGACGCTTAAGATTGAAATAGAGAGTGAAGCGCCACCCTTTTCCTGGATTTTCGGCTTGAAATTCTCAATTGGGTCGCAGGATTCGACCTCGAGGATGATGGTCTTCCCCGTCAGAGTTTTCACGTAAACCTCCATTTTTTTCAAAATACGTTATATATATATATATATATATATAAGACTTAATTATAAAAGTTGTCTTCAAGTCTTCAATTCTTCGAATGAAAACATTTTATTTATGTAGTGGAAATTTACAAGAGATCGAGAGCAGAGAGGAGAGAGTTGGATGATGTGCAAGAGGGGAAAGGAGAAAAGAGGAAGATGTTTATATATATATATATATATGTTTATATATATATATATATATGTATGTAAGGTAATGAAATCCAGTAACTATTTAATTTTTTTTCGGCCACTTAACTAATATTAATTAATTTTTATATTACTATATGTACCTAATGCATTTGTGGATTTGATTTTTTTATCCCGTTCGCCCAAGTCGAAAAAGTAGAAATTTTAGGGAAGATAATGAAGTTTATTACTTTATCGACTCTTACATGTACATTTACGAAATTTATTAATTTTTATCTTTGACCTATAATTGTTGTACGTGTAATAGCACGCAAAATTTAAATGCAAATGGTACAAGAGGGTAAAGAAGAAAATAGGAAGATGTTTATATATATATATATATATATATATATGTATGTAAGGTAATGAAATCCAGTATATAAGTATTTAATTTTTTATTCGGCCACTTAACCAATATTAGTTTTTATATTACTATACGTACCTAATGCATTTGTGGATTTCATTTTCTTATCCCGTTTGCCCAAGTCGAAAAAGTAGAAATTTTAGGGAACATAATGAAGCTTATTACTTTATCATCTCTTACATGTAAATTTACGAAATTTATTAATTTTTATATTTGACTTATAATTATTGTGTAATAGCACGGGAAATTTAAATGCAAATATATGGTTCAATGAAAATTTAAAATTTAATTATGAAATGGTTCATAAAAGTCGAGATTGTGTACATAATTAATAAATATACACAATCTGGGTATGTATTATTATATTTACAAAATTGTGGGCTTAGTTATTTTAAAATGGAAAAAAAAAATTTAATATTAAAATATGCCCACGCGGGAATTGGCTCCAATTTTTTCCCCTATGCTAAACCGAGAAAAACGAGGAGACCATTAATGCAACGGCGGTTCAACCGCGAACCGCCGTTGAAAGAAGAATCCACTGCGGTTCACGAGTGAACCGCCGTTGAAAGTGTACTTTCAACGGCGGTTCAAGGTTGAACCGCCGTTGAAAGTACACTTTCAACGGCGGTTCACTCGTGAACCGCAGTGGAAAGTTGGTTCAACGGCGGTTCGCGGTTGAACCGCCGTTGAACCGACGACCCGGTCCAAATACAAAGTTCAAATTTTTTGAACTTTCCTTTCCTCCCTCATTCTCTTCCCCTCCTCTCCCCTTTTTTCCCCTGTTTCCCGAACCCATCTCTCCGCGGCTGTTCGGCTTCTTCGCCGTTTCTCCCATTGCCGGCGAGCTCTTTCAGTTTCCGATCAACCCGTCGGCTGCCCAAGCATCACCGATTGTTCGGCTGGACCATCGCAGCCGATCATCCGGTTGTGGGTTAACTTTCCCACCTTGCATTTCTCCATTTCCACCCTCCTATACTTCGGGCTTGGTTGTAGGAGTGCACACAAAAGGTTATCCACCTTCTATGCTTCCATTTTAAAACTTTTGCAATGTGACCTTACATTTTGTAAATGCTTCCCATTGCACTAGGGTTTTTTGGGTTGATATTTATGGTTGATTTCGGTTTTAATCCTTGTGATGAATGATTGGAATGCTTTTGGATTTATTGATTGTTTGTTGCATTGGTTTGGTTGTTGAATTGAGTGTTTTGTCCTACATAAGTTGAGAACCTAGGGTTTTGATTGGGATTTCAATTAGGTACCCTTTCAATTCGGGTTTAGTGTATGAATATGAGAAACTCAAATGTTTATTTCGGTTTTGCTTGATTAATTTTAGAACATTGGTGTTTGATTTCGGTTCTTATTCGATTTAGTGTTCCTCCTTTAGTGATAATGAGGAAAATGCTTTGTTGTTGATTCCACTTTGTGAAATTTAATCTTCATAGGGTGCTTTCTTTAGGGATCCCTTGTTTCAATGTCTTCAAAGCCCCATATATGTTGAAAGTAAAGAAATCTTTGCATGAATGTGAAGCATTTTTTATTGCACAAGCACTAAGTACCTTTAGGGAAGAAGAGAGTATTTTTTAGGAGTGAAGTACTCCTCCTTGAAGCTTTGACCTTCCTCACTAAATTTTGGTTTTTTTCCTTTAGTAGAAATTAATGATTGTTCTCATTAGTTGTTGGTTGTGAAATGTGAAGTACTTTATCAATGGTACCCTTTATAAGTACACTTTTTTGGCCCTCATTTGGTTTAATTTGGATAATGGTAATTGTGTATTTTTAGGAGTGAATATTGCGAATGTACATTGCCTTTTTTGTTCACATTACAAGCATTCTTGTATTTGACATTAAAGCTTTTCTTTAATTGCATATATGTTATATTGAATTCTCTTTCTATGTACATGAAGTTTAAGGTACTTTCAATGGCCCGAAAAAGAAAAAGCAATACGGAGCATAGTGATGGGGGTAATGGCAATGGAGATGGTTCTTCTACTACATCTAGAAGAGGTAGAGGGCCCACAAATTGCAATGATCTATTGGAAATGCGAACGAAGGGGAAAACTCTTGACATTTCTTTTGATTCCAAGCTCGAGCCTAAAAAGTATCATTCAAGGTGGATTACCTTTGTGGCATTCACGGCCCGGAGCAAAGTGGACATAATGGAATATGCATCGTGGCCCAAAGTTCCCGAGGAGATCAAGAAGAGAGTGTGGATGGAAATACGGGTATTTTCTTTAATTATAATGCATTGTTTGTTTCTTCTTTCATACAAATGAACCCAAATTTACCTAAATTTTTACTTCTAATTTTCACTGTAGGCATTATTTGTTTTTGAGTCAACCGAAGAACTCGAAACAAAGTGGATTTCTTATGCCGGTAAACGGTGGAAAGATTGGAAATCCTTTTTAGGGAGATATGTACATGGTGACTTGAAGGGTAAGGACCCATGCTTGGAATATAAATATCTCCCTAGGGAGACATGGATTAAGTTCAAGGCTAGCCGCGAGACAGAAGAATGGCAGGTATATTTTTTTAAATTGATTTCTTTCTTCTTTTTGGATATTTATTAATTGCTCAGTTTATAGATAATAATTTTTCATTATATTTTTCTATAGGCAATTCGTGGAAAAGCGCAAAAGAATGCCACTTTAAATGCTTTCTACCATAATTTATCTCGCGGTGGCTACCGACTGCTAAAGAAGCAGTTGCATGATGAGGCGGTGATTGCATCCGGGAAGAAACCTTCAGAGGACGGTCAGTCCGAAGAAGAACGCGAAGATTCTTATTCAGGGCCAGGCCGTCATCTACTATGGAGGCAGGCCCACACAAACAAGAAAGGGGAATACTTCAAGCCGGAGCTGGACGTGTTGGGATGAAAATTGTAAGTTTTGCATCTCTACATTTTCTTATGGTTCAGTTCTTTAAGCTAAGCATATATTTAAAACTATATTTAATTGATCTATTTACATTTCATATTTTCGGCAAAACGTTTAGGACAATCTATGTTCCCGCGAGTCACAAGGGGAGAAAGTTGCAGAGGGTAGGAATGACATTCTTGTCATTGCAACGGGAAAGACAGATCACCCCGGTCGGTATCGAGGCCATTCTACCAGGGCACGCATCACAGAGGTTTTCCCAAAAACAAGGCCGTCGCTGAAAGATGAACTAGATGTAACTAAGCGACAGCTTCAGAAAACCACTGCCCAGCTAGATGAATGTCAAACACAACTGAAGATGATGGTTGGGTTTATCTGTGGTCAGATGGGGACTGACTATGATACAGTCAGAGACACTGTCATCAATAGGGCCAAAGCTCAGAGCGTGCACCCAGAGACCTCCGGAATGGGCCCAGAGATGTTTGAGGTTCATGGTAGCCCTGTTTCCCCTGCGAGCCCAGTTTCTCCTCTTATCCCTACACGTTTGCCTGAGTTGGAGATGCTACATGTTTCACCTACGGACCCGATCACCGCCTCTGACGGGGGTTCTTTAGGCGAATACAAGGTACCTAAAATACATTTATGTCTTTCATTTTTCTATAGAGTATCACTGCTATATATTCTTCTTGGGTAGACTTTTATTTTTCTATTTTTCTTTTAAAATCTTTTTATTATTTATGTTCTTTGCATATGTATTCAAGTATTCAAACACTTTATATTTTTTTAAAAATGAAGTTTATATTTTCCTTTTAAAAATATAATACTTCAATTAAAAAAACTATCAATTTTTTTAATATATTAAACATCTTTCTTTTATTTTTATTTTACAATAATGAAATTTTACATTTATATTTTGGTTTTTATCTAATTAATAAATTTGAATGTATAATTTCATTCAATGGATTGTCACTTCTAATTAATCTCCCTTGAATTTGGTTTCATGATTACATTTGCTTTGTTAAGTTAGACTTAATAGTTGATTAATGTTCATTCGCTTGCCTATTATCTCAGGACGGGTGTGAATGTCACCTGTTCATCTCTGAGGATACGCAAAAGTGGCGTAAGCTTGTGGCCAAGGGAAATATTTATAAGCAAAGAAAGCATCACGGCCGCGAGGTTAGGAAAGGGTGTGCGAGGGTCACAATTAAAATTTCCTATGATGACTTTGCCCCGCTACCATTTCCTGAGGAAGAGGCTGCAACTGTGGGAATGGCCAGATCCTTTTTCGTGGAATGGCCTATACAGTTGATTGAAATTATTCAGCCGGATCCGGTAACACAGGTATATTCTTTCATTTATTTGTGAATTACTTAATACCGTTTTGTATATTTAATGTTATTTCAAATGATTTTAGGTGGATAAAAGTGCCCAAAAGAAAAAAGGCCGGATGAATGATATGGATTATATAAAATCTCCTTCGGCGACGGTTCCGACTGAGATGTCATCCTCATCGACATCTGATCCATTGCAAGAGTTGCAGCTCCGAATGGAGAAAGATTCGGACTTCAATGGCTTCTTCTTTCAAATGACAAGAGAAGTCATAGGTGTGGAGCACCCTATTGCGATGGATCGACAAGATGTTGTAGAATTATTGACAAGAGAAAGCCAGGTCTCAAACTGTTTGATGCAGTTGTTCACCCAGTGAGTTTCCACTTAATTTTATAACCTATTTCTGATTATTATTATATATAGTATGCATTTCATGTGCCTAGACTAACCAATGAAGCCCTTTTTGTAAATTCTTTAGAGCTTTACATGAGTTAGTTGAAAGGAGTGGGAGAAAGGGGATAGGTTTCCTCTCGGCTGATCATGTGACACCCATAGGAAATGATTATGAATATAGGGTTTCCTACATTGCGCGAAACTTGAAGGATCGGAATAAAGAAATGTATCTGGTGCCTTATCTTCAGGGGTAAGTGACACTGTAACCGCTTCTCTAATATTTAAGAAACACTGATTTTAAGATCTGACGTCATTAAATTTTTCGTTTGCAATGAACATTGGATGCTAATGGCCATTAAACCAGTAGAAAAGGTTGTCTACTGGCTTGATTCTTTACAAAATCCACAGAAAGAGGAGGCGGTGGTGCTTATAGATGAGTGAGTTATATATACTAACAACTGTTAGAATGCCTATATAATTTCTAATGCCAATCATATATATATATATCCATATGTTGCTAATTATTTTGGATCCGCTTTCATTTTTATAGGGTGATGTTTAACTATCAAGCTTTCTTAGGATTGCCCAAAAATGTGCATATGCAAACTTCGTGGATAGTAGTTAAGGTAAAATTGGTTCTTATTACATTTTTTACTCAACGTTGTGTTGTATACAATTAGTTGTTTTATAATTAAATCCGTGAGTCTAGTAGCCTAAGTTAGTAGTGTTAGTTAGTCAATTAATTTATTAGTTAGTCACGTTATTTATTGAGGTATTTGATTTATGCATGCAATCCGTGAGTCCAGTAGAAATTAGCTTTGTCCTAGTTATTTAATTAATTAGATTAATATGAATGAAGTTATATGAATATTAAATTTTTTACTCAACGTTGTGTTGTATACAATTAATTGTATTATCTTCTAACTCGTATATTAATATTCATTAGCATAAAAAGCAAACGAGCAATTGGGAGTGTGGGTACTATGTAATGCACTACATGTACCAAATAGCAATAAAATCATCCACATTGGCACTTGAAAAGGTAAATATTTCTCATAACTTACTTAATTTGACTGTATTTCATTTTGCTACTCGGTTACTTTTTAATTTCAAAAACTCTGTTGCAGCACTTCAAGGTCGACCACACTCCATTAAGCAATGTGGATATAGATGCAGTGCGAAAAATATGCGCTAGTTATCTTTTGGAGCATTAGCCATAGTTGAAGGATACTAATTAAACTTGTTCATATTAGAGTTGTACAAATATTTTTGGATATGCCCCTGTATTATAAAAGCGAATTCAATTTGTATATTGGTGATATTTGTATTAAATTTCAAGTTTTAGCAGCATGTTTTGCTTTAAACCAGGTTTTAGCAGCAGGTTTTTAATGCTTTTAATGCGGTTCGGGTGTAAAAAGTGGACACTTTCTACGGCGGTTCAAGGTTGAACCGCAGTAGAAAGTGGACACTTTCTACTGCGGTTCAAACCGCCGTAGAAAGTCCGCTAACTTACAACGGCTGCCAGATAGATGGCGGTTCAAAAAAGCCAATAACCGCCGTTAAAAGCCCTTAAAAACCGCAATTAAAATCCCTTTTTGTAGTAGTGTTAGTTCCATGATAATAGACATCTATCACACCTAAGATCTAACAATTGCACACCGCAATTGAAACCTCTAGCTATTTTGATGAAAATACCCAAACTCATACAATTATAACCAACCATCTGAAGAATTATGCCACTGTTTATCGTACATGACATGCGTAAATAGTTGTTCAAGAAATGAAAAGGGTTCCTAACTAAATGAGTAAGGGAGGAAAAGGAAAGGAAACTAACCCAATGAAAAGGCGATTGTCAGGGACACCTGGAGAATAGCCTTTGTAGTCAAAACATTGAGTTCTGATATAAACCATTCAAAGGGAAGCAGTAATCACTGGGTGCTTAATCCCACCTAAGATCGTAAACGTTAAATACATGGGCATCATTTTAAGTAAATTTTGGTGTCCTCTGCAAACGCTCAATTCCAAAAACATAAAGAACCATATTTAGAAATGAAAATTAAATAAACTAACGGATATTGATTCATGAACATTAACGCCATCTAAGAGGAAAAAAAATTACAAACCTGAGTAATTAAATAATGAAATTCCACTGAATCGACCTCAAAGTCATCAAGAAGCTCAAGAAAGTAGTAAGTATTTTTGACAACAAAGAAATATCCATCACATTAAGATTAAGAACCCCACCAAAAAAGCAAAAAATGTGTAAAATTGAGAATTCATATAACATGGAATTTAATTTAGGAATTATGTTATGATGCTTCTATAATGAAGATGCACTACCTATTCACAGAAGCAAAACATCGAACATCTTCTATGCCTTAAAAAATAGAGGATAAAACCAGCACCAAGTATGACTTCATTTCAGGCATGTAAAAAAATTTGAATCCATAATTATAGAACCATCAAACTATAGCATGAAATCAGCACTGATCTCAAGATGTTATAATGCCAAAGCCCAAGAATTACCATCAAATCATTTTGAAGGATTTTTTCCATTAATAATGATTTTTTAATTATAAATTCCCAAAATAGGGATAATCTTGCTGGAATTCCCGAATTAGAGAAGTCGAAGTTGTGAACTTCGCTTTCTGTGTAAAGGCAGAAAGCGAAGTTCATAACTTCGCTTTCTGTAGGAAGGCAATATTTTGCCTGAAGTCGAAGTTGCTAACTTCGACTTCAGGCAAAATTTTTCTTCCTACAGAAAGCGAAGTTCGGAACTTCGCTTTCTTTGGACAAGACTTGTTACAAACTATTTCTTATTTATCTGCTTTAGAAGACCAGATACAGAAGCACAATGTGTTGATTCGTAATTGCATTGCTCACAGCACGACTGCAACAACTCGATCACTCTCGCGCATCTGCATCAAATGAGAACCAATGTAAGGCGTCAGTAGAATCATTTCTCAGGAGCTCAGGCAAGATAAGATGAGCTAGTTCATTACAGATAAACATTCTTTCACAGAACATAGTAGTTCAATGAGAAAGTAAGATGTAACAAATCTACGAGGAAAGGATCCTGACAATCCATTTACATTGCTGGAAATGGTTAACATCTCAATAGATAGAGTGCCATAAAACTGAAACATCATCCATATTAAGCAACCATTAACCTTATAACTACTCTCAAAAATTGCTTTCAAGCTAAGGTTCCTTGCACAAGCTCTGATGATTGAAGAGAAAACATGTTCCTAGAACCTTCGTTACCCTTTGTTCCGTTGAGTTCTGTTCATGGCAAAGGTTACTGGGTTCTCAAGAAATTTTTCACACAAATATTAGAAGTTGAAGACACACACTAAGAAAACAAGGCATAATTCTTCTCAGCCACACCAAGAGGACATTTCTTGCACCCATTTGACTCGAAAAAATATGTGATGATGAACCATTTCCTCTTCTTAGAAACAGTAAAGTCATTACTCTTTATCCTTCCTAGCATTTTGAAGACTTTGTCCAATGATCAAGAACTTAAACTCATTAGAACTCAGTTACATCTGATTAAAGCCTGCTATACTACAGTTGGGTACTCTACAATTCAAATATTCCATTTCTAGGTGGCATGTGCAACTTCTTCAACATTTCATTCAAAAAGAATAACAATGAAGCCACAGAAAAACATCCAGTCATAACACAGATTCTTGATTGCAATATCAGGAAAAAATAAAAACAGATCATTTTCTTTCCAAAAACCAAAATATTTTTCACCTAAATCGTCGATTCCTGTAACATCAGATCAATACGTTCTTAATCTATACAATTCGGTTATACGCATGAAAACAAATCAATTCAGCTCAGCTTAAACAACAGTTAACGCGTAAACAACAAAGAAAGAAACAGAACCAAACGATTACGCTTAATTCACGTCAAAATAACACTATAACAGCACAAAATTCAGGAAAATCAAAACCCCAGAAGGTACATACTTGTTGGAGCTGAAATTGTTCTTGGACAGGCAAGCTTGGATATCACAAGCCTGCTTCTTACACGGTTCTTTGCTAGGCTACGGCATTTGCTAGGCTGCTTCTTCCGAACTTCGCTTTCTGTAGGAAGAAAAATTTTGCCTGAAGTCGAAGTTAGCAACTTCGACTTCAGGCAAAATATTGCCTTCCTACAGAAAGCGAAGTTATGAACTTCGCTTTCTGCCTTTACACAGAAAGCGAAGTTCACAACTTCGACTTCTCTAATTCGGGAATTCCAGCAAGATTATCCCTATTTTGGGAATTTATAATTAAAAAATCATTATTAATGGAAAAAATTCTCATTTTGAATGCAGTTAATTGATAAGTAAAATATACCAGAAACGATAAGATATCAGAATATCAAAAATTGAGAAGCTGACAGCTTTTGCCCTGACATTTGAGTGATGAATCGAAGAAAAATGATTTTCTAATATATAGAGCTATATACATATATATATATATATATATCTATATATTTGGAGTCTTTGGGATTGAGGGTATAAGCCTTTTCATCTTTCCAACTCTATGGATTCGCATTCCACATCTACCAAAAAAATTATGAGACTTAATTATGGAGATGAAACTCTCGTAAGATGAAAAGCTAAAGGGCAGCAACTGCACTACTTGATGAAAACGTTCAAATAAATAAAATAATTTCCTTAATCAAATCTTACATGCCAGCCAATGTGGCAGTTTGAGGATGCTTTATAGGATGCCACATGAAAGTATTTTAGATAACTATACTTGTAATGTTTGCCTTTTTATATATAGGTAGATATTATGAAAACTCGTCAGCACCCGTTTAGCTTGTGATGTGTTTGGAATCCTTGGGCCAAACGAGTATTTACAAAAAATGGACAGGGAATTCCATTAATAACTATCCGTTTTGATTATTTGGAACAACTTCATGAATTCAGTAGATCTTTTTAGGAGGGCCTAATGACTATAGATCGAACTTAGCCAATTACAGTACGATGGTTGGCTGTTCACGGACTGGCTATCCCTACCGTCTTCTTTTTGGGATCCATATCAGCAATGTAGTTCATCCAACAATAAACTTATATCCAAATTTTATAACTATGATATAATCAAACACCTGAACGAACAAAATGTTGAATTGAATCGTACCAGTCTATACTGGGGGTTATTACTCATTTTTGTATTTGCAGTTTTATTTTCCAATTATTTCTTTAATTAAGAAAGAGAATTAATAAGAATTCTAGGTATTCTCTTAGGGCATTCGGAAGGATATCATCTAATAATTATCCATGACTATTTTTGTCTCTACCACGAACACTTGATGAAATAAAATACGGAGTGAAGTGGGGTAAATGGCTGATACTATTGGAAGAATTCCTCTTTGGATAATAGGTACTGTAACTGGTATTCTTGTGATCGGGTCAATTGGTGTTTTCTTTTAGGGTTCATATTCCGGATTGGGTTCATCCCTATAGTAATCGAATGAATTTAGTTATAGACATGAAAGATTGAGAACTCAGCGAGATTCCCCTCTTTCTTTGTCTGATTTGAGGGGAACAGATCCGTTGAGTTCTTAAGAATCATTCTTTTTCTTATTTTTTTTCGTCTAACTGAAAAAATAGATTTCCTTTTCCGCTGTTTCAAAACCAATAATATTTTTGAAAAATGAGCTTCATTAATTGATTCAGAACAGCCCTTGCCAGTATCTATTGGTACTTTGATTTCAAAGTTAGAAGTAAGAAGGAATCACTCTACTCCTTGGAACCTAAAAAATATATTTTCTTAGGTTCGATCTTTTGTGTAAATACTTTTTTTATATTGATTTTATGTTTATATTAATTGAAAATTTTTATAATTTGATAATTATAATAAGTCCTATTTAAGTAATAAAATTTCCCCTCTTGTTTTATTTTTATTTGCCTACTATCTTATACTTATATTATCTCATAATAAATCGAAAAAGTTTTCTGATACATCCGGAAAAATGAAAAACAAGACTAGGAATCATTGACGAACAAGATATAGAATCATTACTTTTTTGGCACAAAAAAGAGTTTCAAAAATTCCCTTTCTTGTGTCGAAGAATACTCGGAGGGCAAATACTCTCTCCTAGCATTACGCGTTTCCCGCATTTATACATTCTATAGAACTGATTACTTATGTTTAGTATCTAATCCAATTGGATTAGATTTTGAGTCGAAAACAAAATTATTGATATTATCATATTTCAATATAGCAGTAGTAAGATAACCACATCATCCCAATTTGCATAAAAAAAAGTTAAGAGGGGAAAAGCCCCATCCAATAGTTTTCTTCAAAATCTACATATCATATTATGAGTAGCAATGCGGTACACTAAATTTCCAGCACCTCCACCTCATCTAGTTCGAGTAGAAAAAAGCGAAGTCAATAAATCTGCAAATCTAGAAATTCGTTTCAGCCAATTGATCTTTTTCGAACAGTTTCTTTTTAAGAACCAAAAAGACTCGGCTAACCCCCAATTCTTGAGCTCGACCGGTTCAGCGTCAAGTTAGATTTGTTAAACATTGGTTTAAATTTCTCAATACACAATGTACATATGTTAATTTTCTAATCATCGCATAACAAGCTTGTTAGAATATAATTGACATTTCCTTGCTTTAAATTGGTTCGTCTTTTCTAATGGCATTGAATTTTTAAAACAATTAGATCAATTATCAATAAAAAATGATAGGGGATATGTATGAGATTTGTGCGCACATGACCAAGAAAGCTCAAATTGAATTCCAACGACGAAATTCAATTAAGGGGAAGGATGTGACTACCCATATTTTAGACCCAAATTAAAATCGTAAATAATAACAAATTTAAAACTTACCATTGGAATAAACACTTAAAATTTTGATTTGATAAAATAAGATTATTTATAAATTAATAGTTAAATAAAGTAATTTTAAAAGTTATAAAACCAGATAAAACAATTAAAGAGTAAATTCTTATTTTAAGAATTAAGTAAAATTAGTAAAGATAATAATGGTAATAATAATAATAAAGTTAACAATATATATAATGAATAATATTATTATTTATGTAATATATAATACTATTTAAATATATATATATATATATATATATATGAATAACTATTTGTATATAAGGATGTGTAAAAAATACTGTTTTAAAATTTTTATGTGCAAAAATTATTGTTCTAAAATTTTTATGAGTATAAATTATTGATATATTATAATATATTAGTATAAATTTTAGAAAAATAATTATATTATAAAAAATTTAGAACAATAATTTGTGCATGTAAAAAAAAAAATTTAAACAGTAATTTTTGCACACAAAGATTCATAACAATGATTTGTGCATATAAAAATTTTAGAACAATAGTTTTTGCCCATAATAATTTAAGAATTGTAATATTTGCACATAAAAGTTTATTTAGAACTTGTTTTTATTATTTTTTCCGAGACCTTGTATAACTGTCAGAATCGACCCTAAATGGAAATTGACTTATTGCAATTGTGATTGTGAGAATTAATTTAAGCCAACCAATTTAAATGTGCAATACTTTTTTCACACGCGCAATTCTTTAACTCATTTAATTGATACTTTTTTCCCCACTAATTGGAATACTTTTTTTTTATAGAAAATATTACAATTAAATTGTTAGACATGACTTCTCAATTTTGATTTTATTTGATGGTAGCTTCTTCTTTCGCAATCAAAGTTGAAAAGACCAGTCAGTCTTAAAAGATTAAAAGGAATTACATTAGATACTCAATAAACTAATACTCTTTAAAATAATTTTTTCTTTTTTCTGATTCTAACTTGAGCTAATTCAAAAAATTAAAAAAATAATAATATAATAAATTTTTAAAAAGACCCCATACAAATATATCCAATATCATAAAATATTAATCTTCAAAAGTCAAAAATATAAATATCATAGTTGGCCTCAAAGGTTGATTCTACTGGTTGTTTGCTCCTTGGTGGAGTATGCATTGGGATAACAAGGTTTACAAATAAGTGTCACATTGCTAGGGTTCTTCTTGAAAGCATGTTCTTCAAAGTGAAAGATGTATTGGATTCAATGCATAAAGATGAAGAAGACCACCACTTTCTTTCCAGTTTTGGATGAAGATTTGAGAAAGAAGGTAGATTCTTGGTGCAAAGCTGATTTATCTTTGTAAGTGTACATGTGAAGTTGATCCCTTACCTTCTTGTTGAATTTCCATACTAATAAAATGTTGTTATGGGAGTTTTCTGTAAACTTCATCGCGTTGAAACCATTCGTGACACTACCTTTATGTTGTAGATAAACTGGGTATACATAACTTCTCACTATATATATATATATATATATATATGTTTGTTTGTCTTTTCTTGAAAGTTTAATTTAGGTAAATTTCATTTCTAACTTTTATAATTGCATCTAAATGTTCCAATGTTGAATATAATTCTCGAACTGCAACGAAAAATTGTGGAGAGTCGTTGTTGTCTTGATTGATTCTTTTCACATGATTGATTATAAATGTCATGATTCATCTTTACTTTCATCATGAACAAGATTTTCAATCAAACTAGTCACAATTTATTTTCAATTGTAGACCTTTGAACATTCATCATTTTTAACCAAGTAATCCAGTAGATCATTAACATCCATTCTATTGCGATAATCAAGATTTTTAATCTTATTCCCAACTCATGAATGTGTCTTCTTTAAAAGTTATGTTATTTTACTCTCTTGAAACTGCGTCATTACCTGAATGAATTTTGTAATGTCTAAAACATTCTTTAAATCAATAAATTATTTATTTATATATATTTTTTATATTAAATTTCATATTTCATTACTCAAAGAGAGAATTGTTGATACAATTGTAAATAATTTGATTTAATAACAATCAGATACAGACAGTTAAAAATAAACTAAATCAAACCTATACAGATCTAAGCAAATAGTAATCCGTACATAGCTAATTAACTAGTAGAAGAAAAAATTGCTATCGCGTTGGAAAAATCACGTACTGAAGTAGGAATCTGATATTGAATCTGCCACTAATCTTCCGATGAAAGCCCCAAGCCAACTGAATCTTCACTTGATAATAAATACCAATTTATTTATATGGGGGAGAAACTTCTACTTATTTGGGGAGACGATATCTCTCACTATGAGATAATAGAAAACTCCTGTCATGGAAGACAATTATAAACTAAATAAAAGATTATAGAAAAGAAATATATTTCCCCCATCTCCAATCCATGGGAGAGTGGAAAGAAAATTAGAGAATATAGAGGCTAGGGTTTGAAAGGAAGAGAGGAAGAGAGAAAAATCGTAATAATAAATTATTTATTGATTGATTCATAATAAATGTCTAAATTAATAAAATTTATGATTCCAAAATTATTAATTTGTAGAGATTTTACTGTACTTATTTTGTTTTAATGGAAGAGTCCCATATAAAAATTCAAAGTTCTTATTCAAGATGTTTTACTATATATTTCATTGCTATTATTGTTCTATATGATCCACAATTTAACTTACTTTAAAAGAGTAAAGCAGTAGAAAAAATAGTCATAAATTACTTAATTTATTTGTTTACATTCAAACTCATAAAGGTTTTATATTCAACACATGATTTGTTGTTGTTGTTCTATGTAAACTACTGATGTATTGATGTATTATGTGTTTCATAATAAAAATAATAGATCCTATAATACTCTTTGGTGTATCACATATCGTGTATAGACATATTCTTTAGGGTAAAGTATGAAAGACCCCCTCGTGGTTTGGAAAACATACCAATCACCCCCTCATGCTTTTAAAAACCTACGAACAACCCCCTTCTGGTTTGTTTAAGTTTGTATTGGTTAACTTCTCCGTTAAACTTAACAGTGGAAGGGTTATTTGTGTCATTCTAACTTACGATTAATTATTTGTTTATTTTTACATTTTCTCGAGCCCTGATCCTACCGAACTAAAGTGCCTGCTTCCCTTGTCAAAATCTTCCGCCGCCAACACTCGGTCAAAACCCACCACTGTTGATGACCTCCTTCCTCTAAAAACCTACTTGCCTGCATCGTTTGTTCATCAAACAACAGTCACCATCCATTGCCGTCATCACTAAGAACAAAAGGCTACCTCTTCAAGCTTGTACGGACTATCACCACCAACATCCGCTGTCACCGACACCCCTTTCAAAACTCACAATCTTGGCGACCTCCTTCCACATGAAAACCCAGCTGCACACATAGTCGGTCGGGAGTATGAAGTTATGAAATTCGCAAGCTCTTTGAAATGGTCAAACAAAAAAGACAGTAGTTTAATCAAATAGAGGGTTGACGAATTTCTGTATGGAAAAAAGCGATAGGAAGATGATATTGTTTGTGGAATCTTTTAATTTTTGATTCTGAATTTGCAAATGGAACTGGCTTACTGAATTTTTTCTAATTATTTTAACTTGAATTATTGTTGTTATTTTTTTAGGTTGGTGTGAAATTGTTGTCCGATATATTAAATTTTATTATTATTATTATTATTATTATTATTATTATTATTATTATTATTGGTTTTTGTAGTTGACTATTTTACAGTTTTGGCATCCATGTTCGTCAGGTCCCCCGGGTACTGCTGCTGTGACTGGGTGCTACTGCTATGATGTTCTCGTTTGGGGTGCTACTGTTGTGACGATTTCATCTGGGGTGACGCTTTGATGTTCAATTTAGTTGGAACTCAAATATGCTAATCTAGACTTTGATTGATAAGAAGTTATCTAAATTTAATTTATTTCCAATATCAAAACCGATTTGAATGAATTATAAAAAGTTTATAAAACTTAACCATCACTAAATATTGAATAAACATGGAAGATCAATGAAGAAGAATGAAAGAAAAGGAAACATGGAAGATGAACGAAGAAGAATGAAAGAAAAAGAAAGAAGGAAAAAGAAAAAGAGATATGGGTTCATTAGCTTTAAAAAAAGAAGGAAGAAGATGAGTTTTAGATTAAACCGTAATTTATATTTGTATTAATTAAGAGTAAGAATGTCATTTTATCATTTGTGTGAAGGATGTATATGTAATTTTATAAAAAGATTTTTAAAAAAAATGTTGACCCCTTAATTTGACCGTAAAAATGAAGGAAAAGTTAACATATACAAATTTAAACAAACTAGAGGGGGGTTGTTTGTAGGTTTTTAAAGCATGAGGGGGGTGATTGGTATGTTTTTCAAACCACAATAGGGTGTTTTGTACTTTACCCTATTCTTTATCATATTTTCAAAATTTTATTTTTTATAGTTTTGAATATTATACTAATTCTTTATTATTTTCAATATACATTTTTACTTTTCAATTACACTTTTTTACATTCTCAATACAGTTTTCAAATTTAAAAATCATTTTCAAACTAAGTTTTCAAAACCCATTAAAAGAACGGGATTGGTCATTAATGTCTTGCTTGTCTCTACAAAAGAAATGTATTGCATATAAAATAAAATAAAAAAAGTAGTGGAACAAAATTATCGATTATATCTATTTTAATAAGTATTGCATGCATGTAAAAAGAAATATTCTCTCTTTCTATTAAAAAAAAATAAAAATACCTAGCTATGATATATCTAGTTTAGTGTATTTAAAAAAAAAAAGAAAAAATAAGAGAGAAATGCCCATGTTCAGGTAGTGGAGTCTCCTGTTAGACGATACATCTATATGATAGATACTCCCTCAAATGTATATACTTTCTCCATTTTATTAATTGAAAGAGTAATTTTAAAAGTGTATTAATTTTTATAGATTTTGAGGTACAATATCTTCCCTTCCTAATATAATAAAATATGATTGATAATTAATTCACATTTAAAAGAAGATATTAGTAAAATAAATGGACACAAATTAATGTTGTAAGTTAAAATCAAAATAAATTGCACATTACCCAGATCAGATTTTTTTTTTTTTTAATGATCTGAATATTAAGAAAGAATAAAAATAATAAATAAAAAACGACATCCATGTAACTGTCAAGTGCCACATGCATGTCAACGTGTCCACTAGCCGGAGCGCCATCGCACTCCCTCACCGACACGTAGAAGCCCCACACAACTTCAAAGTTGAAAGCTCAAGAATGAAGAAAATTAAGAAAACCCCAGAACATTTCCACAAAGGAATCAATATTAAAGAGCCCTCACTTTACTTTGTTTCTTGCGAATCGGAAAAAAATAATAATAATAATTATGGCTTTAGAATGGATAATGTTAGGCTGCGCCGCCGCGGTAGAGGCGGCGATGGTGTTGCTGCTGACGCTTCCGGGACTGGATCACCTACGCGCTGGTCTTATCTCCATGACACGGTACCTCTTGAAGCCGTTTCTGACGGTGGTTCCGTTCAGTTTGTTTCTGATGTTGGATATTTACTGGAAACACGAGAATCGGCCGAGTTGCAACTCGCCCGGCTCGTGCACCCCGACCTCATGTTTTATTGGCTGCTTTTCGCGGTGACCCGTTTGGTTGTTCGAGTGGAGCTGTTGAATCAGAGGATAGAGAAGATGAAGGATGAGTGAGTGATCGAGCGACCGGCCTCACATTAACTCGTCCGGCGGAGTTTCTCTCTGTCTGAATCTCTTACATGTACCAAGTCAATTACAATTATAAATGGATAGTTGTATTTATTTCACAGTGGTATTGCATTGGAATATATGCATTATGCAACAAAGATAGTTATATTACCTTTTAATTACAATTATACTTTGCTTTGTGAGACTCATTAGGATTTCTTCTCTTTTTTCTTTTTTTTTTCTTTTTTTGTTTGAAATTTTATACTCGTTCTCTTCTATTATTAGAGTCAAATATGGAAAAAAAAAAAACAAAAAAAATTTCGTAGAAGAGTTTAATTTAAATTTTTTACTCCTCATACCCTTGTTAATATAATTATATATAGCATATAACTAATTCATATTAAAAAATTAAAGACATAAATAAATTAAATGATAGGTGTTATATCGAAATCTTTCAAGAGCACTAGTGAGAGAAAAATGTGTTCTTCAATATCCCAAAAAATTTTTAAAAAATAAAGCGGGATTTTTGTGATTTAATTGAGTGGGCATAGACTACAAAATTATATCTCGAATTTACCAAATTCTATGAAATTCTATCGATATTCACCATAAAAATCTTATTAATTAATGGGTAAATGAGAAACGATTACATTTTTAATCCTTTGTGTTTAAAATTAACTTTCAAACCTGATACATTTTGATTTTGTCTCTTTGGTATAACATTTTTCCATTTATACATACGATCACAATTTTTGTATTTCTTATTAACTTATAACTACACGTACCAAAGATTTATTGAAACCAAAGCCCTCAAGCTTTTAAACCTTTTCTTTGGGCTCGAAGCCAACACTAACCGCTAAACTGATTTCTCGCATGTCGGGGATCGAAACCCATCTGAGATAAGAGAAATGTTGATTTTTCATATGTCATGAGTTCGAAATTCACCCGAAGTAAAAAAAAAAAAAATGGAATAGAGTTAGGTCAAACTAAAAAAACAAAACAAAACAAAAACCTTTTGTTGAAACATCCGGACCGTTTGGTAAGGGACTTAATTACTTACACGTGTGTCCATAATAGTTACACTGCTCTTTTCCTTTCTCCAGGGACGCCTTATTGTTCCCGTTATCCTTTTCCCCTCTCTTCTTTTATTCCAGTTTCACTTTTTCAGCAGTGTTTCTCCATTTCTCCTTCTTCTTCATTTCTTGCATTCTACCGGTAAGCTTCTTTCTTTCTCCCATTCAATAGTCTGTGTTTCTTCCTTGAATACTGCTAACTTTTTTCCTTTTCTTCTTCTTTTTATTTTTTTATTCTTTATTCTCACTAATCCTTATCTTCTTCCTTCCCCAAGATCCCAAAGCAACTCAAAAAATCCCGCCAGCCATCGTTCACCACCAGGGCTTCCCTTGGTGGCGGAGAACCCAAGAGGGACAACTCGCTCGAGCTCGCTAGAGATTTGGTTCACCGTACGAGTGGTAAATTTTTTATTTTATAGTTAATAATATTGTATCATTCTTAATATTAATTTTTATATTTTTACTATGATCTTCACATTTAGATTATCTTTTTTAAAAATATGCTTAAAGAAACTTTTTTTTTTTTTTTTGGATGAGCCAATGTGCGTGCCCTTTAATTCTTATTTTGTCAACTTTTGTTATATTATAGAGTAAATTGACAACGTTCTCCTTCCTTATTTTAGTTCAAATTCTCTTATCTAATTTATGGTGTTTTAGTTAAATTTACTTTATTAGTTGATGGTTTCGATCTAATTTATCGTATTTTATTCTATCGAATTAAGGGTTGAAGGGAGAGTATGGGAATGGGAAATAGATTTTTCGCATTAATTCCAATTAATGTTTTTTGGATAAATTAAGTTAGAATAAATTTATTAACTTTGATATAATTAAGAAAACGGATTCATTATTGTTAATTATTTATTATGAATTCAACCATTAGCTTGCGTGTTCATTACTAATTCGTGAAGTTGATTTTTTTTTTTCTCTCTTTTATTTTTACACACTCTTCCTCTTATTTTTGTATCCTTACATTTTCAGACCAATAGAAGATAAATGTACTACACTTACAATTTTGGAAATGTTAGCAATTAGTTTGTAATGGTGTTGGTTGCTGGAAAAATTTCCATTAGCTTGATGAAATGGAATAAAAGAAAACAATGACTTGTGTTACTTAACAAACAGGTATATTTCAGTATAAATCGTCGAACTGAATTATCTATTATTCTATCTTATTTTGGTTTGTCAATGATTTTAACAAAATCAGATGATGCAATGTCTAATTTACGAACCAAATATTGAAGAATTAGACAAAGTGTTCTAACTGTACCATACATATGTTGTCTGGAATGGGAAAATCAGAAAAAATGAGTGAGAATTCACCAATTTTAGTAGACTCAAAATATCATAACATCCGTAGCAGAAGTGTTTACATCAAGGCCACAAAAACGACCAGAGTTTCCTTTAGAACAGATTTATCAAGTAACACCTTTTGCGCAATGTTCTCAATTTGTTGATGCTACATATAATCGAATCAGTTAAGTTCTCTAAAATTTCTTTATTTAAATAATGATAGCATAAATATCCTAATAGTTATTTCATTGAAAATGAAATATTTGTTATCTTTTTCAGATCTGTTATGTGGTGTAATACATGTTTTTCTTTCACGTGCTATCCAGAAATGGAAGTACTTGCAATAATTTGTTGTTGTCAATGAAGAGTATTTTATTTGATTTAAAATACACATAATCAACTATTGTAACTACAAGTTTTATAGAAGCACATTATGCTAAAAATATGACTTCTTTATGCATACAAACGTAGACATATGATTATTAGTCTATGAGAAGACTTTTTACAAAATAAAGCATCTTACATGATTGTTAATTTCTACAATATCCCTTTGATATTGGGATGAGACCAAGGTAGTCAGTATCGGGATACCACATAGGATCGTTTTGGGGAGTAGGATCGGGATCATATGCAGGATCGATAGGATCGTATCGTAGGATCGTAAGACCCACCAAAAATGGGTAAAATTGATCATACAAGCCCATATTGTTTGTATATATCATAATTGCAATATTAGAATACCTATACATTGGATCTATATGCAAAAAAGCAATAATAAATTATAACGTAATACTTTGAGACTATAGTTGTACAATCTAGTAGGTTTTTGAACTCTAGTTCAATAAACTAAGGGTTACTTAAGTAACCACTAGACTACGAACAAAGATATGAAATGATTGTGTAAAAAAAATATATTGAACCTTAGATTTATAATGGATATTTATAATAAAAAAAAGTATCGCCACAGGATCGCTCGTAGGATCGTAAGATCCTACAATCCTTTGTAGGATCCTAAAGATCCCATGGGATACTGCGTATAAAAGGATCCTATGGGATACTGTATCGATTACCCCTTCCCGGATCGTAATATCGTAGGATACTACGATACGTATCGGGATACTGACTACCATGGATAAGACTATCAGTAATCATCTTTCATGGTAAAATTCTTTTCTTCTTCTTTCCTCTTTTATTATCTTGAAAATTAATTAAACACATTAAACAATTATAATTAGTTGCTACTATAACTAGTTGCTACATTTTATAACCACTAACAGTATGATCTTATCACATAAATATTTATTAGGACATGGTTTAATAGTCTCATTATCAATCTCACAGGTTAAACTACTGCAATTATGATTATTGAAAAGGCTTTAATGTGTAAAATGTATTTGAATGTTATAAAATTTGTATTCTTTCTAAGAAATATATTATATTTCTATAAAATCATAATTCCATGCATCTCTATGGCAAGGTAGTCAGTATCGGGATACCACACAGGATCGTTTTGGGTAGTAAGATCGGGATCCCATACAGGATCGATATGATAGTATCGTAGGATTGTAAGACCCACCAAAAATGAATAAAATTGATCATACAAGCTCATATTGCTGTATATATCATAATTGTAATATCAGAATACCTATAAATCGGATCTATATGCAAAACAATTAATAAATTATAACGTAGTACTTTCAGACTATAGTTGTACCAATAGTTGTATTGTTAGTTTGTAATCAATTAATGTGTAACTTGTGTATGTAACATAAGCAAAAACACATTAAATCAATCTAAATACAACATTCATAAGATTGCTCTCTTTCAGTTGATGATGCAAAATATAAGCCAAAAGGCTTAAAAATAGAAAATTACATGTATCCCGGCAAGATTTGAACTATAGTCTAGTTGTTGGATAAAAGTGAATTGATTACTTAACCACTCACTAAACTAGAGACATAAATATGAAAATTGTATGTAAGAAAAATTATTGAATCGACGATTTATGATGATTTAAAAAAAAAAATGTAGGATCGCCATAGAATCGTAGGATCGAAGGATCCTACGATACAGATTGGGATCCTAAAGATCTAGTGGGTCATTTTTACACCAAAATAACCAACTCACTTTTGATTGAAATTCAGTATAATGTATGAGTACGGTCGTCTCCTCAGGGAACAGGATCAACTATTTTCTTTCCAATTAATTCGTGAATAATGTTTTAAATGGCTTGCATCCAGAACTTGAACAGACAACTTTTAATTAACACAACTTTAACACTTAAAATTCCACTAATGAAAACTCCAGCAACGAATGAATTCGCACGAATTAAGTAATACGTTCATTGACTCAAAAATATGCTTACAAACATAAATCAATCAGTTATGGTTACCGGCGACGCGCCATGCATAACCTCATTCCCTCTTATTTTTCTGATTGTTAGAATGACGCATCTCTAACTAATCTCCTAATTAGCTAGTAACCTAGAGAGAAGCTCTACTAGATTAACCAGCTAACAGCTTTAAGAAAGAAGGGAACCTGATTTTAGCCAAAGACTCTGACGCAGGGCCATTCGACTACCCTATTATTCTCTAGGTAGTCTTACCACCGATCGAACTCAAAGAGGACACCTCAATTTACCCGATTGGTTTCCCATTATTACAGTTTAACTTAGTGTGATCAGTACCTAAGAAACCCTGTCATAATGCTTGATCTATCATAGAGAATAATAAGAATTTCTATTCGTAAACTGAAAACCTGTTTAGGTCTCATGTACAACTTAATTCAGTGCTCATTACATCATTGCTATAGAAAAGAATCTAGCCACTTACCATACTGACAAAGACTGGAATTAAAAGATTAATCATACTTGAGACAAAATTATGAAAAAGAAGATAAAATGAACTAGAATTAACCTTCAGAACTTAAAGAACGAAAACAAGAACGTCATATGTACACTAGGTGCATCTACCGAAAACTACTGAATGAAAATACAAGATACCCGTTTCGAAGTTCTGAACTCGCTTCAATGCAAATCCACTTGCGGACATCTAAAAAATTACAGAGAAAAAACAAAGAGACTGTCTAAATTCTTGGCAGAAAAGTCCCGAGCTTTTAATCAAGCTCTCTCATACTATTTATATCCGAAAGAAAAACTGAAAAACAAACTGCAGCCATCATGGAACTGCATCCTCCAACTCCTCTGACCGTCCGTCAACTTCCTTCATCCGTCGGAGGTTTCTCTTCAATCCTCCAAGTAATTCCTTTGTCCATAGCGAGGCTCAACTTCTCATCTGTGATCCCAATCCTCTCTGGTCGTATCTCGAACTGCGCTTTAGTAACTGCTCCTGAATCTCTTCCGAGTGAGAGATAGAGTTTCACTTATTCTCCGCTTCTGGCTCTTAAAGAAACCAACTTCAGCCAAACTGCTGCTCACGTGTGGTACTTGCCCCATCATTAAGTAATCTGCACAAAACACCCCAAATAAGTGCAGAAATATCTGAAAGGCCCCTGAACTTCTAAACAATTATGGCACAAAATTCTGCCTTATCAAGATCCCATGGAGATCCTACATATAAAAAGGATACTATGGGATCCTGTATCGTTTACCTCTTCGCGTATCGTAGGATCGTAAGATACTACGATACGGATCGGGATACTGACTATCATGCTCTATGGACTTTATTGTGATATTTGTCTACTTATTTTCCTTGCTTTTTAAATGAATTACAATAATAAAGTTGTTCTCAAACATTCTACTTGCTTCATATATTAGTCTTAAAAAAACGATGTGAACATTAAGGCTCCATTTGGACAAGTACTTCAAAAACATTTTTAGTGTTTTAAGAGTATAAAAAGCTTAAAAATGGTATTTGGACAAGAAATTGCAAAATGTTTTTAAAAAATAATTTTAAGTAAAATGTTTTTAAAGTACACTTTTTGAAATACATTTTAAACATGTCTTATAAAATACTTAAAAAATTTTAAAGTCATTTTAAGTTAAACTTGCCGATTCGCCTGTCTTGCCCTCAATCCGCCCCAAACCCCGGACCCACCATCTGCGACCTTGGCTCCGTCGTTGACCCGGGTCCCACCCCCTGGACCTCTGCTCCATCCTCGACCCCGGTCCCACCCTCTGCGACCTCAGCCTTGCCCCCGATCCCGGCCCAGCAGCCCCGCCCACATTTCGACCATGGCCCCACCTCGACCTCACCCCACCCCGACCCCACCCCCGTTCCGACCTCGCCCCTGACTTTGAACCTAACCTGACCCCTACCCCGACCCCAGACCCAGACCTAGCCCCAGACCCCAACCCCGAACACGAACCCAGCCCCGACCATGGCCTAGGCCTTGACCCCGACCCCTACTTGACCCCTGCCCTGACCTCGAACCCGACCCTGACCACGGGCCCGGACCCAACCACTCCCGATCCCGGACCCGACCTCGGCCCAGACCCCAACCCCGACCCCGACCCCGACCATGCCCTTGCCCCAACCCTCTCCCCGGATCCGACTTTTCCCTAGCCCTTGCCCACCCAATAGAAAAAAAAAATGGTTTATATACCGTAAACTTAATTTTTATATAATTTCCCGCATCAAATATAATTTAAATTTTTTTTTGTTAAATAGTTGTCCAAACATCTTTTAAACTATTTTTAACTCAAAAAATATTTTTGTAAAATAGTTGTCCAAACTCATATTTCATTAAAAAAAACTTCAAAAACATATTTTATAAAATGTTTTTGAAAAAAACATTTATGCCTGATTTTAACGTTCCTATCTATGTTTGCATATTGTTATAAGTTCATCAATTACTTAATCAACTTTCATATGAAAACAGAGCTATGAAGATCAACACATCCAGACAGTATATATGATTTTTTATAATATTTATAATGGAGTAGAACATAGAAGGTCGCATGCAAAGATTCAAAACACAATCACTGATAGTTATGGACAAGAAGAGATATATTAAATGTTTTTTTCCTTTTTTATTCTGGAATAAATAGACATTGGTGTTATGTGAGGGGATTAAGCAGTGGAGCTCATGAGAAGTTGGAAGAATTAATACAAAGTACTAAAGGATCTAAAATCACGCAAGATAGTTCTATGATTAGGTCAAAAAATTATCCATTGATGTTGCATCATTTTTTCACTTAATCATAGAATTACCTTGCATGATATTAAATCCTTCAATACTTTGCATTAATTCTTTCAACTTCTTAATACTGCATGTAACACTCATGTCCATTCATTTCTGAATAAAAAATAAAGAAACAATTGTTATATTTCTTCTTGTATATGTTTATGCCTGTCAGTGATTGCGTTTTGAATTTGTGCTTGCGACCTTCTATGTTCTTTTCTATTATAAATAATTTTTAAAAAACATATGCCTTGCTCCAATGTGTTGATCTTCATAGTTTCCATTTTCATATGAAAGTTCATTAAATAGTTGATCAATTTTAACAATGTGCAAACAAAGAGTCTTGGGGAAGTTAAAAACAAGTATAAATATTTAATGTTTATTTCGCTTTTCCATAATACTAATTTTTGAAATAAGCAGAATGTTTGAAAATAATTTCATTTAAAAAGCACAGAAAAATATATAAACAGCAGAAATAAGACCAGCACAATAAAACGATAGAGATTCATGGAGGTAAGATCTTATAGATCATATATAATATTTTTTTGGAAAAAATAGTTTTCTTACAAGATTCAGAAATATTTTATATACTAAAGTCTTTAATAAGTTGCTCAGCATGTGTGATTTGAAGATTAAATAGGATAATATTATTAAACCTTGTCTCAACAGATATTTTTTTAATACAATTTTGTTGTTAAAAAGTACATAACTAATATAATTGTTTAATGTATTTGATTTATTTTTAAAGTAATGAAAGAGGGAAAAAGAAAAAATATTTTTTTTATCGTGGAAGGTGTTTACTGATAGTCTCATTTCCAATTTAAAAAACATATTGTGATCATTATCGGGTAAATAAAGTGTTTCATTTTGCAAGAAATCTTCCCATAGACTGAGAATCATAAGTCCACATTTGTATGCCTAAGGAAAATCATCCTTTTAGAATAATGTGCTTCTACAAAATTTGTTGTTACAATAGTTAAGAATGTATATTTCAAACCAAATAACTTACTCTTTATGAGAACTACAAATTCTTGCAAGTGTTTCCTTCCTAGGTAGCACGTGAAGGAAAAATATGTACCAAACTGCATAACAAATCTAGAAGAGATAACAAATAATTTATTTTCATTGAAACAATTATTAGGATATTTATGTTGCAATTATTAGAATAAAAAAACATTTAGATAACCTAACTGATTCCATTATCCATAGCATCCGCAGATTGAGGCAATTACGCAAAGGGTGTACTTGATAAACATGTTTTTAGGAGAACTCTTGTTGTTTATTTGTGGCCTTAATGTAAGCACTTTTGTTGAGGATAATTTCATATTTTGAATCTGCTAAAATTGGTGAGTTCTCACACATCTTTCTGATTTTTCCTCCCGACAACATATGTACGGTACAGTTGGAGTACTTTGTCTAATTGTTCAACATTTGATTCGTAAATTAGACATTGCATCATCTGATTCTGCTAAAATAATTAACAAACGAAAATAAAAATAAGATAGAATAATAGATACTTTTGTTCGACGATTTGAACTGAATTTACCTATTTTGTCAAATAACACAAGTATTTCTTGTCTTTTATTCCATTTCATTAAGTGAATGAGTCTTTTAGCGACTAACACTATTTCAAACCAGTTGCAAACATTTGGTTGCAAGTCTGGTAAATTTATCTTTGTTGGCTTAAAAGTAAAAATAAGAGGAAGAGAGGGAAAAAAAATCAACTTCATATATCAGTAATGAACAAGCAACCTCAAATGTGCCAAAACCTTGGCATGCATTTACTATATATCATATATATGTGTTGAGAATTAGTAGTATTTGAAATTGTTTTTCCATGTTTTAGTCAATGGAAAGTCTGAACTCGCCTAACCCATGTTGGAGGTGGATCCAAACTTGATATGTAGGGTTTCGATCGATCAAAGTTATTTTAATTTAGAAAGATTCACCTTTGATTTTCCTAACCACGATATTTAAGTTTTAGTGAAAATTTTGTGATGACGATGGTGAATTGTTGCGTTGGAGGCTATGGTGATGGAGTTAGTGATGAAGGGAAGGCAAAAGGCCCCTGAATGTGAGGGGAACACGGGGACATACAATTCCCTCAACCTTTTGGATGGATTGGTCTGTTGCTGAAAGGAGGAGCCAGTAAAGAGCTGTAGGAAAAACGGTGTGACGTGGTGATGACGTGGAGTTTGATGACATGTACTAATAAATATGTATTATGTGACACTCGTTTGATACCATAGGATTATAATTATCTTATGTGAAGAAGGATAATTATAATTACTTAATAACGTAAAATCTATTTCGAGCCAAATAAAGATGGAGGATAAATTTAGACCTTGTACAAAACATTAAGGGTAGATTTGCACATTTGCCATATATAGAAAATTATTATATGTGTGTACGGGCTGAGAACGAATACGAACGTTCACGAATAAGCTCGGGATCGACTCGTTAAAAGCTCGGTTCGAGATCATTTATTTATTAATAAACGAACACGAACAAAATTTTAGGTTCGATTAATAAACGAACAATAAATGAACAAAAGGGAGCTCGACTCGATTATGTTCGTGAACAGCTCGATAAGAAAAAACAATTTTAAGAAGGATAAAATACATATATAATTTATCATTCATACATATAATATGAAAATACATTTGGTGCAGTGGTAAGACATCAAAATGAGAAGTAAGGGAATTAGGGTTCGAATCTTTTCAAGGCCAAATTTATTTTATTTCACAATTTTGAGGTGAATTTCACCCAATCCCACATCAGAAATGAGAGAAGATTTGGGATTAAAATTCCTTATAAATAGATGAGCATGACACTTAGGGCTGAGAACGAACATGAACAAGCTCGGCTCGGTTCGATTAATAAATAAACGAACACGAACAAGATTTTAAGCTCGATAAATAAATGAACAATAAATGAACACGTCAAAGCTTGGCTCGGCTCGGCTCGATTAATAAATAAACGAACATGAACAAGATTTTAAGCTCGATAAATAAATCAACAATAAATGAACACGTCAAAGCTCGACTCGGCTCGGCTCGGCTCGGCTCGTTATCACCCCTATGTGTAGTACTCACTCGAGTCACTCCCCCTCAAAATTTTAGCGTAACGGATTCATATCAATAGTGTTTCGTAAACTTATTTTCTATTTGCAACAAAAGAAGTTATATCATGCAAACATTATATGTATTAATAGAAATTATGTAACATGTATTATTTTATGAATGAATTGTAATTTTTCTGGTCAAAATGTTTATAAAATAAATGGTATAGACCAATAAAAATAAAGTATCATAAACTAAACTCCCTATTTATCAGCATTTCTACAATAAGATTGCATCGTTGTTGTTTAGTTATGAAGGTTGCATAACCTATGCTTATATAATGGTTAGTGAATATATAGAATAATTTCCACATTTAAATGTAGGGTGAATTACATATACCTCATAATTGGGTTAGAAACCAAAAACTTCCCTTAACCAAAGGTTAAATTTTCCCATTAAGATTTGGGTAAGTTACAAAATGTCACGTGGAATTTCGATGGTCTTGACTAGGGATGGCCACGGTTCCGGTTCAACCCTGAACCGAACCGGCGGTTTCAGGACCCGAATCGGAACTGTGGCCCATGGTTCCAGAATCAGAACCGGACCCACATAAGGAGGTTCCAGTTCCCCTTTGAAAGAACCGGGAACCACCGATTCCCTAGTTAAAGTGCTAAAAATGTATAACAACTTCATCTACTTTCTCATTCCTTATATTTTTCTTATTATTAATATTATATTGTATGTTTATTTTTCTATAAAATACGTAATTATATAATAATATAATTATTTTATACTGCATATATTATAATAATATATAAACTGGTGGTATAATTTACATTAAGTATATTATTAATATAGGTAAATATTAAATTAAATTAAAGTTTATACAAATATAAACTAATTATTGAATTAAAATTACTTCAATTTGAACGAAATCAGAATCGGAACCTTGATAGAATCGGAACCGGTGGTTCTGGAATCGTACAGGAACTGGAACCGGCGGTTCCGGAATTAGAACCGTTCCTCCAAGGTTAAGGTTCCAGTTCCACTTTCCAAATAACAGAAATCGGCAGTTTCGGAACCGTGGTCATATCTAGTATGGACGAGTCACTTATTAAAAATCCCAAAAACCATCTGTGGGTCCAACCAATCCTGAGCTGGCGCTTTGGACTCGGGTCAATTGGTGATGTCATTCGCTATTGTTCAATAAATTAAAACAAATCGTTAGTATGTTGTTAAGCATCTATACCACGTTGTACATATCATGGCATTATAGTCCCAAACTGAAACTCGAGCAGCATTTGAGTTGCTTTCAACTAATATTACTACCAGTTGTTTCAAGCCAGATTAAAGCGTAAATAAAAAAAATTTAATCTTTTTTATTTATTTTCTACACATGTTAATGTGTGTGATTCTCATTATAAGTAAAAGAAAATAACTTAAATATTTTTAAATTTTGGATTTTAATTAATTTGAGGAATGAAATGAACTTTTTCAAATTGAGCAACCAAAATGAGATGATAGGTTAAGTTGATAGCTTAAGTTAAGAGACAAACAATTGGCCTGTTCTTTTTGTTTCGTTTTGAAAATAGTTTTTGTTTCAACAGTAAATTTAATATATTATATTCTATCATTTTCAATATAACTTTTTACTATTCAGCATTTACTTTTTACATTTTCAATACAATTTTTACATTATAAAACTATTTTCCAAAACTTGTTTTCAAAACCGTTTTCAAAACGTTCAAAAAGAATAGGCCCAATGTGATTTAACTTTTCATAAAATGATACCTATACACTGTCTTTTCTTTTTTCTTTCTTTTTTTTTTTTTCCTTAAAAAAAATGGAAAAAATATTTTTTAAAAAAAACATTTTTGGTGGAAGTTTAGTTAGATACTATTTCAGACAATTACTGTACTATGGTCATGTCATAATATTAAATCGTGTAGTCACTTTCTTGGGTGAATAATAGTGATGGCAATCTCTGACACGACACGAATTCGATAAGATATAAGCGGGTTAGAGTTGAGTCTTGACGGGTTCAGGAGTTATATGGGTCGATCCGAATAGCACGAATAATTAAACGGGTAGGGTTATGGTTGAAAATATTAACACGTGAACCCACCAACCTGAACCCGACACGAGAAACTTATACTACAACATGAAAACACGACAAGAACACGAAATGTCCACAGGTTAAATAGGTCAACACGAATAACACGAATAATTAAACCGGTAAGGTCAAGGTTGAGGGTGTCGACATGAGAATCCGAACCCGATAACCCGCACATAACACGAATTGCCATCCGCTACTGATAATGCAACCAATGTTACGCAACGTTGACTATTCAGAAGTTACAAACATAAAACACAGTAGTAAGTCATAAAATACGGCTTAAAGATTTGTCCGATTGAAATTATATAGAAAAGGTTTCAAATGGGCGACCAATCTTAATAATTTCGTCAGATTCATATATTATTTGTCGCCACCAAAACGTCTCTTTCGTCGCTGAAAGTTAGTCACGGCCTCCATAAAATCTTGTTCTCCCAAATCAGGAAAAAACTTGTCCACGAAGTGAATTTCAGCGTAAGCCATTTGCCAAAGCAAGAAGTTGCTTATTCTTTTCTAGCCACTGCTCCCTATGACTAAGTCCGGACAGGAAAATTCCGGGCACTTCGACAACGTTTGCAGCTCTTTCTGGAAGGAATTCTCATTGATCTCTTTCAGCAACATTTTGCTATTCTGAACTTTGGTCGCAATTGCTTTTGTCGCCTCAAGGATCTCCTGCCTTCCGCCGTAGTTCAGTGCCACCACAATATGGGGTCCTTTGTTTGTTTTCGTCATCGCCTCCGCCATTGCTATCTGCTTTTGAAGGGACTCTTGAAGCTTTGAAGTGTTGCCAATTACAGATGCGCGTACCTACCATCTACCAGAAAGGGAACAAAAAAATGATCACACGGGACGAGTCACGTTTAGAAAAAGAGTCGTACTTCTAAAACCGAAAAAAAAAAAAAAAATTTACTCCATGGCTGTGTCAAGAGCCGGACTTGCCACCTCTTCAAACAGACTCATCAAGTATTCAACCTCTTCCTGTTCAAAAAAAGAAGAAAAAAAAAAGAAAAAGAAAAAGAAAAAGGAAAAAGATGTAGAGCCAACATGATCTTCTTATATAACATCGAGATCCTCTTGTAAAAAAATAGTGGCATACATAATTAACTAAATAGTGCCAAACATTTGAGTTATTTTCTGTGTTCATCTCTCTTAATTTGGTGAAACATCGTACAGGCTAGTCGAAATAAGTTGGGATATGCTTCTTGAATGTGAATTTGGAATCGTTTTAAACTATTCTATAATTTGAGACACGAGAAAATGAGAGGTGACGAGGTCAAACCAGAAGTGAAATCCAATGACGTCTCATATATAAATATATTATATATAATTTTGAAAAAATCTACAGTTACATTAAGGAATCATTCAATCATTGAATTTAAAATTAAATGCATTACTAATTCATTTGCACACACTAAATATAATTATCGAAATATTTCTTTAATAGAATTGTAGTCTCAACCAATAATGTATGTATATTTAAATATGCAAATCTTTTAACATGTACAATATTTCATTCATTGAAATGGCATATTGTTGATATTTACGGTTGGATAAAATAATAATAAGAGTAAATAGCAATAATAATAACCACTAGACTCTCCCAAAAAAAAAAAAAAAAAAAACTTACTTTTGATCGCACCCAATTTTCAGTTGAAAGTGTCAAAACTTTGACTCCCATCGCGAGAAAGAAGCAAGCCATTTCTATCAACGTTCTTCCGCCAGCCCTATGCCCATCTTCGATTGACAAGCCTTTCTGGAGAGCCCATCTCCGATTACCATCCGCAATCACGGCCACATGTTTCGGCATAATTACTTCCGGTGCCGCCGGCGACGTCGTAAACTTTTGTGCCAAAGCTCCATCTTCATGAGATCCTGCCGCCTTGGCCGCTAAAAATTTGGAGCAGATCATTCTTCCGGGTGAAGGAGAAAATAAACCGTAGTGCCCAAAATTCATGTTGGACCCGTATAATTTGCACTTCCTGCTTTCTGCAACAGCACAGGAAATGGAGAAATTGTGGGTTGGTAATGGAACTGTGATGCCAGAGGCCATGTTTCCTGGAAAGATGGAAATTATTCTCTGTTGAAGCTCACGCATTTTATGGTTTCGTATGCCTATATAATGGGGTTTTTTTTTTTTTCTTCAAAAAATTGTACTGGAATTTGTCCAGCCACAATTAACATACCTCGCACAAAGCGGCTGGGTGAGACTCTAGGCAATATAACAGTTGGGGGCCACTGGAGAGGGAAAAAATTAAATTGGGGGGGACAATCTGCACTTGCTACCACTGGTACCTACATGAAAATGGTATCACTGCATCTAAAAATTGTCGGGATTCGATCCCTAGTCTTCTTTAGTCCAAAGCCTTGGGATACCTTGAGATGACCTTAATTACACTTTATTAATGGAAAAATAATAATTTTGGTACTAAAAGTTTAGGTTATTTGTAACTTTGGTATTAAAAGTTTACTCAGCTCCAAACTTGTGTTTTATGTTTATACTTTGTTACAGTTTTAGTACCAATATCTTCTGTTTTACGTAGTCAAACCAAAATCAAAGTTAATTTAAGGGTATTTTACAAATTCTATAATTTTGTGGGAGACTGAAAAGATAATTTTTTAAATATATTTCCAAAACATTTTTGCGATTTTTTTTCTTATCAGTCGACGTACAAGATTTCTTCGGAATTCCAGTACAATAAACATATAGGCTTTTATGGATTAGAGGTAGCACGATCCGGGCGTTGTACTCACAAACAACCATCTGTGGGGTGTGCGTACATATGAGTGATTCTAAGCAGTACTACATGTGCTAGCTAGGGTATGCTATTTCCAGGAGACATTTTTCAAATAGCAGGCTGAGTTGTAGGTACCTTAGTTCATTCTAAAAAAAACTTGGGTGAAATGGGTTTATACGTGCAACGTTGCGCCATTCACGCGCGAGTCCATACAATACCTTTTTTTGTTGTTACAAAATTCGTATATCACTTTGTTATTGAAAAATGTAGTAGTTAGAGTTGACTACTACTCCTTTCTTTTTTTTTTCCCACGAGTATCAGTTTATTTTTTTGGTGTATCAGTTTTAATGTATAAAATTTTAAAAAAAGGGTAATATTCAAGTGAACAGTGATAACATGTATGAACTCCACTTTAAACAAAGCTAATTCATGTATCTCATCGCCATGACTATATATATGTACTAAGAACAGCGACATAACTAGAAAATATTTTTTGTGCTAGCGTAAAATGTCTTTTTTTTTTTTTTAAGCTTAGTGTAAAATAGTCTTGGTACAATATTAAATAAATGTATTTAATCAATAACCATATATTCAAATTCATGAAAACTATAAAAGCAATAAAGATGTATGAATATATAAAATAAGGGTAAATTTTATTAGAGACCACCAAACAGTTTCCATCGATTAATTTTGACCATTCAACTATTTATATCCTACTTTTTGTCACTCGCCTAATAAAAGTGGTTGTATATGGTCATTCCGTTAAATAAAGCAGTTAACTTGCATGGGTGGAAATTAGTAAATTAATTAAGAGGTAAAATTTTAAGACGCAACACAACATGTTGTAATCCTACTCTTGTTTTTACTCGTTTTAAACATAACTATTTTAACTTTTAACTACCCCGCACCTAGCTAACAGCTTCTCTTCCTTGTTTTTTTCTTTAAAAAAATTCATAATAAAACTTAATATGTCCGATGACTTGCTCATCTTGCTCATCACATATCGACACACCACCACAAATAATGACCCCTAAAATCTTAACCAAAATTTATTTGTGTCATAGCCTCTTATGTAGAGGTGTCTTCTAATTGTAATAGGGTTGGTTATTGTGATTAGGGTCAAATGCACAATTGATCACCTAACTATGTTATTGTGCAGAAATTGACACCAAATTATAAAAAGTCAATTTTTTAACACGTAACTTTTAATTTGTTGCAAAACATGACATTCCCTCTAACATCCAGTACTTGACAAAACTTTTTTTTTTTTTAATCACAAAGAAAATTCAAAAGTTTCCATACACTCATAAGATTGTAATATAACAAAAGTCAACTAAAACCATGGTATGTCTTTTTCCTCAAATAATAGAGCTATACTTTCTCTTGTTGACGCCCTTCTATTCGTCATCTTCTTCTTTTTTTCTGCATGTCTTTTTATCCTTTTCAGATCAATCGCACTCCAAATATCAGGAACGATCGATGCCCCAATTTCTTTGTGAAAATATGCAATTGCAGTTTTTTCCAAAGTAGTTTAACTCACTCAACTAGAGCTAATTTTCAAAGGAGGCACTTGTCAAATTTAAATAAAAATAATAAAAAAATACTAAATACCTCGTGATTTTCTTTTAGGGTGAAATACAGTTTTCTCCTTATGGTTTCACATGATGGACAGTTTTCCCCCTATAGTTTTAAAACTCTCAATTACCCCCTTAAGGTTTTGGACTAAAGTGTCCACTAACAGAAAATTTTAACTTTAACAGAAATGATACAAAATTCTAAAAATACCCCTGATTTTATTATTATTATTACTATTACTGAATAATGGTGTAAACCATCATGAAGGGTTTCTCCTCGACTCTCCTCTTCCAGAAATATGTCTATGGCCTCCATCTACTACTACAAAATAGAGCTTTAACGGCTGCGGATTAACGGCGGAAAATAGAAAACCGCCGTTATAAAAGAAATACGAACTTTCTACGGCGGTTTTCCTTTCTACGGCGGTTTTAAAATAAACCGCCGTAGAAAGCCTCTTTCTTCGGTGGTTTATTTTAAAACCGCCGTAGAAAGTCCATACTTTCTACGGCGGTTTGTCCCAACCGCCGTAGAAAGCCCACTTTCTACGGTGATTTAACAATTAACCGCCGTAGAAAGTCATCTTTCTACGGCGGTTTGTTTATGAACCGCCGTAGAAAAGTGGAAATTGCAGCCAATTCCCGCACGCGCATAAATTCTATTTTTATTTCATTTTATGAAGCATAGTCCCTAAACATTTCCCCTGCATTCCCCTGTAATATTGGATATGCAATTTCATAATGATCAACCGGTGCAAGTAAATAAAATACATTATATTTTGCAACACACTCAATTTAATGTATTTCACTATACATAATTGATTACTGTTATCTTCCGTAAGTCCAAATATATATATATATATATATATAAGGTCATGAAATCCAGTAAGTATTTCTTTTTTTTTTAATTGGGCCCTTAAGCATTAATTTTTCTTATACTACGTACGTAATGCATTTATCAATTTGATTATTTTATTCCGTTCGCCCAAGTCAAGAATGCAGAAAATTTAGGTCTGATAATGAAGCTTATTACTTTATCATAGCTTACATGTAATTTTACGAAATTTACTAATTTTAACTTATACCTAAAATTATTGTGTAATAGTACATGAAATTTTTCGGTGGAATATTGATGCACGGGAAAATTTGAAATGTACTTATTAAATGTTTCATAAAAGGCGAGCTTCTGTAATTAATAAATATAATGTAAATTGGGTATGTAATATTATATTCACAAAGTTTTGGGGTTAATTTATGAAAATGGAAAAAAAAACTTAATAGGGAGTAGGGTTTAGGGTTCAGAAAATGATATAAAAATAGAAAATTTATGCGCGCGCGGGAATTGGCTCCAATTGAAACTACTTTTCTACGGCGGTTCAACCGAAAACCGCCGTAGAAACAACTTTCAACGGCGGTTCATTTTGAACCCGCCGTAGAAAGGTTGCTTTCTACATCGGTTTATTTTTGAACCGCCGTAGAATAAACCGAAGGGTTTAGGTTAGCCTAGGGTGTTAGGGTTTAGGGTTTAGGTTTTTGGGTTTACGGTTTTGGTATAATATCTCTAATTTCCCCACAGTTCCCCTGCTTCTCCCAACATTCCCCTGTAATATTGTATATGCAATTTAATCATGATCAACCGGTGCAAGTAAATAAAATATATTATATTTTGCAGCATACTAAATTTAATGTATTTCACTATACATATTTGATTAATATTATCGTAATTGCAAATATATATTTATATATATATATATATGTATGTAAGCTAATGAAATCCAGTAAGTATTTAAATTTTTTCGGCCACTTAACCATTAATTTTTATATTACTACGTACCTAATGCATTTATCGATTTGATTATTTTATCCCGTTCGCCCAAGTCGAAAAAGTAGAAAATTTAGGGAAGATAATGAAGCTTATTACTTTATCGACGCTTACATGTAAATTTACGAAATTTATTAATTTTTATCTCTCACCTATAATTATTGTGTAATAGCACGCGAAATTTAAATGCAAATGGTTCAATGGAAAATTTGAAATTTAATTATGAAATGGTTCATAAAAGTCGAGCTTGTGTACATAATTAATAAATATAATGTAAATTGGGTATGTAATATTATATTTACAAAATTGTGGGTTTAGTTTTTGAAAATGGAAAAAAAAAAATTTATATCAAAATATGCCCGCGCGGGAATTGGCTCAAATTTTTTCCCCTCTTCTATGCCGGTTCAAGAAAACCGAGAACATTCAACGGCGGTTCAACCGCGAACCACCGTTGAAACAACTTTCTACGGCAGTTCACGGTTGAACCGCCGTAGAAAGTAACTTTCAATGGCGGTTCGCGGTTGAACCGCCGTAGAAAGTAACCTTTCAACGGCGGTTCACGGTTAAACCGCCGTTGAAAGTAACCTTTCAACGGCGGTTCACAGTTGAACCGCCGTAGAAAGTTGGTTCAACAGCGGTTCGCTGTTGAACCGCCATTGAACCACCCAGCCGGTCTAAGTTCAAAAAATTTGAACTTAGACTTATTTCCTTTCCCTCATTCTTTTCCCCTTCTTCTCACCTTCTTCTCCCATGTTTCCCTCTCCCTTCTCAAGCGGCAGTTCGGGTTCTTCGCTTCCTTGTCCCGTCGCTGGCGCAACCCGGCGAGCTCGGCCCAGTTCCCGTACTTCCCGTCGGCTGCAGCAAGTGCCGATCGTACGCCGTGGACCATCGCAGCCGATCGGTGTGTGTGGCTTCACTACCCCGGCCAACATTTCTTCCAATTCCCCCCTCCAATAGTTTCGGCCTTGGTTGTAGGAGTGCACACAAAAGGTTTATCCACCTTCTATGCTTGCATTTTAAAACTTTTGCAATGTTACCTTCCATTTTGTAATTGCTTCCCATTGCACTAGGGTTTTTGTGCACAATATAATCTTCATTTCGGGTTTAATGCTAGTGATGAATGATTGGAATGCTTTGGGATTTATTGATTGTTGGTTGCATTGGTTTGGTTGTTGAATTTCGTGTTTTGTCCTACATAAGTTGAGAACCTAGGTTTTTGATTGGGATTTCAATTAAGTACCCTTTCAATTCGGGTTTCCTTCACTAATATGAGAAACACAAATGTTGATTTCGGTTTTGCTTGATTAATTTTAGAACATTGGTGTTTGATTTCGGTTCTTAGTCGATTTAGTGTTGAAAATGCTTTGTTGTTGATTCCACTATGTGGAATTTAATCTTTATTGGGTTCTTTCTTTGGGGATCCCTTGTTTCAATGTCTTGAAAGCCCCTTATATATTGAAAGTAAAGATATCTTTGCATGAATGTGAAGCATTTTTATTGCACAAGCACTAAGTACCTTTTGAGTGTTGCTTCTCTTGCTTTAGGGAAGGAGAGTATTTTTTAGAAGTGAAGTACTCCTCTTTGAAGCTTTTACCTTCCTAACTAAATTTTAGTTTTTTCCTTTAGTAGAAATTAATGATTGTTCTCATTAGTTGTTGGTTGTGAAATGTGAAGTACTTTATCAATGGTACCCTTTATAAGTTCACTTTTTTGGGTGTCCTTTGGTTTAATTTGGATAATGGGACTTGTGTATTGCAAATATCACTATCTCCTCTTCCCTTTCCCTTATATTTGTTTGAAAAGCGTGAAATATGCTTTGTGAGTCGTTCTCCTTGATGAGGGGGATTTTTTTTCATAAATGTAGAGTTTGAAATATCAATTCTCCTTAAATCTTTTACCTTTTGCGATTTAGTGTTTCTTCTTTAGTGGAAAGGAGGGTAATGCTTTGTGGTTAAGTTGAAGGTGTGTTCCTCCCTTGGTTTAATGTCATAAATGCAACTAATATATTGAAAGTGAGGCTATCTTTGCAGTATTTCAAGCTCGACCGCACTCCATTAAGCAATGTGGATGTAGATGCTATGAGAAAAATATGCGCTAGTTATATTGTGGAGCATTAGCCGTAGTTGATGGATACTAATGAAACTTGTTCATATTGTAGTTGTACAAATATTTTTGGATATGCCCTTGTAATATAATAGCGATTTCAATTTGTATCTTGGTGATATTTGTATTAAATTTAAACTTTTAGCAACAGGTTTTGCTTTAAACCAGATTAATTTTCCCTTTTTATCACGGTTTGGGTTTGAAAAAGTGGCCACTTTCTACGGCGGTTCAGAACCAAACAGCTGTAGAAAGTGACCACTTTCTACGGCGGTTCTAACTTGAACCGCCGTAGAAAGTCCGCTAACTTACTAAAGCTGCCAGATAAATGGCGGTTCAAAAAGGCCAAGAACCGCCGTTAAAATCCCTTAAAAACCGCCATTAAAACCCCTTTTTGTAGTAGTGATCCAAACACCAGAAATATAATTTCTACAGCACCCCACATCTAAGAAATCACTGCGGGAGGACAACAATCACAGCTATCATACAAAATTTACTTGCTAAACATAAATTCATGATGCCTCTGCGGTTGAAGAACGAATTGGATCAAAACTGAAGTAAAAGAATTCCCAAAATTGAAGTTTAATGGGAAAAGAGTTCCCAGAACCAAAAGATATAAGTTTACATCCGAACCCAAAAAAAATAAAATTATCAGATTCGGATGCTGGAAAAAAGTTAGTTTTAAACCAATATTGAACACCCAAATGAGGTAGGACGCCCGAGATTATAAACAAATTTTAGGACCATAGAAACTTGGCTGAGCAAAATTTAGAAAAAATAATTCGAGTATATCAAAGGACTGAAAATTTTAAACCATTCTCGATCAGAAGTTAGTCCATTCAAACAATGCAGGTCCCTCTAATTAAAATCTACCAGAAGTAACCCCCAATTTTCCCCACTTCAATTTTCTTCTTCCAGCAAGAGATCAAGAAAAAGAAGGGACAACAGAGGCGCCCTCTCTTCCCTGGGAAAACGACTACAGAGGCACAAACAACACCAAATTTTGTATACAATTCATATTAGCAGCAGCGGCGACATTTGATGACGGTACGGGCTGCATCAAAGAACAGATCAGCGGCAATGACAGTGATGGTGGTGAAAGATTTGTGCAGCGCGGCCTGTTCTTTGAGTTGCGTTTTGTTTACCTTCATATCTGGGGTATTTTAGGTAGCCACATATTGAATTCATCTGTTTGATGTCCTTCACTCTCATTGTATCGCGACTTCAGTACACCCACCGTTAAAGTTAAAATTTTATGTTAGTGGACACTTTAGTCCAAAACCTTAAGGGGTAATTGGGAGTTTAAAAACCACAGGAGAAAAACTGTCCATCAAGTGAAACTATAGGGGGGAAACTGTATTTCACCGTAAAAATTAAACATCTTCTTGATTTTTATTTCTTTCTCTTTTCAGATAAATTTAATGAAGTAATAAAACTAATAATTTAAAAAAAATCAAATCCTCCAGTATCAGAATTTAACAAATTTAACTCCGGCCCATAGCGTAAAAGAAGCGAGCCATTTCTAAGATTGTTCTTCCACTAGCCCTTTGACCTCTTCCTCCATTGACAGCCCTTTCTTGCTAGCCCATCTGCTACAATCGTCACTAAAAGAAAATATGAATTTCAAGGTATTTAGAAATGTATTAATAATAAATATATAGAGCAGCGAAGGGTCTACATATGAGCTCAAGACGCGCCACAGGAGTTCAAGGTTCTTTATTTGTTGGACAAGCATGAACTCCCTTTTATAAGGTTGCAACGGGTAGTGTAGAAATTTTTGCATCTCTTGTACTCAGCATTACACATGGATTGCATCACGGGACGGCACCACACGCACAGTTTTTAATGAGAGTAAGGCGCATTAGGTCCACGCTTCTTTTGGTGTACAATGAGTGTAAGCAAGCTTGCCAGCTGGTTAGAACAAATTACTGAAATTCCTTGTGTCCAAATGATATGTAGCCGGGAACGAGCTGGATTTTAAAATTCAAGTGAAAGACTAAGCCAAAAAATGGGAGCGCTCCTACACTATTCGGCTTTTTTGCGCCACCCTATCTTGCTCGGAGGCAGATTAAAGGGGAAAGCGGTTGATTACTCGGATTGGTTCTCGGTTTGAGTGTTCATCCATCGGATGGATCAGCTGTTCCTTAAGGGTGAAAAAAACAAAAGTCAACTAACACCATGGTACGTCCCTAATTAATTTATCACATCAAGGGTATTTTATTTTCTTTGTTTTTTCTTTTCTCAAGTAATAGAGCTATATACACTTTCTTGTTGACGCCATTCTATCCGTCCTCTTACTTTTTTTCTGCTATCTTTCCAAGTCAATCGCAACACTCCAAATACAAAAAAAAGCAATGTGTCAATATCTTTAATGCAAGAACGTATAAGGTACGTAGAAATGTATATATACATAACTCAAATTCAAAATGTCACACTGTATGACTAACAAACAATAACAAAGCACTTCGACCCAAAGAACAATCCAAGCATTTGCGAGTATTGAACTTTCAATTAACCCGTCGTCATCGTTTAAACAATGACTCGTTCTTACGGCGGCTATAATATCTCAGCTGTGATCATCTCTTCTCTCTCACACATGCATGCTTGTGGTTGTGGCTGAGGTTAATTTACATTGCAAAAAGCCTATCCATCATTTTGTTTTTCGGTTGGCACCTGTCCATAGATAGCAGCCTCTGTTTGTTTCTCAATTGTCTGCTTTTCATGAAGATAAAGAGGCATGGCGGCCTGGCCAACTTTCATCAATGATCAATTCAAATTTCAAATACATAACTGATTAGTTTGAAAGAGAAAAGATTTTAAAAAATAAAAAATCACACCCACACACACATATACATATCTACGTACTCTCCATATCTCTAACCGCTAGCAGCACATGGCAAACAGGATATATAATTATGGTAAGAATATAATCCTTTCACATGATTATTCAGTCAGTGAATAATGATTTATGATGCATTAGTAATGCAATTGTATAAGTCATTATATATTCCCGGAGTAAATAGTTGTGAAAGAATTATATATAATATAAAACGAGTTTAATACCGTTTTAATCTGCAAACACAAACTTCTTTCCTCTTTTAATTAGCTACTCCCTCCGTTCCATTAAACAAATTCATTTTGAGATACATTTTTTTTCAATTGTCCACTTTCGATTTTTTTTTACTACTTCTACCCTTACTAATATAATCATGCGTAGTCTACAATTAGCCCATAATTGAAAATTAAGAATATAAATAGAACAAATGTTATCAAATTAGTTATTTTAACTTTTGTACCTTAACAATTATAATAAGTAGTGCATTTGTTAAAATGGACTTTTCTAGTAAAGCGGGTAGAATATTTGATATATATGTTTGTTTATTGGTCACATTTGGCAAGTAACAATTAATAAAAGGAAAATTTTGGTTATCCTTTTAAAATATTTTTCCTTTTTCTTTTATAGTTACCCTAGCTAATTTAGATTTTACATGCTGTTTAATTATGAGGTGATAATTAATTAATATACCACTTTTGTAGGTTGAGGATATTGCCATGTGCTGCTGATTATCATAGTGATAGTGTGTGCCCTCACCTCAAAAATTTGGGTAAATTTAATTTAATTTAATTTCCTCGAGATTTTTTTAAAACTATTATTATCCGCGCATGAAGTCTGAGGAATTATATATACTTACTCCCCTTGACTACGTATTATAGACATAACAATGACATCTGATTTGATCAATTTATCGTCATCCTCAATGGAAAAAATGACATATACCCCCTTATAATCTTCTCTATGACTATTATTCTCTTATGTTTTAAAATATACAGTTTTTCTCTTATGTTTTAGGGTTAAAATGTCATTTTGATGGAAAACTCCACCATTAATGAAAATTTATGTCACTGGCCAAAAATTAAGGGGCATGTTATTTATAGAGACGAATTTATTGAATACAAGTACCACTTAAGAGTGAAAATACCAAAACATCTTCCTACTCACAAAATTTTTTATCACTTTAAAAAAAAAATTTTAAAAAGATACCATCGTTGCACGCGAAGGTTGAAGAAAACCTTCGCCAGCCTCTGACGACCTTCGCCATGGTCCGGCGAAGGCTTTAAGACCTTCGCCACAAGACGGCGAAGATTGAAGAAACCATCGCCGTTCCTATGGCGTATGTTTTAAGCCATTGCGGGACCTCCAAATTCACAAACCGATGGCATGGAGATGAACGGGTGGAGTAGAAAGTCGGAGGAGATGGAACCCAAATCCCGTCAGAAAAGATGGAACCCAAATCTTGTCGAACGTCAGAGAAGAAGAAGGACGCCGGAGAAGATGAAACGTTGGAAAAGAAGAGGGACGACGGAGAAGATCTCAAGTTGGAGAAAATGAGAGGTTTGAATGCATAGAATAGAAGAGGGTTAATTTTGTCATTTCAAGTCTATAAATTTTTAAGATGTACCTATATTTAGTAAACTTGTACATGTAAATAACAATTTCCAAGTGTTTGCCACCATTACTTTATTCCCAAACGAATTTATTCCCAAATTATCCTCACCATCACCAACAATCAGACCCAGAAAATCGACAAACAAACAGGCAACAAACAATCGAGACTTATCAGAGCTCCGACGGACAAAAAGTTACATCAACCAACAAAATCATCTGAAAAAAAAAAAAAAAAAAAAAGAAATATGAAGAAGAAGAAGGGAACAATAGAGATTACAACAACAAACGTGTCTAGACCCCAAAAAATCCATCTCCCTTTCTAAATTTCAGCAACCAAACTTTTCAACATCCAACAACGAAAAAAATTGAGCATCACTCAAAGAAACACTCTAGCAACCAATTAAACAAATCCGGCCAAAGATATTACACCAAAAAGTTCCATCGTTAGATGTCTCCTCTGTAAGAAATTCCATTGGTGAGCAAAGGTTTTCAAAAAAGACGCGGATGCCCCCACAAAAATATGTCAACTAGCAATAGGCATTCAAATTATGATACTTTTAGGCATCAATTTGGCATATTTTTCCAATGAGATTGCGTCATTTTCTTTTATTTTCTTTTTTCTTTTTTGGCTTTTCTCCATTATTTTGAGATAAGGACATTGTAAGTATTTCATACTATAATATTTTAACAGCATTAACTAAAAGTTTTTCTATCCAAGTGATATTTTAGTCTTAAAACATAAGAGGAAAACTGCCATAGGAAAAATTACATAAGGGGTAACTGTGATTTGCCCTAAAATAAAATAAACACAAACCTTAAGGTATTTTTGTTAGTTAAAGAAATTTCGAACATTGAGGGAAATAATTGCAGTTTCACAAAACTTTAGGAGGTAATGAAAATCATACCAAATTTTGTGAGAGGTAAATTAGAGGTAAATGTAATTTACCTTATCTAACTATTAGCATAAGTTAATATTCCTTCCACCCTAAAAGTAAAATAAAAAAATTTATATAATTTTTAAAGATTTTGGTCTGAAATACCATTATTTTTAACATTCTTATGGTTGGACGATTTTCAATAAATTTAATATATTACCTTTTAATCAAAAAAATAAAAATAGAAATGAGAGATCAGATCCAGTGTCACACTAGCTAGACCTTCTCACAAAAAAAGTGGGCCCACTAAATTTATGAGGGACATATCGCACTCGCAACACTGAACCCTTCCTATTTTTACATTTTTTCTTTTTTAAGGAAAATAAAAAATTCACGACTTCATTTAATTTTTATAAATTTTCACCACTTTTATATGATTCACAATCAAATATTTTATTTTAAAACCTAGATGCTCATCAAGATGGTCTTGTGGAGGTTGAGACCTAATAAATATAACACTCAAGGTACCATGCACTGTAAGTGTCATCAGTCTCTCGTCATTTTATAAGGACATATAATGCCTAATTAAATTGTTATATCCGCTTCACTATTTTCACTTTTAAAAATATCTTTTGCTCTAATAGAAAAATTCGCTTTCAAAATTTTTAGCATGTTTATTCTTACTAATATAATTATGTGAGGTCCGCATGCAATTAATCCAAACTGACAAAACAAAGATATTAATGAAATAGAAATATTACATTAACTATTTTAAATATTGTATCTTAACGCTCATAAAAAAGAGTTTTACATTTATGAAATTGAACTGTTTTAGTGTAACGGAACATAGAGAAATAGAGTCTCTAACGTTGTTTCCACTTCGGTGGAATAAAATAAAATTAGAAAAAGTAAGTTGACCAAAAACGGGTCAAGTCAAAGCAGCTCAAACAGGTGCAACACGAACAAACTTGTTAGTTATTTACCATTAAATACTGGGGTCTGGGGCAAAGTGGGAAGTTAACATTAATAAAAGCTGGAAAAACAAACAGTGTTTTCCACTGCCCAAAAACATATTTATCTTTTCCAGGTTCTTTGTAGTACCACTTTACGCTTTGTTCCGGCAGTGGAAGGCAACTCCCCTTGAGTTTTCCTTTTCGTGTGTCTCATTTGTCCTTTCTTTCTCCAATTGAAAGTAATTGCTAGGGAGGAAAGTGAAAACTTGTTAAATTTTTGGTACTTTATGGAAAAATCAACAAGAGTTAAAGGAAAACAAATATATCTTTATTTTTTTAAAACATGATATAAGTGGGGAAAATAACTTTAAAATATGACATGTCGTATTTGAATATAAATGAATCGATGTGTTACAGTTACACACAATATCAAAATATGATTCACGCAACCAATCTCACTTAACTTAGTGGAACAAATATTTAATTATTGTTATTATATAAGTGGAAAATGAGAAATACAAATTGAAAAGAAGGATGTACTTTGTCCAAAAAGAAAAACATAAAAATTCTCAACAATCTTTCATCGTTCCTTCAAATTAAACTTCCATGGAGTTATATTTACGTATGAGTTGTATTATATGTTATAATTGAATAAATTACTACACTTTATATGAACTATTTCAAAATAATATAGTTATTTTATTACTTTTGTCCTAAAAAAAAGTTATGAAAAATAGTGCAAATGACACACAAAAAGTATAACCATAAAATCTCATACATAAACATTCATTAGTAATAAAAGAAATTTAATTAAGAAACTATTAATAACATTTTAATATGTCATATCAACTTAATACATAGCATTTTTATTAAATACATTAATTGTGTTCTTGAGAATAGTATGATAAATCAATATTCACGTAACACAAAATAAAATTAAGAAGTTCAGAATATTCTAATATGTCAATTAAAGTTGATAAGTAGGATTTTATCTTCTAAACGTATATAATTGCACTATGCATTATATATGCGACACATCAGCACTACACAAAATAATATTTTAAAACAGAAATTTTGAATCTTTACCAACTATTATGGCAGCCCAAACTTTCCAAACTTTCCAAACTCTTGACTCCACCAATAAAACTAAAACACATCAAAACCTAAAATTGTTTGAGATCTCCATGGATATTTACCAAACCAAAATCACTAACAATATCAATTTTCAATTTCATAAACAAAGTCAACCCAAACTCACAAACAAGTCAAAATTCATTTCTGCATAATAACCAAAATTTTGACTATCCCACGCGGAACCAAAAACAAATATTAAAGACCATTGACCAAGTATGACTCCCATTTCATTACATTATATGACCAAATCAAACCTTAAAACCCAAATATATTTCTCACAAATCAAAACCAAGTCTTCCAAAGCGTTTCATACTGGAGCATGCTCCAATGGTGCCTCGTCAATTCCTTCCTCCTCAACTCTTCTTCTTGATCTTGCCTTTACTGTTTCTTCCATTTCTCCGCGCCGTGCTCTCCGATTTAGCGGCCGATAGAGCCGCCCTCCTCCGTTTCCGGGACGCCGTCGGTGGCCGAACGCGTGGGTGGAACATCAGTAGTCCAAGCCCCTGTTCATGGGACGGTGTCACATGCAACTCGACTCTCAATCGTGTGGTTTGGCTTCGCCTGCCGGGAGATGGCCTCACCGGACAGATACCAGAGAACATCATCGGAAACTTGACGGAGCTGCGAACCCTCAGTCTCCGGCACAACTTTCTGTCCGGGGCAATTCCTTCTGACTTGGGCTTGTGTACTAATCTGGAGGCCCTTTATTTGCAGGAAAATCGATTTTCGGGTGTAATTCCAGACGGGTTTTTTGGATTGAGGCATCTTTTTCGTCTGAATCTTTCTAATAATAATTTTTCAGGGGAATTGTCCGGGGGTTTTAACAAGCTGACCAATTTAAGGGCCCTGTTCTTGGAAAATAACCAATTCAGCGGCTCACTCCCCGAGTTAAACAGTTTGTCACATTTAAGGGGTTTCAATGTTTCATTCAATAATTTCAGTGGTTCAATTCCTTCTAGATTAAAGGAATTTTCTTACCAATCTTTTCTGGGAAATTCCCTCTGTGATGGGCCTTTGAATGCATGCCCTGATCTTGGTGGGAATAAAAGTGGGCTCTCAGGTGGAGCCATAGCTGGAATTGCAGTAGGATCATCGTTTGGGTTTATCTTGTTTGTGTTAATTGCTTTTCTCTTGTGGAGAAAATGCGGAAAAGGCGAACTTTCCAGGCAGAATGAGCACCCAAAACTGCCTCAAAAACCAAGGAAGCTGCCCCAAAATGATTTCAGAAGCCCTAGGCCTTTCCTAGGCAGAGACGGGTCCAAATCCAATAATGGATTTTCAAGCCGGGGGGAGAGTGAGAATGAAGGGGTGGTACACGGTGGCGATGACAATAGAAACGGTGGAATAATATTTGTTGGGGATAGGCATAAAGTGTTCAGCTTGGAAGAGTTGTTGAGAGCTTCGGCTGAAGTATTGGGAAAGGGGAACATTGGAACAACTTATAGGGCTTTCGTTGAGACAGGCAATGATGTTGTTGTTAAAAGGATTAAGAATGTGTTGGTTTCTGAGCAGGAATTTAGGGGAAGAATTGAGGAATTGGGGGCTTTGAAGCATGAGAATTTGGTGCCTATTGTGGGATATTTCTATGGCAGAGAGGAGAAGCTTCTTATCTTTGAGTCCATGCCCATGGGAAGCTTGCATTCTGTTTTACATGGTAAGCGTTTGAACTTTTCTTCTATGGCTTTTTCATATGCCCTTTAATGTTTTGTTATTGAAGCTATAGTTAGCCATTGATTCCTTAAGAATTTTATACTTTCTATTGTTCATAGTTTGGATTCTAATGCACTTACATTTTGATTGGTTCTAGTTCATGGTTACTGTTCTTAAGATAATTAAGTAGGTTTTTCCTCACTTATTTCCATTATGATTCTTTAAATCGAATAACATCGATGGCCAAGTTGTCCCTTTACATAATCTGCAACACTAGTAGTGTTGATTCTACCTCTTTAGTCTTTTTGTGATTGATTTTTCTTTGCACTGGAATGTTTGGCCTAGTTATTTCTGATTGAGCCTAAAATTTCTACCTTAGGGCCAGATTTTGAGTTCTCGAACTTATAATTGAGCCAAAAATTTCGATTTTGTGGTTCTCTTTAACACTCATTATTAGATTTCATTTTGGAATATAGAATAGAAGTTTAGATTTGATGCATTTTAGGCTGTTTAACTTAGGTTTTTTCTTCATTCTTCAGGAGGCAGGGGTACAGAAAGGGCAGCCTTGACTTGGATTGTTAGGATCAGGATTGCCTTAGGCACTGCCACTGGTTTGGAATATCTCCATTCCCTTGCATGGAATTCTAGCCATGGAAATGTCAGGTCATCCAATATTTTCCTCAAACAGTACTACGACGCTTGTGTCTCTGAGTACTGCGTAACAAAACTTATCTCCCCCTTGCCAACTTCCAACTTGATGGGATACAAAGCGCCCGAGGTAGTGGATACTCGCAAGGTGTCTCCGAAGGCAGATGTCTACAGCTTCGGCGTGTTGCTTTTGGAACTACTCACCGGTAAAGAGCCCACAAAAGCTCTTGAAGGGGAAGGGATTGACCTCCCAAGATGGGCGAAATCGGTTGTGCAGGAAAAGTGGACGATAGAAGCATTTGATCCGGAGCTGCTGAGCCATCATCAGGACTCTTCTCAAGAGCAAATGGTTCAAATTTTACACCTTGCAATTTCTTGCACTTCTCAGTACCCTAACAAGAGACCATCGATGAATGAAGTGGTGAAGCGCATCAAAGAAATCTCTGGAGTTTCATTTTCGGATTGATAAGTTTCACATTAGATCAAAAGTTGGATGATCCTGCTTTTTGTACCTTTGGTAGTTCTTTCCTTACATTAATTAGGCCATTTCTCAAGTTCCTGAGCAATCTTGAACCATCAGCCTTCTTTTCACTTTATTTGCTGTATATCCTGTCCATTTGAGATTGTGGTTGAAGATGGCCTTTTTGCAGTTGCTCTAGACTGAGATGTAAAACCTAATTCATTTGTCTATACATTTTTCAGATCCCAGCTTTCTGTTCATAATTGAGTTACTTATGTCTTCCTTTCCCTGCTTTTGAATGAGTAGGAAATTGCTGTTTGCCACTACCAATTAATATTTACCGTAATTTTCACGTTCAAGAATTTCTATGCACTGAATTACCCTTTTGCCTAAATAAATAGTTTAGTTTAATCAAAATTTTATTATCCTTCTATAATGAATAAATTAATTAGTAACTGAAGTGCAAACAATAATGTCTATATGATTTCTGCATATACTTGTATTAGTTTGTTTCCTAAAAGGAAGACCAGAACAAAGATTCTGGAAAAGCATATCCAACAGATGATGACACTAATCATGTGGATTGCCACTGTGATTTGTCACTTTAGACTCCATGCCATGACCAAAAGATGCTCAGTTTTTTCAATCCCAGATTGGGATTTTGTCCTTGTCTTTGCATTATATGATCCATACTAAAGAAAAAATAAAATAAAATTTAATATTTAAATATAAATGAAATCACGTATGAGATTGCGAGATATAGTATTTATAATGGCGTAAATTATTGTTGTTTGCTAGTATATGCTAAAGAACTGACGTCTTGAACAGTGATATGACAGTTGTGTCTTATGCATCCATATTAAAAGACAAAAATTGTAACCTGTGTGAAAAAAAAATGCATCCATGGGCGGAGCCAAGAGGGTTGGGTGGTCCCGGACCCCTCTAAACACTCATCCACCTTATTAGTAGTATACGGTATAGCATCAATCCCATTTTCTTTCTCAAAGGTTTTCAAAAGAACTGTCACTTTACTTGCGGTAATTCTCTTCTGATCTTCAGTAAGAAAATAATAGAGAAAGGAATATTCTGGCCAAAAATGTTACCATTTCAAGCAAGTTTTGTTTGTGATTCTATATAATGTTTGTGTTTTTTTTCTTCTGATTCCTCGTTCTTCCATATATGAATCAAAATCATATCTTTATCCGTGGATCCATGGTTCACGGTTTTTATATTCTTTCTGCGTTATGTAGTGATATGTCTTTTTTTTGCTATCTTCATTTTGTCTCTCATTTTCTCTTCAATATCTTTCATTTGGATTGTTTTTCATCCACCTTGTCATTGTTCATGTTCATGAGAAGAGGCATAAAATATAGAAGTGTAGAACTGGAACCGAAACCGAAACCTAAACCAACTTCTCCCGGCCTTTTGTTGTGTAATACTAACTTTGTAAGGACTAGCTAGGTATATAATTAATTTAACAACGCAAGGCCCAATCATTGAATTGTGTTGTGTGTAATACTTTCATTTATTGGGCTACAAAGCCTACGATCAGTTGTCAAGAGAGTGTCATGATCCATTAAATCGCACATTGCCACCACATTGCTAAGGTCTGAGACTTGGTGTGGTTTATAGCCACTTGAACACCCTCCCCTCTTTAGCATGCTTTTGAGGGTAAATTCTAACTATGAGGTCGTAAAAGAAAAATTCACAACTTATAATTAAAAATGCCCAATTTCTCATGAATTTCATTTAGGCCCTATTTCTTTGGTGGGTTTAAAACTTGTTAAAACTAAAACAATGTTTTAAGGACTCAAAAACCAAACTTTCAAACCCAATTTTTGAAATTAATTTTTTTTGGGGCATGTTATTCACAGGCCCATTTTACTATTTACAATATACTTTTTAAAATTTTTAGTATTGAAAAGACAAAAATATCATTACCTATATTTTGGAGAAAAACTACCAACATAAATTTTTACCTACCTATTTTTACTCTCTATACTTTTACTCTCTTACAAATTTTCATCATAAGTAAACAATTTACACATTTTTTTGCTTAAAGTTGAGATTATTTTTTTTTTTCAAAATTACTGACTGATATACAATCTCTCCAGGCGTAAGCGAGATTTTCTATAAAATATCGCCTACGGCGGGCGAGATTGTATAGTTATCCCGCCTACTCCTAGCAGAATTTTGACAAAATCCCGATTGGGGTAGGCGGCATTTCCACATAAAGGCGCCACAGGACACCAGCATTTTACAAAAAAGCGGCATTTTTGTAAAATGCTAGTGTCCTGTGGGGGCATTTTACAAAAATCCCGCCAGCTGCTGACATTTTACAAAAGGGGCATGTTATTTGCAGGTACCATTTTACTAAACACATGACACTTTTTAAAATTTTAAGTGGTGAAAAGACAAATATATCCTTGATAGTTTCTAACTTCATAAAAAAAAATTTACCCAACTTTTTTAACTCAGGAAAAACGCCCAAACCAAGCGATTTTCCCAGATAAAATCGCCAACAAAATTAACAGTGTGCGAGTTCAGTTCAGTTCGTTTATCATTGGCCGGAGATTAATCACGATTCGAAAATGGTGGTGTAATTGCTGGGGTTTTGTTGGGTAGTGAGGATGAGTGTGAAGTGGTGTTTCGTCAGAGAAGAACGGCCACATTGCTGCACAGTAAGAGGTGTCGCCGTTTTATCCACGAATGCATGATGCGTTAATGAAATCTTGCAGAGGTGCTCCGTAGATGAACATCACTTGGGTCTTAGGTTCTTCATCTGGGCTGGCCTTCAACCCAGGTATTGACATAGTTCATACTTGTATAGTAAGGCTTGTCACTTGCTGGATATTAAGCGGAACCAACAAATCATCAATAATGTTACTGATTCCTATTGGGTGGAAAATTGTGCGGTTAGGGTTAAAATGTTTAAAGTATTGTTGAATTCATGTAGAGAGGCTAAAGATGCAAAATTGGGATTCTGGGTTCTAAGTAAAATGAAGGAGTTTCACTGCAGGCCTGATACAACTGCATATAATGTGGTTATTAGGTTGTTTCTTGAGAAGGGGGAAGTGGATGAGTCCGTGAAATTGATGAAAGAGACGGGTTTAATTGACCTTTATCCAGATATTATCACTTATGTCTGTGCAATTAAGGGGTTGTGTGATGTGGGTAGGTTGGAGGAAGCTTGCAGGTTGGTTAAGGTTATGAAAGGACATGGTTGTTTGCCCAATTCTGTCGTGTATTCAGCCCTTCTTGATGGTGTTTGTAGGTTTGGGTGTTCAGAGAGGGCAATGGAGTTGTTGGCAGAGATGGAGAAAGAAACTGGGCATTCTAAGCCGAACGTGCTTACTTATACAACTTTGATTCAGAGATTTTGTGAGAAGGGTCAGCCTATGGATGGATTGAGAATTTTAGATCGAATGATGGATTTTGGATGCAAACCAAACAGAATCACAATGGGTGCTCTGATTAAGGGGCTTTGCTCAGGGGGGCAAATGGATGAGGCTTATAAGGTCATTGATAAAGTTGTTGGAGATAGTGTTTCTTATGATGAATGTTATAGTTCTCTTGTACTATCACTCTGGCAGATTGGAAAACTCAACGAATCAGAGATGGTTTTGAAGAAGATGTTGGCTCGAGGGTTTAAGCCTGATGGTGCTGCTTCAAGTACTGTTATGAGGCAGCTTTGTTTAGTAGGAATGTCGCTTGATGCATTTTGCTTGTATGAAGATATTGAGATGTCAGGAAACGTTACAATTGATACCGATCTTTATTCCATACTTTTGGTTGGGCTCTGCGAAGAAAAACATTTACTGGAAGCTGCAAAGCTGGTGAAGCTAATGTTGCTGAGAGGTGTCAAGGTACAAGCAGCTTGTGTTGACAATGTGGTTAAACATCTGAAAAGTTCTGGGAGTGAAGATTTGTTATCTGAAATCAGTGTGATTAAACCTAACTTTTTTCCCACCTGATAGTTGGTTTCCTTGTCTTGCACTCTTGCTTTCATCTATTGGTTAAGGGTTGCAATATCATGTGCATCTACCTGTTGCCTCATTTACACTTTAAAAGAGGCTCATGCTGGTCAGGGACTAAGGAAGGATCAGACTATTAAAGCCTAATGTAGGCTGTTGGCTTTTGGCTGTACTGATGATCTTAGAACTGTATTTCTTGGTGCAAAGTGGGCTACAGTTTAGGAGAGGATGAGCAATTGATGATTCCTGTTGAACATGCAAATGAGCTGCCAGATTCTTGTTTGCCAATGTACCAAGAGTGGTGATGATCTTAGAACTTTATTTCTTGTTATGGAGAAGTATACAATTCTTGATTGCTAAGAAACTCTTTTTACTTTTGGTAAGAGACTTTCTTGGTGAATCTTTTGATCTTTTATACTTATATTTCAATATAAGCATCTGTGGTTGGCGTTTCCTGGAACTATCATTTTTTCGATAGAAATGTTCTTTTTTGCCATGCATATTTTTCCTTAAGGACATGTATGCGTGTGTATCTGTATAGCTAAATATATATATTATTTATATATTTTTTCCAACAGGTACCTCCAGATAATAACAAAGAGTATGCAGCCATATTTGAAATCGTAAAAGGTTTACGCGAAGAAGATTATATTAGTAACAGGTAAATTACTGAAGCTCGTGACACTTTCTTTAAAACTTGTCCAAATGACTGGATTTCTTCCCTTAATCTCATTAAAATATTTGAAAACCCCGCTTCCTACTTTCCTGCTTGTTTGAGGAGATGGATTTGCTGTCAATGCCTAGCAACACGGGAACTATTATATTAGTTCAATGGCCTCTGTTTCTTCTTAGTAGTAAGGTGCTTTTAGTTATATTTACTCAATTCTGAAAGATTTTCTTGTCTTCCTTTCCCTGTATCCTGAGCTAGTATGGTTTTCAGATTTTATTGGCAGTTGACTTAGCTCTGGATTGCAAAGATGCACAAGCAGATTTTTGGAATAGAATATGCAAGGATGAATATATGGCTTATGCTGTTCAAGAGTGCTATTACAGCATTGAAAAAGTCTTGCATTCTCTGGTTGAAAAAGACTTTGGTGGGATTCTCTTAACATTCTTCGCTCATTTTCAACTCTTTGTTGTACGTTGTTGATTTTTGTTTTTTATGCTATTCTCATTTTGTTTGAAATCTTATACTGCATTGATGAAAGGATATTTTGTGAAATCAACAACATTATTCAAGAGGGTTCTCTTGTCATCAAAAGAAGCTTCCTATGGTGCTATCACGATTTACAGCATTGACAGGACTGCCAGTAATTATTGCCACAGCCCCAATCAAAATAAAATAAATGAAAGTAAACCGAACAAAGAAAGAAGTAATAAAAAAATGATGGAAACAAAGATTGGCAAGTATCCAATGTAGTCATATCATAACGAATGGTTTAATATTTGATATCTTCCCACCTTAATGTTTTACTGCTATAAGATTTCAAAATGTCCCCTTTTTTGTGTCCAGTTATTATATAGTGATTCCCATGGTGATTCTCTTTTATCTTTAACTTTATATCAAAGTTTAATTTGATATTTCTGAAAAGTAAGGATTTCTTGTTTTAAAATTTGAAATCGTGATGACATTTTCGTTGACCCTGGGATTAAAGAGACAATGTCATTGGTTTGATCATTTCTCTAGATGACTTCTAGTAGGTTATTATGATAGCTACTGGATGGTGTGTGATTGTGAGGTATCTTGGTGTTGTTTTTTTTTCACTTGTTATAAATTTGCAGAGAAAAGGTGGAACTTCTTTGTACATAAATCTATTTTACCTTTAAGGTTTTTTTTTTTTTTTTCTGTATGTAAATTACCTGTAAGAATTTTTGTTATCATACATCTGACTGCTTATAATCTGTTTATTTGTGTTCTATAATGAATACTTTATGGTTACTCTTAAGTATGATATTATTCTCACGTGCATTTTCTAAATAAGAGGTTGTGTAACTATCTTTCTCGTGTGCTACAGTACTAACCAATTTTTTTTTTTTTTTTTTGACACGATGCTAATTACATGTGAGCCCTTAGGATTTTATCATTTGTAGTATGTTAATTTTGTCCACATGGTTTCAATGGGATACCCCTCTATGTCATCTTTTTCAGATAGCTTTTCAATATCGTTTCAGTTATGAAGTGGAACTCCTGAACTAGCCAAAGGTGCTTCCAAAGCTATTTTTGATCTATATGAGGTGGTTACACATGAGTTACTGTCCACAGATCTAAGGTTTGTGCATTTTTCTTGGAAGTGCAGTACCATTAGTATTTTCTTTTGAACTTTCAAAAGTAAAGCTGGTTCTTATTTGCCCCAGGGAGCAGCTTGATACATGGAATATATTGGCCAAGCAAGAAATGAAGGGAGGCTATTTTCTAGGATTGAATGGCCCAAGGATCCTGAAATTGTAAGCTATAAAGACTAATGATCTTTCTTGTATGTCTCATTTTAGTCTTTTCTATTTAGCCTTTCATTTGTTGACAGAAGTAGCAGGTTCGAATCCACTTACATTTTGATTGGTTTCTTGTTCATAGATAGTGTTCTTAAGATAATTAAGTAGTTTTTTGCCCTCAATATTTCCATTCTAGTTCTTTAAATCGTATAACATCGATGGCCGAGTTGTCCCTTTACATAATCTGCAACACTAAGGGTTTTGATTCTACCTCTTTAAGTCTTTTGTGATTGATTTTTCTTGCATTGGAATGTTTGGCCTAGTTATTTCTGATACTACCTTAAGGCCAGAGTTTGAGTGCTTGAACTTCTAATTCAGCCTAAAATTTCGATTTCGTGGTTCTGTTTAACACTCACTATTACATTTCATGTTTGAATATAGAATAGAAGTTCAGATTTTGATTGCATATTTGAGATTGTTTAACTTATTTTTTTTCTTCATTCTGCAGGAGGCAGGGGTACAGAAAGGGCAGCCTTTACTTGGATTGTTAGGATTAGGATTGCCTTAGCCACTGCCACTGCCACTGGTTTGGAATATCTCCACTCCCTTGCATGGAATATGAGCCATGCAAATGTCAGGTCATCCAACATTTTCCTCAAACAGTACTACGACGCTTGTGTCTCTGAGTACTGCGTAACAAAACTTATCTCCCCCTTGCCAACCTCCACCTTGATGGGATACAAAGCGCCCGAGGTAGTGGATACTCGCAAGGTGTCTCAGAAGGCAGATGTCTACAGCTTCGGCGTGTTGCTTTTGGAACTACTCACCGGTAAAGAGCCTACAAAAGCTCTTGAAGGGAAGGGATTGACCTCCCAAGATGGGCGAAATCGGTTGTGCAGGAAAAGTGGACAATTGAAGCCTTTGATCCGGAGCTGCTGAGCCATCATCAGGACTCTTCTCAAGAGCAAATGGTTCAAATTTTACACCTTGCAATTTCTTGCACTTCTCAGTACCCTAACAAGAGACCATCGATGAATGAAGTGGCGAAGCGCATCAAAGAAATCTCTGGAGTTTCATTTTCAGATTGATAAGTTTCACATTAGATCAAAAGTAGGATGATCCTGCTTTTGTACCTTTGGTAGTTCTTTCCTTACATTAATTGGGCCATTTCTCAAGTTCCTGAGCAATCTTGACCCATCAGACTTCTTTTCACTTTATTTGGGGAAATCTTGCTTGCTGTATATCCTATATATTTGAGATTGTGGTTGAAGATGGCCTTTTTGCAGTTGCTCTAGACTGAGATGTAAAACCTAATTCATTTGTTTATACATTTTTCAGATACCAGTTTTCTGTTCACAATTGAGTTACTTATGTCTTCCTTTCTCTGCTTTTGAATGAGTAGGAAATTGCTGTTTGCCGCTATTAGTCAATAATTCTCACGTGCATGAGTTTCTATGCACCGAATTGCCTTTTGGATAAATAAATAGTTTAGCTTAATCAAAGTTTTATCATCCTTCAATAATGAATAAATTAATTAGTAACTAAAGTGCAAACAATAATGTGTATAAGATTTCTGCAGATACTTGTATTAGTTTGTTTCCAAAAAGGAAGACCAGAGAACATAGATTCGGGAAAAACAACAAACAGATGATGAGACTAACCATGTGGATTGCCACTGTGATTTGTCATTTTAGACTCCAGACCAGGACCAAAAAGATGCTCCAGTTTTTCAATTCCAACATTGGGATATTGTCCATGTCTTTGCATTATACGCTAAAGATATGATCCTACAACTGTAAGAAGAAAAAGTATTCAATATTTAAATATAAATAAAATCATGTGTGTTGGCCGTGTGAGATAACTAGATATAATCTTTATAATTGGCTTAAATTGTTGTTGTTTATTTTATATATATATATATGCTAAAGAACTAGCGTCTTAAATAGTGACGTGACAGTTGTGTCTTATGCGTCCATACTAAAAGACAAAAGTTGTAACATGTGAGAAAAAAAGACATCCGTGGGCTGAGCAAAGACCAAGAGGGTTGGCTGGTCCATCTTGGACCCCTCCAAACAAAGGTGGAGCTAGAAAAAGAAATTAGTGAGGGCACATCAGTATCCATTATACATAAAAAAAATATAATTAAAGTAACAAAGATATATAAATTCCAAAATTTTAAAAAGCATCATGTTACTTAACTTACGTACAGTTGTTCACGATTTTTCATATTTTGACACTATTTTATAATTTTTTCTTTGTTAACTTCACGAATTATTTTTAATATTTGTAACTAGACAATCATATTTATTCAAAGTTTTTCACGAGATTGTGAAATATGGTTAAAATAATTAAAAAACTACAAACGCTAACTATAATTAGATGCAATTTTTATAGGTGAAAAAACAAATAAAGAATTGGTTATGAAGGAGAAATAAAGAATTATGTTAATAGTTTGACAGATTTTTACTTTTTTCTATAAGCTCAACAGCAAATTTTAAGTACTTAATAATTCGTAACGAAGTGGGTAAAATAAGCGTTTTCATACTTGTATTTGAAAGGAAAAAAAAGATATTTATACAGTAAGAACACATAAATTATTGAAAAAAAATTAATTACAATATGCATATATACACAAAAGGATTTAGGGTGAGGTCAGTGGGGGAACGTGCCCCCGGTGCCCCCACCCTAAATCCGCTACTGCCTCCAGACACCTCCTCTACCTCGTTAATAGTATATATATATATATATATCAATGATTTAGTTATAAAAAATTGTTTTTTTTATTACTGGACCCTTAAAAAAAAATTGATTTCACGCCATTTAATACATCAATCACATTTTCTTTCTCAAAGCTCTTCAACTCAAAAAAAACTGTCACTTTGCTTGCGTTAACCCTCTTCTGATCTTAAGTCAGAAAACAGTAGAGAATGGAATATTATGGCCAGAAATCTTACCATTCTATGCAGGTTTTGCCTGTGATTCTATATAATATTCTGGCTTTTTTTTTTTTTTTTCTTTTTCTGATTCCTCGTTCTCCCATATATGAATCTAAATCATATCTTTGTCCGTGGATCCATGGCTCTTATCTTCCTGCTTTCTGTAATGATATGTCTCTTTCTGTTATCTTCACTTTGCCTCTCATTTTCTCTGCAATATCTCTCCTCTTTCATTTGGGTATGTTTTTCATCCACTTTGTCACTGTTCATGTTCGTGAGAGGAGGCATAAAATATCCGAAAGTGTAGAACTGGAACTCGAACCGGAACCTGAATCGGAACTGACTTCTCCCGACTTTTTTTTTTTTTTTTTTTTTCGTGTGTGTAATACTTACTTTCAAAGGGCTAGCTAGTTTAACAACACAAGGCCCAATCATTGAATTGTGTTTTGTGAACACTTTTGTTGTTGGGCTACAATGCCTACAATCACTTGTTAATAGAGGTTCACGACTTATCTAAAATTCAACCATAAAATGCATGTTCTTTGTTAAAGCTTTGAGTTTTGATTTTTGAAAAATAATTTAATAATGTAAAAAGGATATAACTTAATAATAAAAATTTGTATTGAAAATGATAAATTTGATTATAATATATTAAATTTATTATTGAAATCAAAACCAAAATAAAAAGAACAGGCCCAAAGTGGTTTGGGACATCAAGCTGTTGTCAACTCAAGTACGACACAAATTAATTGCTAACTTTACCACCCCTTCTCTTTTCTCTGTTCGAGTCTTTATAATTGTGAAAATGATGAAGGGTAAATTTCAAAATACTCACTGAAATTTTATAATGAAAAAAAAAAAAAAAAAAAAAACCCCAATGATCAGATTTGGTTTAAAATATCAAAATACTCTTATGAATTTGTATGAATCTACAAAGTATGTGTATACTTTGATCAATTAATTTCATCTAATTCTATAAGAATATTTGACCTGCGCTAATTGCACGAACAAATAAAGTTTAAAGGAAAATGTCTAACACACTATTTGGAGATTGATCTTCTGTAGTTGACAAGATTGAAGTCTATCTTAACACTTTTCTTTTCTTTGCAATTTCTGGTCAATTTACAGGAATATCCAACATGTTTTCTGCTAATTAAGCTGAAAAAATAATTAATATCTTGAACAATTTTTTTGCATTAATGAGTCAAGTCAATGATATTTAATTTAAAGAATCTTTGAGATAGGGAGAAAGAGGATGCAACAGCCACAAGCAGAATCAATGATTATTGCTGACAAATATGAATGATTAAGCTTCCTTTCATTTTCTTAAGTCCTTACTATAATCTTCTCAATACATTTGACAATTATTAATTTTGCTTCATTCACCTTTTGTTCACACTATCATTGCAATAACGTCCTATAAGTTGACTTTAAACAACGCTATATTTTTTACCCCTTTTATTCTACAACAAGTTAACAACCACATTTATTAATTTCTTTAGAGTAAATCGCTGATCACTCCTATCGGGCATAGGGTAGACAAAAGATCTATCCTCAAATGGGCATGGTTGAAGCTACCTCGATATATGTCTACCTTCTCACAATAAGAAAGTGGATCCCAAGATATGATCTGCGAGTCATATTCTCTACGATGAAAGAATAGACAAAATATTTAATCTCGTAAATATAATTCGCCCAATAATTAATGGCAAGACTTTCTTCCAATCCTTGGATTTCTTTACGTTTCTGTCATGATCGTCAGTGTGAATGAAAGTAAGCATCTTAACAATTTGTTTGATGCATATATAAAAGACAAGACAAAGAATCCCACATCTCCAAAATACCCCTTTGAAATCATTCTATATATATATATATATATATATATATATACAGAGATCAAACCGCTTGTTAATTTGGCCAGAAAAATCATATTAGCAATGGATAATAAGAGGGATATTGGTGGAAAGCTAGTTTTCTTTGGAAATGGAGTGAGTGAATACGAGATAGAAGATATGTTGAGGTCTTTTGCTGAGGCCATGGATAAGGGTAAGGGTACTTTTGGGACAACTTACAAAACCATGGTGGAGTTGAAGGGGAAGAAGAACAAATTAACTGTAGCTGCAAAGAGGCTGACAAGTGTTGGCAGATTATTACCTGAGATGGAATTCAGCGGGAGAATCGAAAAGATCGGGAAATTTGTTCATGAAAATTTGTGTTCGATCCGAGCTTATTATTATTCTCGGGATGAGATACTTCTGGTCTGTGATTATATGCCTATGGGAAGCTTGGCTTCTTTCTTGCACGGTAAGCCTTCTGAATCATCATCTCATTTCATTTCATCCAATTTTTTGCTCAGTTTTTCTTTTCTTGATTAGGAATGGAGACTTTTTTTGGTTGTGTTAATTTCATTAATTGCTATAATTTGTTCATCAGCCAACCAGCTTGAGTACTCATACCAAGTTTATTTTTACTAGAAATATACGATTAAGGGATTTTTAGATTTTATTTTTTACCTATTTATTATAAGCTTGTTTCAGTCTCAAAATTAAAACAAAATCAGTTAACCTCGATTATGAGTTTAGTTGTTGAAATATAATGTATCGCGTATTAAAATTAGCTTTTGGTTTATTGAGTTTAATTTCTGATGTGATTAAATAACGCGTATCGAGTTTAGATTCTGATGTATAACGTATCAAATTTAACATCTGATGTATCGAATTAAGCTTTTAACGTATAACGTATTGCAATTATAAGTTTGGTCCCTGATAATAACCTCTGTTCTAATGTGTACTAGTGAAAATACTAGTAAAAATATAATCTCTCGTATATCGCGAGTCCGACTTTTTGATTCGAGACTCCATCTTTTCTTGGAACCAGTCAAAGAGAATACTCAACTCAACCAAATTAGGTAGAAAGTCAGCTAGTAGGGCCTTGATGATTAGCGTGGAAAATTGAAGATTCAATTTATAACATTTATCATTGAACTTGCATCAAGGAGGAAAAGTTCAATGGCATTTTGGCATAATTTCCTTAGGCAAAAAAAAAACCCTTTTCATAATACCTTACTACAATATAATTACGTGTAACTAACAATAACTAATTCTCATCTAACAAGTAAAAATATAATGAAAAAATTTGTGACAAATTATTTATTTAAATGTTGTATTATTTTAAAGTTTATTAACTGTTTGTACTTTTTAAAAATATGACTCACCCTATTATATCTATATATTTATATATTAAATACATTTTTATATATAGTAAAAAAAAAATTTAGCATTAAACCCTTTACATTTGTTTTTCTGGCTACGCCACTGGTTATCCGCATTATGAGTACTCCATTGATCGATCAATCCTTCCATTGCTGCTTAACTAGGAAAAGAAGTCACAAAAAAGTCTTCCCTCACTTGGGAAGTAAGAACTAGCATTGCTTTTGGAGTTGCTCGAGGAATCACTTACATTCACACACAAGGCTCCAACGTTTGCCATGGAAACCTAAGGTCATCCAACGTTTTGCTAACCGACACCTTCGACGCCCGAGTTTCCGATTTTTGCATACCTCAACTTGTTCAAGAGAATGCGAAGCTAGGTTACCGCGCCCCCGAGGTGACTAGCATCCTCGAAGTTACTCAAAAATCCGATGTTTATAGCTTCGGCGTCTTGCTCCTGGAACTGCTCACTGGCGAGGCGCCATTGGATGGCGGCGCCGTTGGGGGTACTCAAGGTCAAAATTTGTGTGAGATGGTAAGGGTAATGTTTCAAGAGAAACCTATCCTCGATGTTTTTGATGAAATCTTAATACTCGAATGTGACAAAAAAGGGGAGCAAATGGTTCAACTATTAGAACTTGCAATTTGTTGTACTTTCAAAAATCCAAGTAAAAGGCCTTCAATGGCTGCAGTGAGTAATCGAATTAAGCATATTTGTAGATTTCACTAATGGACGTATATTTGTATGAAGCAGTGATATCAAATTGTTCTGAAATTTGTTTTATAGTTCAAGTTGAAATATGCATTTTTTGGGTGCAATTCTAAGCATGTATCAATCGTACTAATGGCGGAGTCAGGCCCCTAAAGTCAGGTGGGGCAAAATATTTCGGACGACAATAAAAAAAATTTATGGCATAATAAAATATCAAAATTTTACATCGTCAATCTCAATTTTGCTCCAAATTTTTATAATTTATGATGGGGCAATTACTCAAAAACTCCTAAAATTTAAATAATTTATAAATATAATAAATATGTTTATGTTGCCCACCAAAATTGTATGTGACTCAACTACTGAATCACACACTACAACATTAAACACATACACATGTTTTAACAATAAAAATAAATCATAAATCACTCGCTTACGTCTTCAAAAATTGTTGGCATCAGATTTGTTGTTTCCAATAGTGTGTCCCCTGTTGTATCTCCCCTCACATATGTGGGGAGCCCACTAATGAATACATTACTAGTCTCACATCAATCATCATATAATTTTCATTTTAATGTTTCTTTACCTATATCATTACTCTTTGTTAAAAGCCAAAATACCTTGCCATTTAGAATCTTCTCGATCATTATCTATAAAACTAAGAATCAATTTTCATATACATTTGGTCATCCATTGGACTTGGGAATTATGGTTTAACTATGATACTTTCGTATCCACTCATTGGTTAGAAATTAACGATCGAAATTAGTTGGCTTTGTGTATTGCAACGAAATTAGTTAGTTATATGGTACCTTGTTTCAACATGTATTTTAAAAATAAAATAAAAAAGTTTTGTGATGCCCCAGCTATTAGAAATGTCGTATTTCAACGAAAGAAGAAGAACATGTTTGGAACGTAAGAAAGGGCAGAGAAATTTCTCTGCCCTTTCTTCTTCGACTTCACCTACCTAACAAGGTATAATGGGACGCTATTCTAAGTTGCAAGTTGCTTGTCAACGTTGAGGAGTTGGCTCGTAAGACAAGATAGTAAAATTAATCATTTTGTGTTTTTTTTTTTTTTTTTCCTTATACTCAAGATTGATCATCTCTGAAACATATAGAAGTCTACTTATCACTATTTCTCCATATTATTCTATGCGAGTAAACTCTCCCATTTGTTCCTTTACATATTGGTTAATAATCTTTTTGGTCCTTTACACTTTAAAACGATCTTTTTGGTCTCTTATTTTTATTTTTTGAATTATTTGGTCCCCTATATATATCAAAACGATCTTTTTGGTCCCTTAACTTTTATTTTCTGAAACTATGTGGTCCCTTGGCCATTCAACCCAACAAAAAAATATTAATATCACTTACGTGCCGTTCACACGACTCCGTCAGCGAATGAAAAATTTGTCCCAACAGAATTACTGGGATGCTAAAAATGATATTGGAACAAGTGCAATTCGCTGACAGAGTCACATGGCACGTGAGTGATATTAACATTTTCTATCTGGTTAAATGGCCAATGGATCAAATAGTTCGAAAAATAAAAGCAATTGACCAAAAAGATCGTTTTGATACATAGGTTATTAACAACAATATGTAAGGGACCAAATGGGGAGTTTACTTTATTTTCTATGTATTCTGTTAGAACATTAGTTTTGACATTGACTGTTCCTATAAAATAAGGACAATGTTCATTAATATATATTTAGATCCTTTTATGTCATCATAAATATAAAATAAAAACATATATACATATAACATTTTTTTTAAATACAAAAGTACTAAACAAAATTCAAAATACGAAATATAAAGATTCAATGACATTTTTCTTATGTAAAAAGAAGAAAGAAGAAGAAGTGACATTCTTTTTGTAAATTTAGACACAAAAGTCGTATCACTTAAAATGATATTTTGTAAAACTTCTGTGATGTCCCTGACTTGAAATTTTATCGCTTCGACACTTTTACACAACTTTCCTATCGAGTTGTCAACAATAGAAGCAACCTCCCTTTAATCCCTGTCATCTAAGTCCTTGTTCAGTATCTCAGTTTCTTATTTTGTTTTTATTTTCTACGATATATTTTGTATCTTATAATATAGAATTTTTATCGCTCGCAATAAACCGTTTTACTATTTACCTACACTGATCTTTTTACATATCTATTACACTATCTAAATTTAATAATTCTTTTTTCAAAAATATATTTTAAAGTCACTAATTAAAATGAGCCAAGGTTTTGTGTATATTCTGCATGGTCTAACCAAATGGAAATTTTGAGTATCGGAAGATCATTGAAATAACAATATTAAGACATATTTGAAGGGCGGGATGTTGAGATGGATTAATTTCAGGGAGAAAATTCAAGAGTTATGAAATTCTGATGCGCGTGTTCTGGTCAAGTATGGCTTTACAATTTACATGCATGCCTCGAGCATGGCACTAAATTTGTTGCTCTATTGGACGATATCAAGTGTCATTAATCTATTTTAGTCTTTTTCGCTTCATTATTAAGGTTTCTATATGCGCAAATTTCTAAATCATATTTATTGTGAGATCATAATATGAATTATTAACATATTTATTATTTTGAATGCGTAATTTTACTGTGTTTTTTTGTATTTGACTAGGTAGACAGTTAATTGGAAGAGAACTTCGATTCGCCCGACCAGCAGGCGTAGGGCGTGCTTATCTTGTGTGCCAGTTTCGTTGGGTTCCCATAGCAGAGAAAAAGAGCTATTCCAAATCGAATTTTTCATCGTTGGTGTTGCTGCACTTTCAGTTATTTTCATGGTAAGAGATTATGATTCAACTACTCGGTATACGTTGTCTATTAGATCTATCATTATAACATAATAATGACATCATTTGAATTGACTCTTGGTCCATTTTCAACCGCTTTGAGTCCTAATTTTTTAGTTTGTTTTGAACAATTGATATCTAATTCGAGTTTATACAACGTTGGTTTGTTGCATATCAATTAATTTAACGTATTTGTAAATTTAGATCACTTAATTATACTTACAAAATTGAAAATCCATTCATTTTGAGATTAAACTCTTGAAGATTAAAGTAAAAACTTCATTTATTTTCGCCTAAAAAAAAAGTAAAAACTCCATTTAATTTCTTTCATATTAACAATTCCAAGAAATAAGTAAAAAGACATTAAAAAAATAGAGAAAAAAGCTTAATTACATTTTATCCACGTGTTTTAAAAATTAACACTTAACTCATTGTCATCAATCAAACAAAATAAACTAAAAGAACCACAATGCCCCTAATCTACACAGCCTTCATGTGATAATCTGTTTTTTTTCTGTTGTTCCTATTCGTCACCGACATCATAACACTGTTCTTCTGTCAATTAGATACAACATTCTTTCTTGATTTTGCTACTCAAAAACTCTTGTGCAATTATCTTTCTTTCTGCATGTAGAGCATTTAGTACGTAAATGTAATTAATCCAAAAAAAAAAAAAAAAGTGAGGAAAGTAGGAAATGGGGAAGATAAATGCTGAGTGATCAAGTGAATACGTTTAACGGCGTCGTTTTATAAACCCCAAATTTCTCTATTCCAACGTGGCAAGAAGACGGCGGAAAAGGGAAATTTTCCGGATTGGAAGTCCATACATTCGGATACGATATTCCCTCATCTACTCTGCTTCTGATTCCGACGATGAAGAATTGAGGATGAAACTCCAAGAAAATCAATCCACACAATAATGGCGTTATCGTTCGGAGGTCTTCCGATCCCGATTCCACCCAAAACCACCTCCATTACCTGCTTGCACAGCAACTCTTCCGCTTCGTTTCACTCTTTTGATGCTAAGTATATCAAACGTGCGGCGGAGCTAGCCGACAAATCTGCTGGTTTCACGGCGCCGCACCCCAACTTCGGCTGCGTGATTGCCACCACCGGAAGTGGTGGTGCCGCCGCCGATGGAGGAGGGAGAGTGGTTGGAGAAGGATATCTCTACGCCGAGGGGACTACTCCGGCAGAGTTTCAGGCTGTTGAGGCCGCTGGAGAACTTTGCAGGGGTTCCACTGCTTATCTCAACATGGAGCCTGGCGATTGCTATAGTGACCGCACCGCCGTCTCTGCTCTCATCAATGTATATGCTGTGTCTTTTTTTGCATTTCTAAAAGTTTACTCTTTTGATGGAGAATTTATTGTTCCCTTACTATTTTCATGAAAAAAGATGTTTGGGGTAGTAATAGTAATAATGTTAGTCATTTTACTTGAATTGATTATGTTGGAATTGGATTCATTGTTCCTGATACCTACTATGTGATCTTGTTTTGCCAAATTTTGGTTCGTTTCTATTGAAGTCCAAAATTCTCATGAGATTTGTGTGAATGTGATTAGGCAGGAATTAGTAGAGTTGTGATTGGTATTAGACATCCTTTGCAACATCTTCGGGGCAATGCCATTCGTGCTTTGAAAAGCGAAGGACTGCAAGTTGATGTACTTGGGGAAGACATACAGAGTAAAACTATTGAGGTATTTTGTATGACATTACGGGTTTTTGGCTGTCTTTTAAGCTTTTCTGTTTAACAACTCTGTTGAAGGAGAATAATTGGCTATCCTATTTGGCTGTTTGTGCCGTTTGAAGTTCAATTGATTTGCATAGCTTACGGTTTATGCAATATATATGTAGCAAATAACTTATTACTTGCAATTTTCAGTCTCCTAGATGTGTAAGAGGTGACAAAGTGATATGAGATTTTACCATACTGGTGTCGCTCTACCCTTTTCTAGTGGCTTGTAGGGCTTGTTTACATTGTTAAAAGCTGTAATAAAAAAAAAATGGGATCTTTTCATGGGGAAAGAAGAAGCAATCACAATGGCCTTAGTGTATAAACCACTGCGTTCAGGACATGGAACAAGTTAACAGTTTTTCATGAGTTGTATTTCAATGGTTAGGCTAGTAAAGTTTTATGTGTCAGAGTGTGGGAAATTAACTAGTAATGTTAACAAACAATGAAGCTAATGCAAAGAAGAATGTTAAGATGGATAGATGGCCATAAAAGGCTTGATAGAATGCATAATGCATGCATTAGAAAGAAGATGGGGATAGCCACAACAGGTGAGATAATGAGAAAAGCACTTGTAAAGTTATATGTATATATTCTTATGAAACCTGTAGATGTACAAATTTATTATCTAGAAAAATAGATTATTTCAAAACGGAAGAAAGAGAAGATCTAAAAAGATTTTGGAAGAAAATTATTGACAAAGATTTTGATAGAGCTCGATGACAACTTGTAATTTATATACCATGCGTAGTGGATAAAAGTTTAGCTGTTGTTGCTGTGTTTTAATGGTTTTTAAGCTATAAAAGGTATTGCTTTTATGTTCCTCTTGAGTTATCACCCATTCCTAAAACTAGAGGAACTTTTCTTTGTAAATTCCTGATTTGTTGGAATGTGTGGTTCGCTAACGTATGATTTCTTGTTATACAGGATGCTTTGAAATCTTGTCATCTCGTAAATGCTCCTTTGCTTTATAGAGCTGCTTATCGAGTTCCATTCTCTCTTCTGAAGTATGCGATGACACTGGATGGTAAGTCAAATGTTTAGTGATGAAATTGTTTGTTATATACCTCATTGTCCTTGCCTTGGACATTTGTCCATGGGTTTTACATTTTCAATGGAATCCAACTCCTTGAAACAGGAAAAATTGCTGCAACTAGTGGAGATGCTTCGTGGATAAGCAGCCCAATGTCTAGAAACTTGGTATTTGAGTTGCGTGGCAGAAGTGATGCTGTAATTGTTGGAGGAAATACTGTACGCAGAGATAGTATGAATCTATATGAGCTATTTTTCTTGGTTGTTGGATATGTTAATGTCCTAATGCGGTTAAGATTGAATTCGGTGATCCAGATCCACGTTTAACTGCAAGACATGGAGGTGGTCATCTGCCTAGACGAATTGTAATGTCAAGAACACTTGATCTTCCAGAGGGGGCAAATCTATGGAATGTCACTGAGGTACCCACTCTAGTTGCCACCCAAAGAGGTGCAAAAAGGAGTTTCCAAAAGTATCTTGCATCCAAAGGTGTTGAAGTAGTGGAGTTTGACATTTTAAACCCTAAAGATGTCATGGAGTACCTCTATGATCGTGGTTATCTTTCAATCCTCTGGGAATGTGGAGGGACATTGGCTGCATCTGCTATTGGTTCTGGTGTCATACACAAGGTATGCAACACTTTTTATCGCTAATTCCCTAAGCATAGCTCAATACACCAACAATACATTCTCCAGAATTCCATATGTGAATGATTTATACCTCAGTATTACTTTCTATGTTTTTAACTGCTATAGTGCTATGCTATCTTCCTTAACTTTAGTTTTGTATTTTTTCTCCTCGTTTTCCCTTCCATGTTGTGGTCTCTTGGGATAATATAAAGAAATGCTACTTGGGTCCGCATTTTAAACTTTCCTTTTAATTGTTGTATTTAATGTAGGTACATGCATTTGTCGCTCCTAAAATCATTGGTGGAAGGAATGCACCTTCTCCTGTGGGAGAGCTGGGGATGGTTGAGATGTCACAAGCAATGGAGTTGATTGATGTTTCTCATGAGCTGGTTAGTATGTTCTTTATCTTGTTGTGGAGGCAGCTTCCAAGTTTGTGAATTTGTTGTTAACTGCCAGAAATTTGAATACTTTTGAATGCTGATGGCGCATCTGTTTCCTGGACTAACCTTTTCTTTTGTTTGGGTTAATTTTCTCACCAGTTAGTGTAGTTATCTTTTTGGATTTTTATAATCTGCTTCTTTTTCCTGAGTTCATAATCTTTGTTTTTGTTTAGGATTTTATCTTTACTAAGAATTCTTCACTTTTGAGGAGCCTTTATTCTGTAGATGTGTTTAAAAAAGCTGTAGTGCTAATTTTTTAGGTTGCCTGCATGCTGTCTATCTCACTTATTTTTATTTGATTAATTTGGTTCATTCTCATGAATAAATTACAGATTGGGCCTGACATACTTATAAAAGGATTTCTTCAGCCAATTCCTGACCTGGCCCCTGCCATTCCATCAATTGAAGAGACCTCTGTAGTTGATCCAACTGTCTCCGCATATGAGTCCAGCATTATATTCTTTTACAAAACATGGGATCCTTATGGTGCTTTTTCGAACTTCTCTCCGCATCCAATTCAAATGCCTGATGAAAATGGAGATTACATCACCTGGTCAAGCGTTGAGCATTATTACCAGGTTGCAAGCTTAGTTCAGAGTCCATCTACTATCTTGCTACATAATCTATTGCAGAAAAAGAAATTTCGGCATCATCAATTTAACTCTTAATGAAACACGTGTATGTTCTTGCATGTTCTGAATGAACTTCAATCTGTAGGCACAGAAATTTATCGGAGTGTCTGATCCTAGAGCTCAAGAATGTCTAAATGAGATCAAATCTGCTAGAAGTCCAGAAGAAGCAGCACGAGTTGGGAGAAAATACTGAGGCAATGTCCTGATCTGGTAAGAATTATTAAAGTTAGGAAGCTCTATACTTTAAACTGTGGACTCACTGTATCAACATATTTCCTTACTAATCAATTTCTTTGCAAACTCCAAGAAGTTATTGGTTGCTTAAGGGGATTATGATAGTATTTGTTGTATTTGCTTCTTCTTCCTTTTTTTTAATTTGTAGAACCCAAATGACTCGGTGTGTTAAGTGTATGGGATATTTTATGCTGCGTGCTGCATTAAGCAACTTCTAATGAAATAGTATTCCAATCCAAGGGAAGTGATATATGCAAATAAAATTTAGCAGGACAGGCATAGATGAATTTTGTACTTTGTGTAGTCTTTCTGTGATACCTTTGCATCTGCTTCCTCTTTGATCTCTGACAACTCATTTGTTTGAATATTTATTACAACTATACCTTAAACAGTACATATGTTCATTCTGCAACATCTTATTCTGTTTTCTGCAAATTAGGTGAGAAGCGATTGGGAGAATGTAAAGATCGATGTGATGTACGAAGCCCTGAAATGCAAGTTCACCACCTACCCGGATCTGAAGTCCTTGATGCTCTCAACGGTAGGATCTGTCCTCGTCGAAGCTTCACCACACGATTTGTTTTGGGGCGGAGGACGAGATGGGGAAGGCCTAAACTATCTTGGAAGGCTGTTGATGCAATTGAGATCAGAGTTTCTGGGAGAATTTCCTACATCAAACGGTGTGTATGTAACTCAGCAAGAAAGAGAGAAGAAGATAAGCTGAAAATATCTTTAGACAACGGTGTGAACTGTAGTTTGAGTTTGAATTTGATGAATGTTTTGTGTTGTAGATTCTTAGTGAAAGGTCTCCATATGGCTGTAGACTGCAGTTTAGATCAATGTAAATGGATGAGTGGAACTTGGTAATTATTTGCATTTTAGAATATTTTAAAGTTTATTTTTTCTTCATTGTCAGATCTGAATTATTTCACTCCCTCTCTAGATTTCTCTAGTCTCTGAATCGTTTGGTGAATTGGGGGTTCACTAGCGGCGGGGGTGGCGCCATGGTGGTGTTAGGGTTGGAGGAAGTCATGGTGATGGTGGTGGAACTTGGAAGAGGTGGTAGTGTGGGTGACGAAGGGGACTTTCAATATAAAAATTATCAGAGAGTAAAATTCAAATGAGAAATATTCAATAATAAAGATAATTCAGTTCAATAAAACAACATACATATTTATCAGAATGATCAACAGTAAAATTACAGAAACTCAGCGTTTCTCCATTAGGCTCTTCTACTCAGAATCTGAGTCCATGCTTGCCTCCATAGCCTTCAGTCCTGGCGGTTTCTTCTCAGTCACCTTCTCCTCTAGAACCTCGTACCTTTCCAATGTAAGATCACCTAGCCACATTCCAGGGGTCACCAAATTGAGGTTACGTTGAATCACTTTAGCTCTCTTCTTCGGTTTCTTAGGAAGTTTGGAGCCTTTAATTGCCATGAAGTCTGATTCTTTCTCCTTTGCAGTCAAGGCAATAACAAACTTAGGAATTGCATCACTACCGGAGGATGTCCCTCCTCCGCCTTTCTTACTACTCTTGTTCTTGCCGCCTTTGCTTTGGGCCTTCATTGCCACCGAACTCTCAGAATTCCAAAGTTTAACTTGTGGGACAGTAATAAAATTCACAGATCTGCTAAAGATCGGAAGAAAATTAGAGAGCAAACACCGGACATGGGGTTGCAAGGTTAGTCTAAAGAGACCTTATAACATTTGTAACGAAGGAAGTTATTGCTAGTACTCTCGGGGTTATTGCTATCGCATCGTAATTATTTATAAGTTATTGCTATAGTAACAGTCGAGGTTGAGGAGTTATCACCATAACTCTTAGCATTGGTTCGTTTATGAATTGATGAGGTCCAGTTATGCATTGACCAGAATCTCACCACATTTGAGATATGACAATTCCACCTACTAAGCCCATGAACACACAAATGGCCAAGTAGCAGACACGTGACATAGGAGTCGCAAGGGTAGTCATAAAGAAACTTCATAACGCTTTGAGTAGATGCCCTTATATCTTAGTGAAAGAGTTATTACTACTACTATCGGGGTTATCGCTATCGCCTCTTAATAGGGAGAGTTATTATGGTAGTTATGGTCAAGGTTGGAGATTTATTACCATAACTCTCAGTATTAATTCGATTATGCATTGATGAGGTTCCGTTATGCATTGACGAGAATCCCACCACGTTAGAGGGATGACTTTTGCACCTACTAAGCCCATCAACACACAAATGTCTCAATAACAAACACATAGGACGGGGTCACAAGGGTAGTCATAAAGAGACTTATTCATAACGCTTTGACTCGAGGTTGTTATATCTTAATGGAGGGGTTATTACTACCACTCTCGGGATCATCGCTATCGTCTTTTAATGGGAAGAGTTATTACGGCAATCACTGTTGAGGTTGGAGATTTATTACCATAACTCCTAGTATTAATTCGGTTAAGCATTGATGAGGTTACGTTATGCATTGACGAGAATCTACCACATTAGAGTGATGACTCACCCACTTAATTTATCTATTAAAAAGAGATATGGTGCTCTTTCAATATAGGTAATTATTATTTAGCTATAATTCAGCTAAAGTATACACTAAAATCACTAACTCATATTAATTTGGGTCAATTCATTTTTCTTCAAGACTAGAATTTATAAAAAATATAATTATATTATTATTATTATTATTATTATCTATATTTATATTCATATCACATTATTTAATAACGTATCTCATTTCATTAATATAAGTAGATTCTCAATTTCCAATTCCCTAAAGTCGTGTTTTAAAAATTTTAAAAAAAAATTTTAAAAAATTTCCCGAAAGTCAAAGAATAATTGGAAACGAGTTGAAAGAGAAAACTTCGAACTATCAAACACGCTGGAAAATCAGAAAATTCCAACTTTCGGACTAAGTAACGGAATTCATTCCTCTTCTTCGGACAAGTGGCTTTTGCTTCAAACAACAAAATCATCCGTTCACTGTAAATATACTTCCATCCCCAGTTTCAATTTCTGCATAAAACCCCAAGCCACAGCTGAAGATTTCCCAAATTTAATTGTTTTGCTGATAACCCTTTTATTCATTTTTGGGTTGAATTCATCTGCATTGGTGTATAAAGGGGTGATTTTTTTGGGTGGGATTCTGGAAAAATGGATGATGTGAAGGATAAAATGAAGGGTTTTATGAAGAAAGTCAATAATTCGTTCACATCGTCGCCTTCTGGTAAATTTAAAGGCCAAGGCAGAGTGTTGGGCTCGTCTTCGTCTTCAACGCCCACTAATCCCATTTCGTCGAGACCTTCACCGGTTCTTGATTCGAAGCAGAATAAAAGTCCGCCGAGTTTGACCAATTCTAGGCCTGCAACTGAGAAGCCGACTATTAGCGATGTTTCTGATAAGAAAGTAGAGAGCAAGGCTGAAATCAATGTGAAATCAAATGAGAGTGGAAAATCAGGGGATGGTTTTGATCCCTTCAATTCGTTGATCACTACTGGGAAGAGAAATGTCAATGGGTATGATTTGAAGGTGATTGAGTGTCCGGTTTGTGGTAGAGGGTTTGGGTCCGAAGAGGAGGTCTCCGATCACATTGAGAATTGCCTAAGTGCTTCTGAAGCCAGCAATGAGGGAGTTACCAAGGAATTCCCGGGTGGTGATGATGGTGGAGATGTGGTCTCAAGTGAATTGGAGGTCCGTGTTGGTGCTTATATTTCTGGGAACCCTTCTGAGGGGTCAAAAGAGGTGATGGTGAAACTCTTGAAGAATGTTGTTAAAGAGCCCGAAAATGGCAAGTTTAGAAAGGTTAGGTTGGGGAATCCAAAGATAAAGGAGGCAATAGGTGATGTTGTAGGGGCTGTGGAATTGCTGGAATGCATCGGGTTCAATTTGAATGAAGATGGTGGGGAATTGTGGGCAGTGATGGATGTGCCCTCTGAGAAACAGCTTGGATTGATGAAGGATGTAATTTCTTTGCTGGAACCGCGAAAAGTCGAAGAATTGGCATCTCCAGCTCTAGCCAAGGCAGAAGAGCCTCGTGAGGTTAAGAAGATTGACAGACAGGTATTGAATACTGTGTTGTATTTCATCTATTGTGTGTAGACTAATTTTATCTTGTATTTTACTATTTGTATTGATGTGAAATCTAGTTGGATGCTGATCAATTAAGATCACGAGGGGAAGGAGAGATGATTTTTTGGCCTTTTTTTTATTTTAATTTTTGTTTCTGTCAATGGATATCTTTTTCAGGCAAAAGATCAGGGCTTTTTTTCCTCTTGTGAAATTTTTTCAGTCAATGGATGTGAAAATTTCATGCCTTTTTCCCTCTTCCCATTTATGAACCTGGTGGCTTTTTGTTTGATGATCAGTTTCCTGAAGTAGTGAAAGGGGAAGGAGAAAAACTCAATCTTGTTATTCATGCATTAATAGTTATGTGAAGAACTAGAAAAGTCTCATTTTTCTGCATTCAAAACTATACTATGTACGGTATCAATTCAGGTTCATGACTATGATATTCCCTTTTCATAAATGATATTTGTCGTTAACCTTTCTCTGACAATAGTTACAGGTTTTCATAGATAGGGGGTTTTGAGGAGGTTGAATTCTGTGGTTCATTTATTTAATTACATGCACATTGTGAATTCCTTACGTAAATCAGAAACCAGAGCTGTTGTAAAGTAAAGAGAAGAATTTCTTGTCCTGATTTGAAGGCTTTTCCTTGATTTCCCTATCTGAGAAGAAAATTTCTCCATAGCTAGTTCAAGTTTGGTCCTTGAAACAGTGCCTTCATCCTCTTGTTTTTCAGCATAACTATTTTAAATACAGCATTTTCAGTAGGACCAGTATGTGAAAAATGGTTACATTGTGCCACAAACACTTTGAGTTCTTCAAACAATCAAAACAATTCACTTCTGGCTGATATCCTAGGACAAAATGTTTTATTGAAGTCAAAGAATGATCCTACTATGGAAGCAAAGTTGAGTAACTGCTAAAGGATTTAGTACCTGATTGGTTCAAAATATGTTTAATTTATATTTGAAATAGTAACTAAGATAATATAAATATATATAATATATTATAAATAATTTATATTTTTCTTCTATTAACTCGATTGGTTTGACGAGCCAATAAATATTTGGCTTACAGTTTACTCAACATCGAGGTTCAATCAAGCTTTAACTGAGCCGCTCGCGAACGGGTTGGTTTGTTTACACCCTTATTGCTGGGACTTTTTCCATTTGAGAACTTGTTCCTAAAGATAACTCTACACTACAATTGAGTTTTAATTTTTGTTGTTTACGTATTCTGTATATCTTTTTGGCAAGGGGACTCTCTTGCTTTGTCATTACATTTTGCCACAGACCCTTCATTGACCTTAGAGTTCTACTTTTATTGTCTTGTTTCGTTGCCTTTCAGTAATGCCTGTCTTGTGTTTGCATCTATTTCCTCTGATGATGTGTATGATCCCTTACCTACAGATCAGGGTATTCTTTTCAGTTCCTGAAAATGTAGCAGCAAGAATTCAACTGCCTGATTCCTTCTACAACCTATCAGTTGATGAAATAAAAAGAGAGGCAGATACGAGAAGAAAGAAGATTGAAGAGTCCCAGCTTTTAATTCCCAGATCCTTAAAAGAAAAACAGGCAAAAGCTGCCAGAAGAAGGTACAAAAAAGTTGTTATCAGAGTACAGTTTCCTGATGGAGTGGTGCTTCAGGGCATCTTTTTACCCTCGGAGTCCACTGCTGCTCTCTATGATGTAAGCCCTTCAATCCTTTCCCTAGCAATATTTTTACATTGTCTGGAATTCATTTTTGAGAAAAAATACAAATTTTATATGCAGCTAATGGCCTTGTGATGTTTTTCTCCTTCCTGTCTCTTACTCTTTGGGATGTATTTTGATGCCACTAATAGTTTTGAAGGGGAAGAGGAAGGCCTAAAAAGAATTGGAAGACAACTATGAAAAATGACATGTTATATTTAAATATAAATGAAACAATGGGTCTTGACCAATCATGATGAAGGGAAATGATCCATATTGCCAACCCCACATGGTGGGTTAAAAGCTTAGTTATTGTCGTTGTGTATTTTTTCCTTGTGTTCCTTAATTTAAATGTTCAGCCCATCAGATAGGGTGGAACTTGGATGGTGTTTGTGTTGCAGCCTTCAATTTAGTTCCTACTTTGAATTCAAGATTTTAAAGAGAATGTAAAAGTTCAGTCTAGATAAATTTTATCTAATTCAGTGTCACTTATCATCTGGTTAGTCATTCATGCTTATGTGCTACTGGATTTTTTTTTTTTTTTTTTTTTTCCCGCTCCACCAACCCCCCCCCCCCCCCCCCCCCCCCACCTCTCCATGTTATATGCATGTATGACCATGGATGGAACAAACTCAAGTTATCAGCATGCAACCTATGGGGATGGGGTCATCAAATTTATGCTATATTACATCATAGACATTTCGAAAATGAGCCACAAAATCCATAATCATCCTGGAAAAAAAAAATCCTTCTTAGAAACTAGAGGGAAGTTTCATTATTTTCAGACAGCCTTGCCATAAGTGCAGTCTGTGACCTTTTTAATGTACAGCTAAAGTACTTCAGAATAGAGAACTGATAATTTGGTTGTCTATAAGGTATTAGATACTTAGATCAAAGACAGGGAAAATGAAACCTGAATAGTTTCCTTGTCCTTGATATGCCAACAGTATATGCATTCGTAACTGTTGTTTGTTCCTGGAAATTATGGTTGCAAATACTGTTAAATCTCCATTGAGACCCCACTTAAAGAGTTAATAGCATGGTACGGTGCAGTATCATTTCCAAATTGATGCCACAGATATCTAGATTGATATGGTTATTAGTTACTTCTATAAGCACGACTCAGTGTCTTTTGGAGAATCAGGGAACACTAAGATTAATTGAGATCGATAGGAATCATCAAAGTAGGCAAAGAATAACAGGTTATTAAGCATGGCTAAGAGCTATTCTGGCAATCAGTTGTAATTTGCTCAAATACTTGCTTTCAGGTTTGTGTTACACTTCTGTTATAGGGAAAGTAGTTAGTTGGTTTTTTTATTTGTTAGAACTTGACGTCGCATGATTTTGATATTCTTTCTATGTTTTGTTTTCTTGCCCTTCACTGTCTACTTTAGTATGCAAGTGGTTATTCATATATTCTCCTAGATTTATTTGTTTCTTTTTTGAGTATCTCTCTGAAGTAATAAATTGTGACTTAATCTAAGAGAGTATTGTACTTATGATTATACTGGTGTGCTACATTTTTCAAATTATCAAAGTCCATCCACTTGCATAATTATAAACTTTATATTCTGGTTTTCAGAAAATCTCGTTTGTGACTTGTCAAGAAAAGGATAGGTTGATGTAGTCCTTTTTGAGCTGTTGGATCTCTTTCTAGTATCAGGCTTCTCTTTGGTGGATGCACTTTGATTACCTGCTGCTTTTGCAGCAGTTGTGCAGTTACATTCTACCGCTTCTTGTCTATGTGCTTAACCTTGCCAAATCCTACACTTTAGCTTGATTGTTAGCCAATTAAAATTTTGTCAAAGCTTCATTTGTGAATCTAGCCTTTCCAATGGACATTCAGTGGACTGCTGGCTCACGCTTCTATTCCATCATTCACTTTTCCTGTATGGGCTGCTGTTTTAAGACTTCTGATCATCCTTGGAACCCAGCATGATGCAAGCTCATGAATCTTAAAGCCTCAGATTGCTTCCTGAAAGAACTGAGCTTTAGATGATGCAGATTTCCGTGTCCTGAAAGCTACTTCGTTGTTTTATATTGGAAACTTGAAGTGCAAATCAAAACTATATTCATTTGAGGGCAGAAAGAAAACTTAGCTATAATAAAGGTCAGGTGGTGCAAGTCTCTGGTAGATGGAAAGGTGGGGTTTTGAATATGATGTTAGATGTTACTGGTGCTGCTTATAGATATGTCCTCTACAATCTGCCCATATAAGGAAGAGGTGTTCATATTGAAGGTATACTGCAAAAGAAAAATACCAACTTACCATCGTGACCTGGCTGCTTTCGTAGTTTCCTGAGTAGGAGACCTTAGGCGAAGTGCATGGTTTTCCTTCCAAATCAAATATTTAGTTGCTTAGCAGACTGTTTATTCATTACTATACTTCTGTGAAATAGTAGTGATTATTTGTCGCAGTAGATATACTACAATGCATCTGCAGCCATTATAATCACGATGCTTCTTTATCGGCATACTGACACATGATATCATCTTTGCTGTTTTATCATCAGTTTGTCTGCTCAGCACTGAAGGAACCAGGCTTAGAGTTTGATCTATTACATCCAGTGCTCGTGAAGCGCAGGGTGATCCCTCGTTTTCCTGAGGCAGGGGAGAAGACTATAACCCTTGAGGAGGAGGATCTGGTGCCTGCAGCTCTGATCAAATTCAGGCCTATTGAAACAGATTCTGTTGTCTTCACTGGCCTTCGCAACGATCTCCTGGAAATCTGCGAACCTCTCGTTGCTGATTCAGCAGTTCCTTTCTGAAGAACTTCCAGTTTTTTCACCCTCCATTCTTGATACAATTCTTCCAATATTGATGCATAAGACTTTAGATTCCTGTCTTTTTTGTTAACCTCATTTGGATACCATACATACATACATGTATTGGATAGTTAAAGCCTCAAAAGGCAAGGCCAAACAGAAACTGTTTGTAAAGTTATAACTAGCTACCCGGATAAATTATTATAGAATGTAAAATGAGGTTGAAACTTTGATACCATACCATACAGGGCCTTAAACGTTTCGGTTTAGAATTCAGTTTTTGGTTTGAATGATTAGTTTTTATTTCGTGCGTGCATTATTGATTTGCCTTTCATTCCGTGTTTGCTTGTATTCTACTACTTTGATGACTTGGTCTTCAAGTCAAGTTTCTGCTGAGAAGTTTGCATGATACGCAGTTGCATATTTTAATACGTTGTATTTAGAATACTTTTTGAGCTGTTGACTTCAATGCCATGCTGTATTTTCTTAGGACGATAATCTTTGATACAACACAAAATTTGATATGAATTTAACATTATAAGCGAATCTTTTAACTCGGACATGATCTCATTATCACCCCTAAAAGATGATTTTTTATAATCTTTGATAAAGTATGAATTTGACACTTTATAAACGAATATATTAGCACGAACATAATTTGAATTATCATTCTTAAAAAGCCCGAATCAAATCTAATATGTTTTAAACAATCTATGAACCCAAAAACACAAAACATGAAAAACTAATCTGTTATTCTTCACATGTGGTACATAATTATGCAACTCATAAATGGTGGACGTTAAGGGCACTTTGTGATTGAACACCTCTACTGATTCTTGATTGGAAGTTTGACCTGTCAAGACTTTGAGAGGAGGATATAAATAACTTAACTGATATAAAATAGGTATAATTGATCAGGTCAAATTAGCATTATGATGGTGAAGTTTTAATTAATTAGAGTTTAATGTTAATGTTGAGTTAGGTTTAATCCTGTTTTGCCTTTTGAAACAACAATCATTACTCTTCCAGCCCACAAGTAAACATAATACTTTTTTATTGCCCATGAGGTTTTCCAGTCAACTATGTTAATACTATAAAATTCGTGTTTTTCTCTTTTTCCTATAGTTTTTTTTTTTTTTTTAAAGTTTCTGAACGTTTGAAATTTCCATGTTATTATTTTGCAATCTAGAATTATACTTTGAAAAAAAAAAAAAAGGTTAAAAAATTTGGCTCAATAATTACATAATTAACCAAAGAAATTAATTACTAAACATTTTTAATTGGATTCATAGCCATTATTTTGAAAATGGTTAATTATTGAACTCTTTTATTGAGATAAAAAAAATTTTCCTTTTTTTGAAACAAGACTTATGGAAAGGAAGGATTAATAATTTTTTTTATCACCTTTTACTGTTTAACTATATCTTTTTACATTCTTAATATATTTTTTACAAGACAAACACTCATTCTGATATCCCGCATGTAACGGATAAAAATTTATTTTTTAAACCATATTTTTAAAAATATGGTAACGATTCAATAGGCTTGAAAGTATCTTTCGTACGCACATTGTTTGAAGCGCATGCAAAACATGGGGTGGAGAAGGAGAATTTAAACTGCTCACTAACTTTTCAAATTTTCCAATGTTAGTTGGAAAAGAGTTTTAATTTGGATAGATGGTCACTTAGGTAATAAATCAAATAAACAATATCTAGATATTAAGAGCCTAGCTCGTCTCATTTGATTTTGAGACAAAAATCTATTACTCTTTCCGTAACCTACAAAGACTCTTGTTTAATGTATTATATGTGTTGTAAAGTACGTATAATAATTTGATATTATTTTTTCTACTTACAACTTTACTTTCTAAGTACGTATCATCATATCAATTAGTAATTGTAAACAGTGTAAAAAAATTAAAACTCGACTCTCTTATTGAGATCAAAAAAAGAAAAAAAAAATTGTAAAAAACGAAAAGAAAGAAAGATGCCAGATTTGTAAACTTTAGTAGTATCCCACATTCTGTTAACGTGGTGTGTTGGCTTTAAATTAATAAACAATTGCAAATTATAAGGCAAAGAGGTTCCTTAATTGAACAAAACAAAGGATGGAATAATATAAAAGCATCAAATCATACAAAAGCAATTGGAGATTTTGCACGTTTCCAAATCTTTACTTTGGTGACAAAAAAGATGAGTCAAAATATATGAATACGAAATGTGCTCTCATTTTTTTGGACAAATTGAAGGGCCATTGGATGAAGAATTCTTGGAGATAATAATAATCAACTACCAATAAAAGAAGACAACAAATGGGTCTCTCTTTTTTTATCCTTTTATGTGAATTGTGATTGTTTGCTTTAAAAAGAATTGGAAAAATGACATTTTTAGTACTACAAATTTGGGTTATTTGCAACTTTGGTACTAAGAGTTTACTCAGTTCCAAACTTGTGTTTTATGTTTATACTTTGTTGCATTTTTAGTACTAGTACCTGTTATAGCATATTTTATGCAGTCAAATCGAAATCAAAGATAATTTGAGGGTATTTTACAATTTTACAATTTTGTGGGGTTGAAAATATAATTTTTCTAATATAGTTTCCAAAACATTTTCGCGGTTTTCTTTCTTCTCAATCGGAAGAAAACTTGTACGTTGACTGGGGAGGAAAAAAAAACGCGAAAATGTTTTAGAAATAATATTAGAAAAATATCTTTTCAACCCCTACAAAATTTGTAAAATACTCCCAAATTACCTTTGATTTCGGTTTGACTACATAAAACCTGCTATAGTAGATATTGGTACTAAAAATACAACAAAGTATAAATATAAATCACAAGTTTAAAATTGAGTAAACTTTTAATACTAAAGTTGTAAACAAGCTAAACTAAAAATGTCATTCTTCCAATTATTTTTAAAGCAAACAATCACAATTCACATAAAGTGATGACAAGAGATGAGCGACCTTTAACGTCATTTGCCAAAAGTAAAAACTGGAAAATGGCACAAAGATAAAAAAAACAAAAAAAAACATACTCCTATATAACTGTACTCTTTTTAAACAAGACGGATGAAGTGGATAACAATTAATTTTGCGAGCGAGAAAGCTTTACCAATAACATTGTCAATATATATACACACATATAGTTAATATCTACCGTTATTGGGTTCGAACTTCGAACTAATAGTTCAGCGGATAGTCCGCAGATGAACAATGTCAAGCATGAGAGTTCGCAAATCATGAGGTGGGAGAATTTCTAATTTGTAAGGACAAAGCCATATGCCACACACAAAGATATCTACAATTATCGATATCATGTAAGTTATTATCTCAGAAAATAATAGTCAAAAGTAACATAAATTCAAACAAACGCAAAGGTCCCATTATAGACCTGTTGCAAACTTTGAGGATGAAGAACAGATTCATGTCTCAACCTTAGGCACAACAAAGAAATGGACCGACCATGAATCGTGATATTCTCTTTAGGTACATGTATTTTAACCTGTAATTAATAATTAATAGTGATTTATCTTTATGTATTTTTAAAAATTTTGCTAACTATTTTAAAACTTCTTGTTGAGTTAAAGATGAAATCTTGTTCATTTTTAACAATAGTTTGAAAATTTTAAGAGCTTAGTGGTCATTTATTATCAATATAATATTTATTTTTAGAAAAAAAAAATGAATTGTGATATTCTCAACTATCAATTTCTTGTTAATCAAGAGAGTAATCAATCAAAATCAAAACTAGTTTATTATCCTCTCCGTCTCATTAGATTGAATTCAGTTTGAAGGTTTTCTTATTACTTGTGAACAGTTGTATCACTAAACTTTTTTCAACGCAACAGAATAATTATAATTTAGTTACAGTTGAATTTGAAAATGTTTAATGAAATAAGAAGACACACGACCCCGGCTCTTCAACCCTTACTAGAGACGCTTGGACCGATGTACTATGTATCCATATTATAATTTGTGGAACAATTTAAATATGAGAAACCCACGAACTTTTGCCAAACATTAAATAAATAAAGTAAGAAGAAAGAAAGGAATCAAAGTGCATCTGCTAATGATGGTTACTTAAATTATAGTTTTCTACGTACGTAATATAATTAATTATTAAAGTCAGCTGTTTCATCAATTAAATTTGTTCCCAGAAAATTGGTCATTATTCATCGAATCGTATAGGCATGTTATTCCAGTTCAAAATCACGGTTTGGATTTTATTTTATATTTTGTATTATTATTATTATTATTATTACTTTGAAAGCGTCTAGAATTCGTCCAACTATAATTGACACTTGTTAAACTCTTGTATTCGCTTTATGGAATTGTTATTCGCAGTGACGATTTTACTATTCGCACTAACATTTTACTATTCGCTTTATGGAATTGTTTGCCTATTTTCACTATTCACCGTCAGTAATTAATTTTTTATTCACAAGTGTATTCAAATATGACTGACAGGCAAGAGGACGATTCATATTACACGATAAGTAATAACTGTGTATAATTTTTTACGTGAAATTTATTTTTTCTTAATAAAAAATATCTGTCTGACCTTTGATTAAGATCCGGATCTGCGATTATCCAGTCGGTTTTGGCAGGAACTGTAAAATCCGGGCGAGGAGACTGTCTCCTCGCCCGAATTTTGCCCAAAAAACCGCCGGTGACCGGTGGTGGCGGGAGGGAAAATACCGCGCCGGCGAAGGGGGTTATTTTTACCCAGGAGGACCGCCGGTTACCGGCAGTACTCTCGCCGAAAATACCGCCGATGACCTGCTTTAGTAGTCGGCAAAACACCACACGGGGGGCCACGGTATTTTTACAGAGGAGAACCGGCGGTCCTCTCGCCGGGAATACCGCCGGTAGTCGCCGGTGAAAAACTGCGCGGGGGGCCGCTGTATTTTTAGGCTGACCACCGCCGGCGACCGGCGATGTTCTGACCAGAAGTTCAGCAGGAAGCCGGCGGTCTTTTACCGGAAAAGCCGCCAAGGCGGTAGTGCCCGGCGGAAGACTGCCTGTTTCCGGTTGTAGTTACTAGAAAAATACCGCCGGAGGCCGGCGGTATTTTTCAAGCAACTACCACCGGAATCCGGAAGGTTTTTCCTGCGACAGACCGCCGGATTTCGGTGGTATTTCCGGTCCGGTCGTTTGACTGAAAAATCGCCAGTTGCATGGTATTTTTACGGCGGCGGGCGTTAATATTTTCGATTTCTCGACCAAAAGGGCCCGATATCCCGTAGGGGGCGAGATTTACGAAATATCCCCCCTGTGTTATGTAGAATTTTGTCACATTCTCACATCTCGTAGATGAGATTATTCAAAAATTTACTGATTCCCGCCAAATTTTGGGTTTCAGTCGGTTTACCCATCATTTTGTATTAACAGGATATCAGTTTGGAGAGGGATGACATATTTTTTTACCACACGGAGGTATTTCAAACGGACGAAGAGTTTAGAAGTAAGGAAGATTTGGTTGCATGGGTCAAAGCTATAGCATCTGAAAATAATATGACGGCAAAAATTACATCTTATTCGAAAGCGTTGGGCCTTTTCCTTGCAAGAGGGAGGAAATGGCGAGTTGAGATAGGGTGTGATAGATCAGGAACAGTTAGAGATAAGCCAACCCTACCTGAAGGGAAGAGCAGGCGGAACAATACCAACAGCAAATTGACAAAATGTCAATTTCACCTTGTGGGACGCGAAATTGCTGGGGAAAATTAGAAGTTAGAGATAAAAAATGGTAATCACAATCATGAATTACAGCAAGTTTGAAATTGGCATTCAGCGCACTCACGGCTAACGGAAGCGGAGAAGAAGAAGGTTGCAGAAATGTCAAATATTAATATCAGGCCGAAACATATATTGGCCCAATTGCAAGCAGATGATCCGCAAAATGTCGCCCACATAAGGCACATGTACAATGAAGCAGCAAAAGGTAGAAGGGAGGCAAGGGGAGATATGACAAACATGCAATATTTCTTCAAACTTGTGCACGATCACGAATACTTCTATGCGCACACAGCTGACGATGATAGTAATGCAGTCGGGCACATTTTCTTCGCACACAAGAAGGCCCCTTCTCTACTTGGTTTGTTTCCGTACGTTTTGTTTATGGATACAACGTACAAGATAAACAGGTATGACATATCTCTGCTGCATATAGTGGCTCATGTCCCCACAACTCAGTATGTTCATATTGTTTTCATTTTCATGAGGGACGAGACTAACCCGAGCTATTTGTAGGCCATGACTCAATTGAGGAATTTATTCGAGGGAAATAAATACCCACATGTGGTCATCACTGATCGGGAGATTGCTATAATGAACGCTGTGAAAAAAGTATTCCCACATGCTACCCAATTACTGTGTAGGAGACACATTGAAATGGATGTAAATAAACATGTAGTAGCGGCTGGCAACAACAAAACTACAACGGATGTATTTCTATATCGTTGGGGGCAAGTGGTGAAAGTCTTGACATATGAACAGTTCACGGAAGCTATGGAATATATTGATACGAGATATGGAAATAAATCTAAATTTAGGAATGTGATTCCATATTTGAAAAACACATTGTTGGATCCCCACGCAGACAAGTTTGTATATTGTTGGACGAAATATATAAAGTATTATGGAGGGCGCACAACGAACATGTAAGTTCATTATAGTTTTAATTTATATTGGTTTATGTTGTATAATTTTATGATACTTTATACAATGCTTTGTGTGATAATTTGATTTTCAATGTTAATTGGCTTTCAGGGTCGAGAGTGCAATGCATAGTTAAAAAAGGCAATTGAGACGGATAGGAAGGCATTTCCAGGTCTGTTTCAAGGGATTAATATTATGATAGAGGCGCACTTTAACAAAATTCGGACTGCAATGAAATCTTCTCGCAGTAAAACATACAGGAAGAGCGACTACTTACTGTATAGTAGGCTGAATGGTAGACTATTTTTTGTTACTATTACAATGGTCGAAGAAGAATATACAAAAAGAATTGGCCTCATCGGGGAAGATGGTTCATTGTGTGGTTGCGAACTCCGAACAAGTTGCGGCTTGCCATGTGCATGTGAGATGCAACAGTTGGTCCGAGCATATCGTCCAATTGATCCTATCGATGTGGACCCCTTCTGGAAGACGCTGCACTTGGGAGATAATGATGTTCTGAAAACTGTGGAGGTAAGGTAAAGCGCCGAAAGGCGACTGCATGAAATGTTTGTTGAGACCATTGCGCGTCCAAGCGCTGACATATACAGGGTGATGGGTGCCGTGCATGCAGCCCTTCATCCGAAAAATGTTGGTTTAGCTGAGCCAGTAAGTAGGCCACACAGGGGACAGCCGAGACACAATCTGACCCAGCGGGATCTATCAGGGTACGAGCATGCCGATAGGAATGCATTACAATGAAGTGCATATATTAATTTTCCTGTACAGATCATAATGAGTAATTAGCTTTCGATATATTAAATTTAATATGAGTTGTAATCGCAGGTCGGAGATCCACTGGTGGACAGAGCAAAAGAAGGGTTGTGAGGCCCCACGCTTCTGAATGGCCTTTCGACATGCCTCTATTTTTGAAGCAGTTCGTGTTTGACTACATTACCGACACGTTAATGTGAAGGCCGATGGACATTGTGGTTTTAGAGTAATTTTTTATTTCGTACACGATGCAGATGAGGAATATTGGCATCAAGTCCGCAGAGACATGCACGAAGAACTGCAGGATCAATCTACCCTTTGGCGACACGTGCTTGGGCCAGTCGACTACGAGTTAGCATGCAGGGTGATAGAATTTTATGTAGTTCCGGCGTCTGATGCATTTTGGTTTGATTCTCATCTGTGTGGATTACTTGTCGCCACGAAGTATCAAAGGGTTGTTACATTATATGGCCCACAGAGTAATACTTTCCTTCCTATTAAGTGGCGGGGGGCCGGCGTATCTAATGATCCGATCAGTTTCATCAATATGGGTCTTATAAGACAAAATCATTTCATTGCTTTGTTAACGACAGGGGAGGTCTTGCTACCCTCAATATATCCGACGTGGAGAAACAGGGCCTCAGGACAAATGCAGAGTTGGAAAACTCACTTGGATCAACGATTAGGTAAATTTATAAATAAATTTACTGTTAAGTGTTAGTATTACATGTATTTATCATCCAATAGTTTCCAATATAAGTATCTTATATGTAAGTTTCATTTGTACATAATTGTAACATTATTAAACGCTCAAACACTGCATCAAAAAAGTATATATACTACATGACAATAATTTAGAAATAGAGATGATATAAAATTTTCTTAATATTACTAAATATGAAGAGTCAATAACATATCACAGGTGATGTTCCCGCACTTATTCTAGTGCGGGCATCAAATCCTCCAAATGTCTAGCCACCTCCTCTATGACCCTCTCCCTTGCGTAGTTGGGTACGGAATGCTTTGTCCGGGGATGAGCTAGATACATTTTACTAGCTATGTATTGGAGACGCTGCATTGGAAAGAAAAATCCAAATTATTTAAACAAACAGTGACATAAAAATAATAAATGTACATAAGTACACATGAATCACATATACTTACCGCAATCGTAGGTAGCTGTTTAGGGTCTGATAGCTCTTCTACTTCCATGTCGTCCGGACTAACACGAACATGTGATCGCGCATGGAAGTAGTCGAGGTATTCAGGGCACGCCTGATCGGCTCATTGAGCCTTCTGCAGCCCCTTTAACATCCTGCTCTTGTACATTTGCCAAGCCATAAAATCTATATCGTACACGCAAGAATACTTACGAATTTCAGAGCCTCTATTACAGTTCTTTGGCTCATAAACTCTATTTGGGATCAACTGCACGTATCTAAATTGTCACATGCACAGATCAGGCATATAGGGCTATATGAACGAAGGGGAATAAATAAGCCCCCTGAACAATGTGATTGGGTGCACGCGCGCAGGATTTGGCCCGAAAAAAAGACAATTTACCTAATTTATTTGCAAGAACGTTAATGCGTATTCGACCAATTGGGATATGACACTAATTAACTGTACGATATTTAAATGATATAAAAATATAGATTATTACCTCAGTAGATTTTAATGTATCTAGGGCGCGGCGGTAGGACAATAAATCCCGTTTATGCTCACGCTTCCGCCCGGTGCCGATGTGCCACTTTGCTGCAACAGGCAAGGAAACATCACATTCTCTCATCTTTGGAGGACTAAATATTGGGAAGTACTCGTATATTAAACTCTTTTGTGTGAAGGAAAAAAAAATTTTAATAATGTTAATGAAAAAGAATAAAGTATGAAAATAATTTATAATTGATTCGAACAAACCTGCAATAATGTCAGACACCCGCCTAATTGGGCACCGTCTGCCCTAGATACCCTTCCAAGATTGCGATAAATGTTTGTTAGGCAAGCTCCTCCCCAAGATAGTCCGCTTATTTTATCTACGTCGCGGAGGAAAGGCAAAAAATGTCCAAGCATGTGGGTTTTCTTCTTATCAACGAACAGGGTATTTCCAACCAACCATAACAAATACCTTGCAGCAGCATTGACGGGGTCCACATGTCCACTGACACAATGGGCACGAAGGAGGGACATTTTCACACTTGCAAAATCTCGCTCCCCGAACTCCTCTTCCTCTATCCCCAGCATTTCTAGAAGCAATTCCTTCATTTTCGACAGCTTAATTTTCCAATGAAGTGAAAATTCGTCAATCAGAATTCCCAATATATAGGCCACATCGTGGAGAGTGATACTCATCTCTCCGAACGGCATGTGGAATGAATTGGTCTCCTGAAGCATCTCTCAACAAAGGCACTGAGGAATGCGGTGTCTAACTCTGGATGCATGCACCAGACCAAATATCCCAACCCGGACAATTCCACTATACTTTTCATTTCTCCGTCGACTAAATCCCACATTTGCAACCGCTCGTGCCCATTATGGTATGTCAATATATCACGTTTTTACGTAATTTAATAAATAAATTAACACATTTTAGCCACAAAGTTATTAAGCATAAATCTAAACAATAGATAATAAGTATTTCGCAATAAATAATAAAGAATAATAACATACATGTCGATGTCATATGTAGTAGGCATTATGACTCTTAAAGCTCTTTAACAACTTTGGATTTGAAGGTCCACCATCAATCGGATCATCCAGATGCCGATATTCCTTCGGCCCGGCATCCCTCCCGGACCCGGACCCTATCCCTGAAATCGACCTACTTGAGGAGAGCATTAAGCCTTTTCCACTCCGCCTTCATTGGTTGGGGTCATTGCCTATTCGTTTTCATCCTCCATTCGCCCCGAATTAAATTCTATGTACCCCTGCGACATAGACATCTCCCTCTCATGTCGTTCAGCATTTTCCCGAGCTACCTCCTCCTCCGCATCTCCAATGTATCGCGGTGCAAATTCCGCTTCACCGTAATCACTGCTACTTGCCGCCGCCCCCGCATGACAATCAAGAAGAACCATGCGCTCTTCCTAGGACCCTTCTCTGGCGTTTGGATGCAGTAGGAGGTATTCGGCCAACTATTTCCTCTGAGGCGGAGTTTGTTGCCTCATTGGCTTCATTAATTTGCAAACTGTCATCCTTTTTACTTCTGATTAATTTTAATTTTAATTTTTTGAACGTTTCTGCCATCTACAAAACACAATTGAAGATTAAAAAATTAAAAATATATAAGGAACATAAATAATTATAACTACAAAAATAATTGCTAATATTTAAGGAACAATAACACAATTGATAATTAAAAAATTAAAAATATTGTCGGCGAAAATTCAGCGGAAAAAACAATTGATAATATATAAGGAACAATAACACAATTGAAGATTAAAAAATTAGAAATATTGGCGGCGAAAAATCAGCAGAAAAAAACCGCCGCCCGCCGAAAAATAACCGCCGGAGTGTGGCGGCGGCGGTTCTCTTTTTTGGGAGAAATACCGTGGCGGTCAGCGGTAGTCCCGGAGAGACTACCGCCCGCCGCCGGCAGTATTTTTTCCGGAATTTTTTGGAAAAAGGACCGCCTGTTTCCGGCAGTCTTTTCCCAAATAACTACCGCCGGCAGTAGTCCCACAAATACTACTGCCGGCCTCCAGCGGTAGTATTTTCCAAAAAGACAGTCGGATTCCAGCGGTCTTTTTTCCAGAAAGGCCACCGTCCTCCGGCAGTCTTACGGGAACAAATACCGCGTATGCGGTATTTGTTCCGCTGACTACCGCTGATTTCCGGCGGTAGTCAGTCGGAATACCACCGTCGTCTGGCAGTTTTTTCCGGACACCGGCAGTTTTCCACCCCCTTTTTTCGGTCCAGTTCGGTGTCTTCTCGGAAGGCATTTCATAGATTCGGCCATAAAATGGCTGGTTAATCGCAGATCCGGGCAAAAACATAACAAAGCCAGCCAAATTATACACTAATTTATCAAAACAACGAACAAAATATGAAAGAAACAATTATTAATTTTAGTAATTCACCTTTGCCGATCCGGTTCGTCTGAAATTTTATCTGATTTGGCTGAGTTTGTGATTCCACTAGTCTGCACACATCATAGAAGAGAAATGGGAGAAATGGGAGGAATGGCTGATTTTGTGCTTCAGCCCAATTCCTCCCACTGATATTTATAAAGGTTTTCTTTTTTTTTTTTTTAGCCTAAAGGGCAAAAAAGACATTTTACATAAAATTGTTACTGCAAATAGTATGCCCCTTGTTTTATTATTTATTTTTTACCCACTTTGGGACACTATATACTCTTACACCACCATCGGGACTTTCACTTGCACACACCTTGTTAATGTTAGACCACATTGGGGGACTTACACTTGCACACCACGTCTGGGACTAAACACCCTTATGGGCGAGTTGTACACCAAGTAGGGACCTAAACACACATCAACACACGACAACTAGAAATTAGCTTCTAAAATCTCGACAAGAGTTTACTTTAAAATTCATAACTCTTACTAGATGTGCAATTCAAACCCTTGGACTCTTATTTTTAATATTTTTAATCAAATCAAATCAAGTTTTTAAGTCAAACTATAATATCGTATTGGGCCATAAGTTGCGTATGATTTTTATCGTCTCACTTGTGTATTATAAAGTGAAAGGATACTAGATAAAAATCATGATTTCTGTACATTCGTTAGGCTCCCCTTACCCCTAGATTGTATTAGTTTTTTCATGCTTTTTCATTTGCATTTTGCATATTATTTTTTAGGTAAGGCTCATTACACCATCTATGTTTTTTAACTTAATTATTAATAAAGGATCTCCACACCCCAGTCACTCAATCAGTTATTACCCAAAAAAAAAAATACAAATCAGGGTCTATAGATATAATAAAATAAGATAAATATAAACTTCCAAATTAACTAGTACAACTCATGCTCATTTGATTAGAAAAGTTTTCAATAGACAGAGGTAGAAACTAATATTCACTAGTGCAAAATGGGACATTGGAGTAGGGTGTAGAGGTGGTTTTGGAGGCGGCTGTCCAATGTGTGCACCCGCCTCCAATAGGAGGGGCCCACATCCGCCTCCTTTCATTATAACATCAATAACCCCTCCAATAATGGACATTGGAGGCGGGTGCCTCTAATAACCCCTCCAATAAATGGTTATTGGAGGCGAGTGTCCGTTACACCCGCCTCCAATACTCCCCCAATACAAAATTTAATTTTTCTTTTTTCAATTTATGCTTTCAGTAAGAATCGAACTCGCGCCTGCAGAATCATTTGACTCTTGCACATTAAATTTACCACTAGGCTACATATAATCTTATATTTAAAATGAGTATATATTTATATATTTCCTTCTAAAACTTGTGGTTTTTTTTACCTACTAATTTATTGCCTTGTTCGAATCTCAACAAATTTTTAAAATTATTTTCAACAGTCCAAAACAAAGACAATTTTCGAAACAATATTGAAAAATTTGCAAACATGCATCCGCCTCCTTTTCATGTTTTGGAATTGGAGGCGGGTGCAAAGGAATTGGAACCTCCAATAGATACTATTGGAGGCGTCTATTGGAGGCGGGTGCATCCAATAGTTATACTATTGGCCTCCGAAAAGCTTTGGAGGTGCTTCCGCCTCCAATAGTATCTATTTGAGGCGGGTGCACGATTCCTTTGCACCCCCCTTTGGAGTCCAAAGGGGCGCCTCCATTGAGGAATTCTGTAGTAGGGATTCCGGCCATCAGTTACGTTAAAAGAATTAAGTTTGATAAATATACAATTTATTATAGATGTCAAGGTATAACAAGTAAAATAGTTAATTTAGCACAATTTGTTCCACTAATGTCCTTATTTTTAAGTGTTGATTAATGGTGAATTACATATAATTATATTAATAAAGGTAAGAAGAATACAAAATTTGAAAGTAATATCTTCTATTGAAACAATAAATGTTTTTGAAAGTAGAGTATTCTAGTGGAATGGCCGGAGACTATATATTTAGGATCAAGACTTAATTATAAACTCACTCTTGTTCAATAAGTTTTACCTCTCTCTATTTTTCCACTAGCAAAATTCACTTTCACACATGTACAACTTTGTATGAATGTTAAGGTAGAACACATAAAATAGCAAATTTTACATCATTTGTTCCATTTATGTCTTTACTTTTAATTGTAGGTTAATTGTGAATCACACGTGATTATATTAGTAAGGGTTTGAGGAGTAAAAAATTTGAAAGTAAACTCCTGTGCTGAAACACAAAATATTTTCGAAAGTTAACTCTTTAATAAAATAGAGAGACTAATTAATTAAGGCGACTATAGATTAAGAATTTGACCACATGAAAAAATAGTTAGAAAATTTACTACTCCTTTCTTCCCATAGTAAGAGTTGTATCTCGTAGTTCTTTAATCAACCAGACTAAGGGGGAGTTGACAAAGCTCTTGTCATTGACCAAAATAATTAAAGTCCCACAATTTTCGTTGATAATGCATCTATATCGCCTATCTGTATCTATGTGTCAATTGACCAGCAAAATATGGCTCCTATTCAACTGTAAAAAAAGACAAATATGAGAGCAATTAAAACCGTTCGTTTTCATCAATTTTGTTTTTTATTTTTTATAATAAATTTAATATATATATTTTTTATATTTTTAATACAATTTTTTACAATTTTACTACTATTCAATAATTTTTATATTTTTTTTTTCTCAAAATATGTTTTTAGAACGAAAAGGGCTTACTAACCTTGCTAGTAAAAACCAACTCCTCTTGAGTGTAGCACCTAATTTCATACTCATGACCTACATTGATGGGATAATGTTTACCAATACACAAAATAGGCAGAACTAACCCGAATCGAAACTTTTGATTCGGGTTCGATTCGGATCATTTTTCAAATGGATGAGTAGGTTTCGGGCCGGGCTCCAAGCTTGAATCGGTTCTATGTTTCATGATTTTCAACCAACCCTAAAGAATGAGTAATTGAACACATAGTATAGTAACTTGTAGATCATATGATACCAAATATTACACAAATATATTATAGATAAATCCAAAGAAAATATCGAGTTTGCAAACTATGCCCCGGTTGTGAAGTGTGAACACAAAAATTTGAGCTGGAGAAACACTACGGATCTAATAACGTTTTTAATTATAGAGACGTTAGTATTGATTAGAAATTTTGACACATGTGCTTCTTACATTTAAGATATTCTTTTTATTTGTTGGAGACAAAATTCAATTATTTGAGAAGATCAAATACTACTACTACTACGTATTAAATATAGAATTTAATAAATATAACGAAGTAGTTCGAATATTAATTTACCGTCTTTATCGTTTGGGACAATTATGCCGCTATAGAGCTTTTTATCTCTTGACAAACCCAACTCCCACACAAAAAATTATTAAATATATCGGATAAATATAGTACAACCAGCTAAAAGTAAAATATCAGCTAAAATTTATTTTTATTTCTAGTCCCCTACATGTTAATCAATCTCCCAAAAAAAATAGCATTTATCCTTTTAATATATCTGATTGCATTATTTTACGTGATACAGTAGATGTACGGAATAATATTTCCACCAAACCATGCGAGGTACCCTAGTAGGTTGCAGCTCTTGGACATCAAATCATAGATAAATGAAAAGGGAGAGTATGACGACAAAGAAAGTAAGATATAAGAAAAGTGAATCGATAAAAAGTAGCCCTCGAGGTTGGTCTAGCAATAGGAGCCTTGGTTTGTGCACTTGAACGTCTCAGGTTCGAACTATGAACAAGTTCATGAATATTATAGGGAGTGCAGGATTAATGGACGTCTGGGATTGTGCCGCGATAATCAACCAGTAAATGTGGGGATATATGTGCGTTGCAATAGAAAAGAATTTAAAAAATTGTACATTAATTACAATATAAATGTTCTTATAAAATAAAACCAATGATTACATTACATATGATGCAAGCATTTAACTGAAACAAATCTGTCTTTACATATTTTTCTCTCCTTAGGACGGACGGTTAAATAAAGTGTTTATGTTAAAATCATAGTAAAACAATAAGTTAATGACTTATAACAAAGAGAGAATTTAATGTATTTAACTAAGTTAAGCCTAAAAATAACATAACATGATTCTTAAATTTTCAGATCTAAGATCTACTATTCTTAAATTCGTACCCATTAACAGCCATATTCAATGAATCTGAAACTTGCATGATGCGTATTAACTCTTACACCTAATTCCAACAAAAACTCTTAGACCTATAAACCAAGAAATTCAGATTCCTTTATTGATAAGGCTTAATTATATTTTACTCTTTGTATATTATCATGTTTTTATTATCTGTCTTCTTATATCAGAAAAATTAACATTTAACTCTCTTATCTTCAATCAAATAAAATAAATTATAAAATGACCAAAATGTTTACGCAATTTCAAGTAATAATATGTTGATTAATCAAATATTATTATCCGCTGCAAGCCAACACAACACCGCTCTTCTATCAAAGTGATTCTAGCAGTGCGGGGAAGATGTTGTGCATTAAAAGGGGCTATGAGGCTGGTGGTGCAGGTGGAGCATGGCCTTGGAGAGGCTAACTGCGGGGATATTTTTTGGGTAGAGAGAGCGAATAATGTAATTGCACACCCTTTAGCGAAGTTTGGAATCACATGCCTTGCTGTTGAGTGTGCTTGGGACACTACTCTTGAGTTTATTTCTCAATCGTTATTGGAAAGCTTCCAAGAAACTTAGGGGGCGCTTGGCATAAATTCCAGAGTGGAAATGACAATGAGAATGATTGAGGGGTCAATGGCAATGGAAATGATTGAAGAGTCAATTGTGCTTAGTTGAAATTATGTAATGGATGTCATTGTGATTGATAATGCTTGGTTTAACTCATCATTAGTAATAACAATCAGTTAAAATTTTAATTTTACCCTTTTAAAGGAAAAAGGTAAAGAGAGAGTAAAATAATTGATGTAGAGAGAGAGTAAAATAATTGATGTAGAGAGAGGAAGTAAAATAATTGATATAGAGAGAGAAAGTAAAATGAGATATATAGAGAAAGACAGAGAGACAAAAATTTAGAGAGAGAAAGTGAAGTAGTAAAGTTAGAGAGAGAAAAATATTTAGAGAGAGAAAGTGAAGTAATAAATTTAGAGAGAGACAAATATTTAAAGAGAAAGTGAAGTAATAAAGTTAGAGAGAGACAAATATTTAAAAAGAAAGTGAAGTAATAAAGTTAGAGAGAGAAAAACATTTAGAGAGAAAGTGAAGTAATAAAGTTAGAGAGAGAAAAACATTTAGAGAGAAAGTTAAGTAATAAAGTTAGAGAGAGAAAAAACATTTAGAGAGAGAAAGTGAAGTAATAAAGTTAGAGTGAGACAAAAATTTAGAGAGAGAAAGTGAAGTAATAAAGTTAGAGTGAGAAAAACATTTAGAGAGAAAGTGAAGTAATAAAGTTAGATAGAGAAAACAATTAGAAAGAGAAAGTGAAGTAATAAAATTTGAGTGAGACAAAAATTTAGAAAGAGAAAGTGAAGTAATAAAGTTAGAGAAAAAAAAACATTTAAAGAAAAAAAATGAAGTAATAAAGTTAGAGAGAAAAAATAATTTAGACAGAGAAAAAGTGAAGTAATAAAGTAAGTAGAAGTAAAGGTATTTTTGGTAATAAAAAAAATAGAGCTACTAACTCCTCAATGGGGTTGGGTGAATACATAGGTGGGGGGTTATGTATTGGAATTAAGGGAGTGCTTGAGGAATTTTGATTCCATTACACCCAACCAAGTATCATCAATCGCATTCATTCTCAAGTGACTTTCAATACATACCCCTAATACACTCAACCAAGCGCCCCCTTAATACAGTCATTGCTTTCCTTTTAAAAAACGAGGAACGCCACTCTTCTATCAGACCAATTACGATACTGTTCTTCGATTATGTTGCTCGAAAACTCTTTCGCAATTATCCTTCTTACCTGCATGTAGAGAATTTTGGTCATCTATGGATTTATTTTGTTGATTCACGCTTAGGAAGGTTAAATGTTAATTTTTAAAATATCGGTGAGTGATAATAAAAATATAATAACATAAACATATAATTGAAGGATTTTTTTAATATTTTTTTCTCATTTCCTGAAATAGAACTAGGACCTAATTTTTTAAAGCCCACGTGCTCGCATATAGTACAGCCATTTTCATTTGCCACATCACTGTTGTTCTTATCCACACGCACCTTCCAACCACCGGTGTTGTGGCGCACCAAAATTCCGTGCAACCGATATCACCTTAGCATTCCCCCAAAAGAGGCGAGCTTTTCGATATTTCCGTAGGCTGTCCTAATCGAACGATTTTAAGGGCATGTTTGGTATTACGTTTTTAAAACGTGTTTTGAAATTACTTTTATTTTATAATAATTTTTTATTATTTTTAATAAATTTTTTTATATTTTTAACACACTTTTTTATATTTTTAACACATTTTTAATATTATAAAATTAAAAGTGATTTTAAAATATGACTTGAATCACGATACAAAACATGTCCTAAAAGTCTCCAGTCGAAACCCACGTGATAAACTCACTAGTTGAGAAGACACGTGTCCCGGTGTATGCCTGTCATCTGGCCATCAACCACAGCACAGTCCTAAGGTACCACCGACAGAGAAGCCACTTGTTTGGATTATTTCATCCAGCACGTGGGAAGTTACCGGCTTCACCGGTTACCGTGCCATCTTATCTTATCATTGAGTACAAAAACATAAGGTCTCTTTTCTCTTAAACTACGCCTCTTTTATCTTAAACTACGCCTCTGTTCTTTTTGTGATTTAATTGAAAAAATTTTGTTTGTGAGAATGAATATTTTTTTAGAGGAAAATTCTTTTAAAAATTTGTGTTGAAAAAAGGAAAAAAGTATACTGATTATGTTATCTTTTAATTTATGTGAAAAAAGGAAAAAAGTATACTGATTATGTTATCTTTTAATTTTATGTGAGTAGAGATTTAAAGAAAATTTGAATTTGAAATTTTGTAAAATTAATGTTGTTTCTTTATGGTTGATTTGTGGAAGAAAAAGTGATGATTTCCCGAAAATGAAATGGAAAAGAACATAGCCTCATTTACCTCCTTCGATGTTTCTGGAAACTAATAACACCCTATTGAGGTTTCATGAAACTATCATTACCCTCTGGATTGGGTTATAATATAGCAATTATCCTCATCTAGTCTGATTAAATTACATTTCCTCTGTGAATTAAAAAAATTGAATTCGAAGCTCAAGTCTTTTTGTAATTTGGCAAAATATTTTAGGAGTTTCATATCAAACCATACGACGATTCGACACAGTGGCGGATTTAGGGTGGGGGCACCGGGGGCACGTGCCCCCACTGACCTCACCCTAAACCCTTTTGTGTATATATGCATACTGTAATTAATTTTTTTTTAATAATTTATGTGTCCTCACTGTATAAGGATTTTTTTCTTCTTTCAAATACAAGTATGAAAACGCTTATTTTACCCACTTCGTTACGAATTAGTATTAAGTACTTAAAATTTGTTATTGAGCTTATAGAAAAAAATAAAAATCTGTCAAACTATTAATATAATTCTTTATTTCTCCTTCATAACCAATTCTTTATTTGTTTTTTCACCTATGAAAATTGCATCTAATTATAGTTACCGTTTGTAGTTGTTTAATTATTTTAACCATATTTCACAATCTCGTGAAAAACTTTGCATAAATATGATTGTCTAGTTACAAATATTAAAAATAATTCGTGAAGTTAACAAAGAAAAAATTATAAAATAATGTCGAAATATGAAAAATCGTGAACAATTGTACGTTAAGTTAAGTAACATGATGCTTTTAAAATTTTGGAATTTATATATATCTTTGTTACTTTAATTATATTTTTTTCATGTATAATAGATACTGATGTGCCCTCACTAATTTCTTTTTCTGACTCCGCCACTGGTTCGACAATTAATGTTTTCGCTATTAAAATATTGAATATGCAATATTTCCCAACATATACGCAGGTCGAATACAAGGTTTTGCCAATATTTGAACATCCAGGGAGGTGATGGTAGTTTCACGAAACTCTCCAGTGAATGTTGATAGTTTTCAAAAATCTCAAGATATGTCAATGTAGTTTACCTTTTTCTCTTTTTAAAGAAAAGAAATGCTTTATTTCGATATCTATTTAAATTACAATATCCACCCAATAGAGTAAGGTTGTTGCATCCATAAAGGGCAAAAAAATTTCAAGCGTTTTTCGTTCCACATTTTCCTTTACTCAATTATCGGGTTTGTGTCATTCCCCAATTAGTTTCAAAGTTTTGATTAATTCAAATTTGTACGTGATTATTTAAAATGTTAGTTGAAGCGATAAATGTTCTAAGAATATAAGTTAAACACGTTAATCAAAAAAAAAAGTTGTTCTCAATCTAATATAGTAGAACATATTATGTAGCATTAATAAAGTTCATACTTAACAAGTAAATAATAATTCTTCTCATTACATATCATTTATAAATAAAATTATACTGATTTTTCAAATGCATACGTTTATTTTTTTAAGCTTTCTACCTAAAAGGTTTAAATTTGGTTGAAAAAAAGATTTAAATTTATAATTTGTGAATTGTCACTATCTGAAAAAAAAAAAAAAAACAAAAAAAGTAGAAAACTGTGAATTGTCTTTTCGATGCTAGCTTTTTCCACTCCACTAGAATAGCTAAAGCAAGCTGACAAGATCAACTATATTTGGCACATGCGTATTAGTTTTTTTTGTAGTGCAAGTTTAAATTATGATGTCTCTTAATTTGTGCCAACAAAGAATCATGAAAATTTAAAAACAAATCACAAAAAATCCAAATTAGGCGGCCAATAATTAACCCAAATTTGAACTCAAATGCCCGTTTGGTATCAAAAATGGATCTAAATTTTGATTTTGATTGTGATTTAAAAATATTAAAATTGCAGTAAAAATGTAAAAATATATATTAAAAATGTAAAAAAGTGTATTAAAAATGTAAAAAAACTTATTAAATTATTAAAAAATTATTATAAAATAAAAATGAGATCCAAACTTTGATTTGGATTACGTTACCAAACAGGGCCAAAAACACTACCAACATAAACATAAACCAAAAAAAAAAAAAAGAAGATAAAGATAAAAAATAGATACAAAAAGAAGTTATGTCAATATTAAGAAATTATTTTAGTACATCTGTTACACAACGCCAGATGGTACAACCAGATACACTTGGAAGATAAGTGTTACTTCCTTGAGATCGATGGTGATGAACATGTAGAGAACCCAGAAAATAAAAATAAAATTCATATACTTATTTTACTATTGACTGAGTGTACTGTTTGTAATGATACAACAGATGCACTCAATAATTTTTTGTCAATATTATATACCTACCTTAACCCAAAAAAACATTGAAAAATCTTAAATATAATCTAATGTAGAATACAACATTTCCACATAAAATCTTTGCAATATATGGCATATTGAATTGGACTTTAGAACATTATTTATTAAGGAAATATAATTAACATCCGGGATTTGGACCTTTGGAAGTTGACCAAGCAGCATTTCATTTGTTCACACAAAGACACGTATGAAGTTCCAATGTATTTAATTGTTTCCAATAAAACATAAACAATGAAAAATTGTATAGAAAACAAAGTTTGCTAAAAATAGATTTAAGTAAATATTAGGTGCATGCATGAAAGTGAAAAGAAAAATTATGTTAAGAAAATGAAATATCTACCAGTAAATTGTATGAGTTCCTCTTTTAAAGAAATTTTTAAGTGATAAAAATGTGTTACGTACAACTGTTCGTTAGTAGATAACTAATAACATTGCTCATAACAAAATCATACTCACAGTTCACTAAAAAAGTTATGTTCTTAAAAGTTTTTTAGTGTTATATGCAATTGAGTCATACTTATAAAGCAAGGGTATAACTAGGGAAAAAAAACTAATAATTTTATTAAATTAATTATCTTAATTATTGTACCTCACAGCTCGTTCAAATTTATTTTTTTTCAAAAACATGAGTTTGTTATTAATATGAGTAATGAGTAACTGACATTTACTTGATAAAATTTGATTATTTGATGCAATACTAAATATTTCATAAATATATAATTAAAATCCCCCATGAGTCATCTATAATTAAAAATATATTGTGAATGTATTATTTGTTGATAAAAAGAAATTTATTCCAAAAAGGAGATTTATGTCAAAACCAATATATTAATTCTAGTTTGTATGGCAGAAACATTTATCACATACAACTGTTATTGTTAAAGCAAAAATTAAAAATCAGAGTAACACTATACTTTTTTTCCCCTAAAATACCCTTTAAAGCAAATAAACAGGTCGAATAGTAAAGTGCTTTCTAGGAATAAAATAAAAATATCGCCCTGGTTGGTTCGTATTTTTTCCGCTCTCAATAACAACTGCATTTCTCACGTGGTGGAATTTGCAATATTATTTTTAATAAAAAAAAAGAAGAAGAAGAAGAAGAAAATTTGCATGCTGCTGGAATTGGCTCAAATTAGAAACAGCGCACATCCCCACTTGCCAAACCCAAGAATACTAAGAATAGCACACTCACAGACTGAGGAGTTCAGCAAGAAAAACGAATATAAAATTTAAAAAATAAAAATAAAAATCTCCCCTTCTTGTTGGTGTTTCTCTCTCCCCTACTTTCCTCTGTGGTAGAGAGTATTGACTCTGTATCAGCTTCCTTCCTAGTTAAGAGTGCGTTATTAGGGGCTTTCTGTTCTGGGATTCTGTTGTTTTCTCGCAAGGAAGGCTCCGTCTGATTTGCTCAATCTTGAATTTTGGTGGGTGGGTTCCTCTTCAAATTCATTGGGATGGAGAGAGACTTTATGGGACTGAATAATTCTAGGAAGGATTCTGTAGTTGTTGTCAAGGAAGAATCACTTGAAGGCTTCAAGGATTCTGGTCAGTTCTGGCTTCCTATCAATTGTTCATGTGTGAATTACGTTGATTTCTCTGGCTTTTAGAGGCCAAAGTTCAAAAACAACTTTGATGCTTTTAGTAATTTTGTGTCGGAAATCTGTGGAATTGTGTCTGGTTTAGCTTCTGTGTCTCTGTTTTTTGAGCTTGCCTTGTAAAATTTGCATTAAATTGAGTTAAATTTATTGAGATATTAAGAGGCTAAGTTTCAGGAGGGGCTTCATGGATGTTTCCAAATAAGGTGTCTGCTCTCCCTTCTTTCAAGTCCTTCAAGTCTTCCCAAGATGAGAAGATGACAAAAGTTGTGCCTGATCACCTCGCTTCTCTTGGATTTATGGCTATCTCTTCTACTAATGCATTTGAGCTGAAACGTCAGCCTGGCGAAGTAAGTTTTCGATCTATTTTCTCCGTGTAAAAATCATAATTTGATGTGCAAATGACAAATTCTTTGATCTATTTCCTTTTATGTATAAAGGGATAATTTGATGTCCCTAAGTGACAGTTAGATTTCTCATGGCATTTGTTTGCCAGGGGACATTGAATTATTTCAAGAAATTTAAAATTTTTGATTCTTGCAAATCTACTATGCTCATAATTGAGATATGGGTTTTATTTTTGGGAAGACAGTGTGTAAATTTACGGCATATGCTTCTAATTTTGCTGAGCAACCCTTTCCTTAAAGACTCATTTTGCTTATGCTGATCAGAACTTTTGTGGCGGTGTTCCTTCAAAGCAACAGTTCATTGGAGGTGTTGCTGTTGCAGCTCCCTGCTCAGTTATTCCTTCTGGCGTGTTTGTTGCTGGGACGACCGAACCATGGTAGGAATCCAGTTTATCTACTAATTGTTGAATTTTTCAGATTTTTAATCTGATGAGAAAAAGGAAGTGAATGATAACTTAACTAACTACACAGTTCTTTCCTCATAGGTTTAGTGCCAAAGCTTCTAATAGCGCTGCTCAGTTAACTATTTTTTATGGAGGGTCGGTGAATGTTTTCGAGGATATCAGTCCAGAAAAGGTACACATAAACTTCTTATACCTTGTTTTTGTTTATTTAGCTCAACTTAGACTGTAATCTACTGTTGTGATAAGTCTGCTTAATCCTCCTTTATGGCTGTATACCGTCTCAGGCTCAAGCTATTATGTTTTTGGCTGGGACTAGTTGTGTTTCATCAAATATGGCACAAGCAAGACCTCCGGTTCAGTCTCCGGCCTCCAAATTTGCAGCTGGAGATTCTGCTTTCGTGAACCAAGCCCAAAATGCACAACCTAACTCTGCCCTTTCGAGCCCTATCTCTGTGTCTTCCCATCCTAACAGTGATGAAGTAAAAACACCTAAAACTGCTGGCATGCTGACAAATGTTGTGAGCACGGTTGAAGCTCGAATGGCTTCACTTGGACCTGTTTCCGCCACTGGCTTAATTCCATCAGGTATGACATGTTTTGCATATTTAGATATTTGTCCTCTAATTGGATTATATTTGGAGTCCTGAGTATTTCTCTCAAATAAGTCAAACTGATGTCTATGTGTGTTCAGACCATATTACTTTCTTTACTGATCTGTTACTCTTTTCCTGGCAATTCATAGTATATAAAATCAATATCCTCAAAGCATTTTAAGAGTCCTGAGGTCTTGGTGATGCTGTTCAGTTTTTAATTGCTTTAATTGATTTGCATAAGCTGTTGTCTGTGGTTTCCTATTTATTATGTCTACTTTTAGTTTTCCTGTTTTCAATTGCGTAATTTCGTTGCCTTTCTCGTCCTGAAAATGTTTGGAAGAATTTTCATTAGCATTGGCATTGCATTGTTATTCTCCAAATCTCGGAACATATTTTTGCATCTTAATAAGTGATACTGCAACCATATTGATTTTCAAAATGGGAATTTTTCTGCAGCTGTTCCACAGGCTCGGAAAGCTTCTCTGGCTAGGTTTTTGGAGAAGCGCAAAGAAAGGTAAACATGTTTATTCACTTCCTTTGTTCTTTGATATGGGATCTGGATTCGTAGTTAATCTTTAGTTAATTCTTGCATTAGTGTTGGGATCTGGTTTTTTTAGTTATGAATCTCATTTAATTCTTGCATTAATGTTCATACTTTTTACTACTGTAAAAATATTTCTAAGTGTGACATGCCTCTAGAAAATGAAGCACACTAAGAACTGCAGAAGTTTTCACTTGGGGGTTGAATTATTGTATATTTTACGTATGTCGATAAATCAAGTAAACCATACTTTATTACCTGTTGACATACATCAGCGGAAGCATTTCTGCTGATGTATGCAAGTTTAGATGTTTATTTCTTTGCTCTTTTATACTTCATCCCTAGAAATGAAATGCTAAAAAAAGGAGTTGAGAGGAAAGAATAGAGTAAACTAAACTGTTGAACATTGAGGTTCTGATAGTTGTAGATTTAGGGACATCCATTCCTCTCTTATTTGGTTAGGAGTCTTAGGTTCCTTCATTTTGTAGTGCCATATTGAGATGACTTCACACTCGACTTCGAGGGACCTAACTAGAACTAGAGAGGTTTTTCTCGTACTTCGGTTTCTGAATGAAGTTCATGTGCACCGGTGCAAACAACTAAACAAGATTGAAATGTTCGGTTTAAACTCAAATGATTTTTTGTGTGCAGGGCAATGAACTCGGCGCCATACAACCTCACCAAGAAGTCTGCTGAATGTGGTTCTCCAGACACCAACATTGGTGGTCTCCCTGCTGCCGCCGCCTCTGTTGCGGGTTCTAGCTCTTGACGAACCAGCAAAAGGCGGCCTAATGGCTCGATGTCGAGGTGGAATTCATAGAAGCAATATAAATGTGTGTAGCAAATTAATGTTCCTACCAATTAGATTTTGGTTTCCATTTAGTTGTAATTGTATTTCCAAACTTGGTTAAGTTGGAATTCTTCTAAAAGCCATATCAGACTGGTTTAGCTTTTATTCACTTGAGTTCTATTCTCCTAATTTATTCTAGGTACTTACTTACCTTCAAAAAATTGCCTAAACTAATGAATGTTGTTTAGTAATCAACTCTACAGTTCTTAATATTGAGATTCTTATCATATATATTGTGGTATATATCCCCCAAAATAAGTGCTTGTTAATTATTATTATTCTTTTTTTGAACGACAGACTATTAAATGGTTGACGGGCATAAGACTTGATAATTAGTCATGCATTTCTTTCTATTTTGGTTCAGTTTGTGAGACTCCCAATTATGCATCTCTCACCCAAAGTTTGGTGCATTAAGGGCCTTTTCTTTTAGGGGTAAAAATCATTTACACCCCTCCAGGTTTTAAAAAATAGCAATCACATCCCTTGATGTTTTAAAAAGTATCATTGAAATCCCTTTTCTAACATTTATGTTAAGTGTTTTATTAAAAATGTATAATATGACATTATTGCTCTTTTTTCAAAGTAAAATATAATTAAATTTTATATTATCAACTTGTCTAAATAAAGAATTATTCATAAGTGTATAATTAAATATTTTATTTAACCTAACACTAGGTGTATATTGATCATTTAAAATTTTTTTATCGAACTTTATCAAAAGATATTTTGGAAGAAATTATCTTTATTTTTAACCCTTTAAAAAAATCTTTACTTTTCTTATTAAAATTTGATATGTGAGAACAAAATTACAAAATAATATATATGTCTATATTATTAGCTAATTAAACATTTTGAACTATAGTTCTAAAAATAAATATATAAAAAAGTTTGAATTGTCTCTAAAAAAATATTAAAGACAACAAATAAAAAAAAACCTAAATAATGTAATATATATGTGTGTGTATATGTATATTAGAATGAGAAAAAAAAAAAAAAGAGAGAAAAATAGTTACACCATCCTAAAAGAGTTTAAGAAAAATTAGATAAAAGATCGAGATTGACTTTTAATCATTTCAAATGTCTTTATTGAAATTGAATACAAGAACATTCAATTTTATTTACATAATATATTAATATGATAATTTTACCCTTTAAATTGTAGGAAAGTTAATGAAAAATTTATTTAAAAAAAGGGTGTGGTTAATACTTATCAATACTTAAGGGGGTGTGGTTGTCAATTTTTGAAATCTGGAGGGGTGTGAACGATTTTTACCCGTTCTTTTAGGAAGGTTAGAGTTTTGGTTTTGGAAAAATAGTTTTATAATGTAAAAGGTGTATTGAAAATGTAAATATGTATAGGTGAATAGTAAAAAATTGTATTGAAAATGATTAAAACTTATTATAATGTATTAAATTTAGTATTAAATTTACTGTTAAAACTAAAACTGAAACCAAAATCAAAACTTAAAGAACAAGCCCAATAGTTCTTCCAAGTTATTCATGACTCATTTTTTGGCACTAAAATGTATCATATTAGGGCGAGATTCTTGTAATACAAATCTGTAATGAAATATTCACGACTCGATAAATTTGTTGAAATATATAGGGTAAATTACATTTACCTCCGTCGAGATTTGTGAAAACTACCAAAACCCCTTGGGGTTTTATGAAACTACCAATATCTCTCTAGATGTTAAAATTTTGGCAAAAACTTGTATTCAACCTGCCAAATGGTTCAACACATACCACTTTTCCTTTAAAAAATATTGTATTATCCAATATTTTAGGGGCGAAAGTATCATTTGTCGAACTGTCATACGGTCTGACAGGAGACTGTTTTACCTAATTAAAAAAAAAAGAAAAGCTTGAGTTTTGAGTTCAATTTTTTTACTCACAAAGGGGCAAATGTAATATTACGAAGACAGAAGGGGATAATTGTTATATTTTTACTCGATCCAGGGAGATGTTGATAGTTTTATGAAACCACAAGGAGATTTTGCTAGTTCTTACGAACTTCAAGGGAGGTAAATGTAAGTTACCCAAATATATATACATTTTGAACGATAAGTAGACTCTCGAAATACAAATATGTATTAAGTTATTCACAACACATAAACTTGTTGAAATATCTTGAGTTACAAACAAGATTTTCCTAATACAAATATGTACTGATTAGTTATGCACAATAATACAAATATGTACTGAGTTATCATAACCCACGACTTGATGAATTTGTTAAAATATATTGAATCACAAACAAGCTCTCGTAATACAAATATATACTAAAGTCATTTACTACTCGCGATAAACTTGTTGAAATACATATCTTGAATCATAGGCAAGACTCTCGTACAAAGTTATTCACAACTCGATAAATTCGTTAAAAAATATATCTCTGGAATCATAAGCAGACTCTCCTAATATCTACAAACATGTTATAAAATTCTTGAGATATCTTGAATCACAAACATGATAAGATGCTATTAACCTTTGAGTAAAATCCTTCGAATATAGTACAGTTTTTCTTCTTCTTTTTGGTGGGGATATTTATGGAATGAAACATTAATTGATGGGTTAACATGATCAACTGGGTTTTTCACAATTTTCACGTGCATTATCCATTCATTCCAAAAGGCAATAATTAATCGAACAAATTGGCTCTTCTTCATTTCTTCTTGTGGTTGCTCTTAACACACACCACATGGTGGTGGCCAATTGTTTTTCCCACTTGCTTCTCATTTGTTCCTGGTTTTCTTAATTTTATGAAAGTGAAATGACGAAATTAATACGTTGCATCATGTCTTTTGCTTTCTGAGACCCTTACGTTGGCTTCTTTTTTTTTCAGTTTTTGTCCAAGAATCTGCAGATCTTCCCTCGATGGAAAAGTTTTTTGGGCGAAAATTTGGTTTGAAATTTCAATGGGGTCAATTTCTTCATCAGTAGGTGTGAATTTGCTCTCCGGTATGGACCATTCGGTTTGGAAGTTTTGGACCACTTCTTTTCTTTTTTTTTTTTTTTTTTTTTTTTCCATTCAAATCGTGTCCAAGTTAGAGATTTGTTGTGTTTTTCACTATTACAGAATGACCTATTTGTAGCGCTCATTTGGAGACGCGTATTTACAAACCGGTCGCAAAAGGTGACAACACGTAGCCCGCCTCCAATACTCCGTTATTGGTTAAAGCTCTCTTTGGTGGTTTCCCCACCACCACGCGTAAATATTATTAACTTGACAACATCGACAATAATAAGATTTTTTGTGTCAACGAGAAAGATTTCAAAGATTAATGTACTTCTTTTTCTAAGTTCGTACTTCATGTGTGTGATTATATGTAATTATTTGAACACGTTTATGAAAATTATTAATTAAAAATACTTTTATCAGTTATCTTCTTAATTATTGGTACTTTTTGCAGTTTGGCTATAATATAACACGCAAAACTTGTATCTAGAGCGTCTAACTATCTTGCAGGATGTCGAGTTTAGCTCTTGAAGTATTGCAGTTATTTAAAATAAATAAGCATCGTGTGTTTTCAAAGGATGCTTATTGTTTTTACATGTTGAAAAAATTGAGATTAGCATATGAATTATTGTGTGTATGTTTAAACAACAAGTATAATGTGTTTTCAAAACAAGTATCCGTTTTTGCATGTTGAACTATTGAGTTTAACATTTGAAGTATCGTGTGTTTCCAAAAGACGCGTACCTTTTTAGGTGTGAAGTATTGGTTTTAACTTTTGAAATATTGTACGTATGTCAAAACAACAAATATCGTGTCTTTAAAACAATTTGCATTGTTTTTAAGTATTGAACTATTGAATTTAGCCTTTAAAATAAACAGCCACAGCCTTGGACACCCAAATTTGTGACCATATATTATGCATATATTATTATATTACATGAAGAATATATACATAACATATTACTCTCTCCGTGTCATTCAAAGAGTCCACTTTCAAAAAAAAATCTTGTCCCATTTAAATAGTCCACTTTGATTTTATTTACATTACACACCTTACTAATATAACAATATGTTGTTCACAATTAACCCTTACTTCTGAAGTAAGATATAAATGAAAAATATGATGGTAAATTACTTATTTTATGGGCTGTACTCCACAACCATAATAAGTTGTACACATTTCAAAGTGAACTCTTTGAGTGGGACGGATGGAGTAATTGATTAACCTAATAACTCTATTATCCCATGCGGTCGTCGCTACATAGACTATGTATTATAGAGCGACTTACATTTACCTTTTCGAAATTTGGTCAAATTACAAATAAGTTTGGTTTTGAAAATTATAAATACATCTATGAGGTTTTCAAAAGTTTTTTGTTTTTTTCACCAACTGTAAGAATGATTTCAAGATACGCCGCGTCAATATTTAAAGCGCTCAAACTGCGATTGTTTATTAATTAATTGTGTTTAAAATTCCTTCTATGCAGGTTTATTGTTTTGAATAGATGATTCTGAGGTGAATTTCTACCGAGTCTATCTTGAAAACAGATCTAAACAGTTCGAAATAATAATCAGTTGCTTGATTTACGTGAGGTTGAGTTTAATTCATAATTAATTAATTTGTTTGTTGTCCAATTTTTATTTCTTCGACTCCAAAACTTGCGAATTTGTTGTTTTTGTGGGTTAATTATTTTTCGGGTCCGACATTTTTGACGTCAAAGTCGATCAATCCCAGTTTACTTGTTCCAAGTTCCAACATTAATTGTCACCTTGCAATATCACTTAATATTAAATTATATTGAGGAATATCAATAATATGAAAGTATAATTGATTTTTTTTTTTTTTTTTTTTAAGGATCGACAGTTGCAATTGTTGGATGATGCTAATATGAAGCCTTGTCGCACTCGTTTAGAAGTAACTTTTAGAAAAGATAACAATGTGGTGATATTGATAAGTTATATGTTGAGTTAAAATTGGTTAAAGATCTTTTATCGAATGAGAAGTTTGAAGCGACGGGAATATTCCATTGAAACAAATGGGTTGCTTTCCAAACGCTGTAGTTAGATATAGAATATTGGTGGTTCTTATTGCTAAAAAAAAGTTTATCCAAGTTGAAGTTGTTGGATTCCTGCTTGCATTCAACTATATTACAAGAGGGACTAAATGAGTTGGCTTTAATTGCAATTGGAAATGAACTTTTGAAAAAAATTGAATGAACAATTTGGTGGATGACTTGTGTCCAAATATGCAAGAAAAATATCATTTTTAAGTGAATTTTTATATTATATATATTTTTTTTTTGATATAATTTATTTTTCTTGCATATTTTATGCTTATATATTTATTTTCTAAGTAAGAGTTAATTGTAAACTACTTATTATTATATTAGTAAGAGTATGCAGTGTAAAAAAATTAAAATTTGACTATTTTAGTGGAAGAAAAAATATTTTTTAAAGTTGACTCTTTATACAGAACGAAGGGAGTATATAAATTATCTCCTTCTAAAACACATCTTCAAAACAGTGATACAGATAATAAGAATTTATTATAAATTTTCATAACGAATATGGCCATCATATAGTCACAAAAATAAATTAAAACAAAAGGAATACTTAACGTTAAAACGAATAAGTGACTGCTATGTAATGTCATAATTGAACTTTTTCACTCTCTTACTTATATTCCTTTTCATATTAATAATTTTTTTTACCACTCTCAATATTTTATTTGTAAAAGAACCTCACAATTACAGAGAATATCAGATGAAGAAGCAAAGCAAGTAGCAGATATATGAAAGGAACAAGAGGAAGAGATCTCAGATCGGAACTAGAGAGAATTTGAGGAAGAATTTTCTGTATTATGAATAATTGATTCTGCAATGTATATTGATCACTCTTATAGAGAGATGATCCTGGCGTGCTCGGTAAGCTAGCTACTCTAGTTAATTAACTAGACTAATAGTTTACAATTACAGCTGTACAAAGAAAAAAAAATTACTACTTAATTAACTCAAGAGGGACAGCTGTACAAGTTAACTAAATTTCGAACTATAGTTTAGTGTTCACTATTTTGCTCAATGCAAGTTGCAAGTAGAATGCAAAAGGAGTGATGTTTTGTCACGTGACAGTGCTTGCTGCTTAAACAATGATTTAGCTGGTCAAGCACCTCAATTGAATCAACTGCCTTAGGGCATCTCTAACCCTCTCTCAATTTTGATGTGTACGATTTCACTATTATAGTGCAGCTACAGTAATTTCACTTCAACCCTCCTTTTATTCTTACCACTAAAAAAGAATATTCCCTTTAGATTTTTTTTTTATATTTCATTTTATATTTATTCTTATTACTTGTATACTATAACATTTTATTACAAAATAACCCTAAAGTTTCTTTAATGTTACGTATTAATCTAATACAATGAACACAACAATTAACTAATTTCACGCAAAATATAATTAACACGCTGAGATTGAGATGATGTGATATTTATATCAACGGATGAGAAGAGGGTGAAATCCATCGAACAGTTCACATGCGGATTGCAATCTTAATATGTTCGGATAATGTTCAAGTTAATCTAACGGTTGAGATTTAGATTAAATTGACCCAACGGTTGGATTGAGGAAGAAATCTAACCAACGATTGTTAACTTCCACCTTATTATTAACTTCCATCATTTGCATGTTGTTCCATTTTAAGTGTTTTTTTAAAAATATTTAAATAAGCTATTCCTGCAAGTGGTAGTGTGTGTGTGTGTGTGTTTTTTTTTTTTCAAGGATTGTATGTTTTTTTAAGTTTTATTTAATGATGTATTTTTATGACTATTAATGCTTTTATAATATTATGTAATGTTAAGTGTTGTCATAAATATGAAAGTTTTTAAGATTATATAATATTGTGTATTAAAAAAAATATGCGAAATTTTGATATTTTTGCCATATTATTTAAGTATTTTCATAATGTTTTCTAAAACATAATTATGTACTTTAATTAATATATAAATTTGTACCTAATTTTACATAATAAATGGATTGTAAAAATAAAAATATAGCAATTAGATTAATAAAATGAAATAAAAATAATAATTGATGGGTAAAATACAAAATTAAACTAAAAACAAAAAAAAAACCAATGTGCAAATAAGAAAATTATTTAAAAATTTTAAATAAAAAAAAAAGAGGATAAAGAGCTTGGCCTACAGCGCCCCACCCAACAGCGCCCCGCTTTAATAAAACGCCAGTTTGGCGTATAGGTTGGAGCCCATTTTCATGCCAATCTGGCGTTTTACATCAGTTTGGCGTCTCCATTGGATATGCCTTTAGCAGCTCCAGCATCAACTTTCTGAGTTTGCTAAGCTATATCTTTACATATTTTACTATTCATAAAATATTTTCACATTTAATTCACGTAAATTATTTAAAATTTTATTTTCAAAGAAAAAAAAATCATTGGTTGGAAGTTGGAGAGTTGTGATTGGATAGAAGAAGACTATATGGGTGATGATGTTTTTTTGTGGTTGCTAAGGATGGCTAAACTGGACCATATTTTGCCTCTGGTTGAGACTTGCAATATTTGAGTTCCGTACGTTAAAAAAATCTCATCACTATCCTCGTATTTATACCCATTGTTTTCTTAAACGTTATTTTCATTTTTGTGGTCATTTTTTCAATATCCTTTCTCATTAATTATTTGTTCCCTTCTGTTTTAAAATTATATATTATGCTTTTGGTTCTCTTTTTGAATAATTGTAAATTTACCTCTACTTTTATTAGATTTGGTTGATGACAATAATATTTATAAGACTAAATTTGTCCAAAAGATTAAAAAAGATATATTTTTAAAGGGTAATTAAATCAAGTAATTATTTATAATTAAAAAGTAAAAATGTAGTTTGTGTTGCATATCGTGACACTCATTAAAGATTTCTAGTGTGATATGAGAAACTATCATACTTTTGCTTCTAGTGTGGGCGCTTCTGGGATTTTTTTCTTCTAGATTAGTCACTGCTTGTGCCTTACAAAGCATCGTTGTGAAGGGGATGATGCATGCTCCATCGCGTTGGCATTAAGATAGGGATTGGGGAGATTTATGACGTAATTCTCATGATATTGGAGACTTGAAGGGGATGATGCATGCTCCATCGCGTTGGCATTAAGATAGGGATTGGGGAGATTTATGATGTTAATTCTCATGATATTGGAGACTTGCGTGAAATGTTCAAATCTTCCGTGTAAGTTCTTGATAGGTCCTTTGATTATAGCACTAAGCCTAGTTTTAGTTATGTGGTGACTATTGAGCTGCAAACTTGTGTAACTCATCAATTGTGGTTGGACGTTCTCAATCACCCTAATTAAATATTTTCTTTGTTTTTTAAATAATTAAAAAACTGAAAAAATGTGGGCTGTGTGCAGCATGGCAAGATGTGGATCCACACTTCCTTGTGTACGCGTATCAGATTTGGATGAAGCAATACATTTTACATTTTATAATTATTTTATATGGTACTTTAAATCACAATTTACATTTATAATTTTTTTCAATGTAATTTTTTATATTTCATATATAACTTTTTACTTTTTTTTTTTTCCACTTTGTAACACTAAAGTTTGAAATCTCAAAATTGCAAGTCTTCACTTTTATTATTCCCCCCTAAACTTCTAAATTTTCAATATACTTTTAATATTTTTTAAAAATTAATCAAAACGAAAATTGTAATCAGTAATCACAACTTCAATACCATACATGGATGCTCTCTTTAGTTGTTCCAAAGTTTTTTTTTTTTTTTCTTTTTTCTCCCTTTTAGTTGATAGGTCAAAAAATTTTGTGGCACAAAAATTATCCTGATAAATATGCTTTAATTACTTTGTCAATGTCATTGAACTTTTTGGTGATCACTCTCAAAATTTGTATTTCAATCACAGTTAAACGATTTCCAAGTTCCAACACCGAAAATAAAATCTTTAATTTCACTTCCAAAAAATAGATATATGTTACGCTTAACCACCTTTTGCACCCTGTAGTTTAAGATCATTTTTAAAACGCATTTTTAACTTTTCTGTATCATCACTAGTTACCGTAAAATGACAATCGTACCTTCATAAAGTGTCAATGTCAGCAAAAGTTATAAAAAATAGTGTCATTTAACCATGAACAATAACAATGATAAGTAAAAACTATTCAAAACACATTTTTAGTTTTTTTTTTCTCCTTAATTTTTTTTTCTTTCTTTAAGTATTACTCCTACCATTAGTATCTTTTGCTCTGTTTACTTACCTATTATTCCAGGAAAAATAGTGTTTTTTTTTTTTTTCAAAAAAATAAATCTCAATTCAAACACCTTCACTTTTTCTTAAATTTAAAAATTCCTCTAAAATCTCACCCACATAAGTTTGAAAAATAACCTAATCTATATAATTCTTTTTCTCTCTCTTACACAAATCTTAAATTAAAATTCTATTAAAAAATATATTAAAAATAAAAATTTTTCAATTTGATCACGAATTACACAGACCTAGAAATCAGAAGAAGCATATATGATGAAGTTATTGAATGTGCACACAAAATTGTTGTGAAATTGACCGCTCGTTATTATGTAAAGTTTGGACCATCCAAGCTGTGTTTGGCCACGTGAAGGTGTTCAGTTCATCGGTTTTGTGCTTACTACAATATCTACAATCACCCAATCCAATTGAAAATAAATTGAAGTCACTGTTTCTCTGAGAAAATCCAAATGTCAATTCTCTCTCTCTCTCTCCAACGTTTTTTCCACAATTTGGATTGGTTAATGTCCCAATCGGACATTGCAATGGTGAGATGGACATTTTAATGCCCACCCCCAATCGCTTTCAGCCTTTCCCTGGCGGATCCATTTTAATTACATATTTATTACATAAGAGGCAGGAGCTATGAAGAGGTAAAAAATGAAATTAGGCTGACCGACCCGATATATGCAACTCAACCGTTGGGGCGTGGCTCGTTTATGCATCATCAATTTTATTATTATTATTACTATTTTTTTTTTGGAAACAAGCATCATCAATTTTGATTAGGTGCAATGTTGATTTACCATCCATTATGGTATGATGCAATGGGGTTGATTGATTCATCATTAAGTTACCACAAAGAAGTATTTGGTGGTGCTATAGTGTTTTTTTTGTGTTCTAATAATGATTACGTTGTGACTTCTTTTTAAATTATTTTGTGATCCTTTTTAAGGGTTGTTTGCTAAATTTATTTAAGTAAATTATATTGTAGTTTTTAAATTTAAAAAAATTAAAGAATTTCGTTAAAAATCATTCTACAATGATTGATAAAAGATTAAGAAACGATTAGTACAACTAACGTATTGAACAAATCTCGTACCAACGATTGCGGATCTGTCACTGATTACGGATAAAAGCGCCAAGACTGAATTTTCCACCGAATCCGCATACGCCATAGTCACAAATGGAATCATCATAATTAGACATAAAATCACAATAGTCAGAGATAAAATTGTCATAGAAAGGGAGAGAATCACTGTAGATGGAGAGAATGTTATTTGAAGGAGAAATGTTAAGAGAATAATGTAATTTACGCAAATATATTTATACACATAGCGCAACAAAGAAATATCAGTTTGTTATTAACCACCGCATCCATGGGCGATTATTCACTTCTTTAAATCTTGATCTGTGCGTAGTTTTTCTTATCGAATTGAAAGAAATCGTTATTGATTCATTTAACTAATGTTGAGTCATTAAAAAAAAAAATACACGTGCCATAATTTAAATGCATTAATAATTACCATATTGTTTATGACATGATGATTATTAACTAACTATTTGATACCGTTGTTGCATAAGGAACTTAGCAGTCAAGAGCAGTAACTTAGTAGTTTACTTAATTAACTTGCATTGAACTCTAGTGTTGACTTGGTAATTGATCAGGATTTACTGACTTCGGTTTTGTTGATATTTTCCTAGAACTTAGTGGGTTAAAGTGTTGGCGTGTTGTTGCTCAATTCTAGCATAGTTTTTGCATAATGCTTCTTTAAAAACAGCCACATGTAGTAGCCATTAATCATCAAAGAAATATATTAGTGTTCCCTTTTAAAATTTTCCTTTTTTTCTAGATTTTTCTTAGAACACACAGTGTATTATTTTCCAAAAAGAACAATTGCATTAGTTTATTTACTGAGAAATTAAATAACTAAAAAAAAATTACTATTTGATTGGAATATGCCTTATGATTTTTATTAACTTATCCTCAAATGATTACAAATTTTGTTACTAGTGCGAAACAAATTGCACAAACGTTTTTTTTTTTTTTTTCTTTTTTTCCTTCTGAACCATCACTAAAATGGTATTACTATAGTTTTTACCGCATAAAATACAAGATAAACTCTTTTTGTTAGAGAACGTACTTGTATTCCAGACCTAGCAATAGTGGACAAAAAGTGAGAATTTTGTTTTTGAAGGGAGTCGAACCTCCCACCCGTGGTGGGGTTCAGTCACCTCTGACCACTAGGTTACGACTAGTGATCAAAAATTAATCATCCCTTTACATACCTATAGTTAAGGTGGATTAGAGGTTTAGTGTGGTTGGATCCACCGCCTCTTGGTTCCGCCCTTGCCTACATGATATAAATGTTACAAATAATATATTTTCTCATGTTTTTATTTATTTACTTCTTTTTACCTTTTTTTTTTTTTTTTTTTAGATCCGTCATTGGAAAAAAATGTTATTTTAAATGAAAATGGAACTGAATTATTTTTACAAAAAAAAAAAAAAAAAAGGAAGCGTTAATTCACATAATCTTCGAATTTTGTTGAAAGCAACATAAGGAGAGCATAGAAAATTTCAATTCAATCAATTATAATCAATCTGTTTCACTACATATAGAGTTTAAATTCAACATAATAGATTCAGTATTGTTTCCATGATGAGATTTTAATAAATCAAGGAAAAATATATATTTTAAAATTAAATAAAAGAAGGAATTTTAAGACGTTGAATTTTCATGATATTTAAAATTAGAATCCATGAAAGGCAAAAAAGATAAATGTGACAGTTTGGGAAGTATTTGGATTAGTGAGTCAATACTGACCAACCAAAATATAATGCTATGTTTTAAGGGATTGAGGTGCACTTTCGCAATAATTTTTTATTTTTATTTTTAAGGTCTGACTTTGGCCCTAACATTTATTTGAGACCAAAATTGTCATTGACGTTTTTAAATGTGGATCAATTTTGGCCCTCTTTGCCATTCAGGAAATTGTGATTAAAATTGATTATTTAGTATAATTACATAGATTAATAGATTATGTGACAATTAGTTACGTGACAATAACCGATATTTGTTAACTGAAAAGCTTATTTTCTTAGCATAGATTAGAGTTTTATTTTTCTCCCGCCTTCAACGTAACAATCATAGGTTATTGCCACATAATTAAATGTCACCTAGTTTATTAATCCATGTTATTACACCAACTTGTTAATTTTAATAACAATAGTACTAAGTGGCAATTCCGTTTGAGAGAAGGGTAAAGTTGTACCACTCACAAAAATATCAATGGCAAATTTAGACCCAAAAAAACGAGCGAAATTAAACTTTGAGGAAAACTTTAGTGGCAGTGCACATTTGCCCCACGTTTAATTATTTGTCTTAAACCATAAATATAACCCAATCATATTTTTAATCTGAAAACTACCAATTTAATCCATTATTACTAATACCGTAAACATACCAGGGTAGCTCACAAGTAGCAGCTTTTTTTTTCTTCTCTCTTCTTATTTTGTATCAATTTTAAAGTTGAAAAAAAAAAAAACACGTAAAGTTCACGGAAACAATGGTCGCACATACACCCATTTTACACAAGACTACCTCTTTATCTAAGAATTCATATGATATAATCTATGATCCATATAACTCAAAACACATTATGATCAACTTTAAAATTATGTTAAATACCCCTACAACTCAACAAATTGGACAGGTAGAAGTAGAAATAAATAATAATACTAACATCTGCAACATGTTAGCCCATCTTTCTGAAGCTCAGAGCAAACACAATCAGAAAGGTATAATACAACTGAAACTATATTCAGAAAGGTTAAGAGTACCCAATCTTGTTGCAGTTAAAGCTACTTTCCATTATGATTCACTTCAACAAAATCCAGAGCCTAACCTAGACCTAACACCCAAATGGAAGACATTTCATGTCATTGCTGAACTTGAAGGCTGAAACGTTCAGCTGCTACGAAGAATTCTGTGCAAGCTTTGGGTGAGTTGCTGCATAAATGGAGTAATTTATGTCTGTGGTTAGGTGTTGAAGAAGGTGCTGCACATCCGGCCGTAAGTTCTCCACAGCTCTTCCGCAGAGCGCCAGAACTTCTGGTCTCGCCTTGCTACTAGCTTGGACTGCTGCTCCCTGTCCTTCGTAGTGGATAATGTGATGGCTGAACAAGTGAAGTTAAGAACATAAGGGTATATATAACACATTGTATTGGTGTAATTTGAAAAGACTTTAAGATTCTAGTTCTTCTGCATGATAATGATCACCAGAATGCGGATGGAGGGCTTACAGGAAGTCAATGATATCCACCATCTCCGATGCTTCAACAGGAGCCGCCGGTTGTGTGTTCTTCCCAAGGACGTCCACCAATACATTCAGAAGCGATGACAAGGTCTTTCGTATAGCACACAAAGGAAAATTACAATCCATTTGGAAGTGTCAGTATGCAGAGAAGCAAAATGTAATCAAATTCCAAACAGATTTACGTCCTCAAAGGAAAAATAAAATAAAATTGCGGAACAAGAGTAGACGATCAAATGAGAGCGAGAATTTACTACTTCCATAAGCTATCTTCAATCTATGTGGCACCACCATTTCCAGAGCAAACTTGACATTTTAACTTTTAAGACAACATAGAGCAATCGGTTTCCACAGTTTAGGTAATAACCATCAAGTGAGCCACCTGATGATGCCTAACCACACCAAATGTGAGAAAATTTCCAACCCTATTTTTCCTTTCTACACCAATGTCACTCAAGAGATCTGGGGAAGTGAAAAAGGATCTTTGCTATTTTTTTCATTGGGTAATCACCTCAGGAGCTTCCACCGCTAAGATTAACTCGCATATCTAGCTCCCTTCTTGAGAGGCACGAGGAGATCCAGCTGAATCTTCTAGAGTATAGCCATGCTGTTATAACTTCAATTGGAAATCTTGCGCATTGCTATCAACCTAATGACTTTGGGTATGACAAATAACTTGGTATTTTTCTTAGTTCTTTCATATTTAACATTCTCTATTGTCTCATATTTTCAGCCAACCCCATGTAATCGGATAAAGTCTTCATTGATGTTGTCGTCTATAGTTTATGATGGCAATACTTTGTAACCAATTAGAAGGGGCTGAATTTGCCCAAGCTTGCTCTCCAGTCTACCCAGTTTACATATTTTAACAATTGTGGATTGAAGAGATTAGGTAAATTTTCACTTTTTCTTTCCTACATTTAGCCTCTATTGTACCCATTGCAGAACAAAACTATACAAGCTAGGTCAATACAACATATTCTAATAAGTATGAGTAACTGTATCAACAAAACTTATTTGATTTGATTTTACTAGATCTTTTAGCAAAAGTTATATTAACAATAGCGCATAAAACAAATATAATTCACATTACGATAAAAGAGGATATACTAATTTCTGTGCCTCGGGTTTTCCTAAAGACCTCTTTATTTGTTTAATTTTACGGAATTGTTAATTGAAGGACACATTTTACTAAATAAAGGACACTTTCTAAAAAAATTAGACTTGAAATTACTTTTTTGCCCTTTTCCTTTTCTACTTTCCTTCTGTAGTAAAATTAAGAAGAAAACAACTTTTAAAAAGAATCGCCCCATATGGGCGATTCTATGGGAAAGAATCGCCTCTGCCGAGCGATTAAATGGATTTTGTCGCCACAGGACACCAATGTATTCCTATTTAATCGCTTGGGGGAGGCGATTCTTTCCATAGAATCGCCTGGTTGGGGCGATTCTTTTTAAAAGTTGTTTTCTTCTTAATTTTACTGCAGAAGGAATGGAGCTGAGTGAAAGAAAATTTGAAAGAATTGGAGTAGAAAAATGGGAGTGAGTTAAAGAGTGAAATGGAGAGTTGAAGAGGAAATGAGGGTGTAGGTAAAAATGGTACGTAAAAATATTTATAATGGTAAAAATGTATAAGGATATTATTGTCTTTTCACCACTTAAAATTTTAAAGTGTCCTGTGTTTAGTAAAAACTGTCCTGCAATTAACATGCCCCTAAATTTATACAGTTTTAAAATTGAAGGGGAACCTTGGCAGTAGAACTTTATCGTCAGGTGACCCTGGGGTCACAGGTTTGAGTCATGGAAACATCTCTTGTAGAAATATAAGGTACGGTTGCATGCATTAGGTCTTGATGGTCCGATCCTCCACTGATTCCAAAACGTGCAGGAGCTTCTATGCACTGACCTCTCTTTTTTATACAGTTTTTTTATCCAAGAAAACAAAGAATGGATTCTTATTTAATCTGCATCTCTAAGTACGAAGGCTTATTAAAATTCTAAGGAATCAGTAAAATATTCATATTTTAGAGAAATAACTTAATAAGAAAAACAGGTAGAAGAACATTGACAATAGAGGCAACATATGATCAGCATAAAAAATAGATTACTCCTTTTCATCCATAATTGAATAATAAACCAAATCCAACAAAAGACAGGAAAGGGGGGATATGTATGTTCAGACATTCTTAAAACATGGAAGGGAACTGGCATCTAAAATTTCACATCCACCGAAAAATTTTGGATTTAAAAATGGGTGTTGGGAACATCTTTTAAAAAGAAAACATATTGAAGGAGTACACCTCAAAAACAAAAGCAACAATTGGAGAACACATAAAACCTAATTAACCTAATTTCGAACCAAGGATATAAAAACCTTGTATGCATGGTAATATATAGCCAAACCTGAGTAAAAAGACAGCAGTTACAACAGCCTCTTCACCAAAAATATAGAAAAAAAATCACACTCTGTGTGTGTGAGAGCAGCATTGATTGGATGGCTTTACATACCTTAGTGAAGAGGGTATGGGCATTGGCCAATCTTGGAAGTAATGGACTCATGATACGGAACACTATCCTCAAAACAGCGATAGATGTCACAGGTCTGAGATGCTTGATGATTAGGTGAGAGCCTTCGAGCCATTCTTGCGGGAGGTTACTAAAGAAAGAGTGTAACAATGCCACAACATTACCTAGGGGAAACCAGTGTATATGGATTAGAAATTCAATTTTGAGAGAATCATCAAACAGATATCATAGTGCAACTCATTCTTTGTGTTCTTGGCATACAGGCTATTATAAAATTATACTTCACTTTACAAGTTTATTCTCATCTAAATGATACTCCTGATGATCAAATCTCAATCATTCCACATAAGTAATAAAAAAAAAATGCTATACTTTCAAAGCATTTATAGGCCTTTTACTTTACAAGCTCTTGCAAAAGGTAAAAAGATTCAAAGAGAATACTTAGCAGCAGCACTTCTCAATAAGCTTTATTGAAGTCAAAGCCTCACATAAGTATTTCCTTTCAGAATAACTCCAATTCTCCAATTTAGATCCTAACTGACATAGAAAAATCCAAATTTATGTGTTTTAAAGTACAATTTGATATAAAATTGAGGCAGAAAAAGGGGCCAGTCATCAACTGAAAGGGAGCAGATAGTGGGCGGCTCCTAGTGTTGGCCAGGCCCTTGGGTAAACTAAATTGAATGCATATAAAACCGAACTGGTACCAAAGGAAGCAACCGAAAACAAAAAAAAGAAGAAGAAACAGCATAACTTTATCAGCTAAATGAAGGTAAAGTTTAACCCGGGAATACCAATTGCTGTAGAAGTGTTGTCCTGTGCAGCCCAAGTTGGATCCAACAAAGCATAGCTAACAGCAGATTCAAGCTCACAGGCTGACCTTTTTCCGTCAGTAAGCCACCAACATTCTTTTATCACACGTGCTGCTTCTATGTATAATTGTACATGGAATTCTGGAGGAAGTTGAGCCAGTAGAAGGCCGCAAGCTTGGATCAATAAACAAGACAACTGCTGGCATGTATAACCACTTCGCCAAACAAAATTTGAAGTATTCATTCCAGAGGAGGATGAAGCTGTTCTAGTGGCACCAAATGAGTCCGTGCTTCCCCCAGAAGGAGAAGTTGGCAGACCAGAACCTTGACTGACACCGCTAGGAACTCCATTACTAGATTGAACAAGCGTTGGCTGTATGTGAACAACCATTTGAACAAGTGATGACACAATCTGGGATGCTGACACAGGAAGGGATAGTATCTCTATTACTGCTGTTTCAAGAATCAGCTGAGTATATGTTCCAGGGTCTTGCATCTGATAAAATGCCTTCTGGCCTTCAGAAGCATTAGTTTGACCATTTTGTGTTGCTGCTTTATTATGAGGAACTCTGGAAGCACTATTTGGGACATCTCCAGCTGGTCCAAGCTTTGAGGAGCTACTAAGTGGAGGAATAACATGATTCGCCAGACCCAATAACAAAGTAGCAAAGTACTCAAGTGGTGGACAAATAGAAGCATTCGCTGAATTAATATGTTGGGGGAAGGATTCGGAAAATGGAATCTGAGAAATTCACATAAACCAATCTTAGAGGGAGAGGTAAAAGAAGAAATCAAACAGAGATGAATGAGCATCACCTTCTTGACATCTAATACACTCAATATCCGGAGGATGAACTTCCCAGGAAGATGACCATAGAAATATGCAAGTATGTCACGCACAAACGTGAAGTTCAAAGGATAATAATGCAAGAACTGATTATAAACTTGCAGAACTCTATCAGCCGCATCTATGACATCATTTTCAACAAGTCGATAAATAATCTGGGGAATGACTGGCAGCAATCGAGCAGCAATATCATCAAAAAATGTTGGATATCTGAAAGAAATGAGAGAGTTAATGAACCTCTGGGTGTATGAGGAAATTAAATGCTATACTGGAACATCAAACTGGAGTTGTACAATGAAATTGCATTGAATCTGATTAGAGGATTATGATTAAGGTTTAAGATTAGTAATACAACTACTATTCATACTGAGAGCTGACAGTGTTTTAATAATTTTCTATTCAGACCTCAGCTGAAGTAGGGTGTTGACGTCAATATCACAAGAAGGTTGGACCATTTATTTAGTCCTTTTTAACTCAAGGTGGCAGAGACATGCCTTCAGGTGTTTATTTTACCAGGGGAAAAAAGGCTGTAGACAAAACAAGTTATTTTACCCCGGAAATTCTTATTTTGAATAAAAAAGTGCCACGCAATAGTTATTTAATGAAGCTCCCTCTCTGTTCTTCCCCCCTTTTCATGCAAAATGAAACACATGGTTAAACAGGAAATCTATATCTCAGTCAAATGCAAGTATTGGACCAAAGCAGAGCTAAGTAATTCAATGTGACTATAACCAAGTTGCGGCACATACTCATCACATTACAGTAATAAAAATCAAGGGGAGAAAAAAAAGATAAATCTTGCAGATCACTACTAAGTTATCGAAAAGTTAGCATAGATACATAGATGGAAAAATACATATTCATGAAGTTTGTTTATAAATAATAAGATATGGCTTAATTCCAGCCATGTCAGCTTCACAAAATTTCATCAAGAAGTTTAAGATATTTGATAGTGCATGCATTAACCAGAAATGTTTGATGTCAATGAAGTTTGAAGCATACCAACATGACATGTTAATGTAAAAGAATCCCCAGCTCGTGGCTGTAAAAGGGTAAAATTTCAAGAAGTCTCACTTTTCCAATATAACTTAAAATTGTCAAATCTAGATAGTAGCATACTATTAACTCTACATAACTTATCTATATAAAACATCACCTTTCCTTCCAAGAGAGATGATTTCCCAGAGACTTCTGTAATTCAACACGCTTGAAAGGCCCATTAAGAAGCCAATGTTCGGGTTGGCCACGATTTATAATATACAGTTTTACCCTTTGTTGAAGCTCTTTACTGTCCAGTAAGTTAATCTGTTCATAGTTAGACCAAGGAGAAAATGAAACAAAAAGAAGAGATTTTGTCAATGTTGATCTCAGATGCATCAAGTATCATCACAGACACAAGTTACGTTGGATAACGATACTCACAGAGAACAAACACTCAAATTGTGAGTTTGAAAGAGTGATACAACCTCAAGGTTTAAAAGTATGATTTCTTCTGTTCCCTGTACAATTAAATCTTTTATCTACTCAGCATATCACCAGTTACATGATGACAGTGGAATGGTTAGGGTAATCAGTAAACTATCATGCTACCATAATATCAAGCTATATCATAAAAAGAGTCATGGGGGAATTGCCTGTATTCAAATTCAGGGAAATTGGAAGATGCAGGTAAGCAAGTAACAAAAGCACACTACCAGGTATGGTGGCATCTCCTATCATCATTCTCAATGCATTAAGTAGTACAAATACGTATAAGTTGGTCAGAGAGGGCGCAGAAAAGAGTGAAAGCCACTAGTGACAGTTGGGATTCTCAAAGAAATCATTTGACAAAAGGTGAAATTTTATTTCCTGATGCAGTTGAAGTGAGGGTTTGATACAAAGAAAAAGGATTTACCAAGCAGTGGAAAGAAAAGACCTGCTAAAGAAACATTATCGGAATATTAGAGAGTTGAAGCCTCATTAAAGATGTGGGGTCAAACATTTCATCATTTAGATGATTTTAAAATTCAAATGAAAGACCTGAAAGAAATGGTAGAGCAGAAACCAACAGGTTGGGAGGGAATTGTCAAGCCTAAAATAAAAGGAGAATGCCTGATCAAAGTAAATTGGAACAGAAAATTGAAGAAAAGTATACAGAGGGTGCTGGCTATTGAAATGTTTCGAAAACCCAATATCTTTCAAGCAGAGCAATTGGTCAGGTTCTTTCAGTCCAGAATAACTTAGAGCATGTGACTTGTTATTGGAAAAGTATTTTATCAATCTTAGTCATCAAACTGAAGCATAATTTTGCATGAACATCATGGGTACTAAAAGGAACATATACAGATTAACTTCACTTTGTAATTCCTGACAAAGGGCTGTCCAACAGAGAATTCATCCCCTAAGACATCCTCTTTAATTTCATAATTTAAGCTCTGTTAGTCCAACACAGGAATCTAAAACCTTTTCAGTTAAATGTGATAAATCATACAACAAAACTAGAATTCAAGAGAATTACAATACCAATATTTAGAACATATAAGAACAGCAGCAAAAGTAGAACTAATACATGCACATGTTAAGGATGCTATCAATAATTGAAAAATCCTACTCCCTCCATCCCATAGAAGAGTCCACTTTGGAGTTGTACTTTGTGTGACTCACAAACAGTTGTACCACTGGACTCTTCTCGTGGAATGGATGGAGTACTACATTGACACATAAGCTTACCACAATACGCAGAGCATGCGGATCATCATCACGATCAATAAGCGCCAACAATAAGATGTCCAAAGGTAGAAGCTCATGAGTCCAGATAAAAAAAGAAAGGTTTGCACAAGCTTTCAGCATAAGATCCTGAAGGAGGAAATATAGTATTTATATATTCAACCATACTGGCAAGAAAATCACAAGAAAATGTCAATGGAGCTCACAAGGCAAGGATAATTAAGATGCAGAGAAAAACCTGAGGGGAATGTCCACGCTGAAGTTCCAAGTGAATATGATGTAGAAGGACATCCACCATTGTGTATATATTTGCAGTTACTTCTTCAGGAGAAAATTCTCTTAAGACGCGTCCCTGGAATCCATTATGTGTGAGATGGAGAAATCCACATCTAACAGAAGATACTTCCATGAATAATAAACATTAACAGAGAATGTGTGGAAAGAAAAAAAGGTCTCACAAGATTAGCACTGTTAATGCTCTCAGGATGTCCATGCATCAGCACCCAAGCACCAGCACAAAGGTATTGGCGATGCTGAGGAAAGCTATGACTTATATAAGTAAGAACATATGAAGGATCAGCTGACGGTGAAAGAAGCTGAGTACATTGGTTGATCACTGTAGTTTCTGCCTGCCATAGTTAAAGAGTATTTATCAAGTCCAACGAAAACAATACAACCATGTCTTATCTAAGTTCAAACATGCTTTTGGTTTTTAAATAGATTTTCCATATGATCAATCAAAACATTGGTATTCCATCAAGTATGTAGTTTAACTCAGCATATTCTACTTGAAATTTACACAAAATGTTCAGCTCAGAGTTATTTCTTTCTTTGGTGGTACCTCAAAACTTTCAGAACAAAAAGTATGAACTTCTGATTATGATTAATGACTTTTGACCAATCTTTTATCCATCACCAGAAATTTACTCTCTTGCATCACATTCATCATATGAAAAACATCTAGAAACCAAAATGCCAGCTCTGAAGTGAAGAATCACCAACAGCAAGCAAGGAACTAAGCAAAATGATTCAATTGAAACAGATCAATCATGTTCAATCAAGTAATCTACCAGGAAACAAAAAATACATACATTCTTGGCAATACAAAAGTTCAGGAAGAGTAAAACTGTCACTCAAATTTTTTCATGTAGTTTGTTTCTATATACCCACAGGCGAAAGGAATACTACTTATGACCACTTTAAAAATGCTTCGACTCTCTACCTCCTCACTCACACAACCACATCTGGAGAAAAAGGTTCAGATAAAATAACTTATCACATCAAGTAAGCTTATGACATCAACTGGACATGCAATTTTTATTGTAGTCTGCCTTGAACAAAATATACTATGTTGGGAAATCAAAGAGGAATTTCCATCACTAGTTGTTTTATCAAACTTTTCCATCTGCTTCTTCTCACTAAAATTCTAAATTTTACCTGTTTTGCAATTGTCAATAGTAGTATGCACTTCTAAATGCCTAGCTCAATACTTTGCAATGAACAAAGGTGAGAAGAATCAAATGCCTATAAAAATCTTTTCTTGTCTGGTTTGCAATGATATCTACCTTGAATCACTTGAGAAACTTACTTGCTGACCAATTTCTTTAATTAGTCATTTGTTTGGCATGTGATCTCAAGAGTTTTTTTTTTTTTTTTTTTCCTTTCTTTTTTTCCTGGATCAACTCCCTTTAAAAGGTAATGCTATGATTTCGAAAACTTAGATGTTTGCTTGATAGGCCCACAACATAGCCATCAAATATTCAAATTCAAGCCCCCCAAGGATACTGCAAACTTGACTTGGCGAGCAAACATGGGTTAGAAACTAATTTTACTTTTGCTAGCATAGCATACTTCAGAATTATAGCCAGTGCGCAAAATATTATACCATCATTGCTGTTTAAGATGAGCTATCTTTAACCCTAAATTTTACCACAGGTCACCACTTCATTCTCCTTTAGAGGAAGAGATAATGAGGCCAATAAAAGTAGCAATAGTTTTTCCACAAATTAGTTTGTCCTATCCACTTCTTACCTATCTACTTCCAAAAATGATCTGCACCCAAAGGAATTCTGTGAAACCTCAAAACTGAAATAAATGGAAGCAGAAAGATAGTACATATGTATATAGTTATATTGCTTTCAACTAAAAGCGTCGAGAAAAGTATATACTTTACCTGCTGCCACGCTTGGATTGCAAGGCCTCTTTTATCTATCCTTCCAATCAAGGCGTCACGCAACATAGAAGGGAAATAACGCAGTGTCTTCTCAGACCAGGCATGCTGACTAGTTGCCAATAATTGCTCCAACATAGTTGGAAGATAGAGCAAATGCTCAATCTCCGCAATTCCACGTGTTTTAATAATAATAGCCAAAGTAGTTATTGCCATCCGATTTAGAGTCTCCGTAAAGTCAGTTGCTCCCTGTATTAGCTTTGAATTGTAACATCAATTTTATTTGATGGGAAAGAAAAAAATAAACATAAAACAAGTCTGATTTAAAGTCATGATTCTTACCTTCCCTTCCCTCTTCACAGTAAAAAACTCCCTCATTGATGAAAGTAAATTCATGAAAAAATTTTCCACCAATCTGAACAGGCGATGATCTCCACGTTTTGCTTTCAGCGAAGAAATCATTTTTGTAATTTCATACATCAAACTTTTGCTCTTGCCATGGTACCTGAAAAAATAGAACATGATCCACATTTGTGATCACATATAAAATGAAACTGGCTAGGAACACTCAATTAACTATGCAGGTAGGCAACTGATTCCAACCCAGAGATAAAACTGACAGAATATTCAAACTGACCACAGTCTCGAATTATCTTCTACAGTAAGCATGGTCAGAAGGTTTTAAGGATAGACTCGTTCATTTCCATGAATAGCATTTAAAATAATACCAACAGTAATACTTGTGAATAAAAAACAAGTCATTTGCTGCAGAATGCTTAATCACCTGTATAGAGAAAGCAGGCGGTAATTCAAAATCTCAAACAGCAGAATGGAAGCCCCAGGCTTTATCAGAGTAGTTTGGTTTCTTTGGGTCAAGTGCTGTCCTAGGCACAAAATGCAAGCGCAAGTCATAACACAAAAACATTAACCAAAGATTAGAGGAAGAGAAAATTTTCATGCAAAAAGTATAACACTCCACTTAAAAAATCATCAAACAATATGCGAATCAAGCCAGTCCAAACAGTTGCATTGTGGTTGATTTGGTACAAATGAAACTAGGTTGCATGTGCAATCTAAATTTTAAACCTAAGATTGGTAAAACATAAAAGTTACAGGTCCAATTTGATCCATGATCCAACTTGGGGAAAGAAATATTTATCAACCAATCCAAAGTTTAATTCCCCCTACATTATTACTTATTCCATTTTCTAGTGTATGAAGGTCCAAAAGTTGGGATGTTATTATGCGTTCAGCAACTACTTTCAGATAGACTAGCTAGAGCTGAATGATAACATGATGCTTCCATAAAGAGGACGAAGCTCAAAGTAACAGATTATTCTCTTCAGCAAAAGTTTTACAATTTTATTAGCACATGGGTTTCACGTTGGTGCTCCTGTTCTTTCTGAAAGATGAATCACAATAGAAATATCAAATTCCTTATCCAGGTATATGTCCAATATATGATTGTGAACTTCAATCTATGCTAAATCTTTTGAAGTCATGAGAACTAAATCCGGATATCCGGATTTAAGAGCATTATCCGTGTCTATTCTATTTGTTATTCAAACTTATGTCAAAAACACTTGCATGCGATAAATATCATGATACACCTAAAAGGAGTAAAGGACCCCAAAAGCATAATGAATAGAAAACCTTACATACAAAAATTGTTCTTTAATCTGAACTAGATCACATACCATAAGAAACAAGAACAGAGCTCATAAGGTGTCAACACAGATTTGATTATGGAGATGAATAATAACAATAAACATCCCTTCCTAACTATTTAAATGGCTCCTCAAAGTACTCCCACTTCTATCTTCAACAATATGAATTGTTGCTATATGTACCAGCTTCTCATCTGCAGTCAATTTATAGTCAATCACTAAGCCTCTCATACCTTAATCTGACAAAAGATAGGTCATCTTTGTTTAGTTTGTTCTGATACCTACCCCACACACCAACCCGTGTCTTGCTCATGCAACTCCAGAATACTCAATGTAAAGCATCATAAGATCAGTTCAAGAACCAGATTCATTCAAGCAGAATCTGAACTGTTAGTTATCCAGTCCAAAATAATCATAATGTTTGCTGAACCTTTCTGGGTTTTAAACTTTCTTCGCTCAACCTAAGGTGCTATATCCATATTATTCTACAAAACACAAATCTGCAATACTTTGATATATAGTAGAAGAAGGAAGAGCATTTCATCAAGAAATATTTGTGAAAGGAAAAAAAGAAGCAATTACAGATAAGTGTGAACGGAACAATGAATGAGGGGCAATGAGTAACAATCTGCAGTATGTTTCAACCATTGCAATGTTGGGAACAACCTGCATAAAAGTTAAAAGTAGTTAAGACCCAAATTTACAAATAAATATCTTTAAGGCGACTCAATAAGGAAACGGGCACCAAATAATAGACACATCTAATTCTAAGTATGCTTCTTATCTAATGAAATGACGTCATAACTAAACAACACAGGCCATATTATCAGATCACTTAAAAGGAAAGCAGATGTGAAACCCACAGGCAACACCAATTACTCAATGAGTTCTGTACAGAGACATACTCTTTTCTCTCTGTCCCTCGGTTGCACAAACATTTAAAGTTATTGCAAGACAGTAATAATTTTCAACTTCAGATTATGGAATAAATTTGTAAGGGTCAATCTACGTTCCATAGCTACACAGAAAGAGTAAAAACCCATACCTGTCCATTAAACATTGTTTCTTCCATTTGGACAGTCAATTTTAAGGAAAGATGTAGCGAGATTCCTGATAAAAGTGATATTGGCAAAGGACTAACTTCCCGCATAACTCCAAATCTCTCATTTGTCTGTAGATTTGGCCCTGGTAACAACTCCGTAACACCAGCTGAGGCTAAATAATTCATCACCGATTCACAAGCAGGCCGTGCCATAGTGTAAGAGACAACCCAAAACATACCAATTGACCTCTCATCCATATTCAGGTAATCCAAAGTCCGCTCACCTGATATTTAACTACAAATTACTTTACAAGTAAAAATAAAAATAAAAAACATGTTTAAAGAGGAAAAGAAACAAACAAAACAAGGGATAAACGAACTCTTCCAAATCCATGTTATATGGCACTCCCGATACAAGACTGAAGGGGAATAAGAAAAGGTAAAGTTCCCAGTATTTAGTTTTCAACATATACAGACTGAGAACCAAATATCATCTCTTGAACATCATATATAACCATGCTAATCATTAGGTGGAAAGAAATCAAACAGTACAGCAACATGAATTGCAGTGAAACTAAAAAAAATAAAATAAAATGCATGTAAAGTTATGGTGCTTATTTCTGCTCATTCACTAAAATCTGACCACCATTGAACTACTGTTTTAAAGGTGGTCTAGATAAAGCAAAGAAACAAACTTACAGATAGTCACTCTCCTTACTTTATTTGAGTGACTTATAGATCTATCATCAATCTCAAAGAAGTTTTGAGTCTTTAGCTGATTAGGGCACCTCTAAAGGAAGAACCCATAACCCAATCTCCTTCTCCAAGGATACTACGAGGAAAGAAATTCATGTACTGCTTCATTATTAGTCGCATTGAATACCTTTATTTGTTTGCCTCCACCATTCATCAATCTGCTTTCCCTTATGAAGCTGCTCATTGTTCAAGTATTCTCTAGTTGTTGGATTCAAGGACCAAATCCTTAAGTTCTGACAACTACTAATGAAGTCAAGCAGGATGCTCTGGGGATTGTTCGGTTCAGAACTTGGATCTTTGTGAAATGAGAGAATTTTCCTTGTAATCTCAACCTGGAAGAAAAACAGTAAGGAAGAGTAAAATAAATATCTACTTAACTAAAGGTCACTGTTAGGAGAGCACTTAGCTGATCAGATTATTTTGCTCACTCTCAATTATATGCAAAAATAGTACAACTGAGTGATCCATTTCCATCTTGCTCAACAATAAAATGTTCGATTAAAGCATTTCAAATACTGAAAAAACAGACAAAACAATACTAAAGTGCAAATGTTTCCATCAACAAAAGAATGTGAGTAAATACTTGTAATCTTCAGATACGCATGGGGTAAAAAAAGTAAGTAAAACAAAGAGCAAGCCAAGCAAGACAATAACAAGACAAACTAACTATTATGAATGTTTAAATTACCTTTCTCAAGTCTGCATTTAAAGCATTCATTAAAAGCTCAACCCGCATAATTTGCGCAAGCAACCATGTGACATGGTTAGTCCTGAGAATCTGTTGATCACCTTCCTGAAGCCGAGAAACCAACTTGTCCACAAACTCAACGAAATCAATGCATCCATTTTTCATTAGGAAAAAGAATACATCTGAAAAGGTAAGCCATTCCTGCCAGCAGCTTATCTCTGACAAACAAGGTTAAGACAACTCAAAAGTTGATCGAAAAAAGGAACAAAGCTCTGCAAAATGGGAAAAGTTACTATGGTTTTCTCACTGCCTTTATACATGAAGTGATTGTCCACATATTTGTGAGAGCAGTGAAAAGAAAAAAAAAACACAGATTTAAAAATAAAAATTAAAAAATTATAATGTACTACAAGAATGGACTGAAGCTGAATTTTTATGATGCAGTGACATCTACGTTAGCAGATTATATGAGCAGAATTAATAGATTATTGTGTTTCATTTGTCAGTCTAGCTTAAACTCTTCCAACTCCACTCCCATGCATTCTTTTCCCTCTTGCTTCAAGCACTTCCTCTTGCCTTATATACGTTGGAGTCACTAGAAATTTTGTAAATAGTAAATTTTGTGCCACTAGATACATTCCAGTATTAATGTGTATACTCCCTTAACATTATTTACAACTTTGATCTTTATCCAAGTTTGAATTAAATGTTTCACTTCATTGCAGAAAAGATATTAAGGAAAGGACCTATTCATGAGATTTAACAATTATGTTTAACCACTGTAAATACAATTGGGTCACTCATGTTAGGAAGACTTCTTATCTCCCGACTATTTTAACATGCTATCAAGAGGGGTCCCAAATACTTTGAGGAGTCCTCCAAAAATCCGGTGAAATAAATAATAATAATAATGAGGACAGAGTAATAATCATCATGCAATACCTACTATTCATCATGTGAATAATGTTCATTATGAGGTCTCAGTTCACAGTTAGTTACTTTTCATCATTAGTCCCTTCTTACCGCAGCTATAGTTCAGCAATAAATTGATGTTCACTACCGATAGCTTTGATTGGTTTTCATTATGGCTTCAAGTTATTCTCATATCCATGATTCTTACGGTGGTCAGATAAGTTTCTGTCGGATTTCCAATTGCAGTTTAAATAATCACACCTACAACACATATTGGGAAATAGCCGGTGGACCTCATTATTTGTAGCTAATCTATTTCTGTGGCTTCTCGTTAGCAAAAGCAGTTTATCCCTTTCAATTCCCTACACTTTAACCTTCAGATATTAAATTAACAAGAGAAACACATGTAGCTTTAAGATCAAGTATATGAATAATACCTATAGTTGTTAGTTTCAACAACTCAACAACCCTATCAATTGCTGCCTCGCTGACCATTTCGGAACTAAAAACAGCTCCAGGATTAGGCCCTTGAGCATGAAGCCTATGACAGGGAGCCAGAATAAGCACACGCCTCCACCAGTCAGGTGATGGTGTATTACGAAGAGCATGTCTTAGACAACGAAGAGCTCGTTCCCAGTCCAAACTCCCTCTCTGAATGGATACTGCAATATCCTATATTGGGAGATTAAATCAAAAACAAAAAAAATATTTCAGCATTCTTCAAAAATGAAACATGGTAAAACACCTTCAGGCAACATCCAAATCAACTTACATAGTTTCTTTTTACTTATAAAATGTTCCACACTCTAATACAGGATTATTTATCTTCAACCTCTTACCCCACCCCCACCCCCCCAAATGCAAAGCCCAACCTTTCCATATAACAGAAAAGAGAGAAATAAAAATTTAACTATATGACCAAAAAAAACAATTTTTTTTAATAAGGCCAACCTAGTTTGTTTTATCACCCAAAAAAAAAAAAGGAAAAAAATCTTAGATTTATTCTGGAACAGCGTTCTGTTGGCCTCTGAAATTATTCTGTCACGAAAATTAAAATAAGCCAAAAATTAATTTTATTCAAGAAATAGACTCAATACAACCATTTTGGTCAATTACCAATTTTGCTTCCTCAAAAGTTGTACTCTTGCCAAAACTTATGAATAGCCATACACAAAGGATTACACACTTTCTAAAAGTTTATCGAAAACTGTGAAGGCCTCTCTGAACTTTTTAAAATTACACTCCCAACACGTCCGTGTTAAAAGAGAATAACTTTTTTCCAAATAAACCAGATACAACAGCAACAACTAAGCCTTTGTCCCACTACGTGAGGTCAGCTATCTGGATCATATCTTGCCATTGTGTACGATCCATATAGCCAACCCCACGTAGTGAAACAAAGACCTCCTCTCTCCGTCGCCTTTACTAAATGATTCTGAAAAAAATAACTCTGGGACAGCCACTTTGCTGACAAGCAGTATGGGGGACATCTCCATCACCATGAAAATACTCATGAGATGTTAAAGATATTTTAACTCTAACCTATAGAATAGAGTTATGAAAACAATAATTTGATTCCAAAGAAACAATATTGCAGACTACATGCAACAATTTAAAGTACATGACTGGCCAAAATTCCAAGAGGATGGTTAACAGGCTAACAGCAGGAGGCCTCTTCCTGACAAATGAGGAAACTAAACCATGAACACATACTCTTAAGTACCCTAGATAACTCCCACTCTTTAGCGCAATCAAATAGAATGTTGTGCATCAAAATCAAGGAAAAGGGCAGATCAAATTTACCATCTTATTTCCCCAAAGTTTATTAGTCATTACCTCTCCATGCAGTGGTTCTCCAAGTACACTTGGGTATGTGATTGGGGTATGCCTAATGTTAGTCGTTGATTCACTTGCCATGATATTGGGACCCTGAGGTAAAAGCCGAGCAGTTCCAAATGAAGGACAGTGCAGATGTTGATCCAACATTTGCATATGCACAGCCATCATATCTCTCCTTCTGTGGATCTCCAAAATAAGTGTGAATAATGCCTCATCATCAGGACCATTTTCTATGAATTGCAGATTACTTCGTATCAGTTCATAAAAAGGTACATGGCATTTGTCATCCTCAACTAACAACCATACAACATCTAAACAACTATGGAGCCATTCAATCAGGGCCTTGTCGGGTTTGGAGTATCTTGCACTTTCAAATTCATCAACTCCATGTTGTTTCTGATCCCAGTTAATGAGCCAATTTAACAGATGGCAGAAAACATCTCCATGTGTAGCAGGCTTTAGGTTGGAATCAAGGGCAATTAAGATTACCTTGCAACACAATTGGCGTAGGCTGCTTATGGCATTGTCTCTTTTATATAAGTTAACTCTTGAAGTAGGTTGTTGACTGGTGGTTATATCAAGTGACTTCATAGGCAATAATGAGGATGGATCAGCTATTGACGGAGTAGGCGATCCAATACCATGAACAGAAGGCAGGGGAGATGCAGGACTTGATGACTGAAAATTAGACGAATTAGGAACAGCACTTGAAGATGGCAAAACCCCCGATTGTGTTAGAGTGTTAGAGGAGACAGTAGCCACAGGTTGGCTACCTTGGCAAATGCTAATCTCTGCAGAAGAAACTGAGGAAAGAAGAGAGGGTAAAAATGTATCCCAATTTATGAAACTTATGCCAGACAGACTCCGCAAAGCAAAGAGAAGAAATTCTGCTCGGGGTGCATGACTTCTACACTGAATAACCAGAGAAATAAGAATAGATTCTGTCACAGCACGCAATTGATCCTGGTCCTGAAGGAGAATATTGCACAAAAAAACCAGAGAAGGTTCTCAAGATTGATTCAAGCAATGAATCAGTAAACATAATAGATTTCCAAGTTAAAGCTTACAGGAAATTGGCTCAGTAGCTGCTCAAAATCCAAGAGAAATTGTTCATTTTTAGGTGGCAAATCTCTATTGAGAGCAGTTACGCGCTTCTGTGTCTTGTTCCTGTCCAGCATCTTTGATTATTAATCAAATAAGAAATTGCATTTCTCCCACTAAACAGTGCTACTACACTAAAACAGCAACAACAAAAACAACAATAAAGCCTTTATCGCACTGTGCAGCGTCAGCCATATGGATCACACATCGCCATCGTGTTCAGTCAAGATATAGTGTCTCATTTATATTTTAAATATATCATGTCTTTTTTTAAATTCTCTGTCCAATTATTTTCCCGTCTTCTGCCTCCTGTCTTAATATGATTAGCTGAAACATATAGGAGTTTTCTATAAATGTGCCCAAAACAACTTAGGCATGTTTCTCCCTTTTTTTCACATATGGGTACTATCCTTACTTTCTTTCTAATGCATTTATTACTTACTCAATCTAATCTAACCTAGTGTGTCCACACATCCATCTTACCGTTCTCATCTCCACCATCCTCATTTTTCATTCAAGTTTAGTAGTCCAACACTCCATACAGTAAAGCATCATTAGTCTTATAGGTCTTATAGTTCTTTTAAAAATTTTTCTAACAAAAGTGTTTGAGAAGAGGCCCTGTTCATTTTCATTGTTTTTCTTAATTTTTCCTTTCTACGGTCAATTTAATATATTATAATACTTTTTCATCATTTGTAATACAACTTTTTACTATTCAACTACACCTTCTTACATTTCCAGTACACCTTTTACATTGAAATTTTTCTTTCCAAAAACAAGTTTTCAAAAACAAAACATAACGAACCGGCTTCATTTACAAGCTTCATTCTTGCAAAGTTCCAGTAGCGAGAACAAGATAAAGTTAAATAAGAAAGAAATATTTCAAGGACGTAGAAGCTCAAGAAAATAAGTAGCACTAATATCAATCAAGAAATTTGTGAAATTAAAGTATAAAGTGTAATAAACCACATCAAGAATAAAATCATATATACTAAGAAAAATGCTTAAAGGGTTTTACATACGGTGGTTCCTGGCCTGACTCATCCGATTTCTGCCTCGCATTTCTCTGTCAAAAACCAACCAAAATCAGATAGATAAGCTATACCAAAGAAGCAATACAAATCTGAACAATATCATATTCCTTAACGTGTGCTATCTTACTCCCAGGTAGAGATTGAAAAGATCAATAATGGCAGGCCGAGCAGGATGAAATTGAAGAGCCCTCGAAGAGGAGGAAGAAGCACAGGAAGAGGGGTTGTTTCTTTGAGTATTATGCAGCTGCTGTTGCTGATGGACTGAGCTTTGGTCGATCATCGGACTGTCTGAGGTTGTTGGGGTTTGATTGGAAACAATCCCACCGCCAACCGGTGCTCTGAACATGGTGAGCTCGGATTTTCCTATGCAATTCCTCTCAAATTCCTAGGTTTCGTTAAGGTAATAGGAAAGGGATTTCATCAGGGTTTAGCAAAAATATTCTGGTTAAGAACAAAGTGGTAAAAAAAAGAGTCTGATTCAAAGTCTACCCACGCCACGTGCCTCTTCTAACATATTAACTGTTTACGGAGGCTTTATTTACTTTGTTACCATTTCAAGAAAAATATCACTTTTTTCTATAATAAAAAATAAAATTCAATCCAAATGGTTATGTAAGTATATTTTGCCTTAAATATCACTTTTTTCTATAATAAAAAATAAATTCAATCCAAATGATTATGTATCTATACTTTGCCTTAGTTCACATAATTTTAAAAAATAATAATATAATTATTACAATTTTTGTTCTCTTTCCTACCCAAATTACACAAATAATATTCTTTTCTAAAGGCTAATTAGTAATTACACATTTACTGCCCTAGTTTTTTGGTGTAATGACATCACCAACCTTACTCTTTTGAATATTTACATGGGGCATGATATTTGCAGTAACGGTTTCGATATTTACAATAACATTTTTTTGTGAAGAGTCCAAAATACCCCTGAGGCTAAAAATAAATAATAAATAAAAATGTCACATGTGAAATAGTGCATGTCATTCCTCTATATATGTAAGGGCTTAGGATTTACTTCAGAATGCAGAAAATACTTGTTATTAATTTTATCGGTGACGTTTCTTCAAATATGGCCGATATACCCGAACTCGATCCATATTACACTGTAAGTAACACTGTTTACATTTTTTTTTAGTTAAATTAACTTAGACGAAAATACATTTCTTTATACCCGTTCATTTGCCGGGAAAGAAACCCATTTTGAGGAAATTTTTTTCCCGGATGTACGGTAATTTTTTGCCGTATCTATCACGTTTCACCCGGGGGGAGTTTCTCTCCGGCAGGAATATTGCTGAAATATCGCCGGTGATATTTCAGGCCGGAAATATCGCCGGCGACCTTGGAAATACCGCTGGTCGCCGGTGATAGTCCCGGGGGGAAATACCGCTGGCGACCGACGATATTCCCTGAAATACCGCCGGCGTATTCCTCCCGTGGTATTTCGCCGGAGGAAAAATGCCAGCGGCTTTCGTCGTATTTTTCTGGCAGAAACTCGTTTTCCATCGAATTTTTCCGAATGAGAAATTCCGTCACATTCGCAATATCCCTCCGACCTCTTCTAAAAGTAATTATGTCAGAACATAGCCTCAGGGGGACAATATAATTGCCCAATTTGTTGGTTGGCTATAAATTTTTACGTTTAAGTATGATTAAACAGTTTTTCCGTAATTATGAACAAGATTTTCGTGTTGAAAGCGATGACACTTATGCTGACCACATCGAAGTATTTCAGACGAACGAAGAGTTCAGAAGCAAGGAAGATATGATGGCATGGGTACACGCACGAGCAGCTGAAAACAATATGACTACAAAAATTACTTCATTTTCGAAGATTTTGGGTCTGTTCGTTACAAGAGGGAGAAAAGGTAGAGTTGAGATAAGGTGTGAAAGATCAGGAAAAGTTAGAGATAAGCCACCCCTACCTGAAGGGAAAAGCAGGCTGCCTAATACAAGGAGCAAGATGACAAACTGTCCATTTCACCTTAAGGGTCGACAAAGTGCTGGGGACAACTGGAAGTTAGAGGTCAAAGACGGTAAGCACAATCATGAATTACAAGAAGTTCGAAATTGGCATTCAGCCCATACACGGTTAACAGAAATGGAGAAGCAAAAGATCGCCGACATGTCTAGTATTAACATCAAGCAGATGCATATCTTGGCCAAGTTGCGAGCGGATGATTCGGAAAATGTCAGTCACATACAACAGGTGTACAATGAAACAGCAAAAAGTAAAAGGGAGGCTAGGGGAGGTATGACTAACATGCAGTGTTTCTTTAAACTTCTGCATGATCACGAATACTTCTATGCGCACGAACGTGATGTCGACAGTAATGCAGTCGGGCACATTTTCTTTGCACACAAGAAGGCGACTCGTCTGCTTGTTTTGTTTTCGTACGTGTTGTTTATGGATACGACGTATAAGACAAACAGGTACGACATGCCGCTGCTGCAAATAGTGGCCCTACTACCCACAGACCAATATGTGCATATCGCATTCGTTTTCATGAGGGACGAGACCACACCGAGCTATTATTGGGGGTTGACGCAATTGAGCCGTCTATTCGAGGGAAACAGATTCCTACATGTGGTCGTCACTGACCGGGATCTTGCCTTAATGAATGCTGTGGAATTGGTATTCCCACGTGCTACCCAACTACTGTGTCGGAGACACATTGAAATGGATGTGAAGAAACACATACTGGCGGCTGGCAACAACAAACAAACAACGGACGTGTTTCTATATCGTTAGAGCCGCGTTGTTAAAGCCATGACGTATGAACAGTTCACGGAAGATGTGGATTTCATTGATACTAAGTATGGAAATAAATCTAAATTCAGAAATATTATTTCATACTTGAAAAACACGTGGTTGGACCCCCACAAGGACAAGTTCGTGTCATTTCGGACTAAAAGTATAAATGATTACGGCTCGCACACCACGAACATGTAAGTAATTTATACCTTTGATTTATGTTTTGTTTGCTGTATAATTACATGCTCTTCTATATAATTCTGCTTGCTACATGTTAAAATTTAAAGTTAATTTTCTTTTTAGGGTGGAGAGTGTACATGCACAATTGAATAAGGCAATTGATACGGATCGAAAGGCATTTTCAACTACCTTTAACGAAATTAATAGGATGATTCTTATGCACTTTGATAAAATCCGTACTGCAATGGAATCGTCGCGCAGCAGAACTTACCGGAAGAGCGACTACTTACTTTATAGTAGGTTGAACGGTAGATTATCTTTCGCGGGTATTACACTACTGCAGGAAGAATATACATCAAGAGTCGGACTTATCGGGGAAGATGGTGAGGGGTGTGGTTGCGAACTCCGAATTAGTTGCGGGCTGCCATGTGCATGTGAGATGACGCAGTTGGTGCGGGTGTTCCAACCAATTGATCCTATCGACGTAGACGCCTTCTGGAAGACGTTGCATTTGGGAGATGAAGATATTCCGAAAACTCATGAGGAGAGACAAACCGCTGAAGGTCGATTGCATGACGTGTTTCTTGATGTAATGTCGCGTCCAAGCGCTAAGATATACAGGGTGATGGGTGTGGTGCATTCGTCGCTTTATCCGGAAACCGTTGATCTAGCTGAGCCAGTTAGTAGGCCGCACAGGGGATGACCGAGAAACAATACCACCCAGCGCGATCTATCAGGGTTCGAGCATGCCGAAAGGAATGCGATGCAACGATGTGCGAATATATGTATTTCGTGTACATGTTATTGTGGGTACTTACATATACCCTTGCTGAATTTAATAAGATTTACACTTGCAGGGCGCCGATCCACAGGCGGACAGAGAAGACGAAGGGTTCTGCGTCCCCAGACTTCTGACTGGCCTTACGACCTTCCCGTATTTCTGAAATAGTTTGTGTTCGAATACATTATAGGGCACTTTAATGTAGAGCCCGATGGACATTGTGGGTTTAGAGTAATTTCTTATTTCGTACACGAACGAGATGAGTCGCAGTGGTACCAGGTGCGTGGAGCTTTACACCAAGAACTCGTGGAGGAATCTGCTTTGTGGAACTTCGTCCTTGGGCCGGTCGATTACGCGTTAGCACTTAGGGTGGTCGATTGTTATTTAGTTCCGGCAGAAGAGGCATTCTGGTTTGATTCTCACCTGCTGGGAATACTTGTTGTAACGAAATATCAGAGGGTTATTACATTATACGCCCAGCAGAGCAATACTTTCCTTCCGATTCAGTGGCGGGGTGCCGGCGTCTCGACTGATCCGGTCAATTTCATAAATATGGGTTTAATAAGACAAACCATTTCATTGCTTTGTTAATGACCGGGGAGGTATTGCTACCGCCAATATATCCGACGTGGAGACATAGGGCCTCAAATGAAATGCAACTTTGGCAAACTCATTTGCAAAGAAAATTTGATTCATACAGGACAAACTTGACTGCGGAGTGTTAGTTTTAAATGGTTTCACACCCACCTTTGCAGCCGAATGCACGTTAGTTGTTTCCCTGTGCGTTAACAATATAAGTTTCATATATTTAACCGTTTCTATGTTATTGAGTACAGCAGTAGTTAAGGCAATTAATATATATATATATATCGAAATGATATGATATATTAATTTATACAAGTCATAATACCTCGAATAAATTACAATTCAAATATTTATAATTCCAACCCCGGCATCAAATCATTCAAATGGATAGCCGCCTCCTCTATGGCGCTCCTCCTCACAAAGCTGGGAAAGTCTTTCGGATTTTTGGGATGAGAATAATACAGTTTACTTGTTATATATTGCAACCGCTGCAATTGTTAGAATAAGCGAAATACAATCAAATTTATTGACAGAAAGATATAATTAATTGACATAACTAAGCACAAATTTGTATTGCTTACCGCAGCATTGGACATATTCTTGGGGTCAATTGTGTCGTCAACTTCCATGTTTCTGGACTGACACGCACGTGCGTTCGCTGCATGAAGTAGTCGAGGTACTCAGGGCACACCTGATCGGACCACTCAGCCCGCTGCGCCCCCCTTATCAAATTTCTCTTGTACGTGTGCGGGACATTAAGATTCGTATCGTACACGCAGGAGTACCTTTTTTATTTCAGGGCCTCTGTAGCAACTCTTTGACTCTATAGATGCTTGAGGGATCGACTGCACGAATCCAAATTGTCGCAAGAACCAATCCGGCATATATGGCTCGACGACACCCGGGCAATGAATGAGACCCCTGTACAAGGTTGTTGGGTGCAGTCTCGCAAGATTTGGCCCAAAAGGAAGCCAACTGACCTAGTTTATGTGAAACATAGTAAGTGGATATTGACAATACGTCGTCTATTACAGTAATAAAAATTACAAAATTTACATGACATACAAATATTACCTGTCCGGATTTCATTCCGTCTAGTGTGTGCCTGTATGACAGCAAATCTGCGTTAGGAACCCGCTTCCTTCCAGTTCCGATTTTCCACTTCATTGCAGCAAGGTACCTGTCATCCCATGAACTGAGTTGGGGAGGACTAAACGCGGGAAAGTACTTGTATATCCAGCTCTATTAAAACAATTGAAAAATAAATTATTCATTTCAATGTAACTGTAAAAAGTATTGAAATAATTTATGAACGAGTTTTACAAACCTGCAATAAGGTCAGACAACCGCCTAACTGGGCTGCGTCCGCCCTAGAGGCCCTTCCAACATTGCGGTATAGGTTGGCCAGACACGCTGCACCCCACGGAAGTCCTGCTGCGCATTCTGCATCGCGGATGTAAGGCAGGAAATACCAAGCAACGTGGGTTTTTTTCTTATCCACAAACATGGTGTTTCCTACCAACCACAACAAATACCCCGCGGCAACATTTGCGGCCTCCAAATTTTCGCTACCACAGTACTCTATAATGAGGGACATTTTAACACTTGAAAAATCTTTATCTCCGAGCTCGTCTTGCTCAATCCCCAACAATTCTAAGAGCAGATCTTTCAAATCGGCCGGCTTGATCTTCCACCCAATTGCCTGTCCACCAATCGGAAACCGCAGTATGTGGTACACGTCGTGGAGAGTGATACTCATCTCTCCGAATGGCATGTGGAATGAATTAGTTTCCGGATGCTATCTCTCAACGAAGGCGCTAAGTAGAGCAGAGTCTAACTCTGGATGCATGCACCATACCAAATGAGACAACCCGGACTGTTCCACTATGCTTTTTACTTCCCCATCGGTTAAATTCCACATTTGCAGCCGCTCGTGCCCATTATGGCACAACAGTACACCACGTTCGTTCCTACGCAGTTTAATATATTAATTAATATTTTTTGGGCACAAACGTAACAATCATAAAGCAAAACTAAATAACAATTATATCACAAAATATGTAATAAAGCACAATACGATACATGTCCGTGCCATACGTAGTATGCAATATGACCCTCAAAACTCCGTAACAGCTCGGGGTCTGCAGGTCCACCGTCAATCGGACCATCTAGAGGCCGGTAATCCTTCCACCCGGCATCCCTCCTGGAACTTGAACCGAACCCAGCCCCTGACACTGACCTACGCGAGGACCCCATTAATTCTTTCCCTTTGTCGCTCCTTCGTTAGGACCCGGTATTTTTCCCATTGTTTTCATCCTCCAACCACCCCGAATACCCTTCCCTGTACCCCTGCAACTGAGACTGAGACATGTCCCTCTAAAATCTTTCCGCATTTTCCCTAGCTTCATCCTCCTCCGGATTTCCAATGTACGGCGAGGCAAAATGTGTATCGCTGTAATCCACGTTACTTTCCCACGCCACATTTGAAAAGCGCGCAGACCCATGCGCTTTTCCTGCCACCCTTCTCTGCCGCTCAGATGCAGTCGGCGGCATTTGGCCACCTACTTCCCCAGCGGATGAATGTCTCACCTCAGTGCCTCTCTGAACCAAATGCAAATTATCATCGTTCCTGTTTTTGCTTTTGGTGAATTTCATTTTTAATTTTTTAATTGCTTCTGCCATCTGCAATAATATGAACACGCATTTATCAATACGAAATTAATTGAGAACATATAACAAACAAAATAACACAACTAAACGTAAAACAATTTTTGACCGAAAATCCCCCTCCCATCGCCGGAAAACCCCCCCTATGGCCGGATTCCGGCGATATTTTCCGTCCAGAATATCGCCGAAATCCAGCAATATTTTCATGGGATAATATTGCCGGATTTCTGTGATATTTTGGGGAAAATATCGCCGTTACCCGGCGATATTTTCCGTCCAGAATATGGCCAGAATCCGGCGATATTCTTGGTAAATAGCGCCCGTTTTGGGCGCTATTTATAGAAAACACCACCGCCGGTCGTCGACGGTGGCGGTATTTCCCGGTTAAAAAACCGCCGACCGCCGGCGATATTTCGACCGGAAATATCGCCGGCGATCGGCGGTATTTCCGCCCCCCCCCCCCCCCCCCCCCCACTTTCATATTTGCAGTAACCACCGGGCATATCTTTGCCAATCCGGTAAAAAATTTCACAATTTCAACAAAACTACTAACAAATTCGGACTCAATACAACTAAAATAATCAAACCAACAACCTAAAACAATACCTCAAAACATTTTAAGTTTAGCCACTAACCTTTTTTCGATCCCAATCGTCTCGATTTTTATCTGATTTTGTGATTCCACCCGGCTCTGCTTTGCAGGAATTTATGGGTACTAACTGGTTTGTGCACAGATGAATTTGCTTCGCTTCCAAATTTATAGCTGCAAAATTCTTCATTTTTCAATTTTTTACGGGCTGCACAATAACTTTTCAATTTTTTTTTTTTACGGGCTGCACAATAACTTTTCAATTTTTTTAAAATTTTTTTTTCAGCAGCCCTCACAGGCTGCACAGTAACTTTTCAAAAAAATTTTAATTTTTTTTTTGCCCAGGAACATTTTTGTCTTTTCACAGGGGAATGTTACTGCAAATATCGAAACGGTTACTGCAAATATCAATTCCGATTTACATTAGTAAAATATTTCATAAAGGGTCCAAAATGACATTAAAATTTAAGGAAGAGGATAATAATTGCTAATATCTTCGAATATAGTAACTAAAAGTGTCAACAACAACTAAGTTTTTATTACATGACTAAACGTGTTGTGAAAGGACCAAAAGTACAATTTTTTCATGTTTACTACGGAATTATTAATGAGAAATCTCATAGACCAAAAGTGGACCACAAAATGTAAAAGGGAAATTTTGTTTGCCCAAAATTTTGATCACATATTTGGAAATAATTCACATTAACTAACCAAAAGATATATGAGTTTGCTTCGGTTCTGTTTGGTAAACTAATTAATTACTTAAACTTAATCAATTAATTACTTAAACTTAATCAATTAATCAATTAAGTTTGTTTGATAACTGACAATAGTAAATTTTAATGAACTAAGTGACCAGGTAGTTAAACACTTAATCAATTAAGTGGCTTTGATAATGAAAACCTGAATAGTTTAATTAATTAGGTGAGCCTGAAAAGTAGTTTCGGTGATGACGAAAACTCTTCTATTGTGAATTTGTTCACCGTCCATATTTGTCCAACACAGATATATAAAGTAAGTAGTTTTCTCAAAGTATTATAAGAAAGGTTTTTTATTGTACGATGGTCAAGAAGTGTGTTTGGGCGGCGGGAATGGAAATGGGAGGAATCAGCATCTGATTCTTAGAATTAAAATTCCTATGTTTGGTACTTGCGGGAATCTAATAATTTGAACTATTATATCCTCTAAAAAGTAATATAAGATTCTTTTAATGAAAGATTTATCAATTCCTAAATATGATATGCCCCTCATTCACATTCTCATTCCCAAGAGCCAAACGCACCCTCAAGTAAAACTGACGTATTTAAAAGAAATGTAAATCAAAATTGATATAGAAATAAGACAAGCTTTCCGTTTTAAAGCTGGGTGAGGCTCTCTACTACAACAATTGGGAGCTCACTGGGTAAGGGAAATACTTAATTGAGGGCCCACCTGTTGCTAGCACGAATCGAGACTCTCAACGGTAATCACTTCAATGCATATGTTTATCATCACAATATATCTAATAAAATTATTTGTAAGGGCCTGTTCTTTACTAGGTTCTCAGAACTGGGTTTGGCCATTTTTTGGGTCTCAACCCAAAAATCGAACCCAACCCCATGTTCTTTAAGAATAAATGAAACCCAATTTTCAGCACAAATTCCCACTGCCGCCGCACTTCTCCTCCCACCGCCGCCACTGCCCTACTCTTCTTCTTCTTCGGTTCCCAGCTTCTTCTTCTTCTTCTTCCTCCTCCTCTTCTTCTTCCTCCTCCTCCTCTTCTTCCCGCCGGCCCTCTTCTTCTTCTTCGCGCTTCTTCCCTTCCTCCTCCTCTTCTTCTTCTTCGCTCCGCCGGCCTCCTCCTCCTCCTCCTCTTCTCTTCTTCTTCTTCTTCTTCTTCTTCTTCTTCTTCTTCTTCTTCTTCTTCTTCTTCTTCTTCTTCTTCTTCTTATTCCTATTCCTCCTCCGCAATCACTCACAAACCCAACTGTAAGTGGATTTTAAATTTGAATCTTCAAATCCCAAATTTGCGAATTTGGGAAAATATGGAATTCAAGCTCAACTTCTTTTGAAACAGAAAAAAGAAAAAGAAGAAGAAGAAAGTTTGGGGATTTAGGTTTTGGGCCGCCGGCGGTGGCGGCGACGCGGCGGCGGCGGGGCGGACCGGGTGGTGGTGGAATATGTGTTGTGGTTTAGGGTTGAGAACGACGTTTCTTTGTTCTGGGTCTCAACCCATTTGGTCTCTACCTAAAAACTCAAACCCGGTTCTCAGAACTTGAAAGAACAAGCGCTAAGTTACAACTTCCACCATTCATTCATAATTTTATTTATATTTAACTATGTAACTCCCCACAAATAAAGAATAGTACAACCAATATGTTACAAAAATCATTTTTAATAAAGAGTGAACTCCTCAAAATATTACCTTACTTTTTCACTATGTTCGCTTTGATAACTAAATTTTTTTATTTCTCACAAATGCACTATACTTTTAAATGGGCCAAAAATGTCATTTTGGTATTTGTTGCCGTTAGCTTTGACAGAATACCCAACACATGCATCTCATGTGCCAAATTTTAAAGGTATTATTATCCATTCATTGTTAAAATAATTTTTGTAACCATTATCTTCTTCCTCTTTCACACCCCCCCCCCCCCCCAAACCCCCCTTCCCTTCCAAAACTACTCCAATTTCCTCATCCCTCCTCTATCGTTGTCTGCCTCCCCTCCCTCCTCCGTCACAACCCATATCAGGTCGATCAGCTCACAGTTCTGTCACACTACCTTCTTTGCAGGCTCCTTCGCCACCTAGGGTTTCTTCGGAGACTTTACCTCATACCCAAGGAAATTGGAGAACTTACAATTTTGCAGACAAACTCAGAAAAATCACCTTTGCAGCCCCTCAATCTGAGGAAGAAAAAAACACCATTATTCTCCGCCCCCCCCCCCCCCCCCCCCCAAAAAAAAAACTCAAAGAGGATAGTATATAATTGCTCATGAAAGCTATAAGAAAGAGAAGCGGAGATTGAGAAGACAGAGAGTAGATCAACAAATAAACCAAGACTGGGATGAGGGATGTCTTGAATAATTGAATTAATGCATACATAGTGGTGGGAGGGAGGGGGATGGCGATCGCGAAAGGCTTTGAAAATGGGGGGAAGGAAACGATTTGCGGAGGTGGGATGAGAGTAGAAGAGCCTTTTTTTATTAATTTCCTTTATACCACTAAAGAAAAGCTATGGAGATTCTTGACCAAATGGAAGAGGGAGGACGGAGGAGGGAGGGGAGGCGGATGGCGGATGGCGGAGGAGGAGGGAGGGAAGAGAGGAGGCAGATGGTGAGGGAGGAGGAAGGTGGAGGAATTTTGAAGGGAATGGGGGAAAAGAGGATATGCACATGTTGGGCATTCCATCAAGACTAACAGCAAAAATGCCAAAATGACATTTTTGGCCCATTTTAAAAGGTACAGTGACATTTGTGTAATATAAAAAAATTTAGTTACCAAATCAGATATAGTGGAAAACTAATGGGCATGTTCGGAAGTTTGGGTTTGAGACACGGTTTTGTGAAGTTTTGATTTCATGTTCTTTTACAAAAACTTTTTTAAAAAATTTCAAACCCAATTTCAAGATTTTTTTTTCTTTCTCCAAAACCCTTCACTCATCTTTTTCACTCCCGCCGCCGCCCACCGCCAAATCAAACCCAAAACCATTTTCTTCTTCTTCTTCTTCTTCTCCTTTTTTTCTTCTTCTTGTTCTTCTTTTATTTCTTCTTCTTCTACTTTTCCTTCTTCAATCTCGTCGTCCGCCGGAGTTTCAAAGTTCAAGAAAATGTTGAACTCCCCGAATTCCTACGGCAGGCCAACGAATTCCGTCGAACTCCCCGATTCAACCATAGAAGCCGGCTACTTCGAGGCAAAAACGTTGGTCACTGGATCTGCTTCCACAAAACGTTGGTCGCCAGATCTACACCGGATCTGCTTTGTCGCCATCTGCATCTTCTTTCTTTTTGTAGCTTCGTCACCGGATCTGCTTCCGCAAAATGAATACACTGGTTTTGGACTTCGAAAATTTTTATAAAAATAATTTGTATTAAATCGGGCTGGCAAAAGAATATTTTTTAAAAATACTAGTATTCAAAAATCTTGATAATGCGGATGAGTTTTGGTTTTGATGTGAATGTGATGTTCTCTTGCTGTTAATGCTGTTGTTTACTCTTTCATTGTTTCTTGGATTTGAATTCTATTAATGGATTTTGTTAAAAATTTTACTCTGATCAATTTTGTAGTTTTGGTTAATGGGGTTTTTTTTTTTTTTTTTTTCTGGGTTTGTCCATATATCATAATCTTCAATTGAACTCCTTTGTATTTCTGTGTGGATTTGTTGATTAATTCTGTGCGGTGTTGGCGATGGCGGGTGGTGGTGGAAGGGGTGGAGATAGAGAACAAAAAAAAAAAAAAATTAAATTAAAATATGTGTTGTAAAACTTGTTTTGAAACCATGTTTCTTAAAATTGGTCTGAAACCAAAATGTTTTGAAAACTTTTTCAAAATTATTTTGAAAACTTCATAAAGAACAGGCCCAATGTAACATTTTGTACAATCTGCTCCTTAGTAAAAGGTAGGGCGAATTACATTTTGTCCCATGTGGTTTGGCTAAATTACAAAAACACCTTCCTAGTTTGGTTAAATAACAAAGATCCCCTTTGACCAGCGGGCGAAGTACAATTTCCCCCCCTGAGGTTTGGGTAAATTATAAAATCACCCTCATAGTTTGATTAAATAACAAAAATTCTCCTTGACCAGTGGGAAAATTATATTCCCCCCCCTAAAGTTTGGATAAATTACAAAAGTGACCCTCATAATTTGATTATAAAATTGATCCATTTAAAAATCAAATTATGACATAAACATTATATATTTGGGAAGGTTAAAGTGCCCATAACTTAATTTAGTTGAATTTTGAAAATCAAAATGCCCTTAATAAAGACACAAAAGGAACGCTCAAGATCCATGTTTTATTATTCCAAAAGAAAATAAAGCTTTTTCTATTTTTCAAACAAACTCATTAATAAAGATCATTTTCAACTCTTGAAGAGTTAAGAAGTGAAGATAATCTCAACAAATTTTTCTTTAAACATTGCATTATGACGGGCTCACATACCAAACTTGCGGCTGCATAGAGATAAATTTGTCAAAATACCATCACTTACGGCCTCTTCTAGAATTGAAAATAGAACCATCAACAAGGTTTTTGGTTGAGAAATCGAAAAAGCTTTTTTTTTTCTCTTGGCGTAATAAATCATGGATTTTAAGCACTCATTTATATATTTGTGAATGTCATTTTGGTCTTCAAATTTCAAATATATTAAGCTAGGGGCACTTTAGTCTTCCCAAGTATATAATGTTTATGTCATATTTCAATTTTTAAATGAGTCAATTTTATAATTAAATTAGGAGGATCATTTTATAATTTATCCAAACTTAGGGGGGGAAATGTAAATTTTCTGCTAATCAAGGGAGATTTTTGTTATTTAACCAAACTAAGAGGGTGATTTTGTAATTTACCCAAACTTTAGGGGGCAAATTGTAACTAACCTGCCGGTCAAGGAGTGTTTTTATTTAACCAAATTAGAACTATGCTTTTATAATTTAGCCAAATTTTCAGAGGAAAAAAAAAATGTAATTCGCCCCTGTAAAAACTCAATTATTAGTATTTATAACACCATAATGTAACTCGCCCTTGTAAAAACTCAATTATTAGTATTTATAACACCATATACCCTCAACAAATAAGTTGTGGAGGTTCCGAGAATCTTTGGATCCATTTTAACCAACCGCCCAAGATCAGGGTGGCTGAGCGTGAGTTTCAAAAATACATTCATTATTAATCATACAAAAACTATATTCAAATTACTTTAATTTTACTAATTTAACCTTCATAGTGTGATTGTACACACTTCCATCGGACATCCATATAAATATATACCTGTGGTCGTCTTTGTCACAGTATGCTTCATCAAGTGCCTGCTATTAATGAAATTTTAAAATTCACTCAAAAAAAATTTGAAGATGCAATTTATTCAGTTTTTAAAATTCTAATAAAATATAATGAGTTGTTCGATCTTGGGTCCGTTCTTGGTACCCTGGCAAAAACAAACACGAAACACCCCACGCCATGAACAGAGACTAGACTAGCTTTAAGTGAAATCCGTCAAAGGCAAAATCCAATCCAAAACTACTTTTTCCCCTTTTCGGTCCACACTGCAAGCAGAGGGGAGGGGGGGCTCAGACTTCAATCTACTGTGCTGAATCACAAAAGAGACCGTTCCATCTTATTTAATCTCAGCCGTCAGATTCCCTGACAATTCATCTTGATCTGTCCAGAGCCCAGAACACACTGTCAAATAAAAATTATTTTAAATCCCTTTTCAAGTTTTTCTCAGTCCTCCATTTCCCACTGGCCGCTGTTTCACTCCCTTTTCAAGGAGAAACTTTCATTTCCAGTTCCACTTCCACGCCCTTCACGTCCATTTTCTTGAGCTCCATGCTTTAGGGGTTTTGATATCATCCCAAGATTGAAACTTTGGAGTTGAATAAAATGAGAATAACAAAGGGTTCATTTTTCTTCCTTCTCCTCTTGGTAGTTTCAGCTCTTCCGGCTGCTTTTGCTGCTGAAGGTTAATGCTTTTTCTTCTTCCAATGATAAAGCTGCTATTTTTATGTTTATAGTTCTGGGGATGTCATTTTTAATTATTCTGGAGTTACTCTGTGAAATCGTGTTAAAAGTTTTTTTTTTTCCCACTTCTCTGTAGTTGGTCTTCAGCTGCTGTATTTACTGAGCACTTTGTTTTTCATAGTTTTGTGCATTTTCACCCTTTGTCTTGCAAGATTATTCATGTGTGTATAATAAGTTGTGCCTGATGGGTTTTTGTTATTTAAATTTTTTTTTAAATTTTTTATGAGATGTTAAAGTTTAAAATTCTGAAGAAAGATATTGTCTTTGATTAAAAATGTGCGAAATGTACTACTAATTGAAGTAAAATCTTCTGTGTTTGTGTTAAGTGGCCGTTTTTAGGCTGCAAAACTGGGTATTTTGTATGGAGAAAGAGGAAATCTTTCTTTCTTCTTCTCAAAGTAGGTCTTTTCCTGTGTGAAGTCCTTTTCTTGGCTGAACCTGGCGTTTAGTTGCGGACCAGCTCAAAAAACACAAAGATATGCTGTTACAGAAAAGTAAAGCTTATTGGAGGACCATTGCATTTGTTGGGGTCCAAATTAATAGTATTCTTTGAGGGGTGTAATTGTCTTTTTCTTGTTTTTGGTCTAACTTGTCAGCATGTGACAATGTTGCATTGCTATATTATATGTTTGAATGTGCCTTGGATTTCTGACAGATTTCCCATGAACGGTACTTATTACCTTCCTTCTGTATTTGTTTAGATCTTAATGCCGTTGCCTTGAAAAATTAATTCTATTTTAATATTAGTAGCTGTAAGAATCTTCTTTTGTATCTTTGTGAAAAGTAGCTTTATTTTTCATTAACATACTAAAAACAATTGTTTGCATATAAATAGCCATCCGAAGCTAGGAAAAACGCGGAGAGTTGTGTTAGGTTGACAGTAAAACATTTGTCAAACTTCATGATATGGAACCATATTAGAAATCGTGTTGTTGTCATACCCTAAAAACAATTGTGGCATGCAGGAACAGTTTACATGCACACAGGTCTTAATTAAGATTTCCTTGGCAATTTTGTTGCATTGTTGGTACTTGAAGCTGTGGAGGTCTATTGTGGCCTAACATAAAAAGAATCATACATGATGGTGTTTAGTTCTAGCTTTGGTTAAATGTCACAGGATACTTGTAAAGGGACCAAGATGTTAAAGCAAAATAATGATCCTGGTAACCTGTATTATGTCTATATCCAGGGAAATTCAAAACTGAGATGCTTCTCATTTATTACCAGCTGGATACAATATCTAACACTTAGATGTCTTTCATAAATTTTAGCGTAGTACATTTCCCAACTTTACATGAACACATTGAATAAATTACAAAACTAATGGCCCTTATTCCATTCGTAATCTGATTTACATCACTTCAGCTAAACAATTAACTACTACGATTGGTGATGTCAATTTTGGCAACAATCTTGTTTTGGCCTCTGGTTTTGTTTAATCACTGGGCAATGTAATTAGTGATATAATTCCCACTTAAGACGTTTGAGATTCTTAGTAGTGTCATTTTGCTTCTTGTAATCTATACTATTGCATGTCAAGCCTTGATATTCTACTTAGACTTTCTGTCACTTTGGCGTCATCTGCAAAGCAAAGAATGTGGGACAACTTATTGTTGGGACAGCATTTAAGTTTGTTGCCCAGGAGTGAAAGAAAGCAATGGATTTCTTATTATTGTTACCCTTTCTCCACTTGATTGTTCTACTAAACTGGCTGAGTTGTTGACTTGCAAATTCAGATGAGCTCTCCTTGTTTATGAAAGCCTGCAGCAACCAAATTGTGCCATGCTGATAGTTGATTTCATGAATTTCTGTCAATTCCTAGCTGTTTCACCACAAAATCATTTAAAGTTACAGAGGATTGAAAGTTTAGTGTTTAGCTCATAGAGGGGTTCCCAGTTTCTGTTTGTTCATTTCAGTCTCCGGTATTAAGCAGTAATCATGTACTATCAATTAGGTGGAAGACACAATTTTACACTCTTGAGAATGTTTTGTCTGCGTGTTGGGATGCAGACTATTAGCAGTGCTCTAAGCTATAAAATGAGTGATATTTGCTCTTTACCTTAACAATATTGGAATTGGTCAGGAGAATTGATCTTTTCTTCAATAATTTTGCTCAATCTGTCTTCCTTTCTGAACTCTCTGTTGTTTTGCCGTTGTGCACCAGATGGTTTTATAGGTGTAAATATCGGGACAGACTTATCTGACATGCCCAGCCCAACCCAGGTGGTGGCACTTCTCAAAGCCCAGCAGATTCGACATGTCAGGTTATTTGATGCTGACAAAGCTATGTTACTTGCTCTTGCAAATACTGGAATTCGTGTTACTGTATCTGTTCCAAATGATCAACTATTGGCCATTGGACAGTCCAACGCCACTGCTGCCAACTGGGTCTCACGAAATGTTATTGCTCATGTCCCTGCTACCAACATCACTACTATAGCTGTAGGATCTGCAGTTCTAACCGCCCTTCCAAATGCTGCCCCTATCCTGGTCTCTGCCATGAAGTTCATCCAGTCTGCCCTAGTTGCTTCTAATCTTGATAGACAAATCAAAGTATCTACCCCTCACTCTTCTTCTATAATCCTTGATTCTTTCCCACCTTCTCAAGCATTTTTCAACCGGTCCTTAGATCCAGTCATGGTTCCCTTACTCAAGTTTATACAGTCTACGGGCTCCTTTTTTATGCTAAATGTATATCCCTACTATGATTATATGCAGTCCAATGGTGTAATTGCATTGGACTATGCTTTGTTTCGTCCACTCCCCCCAAACAAAGAAGCTGTTGATCGAAACACACTCCTGCATTATACTAATGTATTTGATGCAGTTGTTGATGCAGCATACTTTTCCATGGCCTACCTGAACTTCACAAATATTCCCATAGTAGTTACTGAATCTGGTTGGCCATCAAAGGGCGACTCTTCTGAGCCAGATGCCACTCTAGATAATGCTAATACTTACAACAGTAACCTTATCGGCCATGTTCTTAATAACACAGGGACTCCCAAACACCCTGGGGTTCCCGTTAGCACCTATATTTATGAGCTCTACAATGAAGATCAGAGACCTGGGGGCATTTCAGAGAAGAATTGGGGGCTTTTTAATGCAAATGGTCAACCAGTTTATACCCTACATCTGACGGGTTCTGGGACTGTCCTAGCAAATGATACTACAAATCAGACTTACTGTGTTGCAAAGGAAGGAGCTGACAAGAAGTTGTTACAAGCAGCTCTCGACTGGGCTTGTGGCCCTGGGAAAGTGGACTGCAATCCGTTAATGCAAGGAAATGCATGTTATAATCCTAATTCTGTGGCAGCCCATGCATCATATGCTTTTGATGCCTATTATCACAAAATGTTTATGGCAGATGGCACCTGTGACTTCAATGGGGTTGCCACCGTCACAACCTCAGATCCCAGTGAGTGATCAAACATTTCCTGTATTCATCCTTGATTGACAAAATGACTATTGATGTGTTTATTGTCTTGCTGACAGGAATGTGCATCCACTAAGATAGTTTCATAGATACACCTCTTAAAGTAGTGAAATATATATAAGATGTAGAATTCTTGCTTCGTTGTCCTTTTTGTCATACTAAAAACGATTTAAATGCAGTAAAAGAGTATTATTATCTTTAGTTGATATATTAGTTGCCTTTAACAGTATGTATAATTTATTGTCATACAGTTTAGATATTTTTCTAATCAATTATCAGAAGAGCCTTTCTTGATGCAATTAAGAGTTCAGACAGTTAAGAAACTTGATTTGAAGCTGATTTCTTAAACTTGAATGAAAAACTCGAGATTGATTGCTAGATGAAGCCCTTCAGATATTTTCTACTTTTCATAGTTTTTGACTGGCATTCTGTTGATTTCTAATCACGACTTGCTTTTACAGGTCATGATTCATGTGTATTTCCAGGAAGGTATGGATTAAGTTCTTGAATACTTTGTATTGTTTATGACTTTGTGTTTGTGTTGTTCGGCTCTTACAATTTTGGTCAGTATGTTGAGTTTGATTGTGTGTTTGTTTTCCTTGTTTCTCCATGAAGTAGTGGGAGAAATGGCAGCTTCATAAATGGCACCTCTCTTGCTCCATCGGCCAACTCGACCGTATCTGGCTGCCGGTCACAATATTTCCAGAGTACCGCAGCCTATTTTAGCTCCGTTGCAGTTACTGTAATACTCTGGGGTGTAGCTTTCTTGTAAAACAATAATCTCTTTTTGCTGATTTGAAATTGCATTGACACTTTAGGACTATTTGGTCTAAAGACTCTTACGAATTTGCCATACCCAATTTTGGCCCTCTTGAGTGGAGTAAGGGGTGGCAGCTGCCTGGAATGTGAATTATAGCCAAATTTGCTTGGTGTTGAGTGCTCCATTAATTTGTACAAACTAGGCCTATTTCTTGGAAACCATTGATGTAATTATGTTAGGTTAGATTCTGTTTCTATTTCTTGATTGTATTCTTTAACCCAGATTTTAATTTTGCAAGCAGTAGCATCTCTGTTTGTCATTTATTTTGGGTATAATCCATGAAAAATTGCCATTTAGTTTTGTTTTCACACCTGTACAATGCCACTCTTGGACTTGTTGCTGTCTTTGCTCGTGTTATTTTTCTCAGAGTAGTGTGTTGATGGATTTTATATAGGTCTCGGTGATTACATATCACAATCAAACTGATGATTTTTCCCTTTTGGGTACATTTGATGTGTGGGAATGGAAATGAGAACGGAGTACATAAATTTCTGAATTGTTTGAGAGATGCCATGAAATGATGAAAATTGTTATCGGTTTTCCATTCCCATGTTTGGTTTCTCTTGTTGATAAGATTCGACCATGTGAATAATCAGTTGTTTCCATATTTACATGTAGAAATTTCATTATCAGGAATCATTTAACCATCCTCACCATTCCTATTCCATCGCGCTAAACACACAGAGCTTTGTGCATTTGTATCATACAAACAAGGAGCATGGTACATTTTCATCCCAATTCCTTAAAAGTAATAATAAGTGGGAGTTCTCAGATTTATGTGTAAATGAACTTAGGAATTTTCTATGAATCTTGCATGACAATTTTCACATACAAACTCTGAAGAGCCAGAGAGGCTGTGCTTCTGATCAGCATGCAGTGTACAGTATGGTTTATTGCAAAAACTACACTTTGGTAGCTTAAACCAGCAATCCAAACAGAGAATATCCTCACAAGTCGCTTCTGTTGGATCTTCCTCTTGGATGCATGTGCCACATTCTTCACACCATGGAATGCAGAACATGCATCCCCTACATTCCATCTTCTGCTGCTGCCGCCGCCTCGTCGTGGTGCTAGAATGTCTCGGGCAGTCGAAAACTGTGCGCACTTCATCGCACATCGGGCATATATCCACATCGATAGCAGGGCCGGAATGCTGAAATGTTAGGAAATCTTTGCGGCTTTGATAAAAGTTCAGTTCTTCCTTCTGCCTTGGCTGGTTTTCATCATCAATTAAGTGGTGCAGCATCCCAAGGTCTTCTTTGTTTATGCTATAGATGCCCCTGATCCTTAGGCTCTTTAATCTGTGGTTGTTTTTTCCAAGCAACTTCACTGCTTCAATCACTGCACTTGGGGTTAAGCTAATGCAACCTGGCAGCCAGAGCTGAGAAAAAAAAGAGAGTACTCTGCGTTACAGTCACAAAGAAAGATGGTTATGATTTTAGGTAAGACTACAGTTTTTTCACGGAACCGTTCAATCAGTGAATAACGATTTATGCAATTGCATTAGTAATGCATCATAGGCCATTATCAGAGTATGAATGGTTCCGTGAAGGGATTGTAGTTTTCTCATGATTTTATCAGGCATAAAATGTATGTACTCTCTTCGTTGGTCCTATTGGAAATATCCTGTGTAAGTATTAGAAACGTAATTCTTCTGAGCGGAGGGAGTATAATAAATCATGAATTTTCATCTCCACTATACTATTTCCCTGGTAGTCCTAGAGCCTAGACACACCTTATCCATTTCAATCACCTCAAGAAACTATCTTTGGTTAGACTTTCAACTTTGTTTATAGAAAGGCAACGATACTCATAACACCAAATTCATAAATGAACAAAACATCACTGACTATAGAAAATATTTTATAAATTTGTTGCTACGTGTATCGTTCCTCTTTCTAGAATTAGAGCATACTAAACTACAAAAAAAAACAATCCCAATTGTAAAGATTCACTGACAATAAAGAAAAGAAAATTGAAAAGGGCACAAGAAAAAGATCATACTTGGGTTATGAGCGGATTCATGGCTATGACCTGTAGAAGCCCATCATCTGTAATCCTTAAACAATTGAACAAAGCCAAAGTTTTCAGCCGACCCTTTGCTTTGGAGGTGAGATTGAGCAGATTATCATTGCTCAAGCGCTTGTGTAAGGGCTTTCCAACCAGAATATTCAGCCATGGCAAGATATCGTTGTTCAGAGCTTCCCTCAGTGATCTGCAAACTTGAGTCATGGCAAGAAGCTCGTATGCAGGAAGGTAACATAAGACCAGGAACAGAGCTTCATGGGGTGAACCTGAACCTCCTTCTTGGGTAGTTGAATTTGAATCTGAAGCTTCTGATTCTTTGTGAAACTCCATTTTTCTAGCCTCATATGATATGCAGGAAGCTTTACAGAGGAGATGGAGGAATGAGAACAAGGCTCTGTTGGGATAAGAAAGCTGTACTAACTCAATATACTTACGTAATTATTATTCGCAGTGACGATTTTACTATTCGCAGTAACATTTTTATGTGAAATCCCTAAAATGCCATTAAGACTTAAAAAAAAAAATTCATATTAAAAAACTCTATAAAAATGTTACTTGCATACCATAAGCTGTATGATATTGTTTGTCTATTTTCACTATTCACCGTCAGTTTTTATTTTTTATTCATACGTGTATTCAAATATGACCGACAGACAAGAGGACGATCCATATTACATGGTAAGTAATAACTGTATATAATTTTTTACGTGAAATTTATTTTTTCTTAATAAAAAATATCTGTCCGCTCTTTGATTTATACCCGGATCTGCGATTATCCAGCCGGTTTTGGGCCGGAACTGTAAAATCCGGGCGAGGAGACTGTCTCCTAGCCTGGATTTCGACCGGAATACCACCAGCATTTCCGGCGGAAGTACCGCTGGAGACCCGCGGTAGTGGGAGGGAAAATACCGCCCGGCGAAGGGCTGTATTTTTACCCAGGAGGACTGCCGGTTACTGGCGGTACTCTCGCCGGAAATACTGCCGGTGACCGGCGTTAGTAGCCGACGAAACACAGCGCTGGGGGCCGCGGTATTTTTACCCAGGAGGACCGCCGGTACTCTCGCTGGAAATGCCGCCGGTGACCGGCATTAGTAGCCGGCTAAACACCACGCGGGGGGCCGCGGTATTTTTAGGCCGACCACCGTCGGCGGTCGGCGGTTTCTGACCAGAAGTGCTGCCGGAAGCTGGCGGTCTTTTACCGGAAAAAGCCGCCAAGGCGGTAGTGTGGTGCGGAAGACAGTTGGTTTCCGGCGGTAGTTGCTGGAAAAATACCGCCGGCCTCTAGCGGTATTTTTCCAGCAACTACCGCTTGAATCCGGCTGTCTTTCGCCGGAAAAACACTCCGGATTCCGGCGGGTTTTTCCGGGGAAAGACCGCCGGATTCAGGTGGTATTTTCGGTCCGGTCGTCTGCCTGAAAAAACCGCTGGTTGAGTGGTATTTTTACGGCAGCGGACGGTAATTTTTTTGATTTCTCATCCAAAAGGGCCAGATATCTCGCAGGGGGCGTGATTTACGAAATATCTCCCCTGTGTTATGTAGAATTTTGTCACATTCTCACCTTTCGTAGATGAGATTATTCAAAAATTTACTGATTCTCGCTAAATTTTGGGTTTTAGTATGCTTACCCATCGTTTTGTATTAACAGGATATCCGTTTGGAGAGAGATGACTATTTTCTGACCACACGGAGGTATTTCAAACGGATGAAGAGTTTAGAAGTAAGGAAGATTTGGTGGCATTGGTCAAAGGTACGGCATCTGAAAATAATATGACGGCAAAAATTACATCTTATTCGAAAGCGTTGGGCCTTTTCCTTACAAGAGGGAGAAAAGGGCGAGTTGAAATAGGGTGCGACAGATCAGAACAGTTAGAGATAAGCCACCCCTACCTGAAGGGAAGAGCAGGCGGAACAATACCAGCAGTAAATTGATAAAATGTCCATTTCACCTTGTGGGACGCAAAATTACTAGAGGAAATTAAAAGTTAGAGATAAAAAATGGTAATCACAATTATGAATTACCGCAAATTCGAAATTGGCATTCATCGCACTCACGGCTAACGGAAGCGGAGAAGAAGAAGGTTGCAGAAATGTCAAGTATTAATATCAGGCCGAAGCATATATTGGCCTAGTTGCAAGCGGATGATCCGCAAAATGTCAGCCACATAAGACAAGTGTACAATGAAGCAACAAAGGGTAGAAGGGAGGCGAGGGGAGATATGACTAACATGCAGTATTTTTTCAAACTTGTGCACGATTACGAATACTTCTATGCGCACACAGCTGACGATAATAGTAATCCAGTCGGGGACATTTTCTTCGCACACAAGAAGGCCCCTTCTCTACTTGGTTTGTTTCCGTTCGTTTTGTTTATAGATACGACGTACAAGACAAAAATGTATGACATGTCTCTTCTGCAGATAGTAGCTCATGTCCCCACATCTCAGCATGTGATCATCACTGATCGGGAGATTTCCATAATGAACACTGTGAAAAAAGTATTCCCACATGCTACCCAACTACTGTGCAGGAGACACATTGAAATGGATGTAAAGAAACATGTAGTAGCGGTTGATAACGACAAAATTACAACAGATGTGTTTCTATATCGTTGGGGGTAAGTGGTGAAAGCCTTGACATATGAACAGTTTACGAAAGCTGTGAAATATATTGATACTAGATATGGAAATAAATATAAATTTCGGAATATGATTCCATACTTGAAAAACACATGATTGGATCCCCACGCAGACAAGTTTGTATCTTGTTGGACGAAATATATAAAGCATTACAGAGGGCGAACAACGAACATGTAAGTTCATTATAGCTTTAATTTATAGTGATTTATGTTGTATAATTATATGATACTTTATATAATACTTTGTGTGAGAATTTGGTTTTCAATGTTAATTGGCTTTCAAGGTTGAAAGTGCGCATGCACAGTTAAAAAAGGCAATTGAGACGAATAGGAAGGCATTTTCAGATCTTTTTCAAGGGATTAATATTATGATAGGGGCGCACTTTAACAAAATTTGGACTGCAATGAAATCTTCTCACAGTAAAACATACAGGAAGAGCGATTACTTACTATATAGTAGGTTGAATGGTAGACTGTCTTTTGTTGCTATTACAATGGTTGAAGAAAAATATACAAAAAGAGTTGGCCTCATCGGGGAAAATGGTTCATTGTGTGGTTGCGAACTCCGAACAAGTTGCAACTTGCCATGTGCATGTGAGATGCAACAGTTGGTACGAGCATATCGTCCAATTAATCCTGTCGATGTGGACCCCTTCTGGAAGACGCTGCACTTGGGAGATAATGATATTCCGAAAACTGCGGAGGCAAGGCAAAGTGCCGAAGGGCGATTGCATGAAATGTTTGTTGAGACCATTGCGCGTCCAAGCGCTGACATATACAAGGTGATGGGTGCCGTGCATGCAGCTCTTCATCCAGAAACTGTTGATTTAGCTGAGCCGGTAATTAGGCCACACAGGGGACGGTCGAGACACAATCTGACCCAGCGAGATCTATCAGGGTACGAGCATGCCGATATGAATGCATTACAACGAGGTGCATATATTAATTTTTCTGTACAGATCATAATGATTAATTACCTATCGATATACTAAATTTAATATGAGTTGCAATCGTTGGTCGGAGATCCACAAGCGGACAGAGGAGAAGAAGGGTTGTGAGGCCCCATGCTTCTGAATGGTCTTTCGACATGCCTCTATTTTTGAAGCAGTTCATGTTCGACTACATTACCGAGCACGTTAATGTGAAGGCCGATGGACATTGTGATTTTAGAGTAATTTATTATTTTGTACACGATGCAGATGAGGAATATTGACATCAAGTGCGCAGAGACCTGCACGAAGAATTGCAGGATCAATCTACCCTTTGGCGACACGTTCTTGGGCCAGTCGACTACGAGTTAGCATGCAGGGTGATAGAATTTTATGTAGTTTCGGCGTTAGATGCATTATGGTTTGATTCTCATCTGTGTGGATTACTTGTCGCCACGAAGTATCAGATGGTTGTTACATTATATGGCCCGCAGAGTAATACTTTCCTTCCTATTGAGTGGCGGGGGGCCGGCGTATCTAATGATCCAATCAGTTTTATCAATATGGGTCTTATAAGACAAAATCATTTCATTGCTTTGTTAACGACATGGGAGGTCTTGCTACCCCCAATTTATCCGACGTGGAGAAACAGGGTCTCAGGACAAATGCAGAGTTAGAAAACTCACTTGGATCAACGATTGGGTGAATTTATAAATAAATCTACTGTTGAGTGTTGTATTACATATATTTCTTATCTAATAGTTTTCCAATATAAGTATCTTATATGTAAGTTTCATTTGTACGTAATTGTAACATTATTGAACGCTCATGCACTGCATCAAAAAGTATATATACTACATTACACTAATTTAGAAATAGAGATGATATAAAATTTTCTTAATATTACTAAATATGAAGAGTCAATAATATAGCACAGGTGATGTTCCCGCAACTTATTCTAGTGCGGGCATCAAATCCTCCAAATGTATAGCCACCTCCTCTATGGCCCTCTCCCTGGTACGGAATGCCTTGTCCGGGTATGAGTTAGATATATTTTACTAGCTATGTATTGGAGACGCTGCATTAAAAAGAAAAATCCAAGTTATTTAAACAAACAGTGACATAAAAATAATAAATGGACATAAATACACAGGAATCATATGTACTTACCGCAACCGCTGGTAGCTGTCTAGGGTCCGATGGCTCTTCCACTTCCATGTTTTCTGGACTAACACGAACGTGTGATCGCGCATAGAAGTAGTCTAGGTACTCAGGGCACGCCTGATCGGCCCATTGAGCCTTCTGCAGCCCCTTCAACATCCTGCTCTTGTACATTTGCTAAGCCATGAAATCTGGATCTACACGCAAGAATACTTACGAATTTCAGGGCCTCTGTTATAGTTCTTTGGCTCAGAAACTCTATCTGAAATGAACTGCTTGCATCCAAATTTTCGCATGAACCGATCAGGCATATAGGACTCTATGAACGAAGGGGAATAAATAAGCCCCCTGAACAATGTGATTGGATACACGCGTGCAGGATTTGGCCCGAAAGGAAGCCAATTTACCTAGTTTATTTGCAAGAACGTTAGTGATTATTCGACCAATTAGGATATGGCACTAATTAACTGTACGACATTTAAATGATATAAAAATACGGATTATTACCTTATCAGATTTTAATGTATCTAGGGCGCGACGGTAGGACAACAAATCCCGTTTAGGCTCACGCTTCCGCCCGGCGCCGATGTGCCACTTCATTGCAGCAGGCAAGGAAACATCCCATGGTCTTTTCCCAAATAACTACTGCTGGCAGTAGGAGGTAGTCCCATAAAGACTACCATCGACCTCCGGCGGTAGTCCCACAAATACTACCGCCGGCCTCCGGCGGTAGTATTTTCCAAAAAGACCGCCGGATTCCAGCGGTCTTTTTTTTTCAAAAAGGCCACTTTCCCAGAACAAATATCGCGTATGCGGTATTTGTTCCGCTGACTACCGCCGGTTTTCGGCTGTAGTCAGCCGGAATACCGCCTTCGCCCAGCGGTTTTTTGCCGGAAAAAATCGCCGGTTACCGGCGGTATTCCAGTCCCTTTTTCTGGTCCAGTTAGGTGTTTCCTCTGACGACATTTCACAGATCCGGCCATAAAATGGCCGGTTAATAGCAGATTCGGGCAAAAAATAACAAATTCAGCCAAATTATACACTAATTTATCAAAACAACGAACAAAATATGGAAAAAACAATTATCAATTTTAGCAACTCACCTTTGCCGATCCGGTTCGTCTGGACTTTTATCCAATTTGGCTGATTTTGTGCTTCCACCAGTCTTCACACAACATATAAGAGAAATGAGAGAAATGGGAGAAATGCTTGATTTTGTGCTTCAGGCCACTTCCTCGCAGTCATATTTATAAACTTTTTAATTTTTTTATATTTTTAGCTTAAAGGGCAATTTAGATATTTTACCTAAAAATGTTACTGCAAATAGTAAAACCGTCATTGCAAATAGTATGCCTCTATACTTATTATCAAATTTAAAACTCTCTCTCTCTCTCTCTCTCTCTCTCTCTCTCTCTCTCTCTCTCCCTTCTCTCCTCCTTCTCTCTAACTCCTTTCTGAATGAATTTTTTTCTTTTCTACTTTTTCCATATTTTTCCCTTTCTGGGAGCTTCTTCTCCCTTTCTGGGAGTTTCGGTCTCTCTATAGGAAAGTATTTTGTCCCTTCCCAGGAGGGTTTTGTCCGCTCCATTTTTGGAGTTGTGTTTTTCACTTATTTTTAAAGTCTTTAATTTCAGATTTGTGGGATGAAGTTGTAGATAAAAAAGATGGTGAAAATAAAGCTGACCATGGTTGGCTCCGTGAGTGGTTCGTCAGGGACCATAGATCCCTTGTGTCATGGGTCAAATTTGGCGCTATATAAGAATTTAATAGCAGTCCAGCATAGGGGTGGGCATGGTTTGGGCCAATTCGAAATTCGAACCGAATTTGAATTTACCGAATTCGAAAAAACCTAATTCGAATTCTGAATTCGAATTAGGTTTGGTTTGAAACTGAATTCGAATTATGAAATTGGTTTTTGAATTGAGTATTCAAACCAAATACCAAACCGAATTCGAATTAGTTTTATTATTAATATTTATTAGTTTTTTTTCCACCTAAAGGCTTTATTAATATTTTAAATTGATAAAGATGTCATAAAGTTAAAAGCTAATATTTTAAATTGATAAAGATGTCATAAAGTTAAAGGCTAAAGCTTACCTAATGAGTAAAACTAAAACCTAATCTCTAAAGTATTATCACACAACCGCCGCCTCCCCGAGTTCAATTCCCTCCCACCTCTCCTCCCTCTCCGTTTTTCTTTATATTCTTGTCCTCCTCCATTTTTGCAGTTCGCCGAGGAAGATAACCCAGCAGACAAACATCACCGATTCCGACGACATGCTGCAATTTCCGTTCTCTCGCCGTCGTACGTTCACGTTTGCTCTAGATCGGATCTTCTCACCGCTGCGATCCCCTGCTCCTTCCGCCGGTGCCGTCTTTGCGGAAGGTTTTGCGCTTCAATTCTGCAATGGATTGCATAACTCAAAGTATACTTCTCCTCCTTGCTTTGCTTTCTACATGACATCGATTTTCACGATTCTCCTGGTGTTGTTTCTTAATTCTTACTTTTATTTTCTTTATATTAATATCATGTGCGGATACAGTTGGGCCAAGGATCAGCTGCATTGGTTACCAAAACTATGCTTACAGGATGATTTTAAGGCTTATAGGATGCATGTGATTGAGAGGGTGAACTTAGATTTATTTTTCTAGAAGAGTTTGCTGCTAGATTTATTTGTTCAAACTAGTTACTAGATTGTAAAATTTTGATTATGGAATTAATTTTGTGAATTTGGTTTCCATGGTTTAAAACCGAATTCGAATTACAAATTCGAATTGGTTTCTTCAGTTTAAAATCGAATTAGGTTTGGTTTTCGAATTGGCCAAAAAAAATTTAAAATTCAAGGAAACCAATTCGAGGAAACCACAATTCGAGGAAACCAATTCGTGCCCACCCCTAGTCCAGCACCACCGGTCTAATGATCTGCTCAGCTGTTTGCAATTTTGCTGCAGATCTACTTTTATTCTAGATTGTATTGCTTGGCTCATGGTCTACTGTCAAATCGTTGTTGGACGATATTTCCAGTCCGTTAATTTAAGTATTTCTTTTGTTTCAAAAAAAATAATCAATATATTCATTAAAAGCCACATTTTTAATGAAACACTACAAAAATATTATTAATTCGTTTGACGGACTAAATATTATAGTACTACCATATATTTATCAAGACTAGCATATTTTATGATAACACACAAAAAGTTTACTCATTTATTAACTAAAGTGATTACAATAATTATTTATTTATTTATTGAAACCTTATATATTCATCGTGTTTTTTTTCCCTTCAATTGAAACTCCAAATAATTATATTTTGATCAAGATGAAAGAGACATCCAAAGTGTGTATTGTGGTCTATGACTTACATGCACAAATACTAAAAATCATTAAATTATTGCCATGTTTGAAGTGAATTTTAAAATTTTACATTTAATGGTTTATTCTATAATATTAATTATAGTTAGAATGGTGATAAATAATTGTTCATTTTCATCACCGTGGTACTGAATACATTACATTATTTAAAACCGTATTTGAAGTTGTTTGTCTTGCAATAAATGTTGAAAAATTTGATAATTATTTATCGGATAAGAAATTCTGAACAATTTTGAAATAAAATAATATTATATTATGAATAAATTTTATCTAAAAAGTTTTAAAATATCATTCGTAAAATATATATATATATATATAATTTTTTCATTCTGGGTCTCCAAATTTTAATAACTGGCCCTTATAATGCGTCTATATATATATATATATATATAATATTGTAAAATTTGCTCATTTTCAATTGTTAAAATATATCATTATTAATTTATACAACTAGACTATCATTAATTAATTCACTCGTCTCTAATCCTATTCTGTTGATCAGTTTTGACAAATGAGTAGGTGAACTGTGTTGGGCACAATTTTGTTAGAGGTTTAATATTTTTTAAATTATTTTTTATTTTTTTGTTTTATGTAAGTGGACCCATGATCCACTTACAATTTAGAAGGGATTGACGTTACCTTATGTTGGGTTTAGTACTTAGTAATTAGTAGTTTTATTTTTTTAAAAAGGTGGGCTGAAGTTGGCCCACTACATATATTATACTCGTAATTCTATTTTTAAAAATTATATAAATTGGGGTGGGCTGGAGCCTCGTCTAACCCACCCTTGCATTCGCCTCTGGATCCAATGACATAATGTTTCTTACTGGACTATAGTTTTCCTTTTTGATGATGAAGTACTAGTTTTTCACTCACGAATTTAGTTAAGAGTACATTTATCTGTATGAGAATGAGAATTAATGAATCATTTATTAAAAATATCTTAAATTACTTTTGAGAGAATATAATAACTTAAATAATCAGATTTTTACGCTGCTCAATTGAATAATTACATTATCCATCTTCTTACTATTGCAATTTACAAACACTAGAGCAGGAAACAGCAGAAAATGAACATTTTTACCATTATTAGTATTTTTCAAAATGGACAGTAGTCAAATTAATTACTATAAGAGAGAAGAAAATAAGTAGAAAAAGGAAAAATAGTCTTTTGGTCCCTAACATTTTTCCATTACATGTTAACCCTTAAGTTTCAATAAATTACATCTTAGTCCCTGTAGAGATTGAAATGTTATTTTTAAATTACATCTTGATCTTTAAAATTTACTCTAAAGTAACAAATCAATCCCTAAAATTTGCCCTAAAGTAACATTTTGGTTGGCTATATGTAATTTGCTGAAACTTCAAGGGCCAACATGTAATTCAGCAAAAAATGTTAGGAACTGGGATGTAATTTGCCAAATAGATAAAAAAAGATAAAAAAGAAAAAAAGAAAAAGAAAAAAGACACTTGAAGTGCCATAAAAACTTAGTTTTTTCTTCAATAAATATTTTCCAATTCCCTTTCTTTCCTTCATTCAGCTTTGTACACAAGGAGTCTGAATTCATCTTATCTAACAGCATTTGAGTTCAAGATCTTAGGCTATTACAGTTACAGAAGAGTTCATAAAAAAGACCATGTATTGTGGGATCAATGGTCTAATGGTTCCACTGCAGTCTTGAACAGAAGGACATAAACCTTGTCAATGGAGAAATACAGAAAACCTCCAGTTGAATGTGTAACATACGACCCGAAGCTCGTTCCCACGATGCAGTGCCAAGCCGGACCATAAGTTAAATCGAATTCCTAAGAAAACCAACACAAAACCAACATAAGTAGTGCACTCTAAGTTTGTCCAACATAAGACGCCCCGTTATGTGGGGTCGACTATATGAATCATATACCACTATCATGTACGTCAGGACACGTTAGGTACTCAGCCATATAATTTTTATCTTTGAAAGAAATCAGCCACATAGTGAAGAGACATTGGAACAATAGCTATCTTGTCATCTTCATCACACAGTTCATTTTCAAGAAATCATAAGGTCCAAGAAATGCTGAAAAAGTACCTGAAAAGTTTAAAAGTACTAAACTTTCACAAAACTGAAAAATGACTCAGTCAAGATGACTTTCATAGGCATTTGAGCACAATCATATTCACTAATGTGAAAAGCTACTCAGAATACAAAGTGGAAGCAAGTAAATCTATTACTCTGGAATGAAAGCAGGATAGGCATGAATGGTAGCACATTTTCGTATAGGAGAATGATGTGGAGGGTAGCAAAATCGTCCAAAGACAAAACTTAACAATGGATCCTTTCTAGTAGTTAATTTTAAATAAAGCAAGATACAATGACCTATTCATCTATCGGAAACCAATTACTCCCTCAGTCCCATTAATAGTCCAGTGGTACAACTCAAAGCAGGACTCAGTATATGTGACGGAGGGAGTATATTGTAAGCTAACAATATGCATAGCCTTCCGTTTAAAATCAAAGATTCTACAATGCTATTTAAGTCTGCAGTAATCTTTTTTAAGAAATGGCATGAAATGTCAAATGGGGACCTTTTCTACACCTAGCAAAAATGAAAATTCTGGGAAATGGATGGATCACCCTAAAAGATCACCTATTAAGGTAATTTTTGATCAACCTATCCAGCTACACTCAGCTTTAAACACTTCTTCATGAATCCAAAAGTTAGAAGAAAAAAGCAAGGGAAAATACCAAGGAAATAATCTCAAATTCACTAGTTAGAAATATTGCAGGCATTCATAGCCATAGGAGTACGATGGAATTGATCGTTGAGATTCACAATGCCACTAAAGAATAAGCCAAACAAAAGTAAAATACACAATATAAGAATTAAAGCCTCCAGATTCCGGCAAGAAGAGTTGTTGTCACACATTTTGGTTAGCAACACTGGAAAGAGTAAAGCCAGGGAATAGAATGTTCTTGTTGACAATACTACTGCACAAGGGATTAGAATGTAATGACATTATTTTGTTACAATTCAATCCAGACCAACGTTGAATGTGGCATACAAAGGCACATAAAAAGTGACTCAGTAGCTCAGCAGCATAAAAGTGTATGAACACATAAACAATTCCCTTTGCAGAACTGATCTGGATCGAGAAAATCATCCTCACAGATAACTTTTCAAGTTTTGACATTTACGTTTAGTGAAACAGAAGAAAAGATTGAAAAATCATCACAAACCTGCCTTATTACTTTTCTATTGAAATTCCTATAGTATTATATGATGATTTTTTAACTTTCCATATGTATATATACATATAGAGAAAAGAATTATATAATGGAAACAACATCTCTTCTGTCAATGACGCCAAACGATTATTAAATGAATGGAATATAGTGAAATAGAGCCACTTTGACGTTCCCTCTCTAAAATGAGGCCTACCTAAATGCAGAAGAATGAGCACTCACAATCAAAGACCCCACATTACAGCAAGTTCATTTCTATGTATCAAGTTCTTGATTATGTTATTTCTACAAATACCAAAACAAATCCATTCCAGAAAACATGAAATTCTAGCATATTCATTTAATTCAAGTCCCTCCTACTCTGTACATATTTCATTCCAGCAAAAAAACCCACAAGAATGAAAAAGGGAAAATCAAATCCAGAACAAGCAAAAGTTTATGGAGCAGAACTGTTATTTATACCTTCTTAAGAGAAAGAGCGAGGCGTTTACTATCCAGCTTCCCTTTAGGCATGGAGTCAAGATTCCCTCGAGCACATTTGAAGGCGTGATTCTGCAGATTCACAGCCATATCAGAAGCCCTAACACGTACATTTAAGCGTTCAATCTGGTCTTTCTCCTCCACAGCCTTCTTCCTCAATATCAAACTGTTCAAGAACTTGCTCCTCCTCTCCAACTCCTCCTCAGCTGCCTCCATAATCACCGACCCTTCATTAAAGTTTCGATTTTTGCAAGCTTAGCAGAAGTGGGTTGTGATTTTTCCGCCGGGAACAGCAGCAGTAGCGGCCTCAGGCCTGGTGGGTGGCAAAGCAGAAGAAGTAGAACAGAGCAACAAGAACCTCCCACACGAACGAAGTGTCGACTGTCGAGTAATGAGTACTACTACTTTAATTGGTCAGCAAAGAATAAAAGAAAATAATAATAATAATAACTCCGTTAATCCCTAAATTTGTCTCATGTGTCATTTAGTCCTCCAATTTGAAACGATTTCTTTCAATGCTCAAATTTGGATTTTCCATGTCCATGTACTTTGTTGCCCAAATCTCAACCAAAATTAATCCAGGGTCGATAGACAACACATTTAATATTGAAATACTATAAAATTATGCATGTGGTGTCAAAATTGCAAGACAAAAAATTGACAAATCTCAATTTTATCGCATTGTGTTAGTTTTGGTTGAAATTTGGTTGATGGACTAAATAAAAATAGGAAATCCAAGTTTGGGACTAAAAATGAACAATTTCAAGTTCATGGATAAAAGCGCGGTATGAGATTAAATTTATGGACTGGGTTGGATGTCTAATTGTCCCAGCGGTAACGATAGTATCTTGTGCCAGAACTAGTGGCTCACTTTTTCTAAGTGATGGGAAAAAGGACCGAAACATGCCACTGAAAGACTCTACTAAGACAAAGAGAAGCTGTCAAGAACATAGAGGAGGTAGGATGGGCAGTTGGTCATATCTAGTATAAATCGTACATGGACGATAGCTGGAGCTGGCGGCTCTCCAGGGTTCCATCATCTGAGATCCCTGGGGAAGAGGATCAAGTTGGCTCTTGCGAACAGCTTGATGCACTATCTCCCTTCAACCCTTTGATCGAAATGCGGCAAAAGAAAAGAAAGGAAAATCCATGGACCGACCCCATCATCTCCACCCCGTAAGAACTACGAGATCACCCTAAAGTGAGACATAATACTAAGTTTAAGAACCAATAGAATTATTATCTTTAAAAAAATAAAATTATAAGCTTATTCATTTTTGCCCAATATGCTTATGGCTTACTTATCATTTTAAGTTTTTAACTTACATGTTTTACTCATTGACAGTTAGTGAAGGGTTGGAATATATTGTAACAACATACATAACTCATTCCATGCTGATATAATGTAAAAGAAAATGTTATAACATTTTGTTAGTGTTATTTTTAGAATTGAATTATTATTCTGACAATAATATAACATCAGTATTTTAAACGAGAATGCTCTTATTAAAATAACAACAAATAAAAATTACAAATAGTTGTTAAAAAGAAAAGCCAAAAAGTTTCAAATGACCGAGGCAGGAACCATAAACTCAATAAAAAGGATAAAAAGTGAGATATTTCTTAAAAATTCCTATTGTGCAGAAAAGAAAAAAAGCCTTATATTTAAGGGTTTGGGAAAATCTATTACCCCTTTTGTTTCATTAGAAGATTCTACTTTCAAAATTAATTATTGTTCCAATAAAAGAATACAGTTTTAAATTTTTTACTCTTTCTACTTTTACTAATATAATAATGTGCAATCCATAATTAACTCATACTTAAAATAAAAAAAAGACATAAGTGAAATAAATGGTCATAAATTAGATATTTTAGATGATATACATTGAAATTCATAATAAGTTGTATATTTACGAAACTAGCCTTTTTTTAGTATAACGGATGGAGTATCTAATATGTAAGAGACCATATATATTGCACAATAGTCTCTGTTCCTCTTTCTATTTTATTTTATTTTTTTTGCCTTAAAAATATATGGGTTTTAACTCATTTTTACTTTTTCATGTTTAAAATTAAATTGAAACTTTTGTCCTTTTTAAAAAATGCTATTTGTAACTTTTGTTTGTTAATGTTTCAGTTAAAATATTTTAGTTTCAAATGTTATAACATTCAACTTTTGAATAATGCCCCACAAGTAATGTGGGTATGGATGTCATTACAATATTTTTAACCTCTTGACGCATAGTTAAAAAGGGCAAATAATGTATTTAAAATTTTGAAGGAAATATTCAAAGTGCCCCATAACCACAGGGGTGAAAAGATAAATAAACCTTACTTTTTTAATGGAATTATTATTTTTGTGTGGGTTTTGGGGCCTGTTTAAATCCATTCTTTTGAGGCATTCGTTGATTGTTGATTGTTGATTGTCGTTGTAGCGTGTAGAGTGGGTCACTATTCACTGGGGGGCGGTGTTTTAGAGGACATACAGCAAAAGAATATGATTTCCTTTCCCGCAAATTCAGGTCTAAGTCGGGCCGGGCATCTTTCTCTTTCACTTTTGTTCCGGTTATTTGGCATATCCATTGCACTACGTAAAACGGTATAATCAGATATATTTAAGCGATAAGTGCTATTTCTTAGAAGAGTGATAAACATATATAAGGGGCCTATTGATAAATATTAATTTAATTTCTATTTTACGATTGATTAGCTGCATTGCTTTTAAAAAGATGTAAGGGATGTACTGAATAATTTTTTCTTTTTATGACTAATCCGTCCATAGAGTTTTAGTTTAGTTGAATTTCTATCCCTTCGAAAAATAGATTAAGATAATAAGACTCCATGGCCCCATATGATATCACTTTTTGAGATACGCTTCGAAAAGTGTTTTAAAATATGTTTTAAAATATATTTTAAAATATTGTATAGTATCAAATTTTAAAATACATTTTAAGATATGTTTTAAAATATATTTTGAGATATTATTTGGTATTGTATTTTTTTAAAACTTAAATCTAAATTACCATAATTATGACATTCCATTTCAACATACATTTCATTTTGGGGCATACTATTCGCAGTAACCGTTTTACTATTTACACTAACATTTTTTTATGAAAAGTCTATTTTGCCCTTTAGCTAAAAAAATATAGTAATTTGGTTACCGCAAATAGTAAGTGGGCGGTATTTTCTTCCAAAATACCGTCGGGGTTGGGCGGTATTTTGGCCCAAAATACCGCCCATCCCGAGCGGTATTTTGGGTGAAAATACCACCGGGCGGTATTTTGACCCAAAATACGGCCGGGCGCCGGCGGTATTTTGAGTCAAAACACTCGGGTGGTATTTTTACCCAAAATATCGGATGAAAATACCGCCCTCTTCTAAAAAAAATTTTCGGCGCGCTGCCCCGAACCTCTTCTAAGTTGGATCCGCGAAAGCTGTACTTAGATTAAGTTGCCTTTGATATCACGTTATAGAAATGTTAGAATTTGAGAAGAGAAGAAAAGAACATGAATAATGTATAGATTTTTTTTTTTTGGTTAAAAAACCAATTTTACGTAAAAAAAAATGTATAGATTGTTTACTTACCGTGTAATATGGATTGTCCTCATAACTATCGGCCATAATTAGAGTGAAAATGATTTCTTTTATTTTTAAAAAACCTAAGGGGCATTTTAGACATTTTACAGTAAAATGTTACTGCAAATAGTAAATTGGTTACTGCAAATAACAATTCCGTTCATTTAAATCCACTCATCACCATTAGAACCACCTATTAAAACCACCAGCTGCCAACCACCCTCACCACCGTCTATCACAACCGCCGTGCCATAACCGCTATCTCCATCCACCACCGCCCACCAATATCTCAATCTTCATTCATTGGGTGTCCGATTTTGTATCCATACGCAGATGAGAACTCCTTTTGACATCAAAGAAAGAGATCGACGCAGATCGGGCCTCTTTTTTCCGTCAAAGTAAGAGAACGACGCAGATCGGGCCTCTATTCTTCTTCAAAGAAAGAGATCGATGCAGATCTGACCTCTTTTTTTCGTCAGGGAAAGAGATCGACACAGATCGGAATCGATCAGAGAGAAATTGGAAGGGAAAAAGAAGGGAAATGAGGCTCAGATCGGGCTTCGATCATAGAGAAAACGGCTAATCCGGTACGGCTGCAGAAACCCTACTTGAGTTTTTGCCCCGCCAAGATACGGATGGCTCAAGATTTATCCGAGCGATTCAGAGTAGCTGAAATCATCATAGCCTCATGGGTTCAAAAGGGATGGAATTGTTGAGAAGGGATAGGGTCATCACAGCCTCAAGATTTAAGGGATGGAACTTCTCACGGGGATGGAACTTCTCACGACAGCTGAAGATGTACCGAAGAAGACAGTACTTAGATGAAGGATAGGGATAAAGGCTGATTTTTTTTTTTTTTTTGTTTAAGTGTTAATCCCAAATAAGTTTGTGGGCCAATTTTTACAATGCACTTCCAAATATGTGTCCAAACAAGTTTTTAAAAGACATTCCAAAATGAGAAGTGCCAAAAGAGTTGCCAAACAAATTATGAGTTCCGGGCCCACCCAAATCATGCCAAAAGGTGTTTTGAAAGTAGCTCCCATACAGAGCCCATATGTTTCACAATAAGTGTTCATTTTGGGAGTTTAAAATAAGTGTCTGTCAATCGAAAACGAGAATTTATTTCCAATTGGACCTTCCATTTTCAATTATTTAATTGAGTCACATGAGTAATTATGTTATTTTCCACACTAATAACTATGCAATTCTAGAGAAGATTCTAACATTTATTAAGGGTTAAACACTCAGTTATTATTTCTTAATATGCATGCAAGTGCCACAATGTAGACTTATTATGAAACAGATGGAGTATTATTTTAAGGCTTAACTACATTTTACCACCTATATTGTTATGTTTTTACTATTAGTCCTGTGTTTTATAAACTAACATTTAACCCAACATTGTCGTCAATAAAAAAAAAACTCCATAAAAGACCAAAATGCTTTACATGTAGAAAGAATGATAATTAAGGAAGAGTTTTCAAATGGCAAAATTGAGAAAGAACAATGTATCTGAATTGATAGAAGAGCGATGTTGTGTTGGCTGGCGGTGGATAGTAACCCCAGAACCAACAGCTTATTATGTGAAGGCTGCGCAAATTGGGGCATTTTGGTCCCTTTTAGTTTATTTTGTCTGACTTATCACTACAAGAAAATGTGCTTTTAGAGATGCTGCCAAAACTGTCTTATATAGTGCACTTACTGTCTCAAACCGCTTTTTGAGACAGCATTGAGACAGTAATTGTGGCGTCTCCGTTACAGCCGTCGCAAAAGAAATTTGAGACAGTCAAGCTGTCTTAAATAGCTTTTGATACGGGGTTGAGACAGTTCTTCAAATGTCTCAAAAGTATTAGAGACAAACACTTTTCCGTCTCAAGTGGTTGTCTCAAATAGAATTAAAGACAGTAATTTACTGTTCCCAATATTATGTCTTGAATGCTTAGAAATTAGAGACACTAAACTGAGACACCATTAGGCTGTCCCAAATAGAATAAAAGACAACAGTCATCTGTCTCAAATAATGTCTTATTTTATTAATAGTCCGGACTCAAAATTGAGACGCCAATAATTCGTCTCAAATAGAAATAAATATTGCAGTGTTTTTATTTTTTATGAAATTGTTATTCATTGAACACACTATTCTTTGAAAGAACATAATTGCTCATTTACGAGCTAATAAGCACAAATTGTTTATAAATTAAAAATAGCCTCTCAATTGTAAATGAATATTCAATACAATTGTACACCATTCTTGATCCAAATATATGTATTTTACAACCACAAGATACTATGATAACTAGAGAGAATTCATACATATTTAATAGTTTAACTGTTTTATAGACAAAATATGGACTACTATCTTGGAAACGCCTAAAAAGGTGTAGAGCATATAATATGTATGCATATGTGCATATTATAATATGTATGCATATGTGCATATTATATGCTCTGAAGTAACTTCCATTCATCTATTCAGCTTCAGATTCCTGAGAAAAATAATAAATAATTTTTCTAATAAGAGCACCTATAAATAGACAATGACATAAGAACAAACATTGTTACATTTAAAACAAACATCATCCTCTGACAATGAGAAATGAGGATGCATTTGTTTGTCGAGATCTCTACATAATTTGATTGAACCTATAAAATAATTGTTTGAGTATATTGTTAAAATTAACATTTTATGAGATATACTTAAAAACTATCTACTTTAAGCATAAAGTAAAAAAAAAAAATTTGTCATTGAAACGATAAAATAAAAAGTTCCTATACTACTAGCTCCACTCAAATATGCAATTCAATATATTGAAGCCTATAAAAGAAAAACAAAGTAAGACAACTTCAAATATTTAGATCCACAACATATATTAAAAGAACTGAAACTTCTAAATAATGGAAATTGTTAGTTCACAAAATTTCTCACAGTAAATATCCAAGCAAGACTAACAAATTATAGAAATCATACCACATATTCTAATTTAAGCTTTACACAATCAGCTATGACCAAATCATAATCTAAAAAATATTTTCCAATGTAGCGGAGGTAAATGTAGAAACAGATTTTGAAAAAAAAAGTATGGAACAACGGATGGTAAGGATGAAACTTAATATATATATATATATATATGTATATATGTGGTCAGTTTCCGTATGCATCACAGATGATGCCTATTTATAATGCTTTCTTCATCACATGTGCCTTTCCCCATTGAGGCTTGGGAACGGGATGCACCGCCAACAACAACAGTCTATGACATTATCAGATTGCGAATAATTTAAATATGAAGAAATGAAAGGTTTTAAGTTTTAACTACTTTGACCCATCAAAAGTACTTTAACTGGTTCCACAAAGAAACCGAGCGAATATGTGCACAGAGAAATGTAAGTTTCATTCTCTCATGTGTAATTTTTTGTTAATTTCATCTTCCAACTTAGAACAATGCAGAAAACAGTGATTGACAACTCTTAGAGAGATTGTATAGGAAGATAATACCTTGAAAATAAGACGTAGAGAAAATTCTTTAAGAAGTCTTCCATAGTTCTACGAATTTAAAAGTAAGTTTGAATTAGTGTCACCAATTAACTTAGCAGATGGGTCACAATTCACATGCTTAATTATTGTTCAAATCATTGGGTGAATTCCAGACAACAGTGCAAAGAAAAAACACATCAGTAGCACAAGTTGATTGCATATTACAAAAACAGTAAGCACACATGATACTTTGCAGCATCCATAAAAGGCCTACAATATGAAAAGTATTAGCAAGTAGAAGTAGCGAAAAGCATTATACATTTATACACCTATTTCAAAATGACTTTTTTTTTGTTGGGCATAATAAACAAGAACAAAACATTGATGGTGCTCAAGATGGTGCTTCAGAAAATCAAAAAGTCTCAGCTCACAATGCAATCGACATCCACATTCATAACTGGCTCATAGACCGGCCAAGATGGTGCTCATGCTGCAGAAAACGTATGATTAGCAATAAATGCATCATGGAACAGAAGAAGTCAATGCAAAAGATTTGCAGGAGCAATAAAAAAAAAAAAAAAACTTGAAAAAGAGGCAGCAATGGCAATCCACAAAAAACTGAATATTGGAATATGAAATAAAACCTAAGCCAAGACTTAATCTTTGACGAATAATGAGCAAAACAATAGATTAAACCTAGATACAAAACCCAATTAACTCAAAAAAGTGAATGTAAGCCGTAAAGAGTAAGATGGATGGAGCAATTTCGCTACCTTCAGCCGTTATTGCCATATATGATTCTAGCTTTCAGGGAGACTTCCGATTGACAATTGACTCAATGGGTTCGACACTAGCCGGACTGTAGACCGGTGAGGCCGTCGGAGTTCAGAACTAGTTGAACAAGCAGGGCGCCGCGGCTTCGATGGGTATAGGGTTCTGTTCAGTGTCGTCTATGCTCTGCTTTTTTCTTTGAATCGGTTTAGCTAGCGCAAACCCTTATTAGTTTCATTATTGTTAAGATACTGAGAATATCGGTATTTGCTTCCAAACTTAATTAAATGTCTAATTCCCATGAAAAACTAAATTTAAATTATACGAGTGCTAATTATTTTTAGCCTCAACTTTCAAATTTTAATTAATTAAACATTTAATATATAATTTTTTATCCCAAAGAAAAACTTAATAATTGGTTTCCTAATCAATTTATAAATATATAAGCTTAATTTTAATTTTCTAGTCAATTTTGCAAGTAAAAAATGTATTTATTTTAAAAGATATGGTCTGTTTGGTTTAAACCATATCATTGCTTTTATTAACAATTTGTGAAACATTACACCCTCTTTATAAATTTTGAAACTTCTACGGCCCTTGTAAAAAAAAAATTCCTATTACATTTGCTTAAAAGAGCTTTAAAAATAATGTCATCATAGCTGTTTTGTTCTTGTAGTCCCCTCAAAAGGAGATTCAAACTTGAGCCAATTTCAATCCCCAATATAATACAATCTTAAAAATGAGAAACACGATGACTATATATGTTTATCAAAATCCCACTACCACCCATCTTTCTCTAATATACTATTGTTGGGAAAAAAAAATAATTTTGTCAAATTTCTTAATCCAATCTCATTTAAGTGTCTAAGTTAGTGTTATTAAAGACAAAAAAAACAAAGCAGTGTCTTATATAAGTGTCTTAAATAGTTTTATTTAAGACAACAACATTTATTGTCTTAAATGAGTGTCTTAAATAGTTTCATTTAAGACAAAAATTTTACTGTCTTTAATAAGTGTCTCAATTAGTTGCATTTGAGACTCCATTTCGCAAACTGTCTTAGTTGAAGTGTCTCAGATTAATTATTGAGACAATCATTATTATTCTCTCAAAGTCATGGTATTTGAGACAATTTTTTCTTACTGTTTAAAATTTTGTCTCAAATACTATGTTTTCTTGTAGTGTTATATGACAAGGAGAGTTTAAGTGTTATTTTTTAAAATACAAGAAGACTAATAGTAAAAACATGACAAAACAATGCATAAAATGTAATTAAGCCGTATTTTAACTATTAATAACAAAGATATTGTTCAATCAATTGATGTATGAGGGGTTGTTTGGTTGATCCTTACGAATCAAAATGTTTTGAGTATTATTATTATGGGCAAACACTTCAAAACCCCCGTGGTATCCAAAAGTTACGCATCACCCCCTATAAAAAATAAAGTTATAAATGACCCCTATGCTTTTTCGATGTCTGTAAAGTGACGGAAAACTTTGAAGCTAACGGCGGGTTTGTTAATTGAACAAAATACCCTCATACTTAACCCTCGAACTACTCAAATTACCTTCATCTTCATCTTCTTCGATCTTCATCACCACCACCACTCAAATTCGAGCTTCACCCACCTCCTCCCTCACCGCTGCAAATTTCAATTGCACCGTAAACGAAAACCCATAAACAAAGTTCAACAAAACATTGAGAGAAATTTGTCGAAAATCATCCTCCCGAAAACCCATAAACAAAGTTCAACAAAACATTGAGAGAAATTGTCAAAAATCATCCTCCCACCATTGGGTTCTTCTTCATCAATATCAACCAGTTTCGACAGCAAAACCCAGACCCAGTTCACAGGCAACATCATATATCCCATGGATTCAGGATGCATGTACAAAAGGGTTGAAAATTTTGGAATTTGGAATCTGGGAAATTACATGGAAAAAAGGAATCATTTTTTTGTGGGTTGATTAATTTGCAGGTGCTAGGAGACGTTAATGGTGTTCTTGGTGGCGTATTCGGCTTGGGCGTGTCCCTTTGAGATCGCGTTTGTCCATGCCGGGGGAATTAGGAATTACTAAATGGAAAATTTTAGCACAAAAAATTGCTCAAAATCGAGCAGCTAAGAAGCGAATTGATGCCGACATGATCGAATTTTTATGCAGCAAACCAAGCTCGAATTTGGGTTGTTGTTGTTGTTGTGGTGCTGATTGAAGGAGGAGGTGGGTAGTGGTGATGAAGATCGAAGAAGATGAAGATGGTGGTGATTTGGTTTAATTAACGGCCCGTCTGTCAAGAGAAGCGTGTATCAGCTACGCTCCATTAACTTCAGAGTTTTCAGTCACTTTACACACTTTCGAAAAGTAGAGGGAAGTTATTCGGTGTTTTATTTTTCATAGGGAGTTATATGTAACTTTCGAATATTACAGGGGTTATGAAGTGTTTGCCCTATTATCATTGGTTTTTTTTTTTTTTTTTGGATATATATTATTGGTTGGTTGTTTCACATAAATGGAATGAAACAAATTTTCTCTATTACTCTTGTATAATCATATTATAATTACTTGAGGGTGACAGAAAGAGAAAATTTTAAAAGTAAATAAAATAGAAAATATGATAATTTTTGATAATTTACTTTTTAAAATTTTAAATTAATTTTTTAAACCATCAAGTTAATACGAAACAATATAATTTTGGAAAAATTAAAATTTTCCCTCTAAATTTTGAGAAAATTACAAATACCTCCCATAATTCTTGAACAATTACAAATGCTCCTTGATTTGCTGAAAAATTTTCAGTATAACGAACAGGTCTACAAATTTCAAGTTCATTCTTTTGCTTAGGGAGGTATATGTAATTATAATCAGATCATTGGGGAGATAAATATAATTATAAAAGAATCACGAACAGATCATCAAAATTGATAAATGTAAGTTGCCTAAAAATTTCATTCACTCACAAATTTTTGTCTAGAAACCTGTTAGAAGTCTTTGCAAATCCATGACCTGAAGTTCTTTTTATAGGGATTAATTTGATTAAAAACTAAAAATAAACAAACATTCTTTGCTTATTAAAATTAGTGATGCGACTGAGAAGCCTTAATTGGATTGACTGATTTGAGAAGGATCAATTAAAATCAGATTGCAAATCAGTCTGGTGGAGACGTTTTCTAATGTTAGTGTAATTTGGATAGTTCATATTTCGAAAATCTGGGTCAGTCAGGGTATGGAATAATAGTTCAGGATTACATGTGAGAAGTCTTGGCTGCAACGTGATATTTCTTGGGTCTCAAAAAAATCTTAATTGGGATTGCAAGAGGTAGTTTTTGAGACAGATTCAACATGGAATACAGGTTTTTGAATTCAGCACAATTTCTGCGAAAGAAATTCTCCTGCGGATTGCCTTGCCCAATTGACATCCTCGTCGCAATTGGATATTTCATACTCTCATTGTTCTTTTTTTGCTCAGTCCATCTAATGCACTACTTGAAAACCTCTCGCAGTTCCTTACATTAGACTTTAGTTAGCTCTACTGTGTTCCCTTATGTATGTTTTTCTTAATTTCATCCGCATCAGTGTTTGTAAAAAATCTAAGCTAAGGTTCATTATGTTCAGTGGCAGAGCCACATACAACTTGCCCCACCTCATTTTTTTAGAAAACCCCTATTATATTAAAAATGATTTAAAATTTAAAGTTTTTGAATAGCTACCCCACAAGAAATTATAAAAATTTGGGGCATAATTGAGATTGACAATATAAAATTTTGATATTTTATTATGCCATGAAAAAAATATTGTTGTGAAATATTTTGCTCCACATGACTTTAGGAATCTGGCTCCGCCACTGATTATGTCGCATTCGAAATCTTTTTGGCTTTTGCGGTTTGTTTTAATAAAAGGTTACCAAACCCCCCAACCACTTAATCGACTATTATCCAAAAAATATCTACCAAAAGGACATTTCTATTTTTACGTTAATAATTATTTACTCTATTAATCATAATTATATATATTATATGTTTCTTTTCCAGAAATAATAAATATGATGGATCAAATGATACTACAAAATGGCCAACAATGACCATTGATTTCCTTCAACTTTCAAAGTTGTCGGAAAAATACGGGTTCGTGACTTGATAAACACTAGCATTATACATTGCTAGTAAAGTATAAACAACTACTAGTACTCAAAAAAAATGTTACAACTGAAACTGAAGTTAAAACTGAACAATATTGTCCCTAAAAATTTCACTTTTGTCACAACATCACACATTGGGTACCAAATCTAACTTTCTTTTTTTCAAAATGGAGGTAACTCCAAACTCACCGGGAACGAACAATACCACATATTATATATATAATAACAGCATTCGTATTACATTGGCATTGATCTGGACACACACACACATATGTATATATGGGCGTGGCTAAATATATTCTTGAGCTGTAACATTCAAGTCAAAAGCTCGATCATCTGTTGCAAATCGGCTCTGAATCTGATGACTACCCCTGTTATAATCGTTACTACTGCTGCTTCCATTTTCACCTTCAAATCCCGCATTAATGCTCAAATCATCATCACCTTGTTGAAATGTGGCCACTGTTTTCACCTCATGAGCTTCCTTCAATGAGGTCAAAAAGTACAAAAATGTGCCTTTATCAGCTGTCATCTGCATCTCTTGATTCTCCTTGGATGCTCTAAACAACGTTAATTAAAAAGTCAGTTGAAACGATGTCGTTTTAATAGGATACAAATGGAATCAATATAGATTAAAAGATTGGATTTGCTGTTGATGTTTCTTGGTTTTGAGATAGGATTTGCTGTTGATGTTTCTTGGTTTTGGTTATGCCTTCTTTGTTTGAATATTCAGGTTGTACTTGGCTTAGTTGAGGTGGATACTTTGTATGGAAGGTATAATGCGTTCTCTTACATTTAGAACTGAGGTTTAAATATGTAACTTTTATCTATAGATGTGAGATGACAGTGGATCTCCTTTCGTACTTGGTTGAGGGTTCGGAAGTGAACAGTAAGAATGAGATGAAAATGAAAGAAACATATTTGATTGGAGGAATAATACCTTTGTAAAGTTGAAATTAAGAAGTATATAAACTTAAAACAAAGGTTTAATCCTAAATTAAGAAGTATATAAAATTTTTTTTTCCTTTGCATAATAGGTATATAACTTAAAACAAAGGTCTAATCCTAATCCATATGATAAAACAGAGGTTTTCTTTGTTTACCTTTTTATAATGAGAGAGTGAATTACATGATGTGTACGTACGTAGGTCTCACTCTCTATTGTGATGGTGTCGACAGGAAAGATAAAAGTTGAATTACTTTCACCTCCTCCCTGATATTTGGGTATAATCACAAATACATTTCTACTATTTTGAAAAATACAAATGACTTTCTAAACTCATCGACGGCAAAGTCAAGACGAGAAAAGTTGTAAAAGACCAAAAATCTAAAAAAAAGAGTATGAAATTATTTATATTTTGCCAGTTTTGACTTTGTCTTCTGGTGAGTTCATAAAGTTATTTGTATTTTTTGAAATAGCATGGATGGTTTCATAGTTATATCCAAAGTTCATGAAGGTAAATGTAATTCGTCCAAAGACAAAATTAGAACATACAGAAAATTTCATCTCGCTCTCTTTGCTCGTAATTTCAATGTATCTTGATTTCATAATTAAAATAAAAGTCAACCCTTAATCATTTTGAAATGGGAAAATGCTAATTAAGAGAGAAAACATTATGCTAACACTTACTCATGATTTGTAAGCTTTCCAAGCCGCCTTCTTTGCTCATCATTTTCTTGATCTGCACTAAATATCATGACTTCCCCTAACAAGAATGAATATAAGATTTTTCTATCTTTATCTCATTTTTGCGAAAATTAAGATAATAAAAGAAAAGAATATGTACGTACTCCTACGGGATGCATTCCTCTTCACAGTTTCATATATATCTTGATTTAGCCTGTACTGCTGAAATCGTAACCAAAACAACCAAATAGAAGATGACGATATCTCGAAGAAAATTAAACACTAATTAATGATGAATGAATTAAGTCACCTGCAAATGGCTTTTAATATGGCTCGAATTAATTTCCTTCATGCCCATAGCTTTGACTATGCCTTTGGGAGTTGCTTCTGCTCATAATTAAATGGCACAATTAAAATAAAAATTATAAGAAACTAAATTAATTAATTGTTTTATTTAAAATGGATTTTGAACGTTCTTACTATAAGCTCCTCCAAGTTGAAAAACAGCATTAAGAAAGCAGTCATGGAGTTGTCTCGTCCATCTTAACCTCGGTTTCTTTTTGTTATTTTCTTTGCAACCTTCCATTCTTGCTTTTTTTGCTTCAGAAATCCATCTGATCTTCACTGTACAAATATGGCATAAAAACGATAAAACATGAGTGAGAGAAAATAGGAATTAAAACACAGAGAATTGAAAATTGGAGATGAACAAATAACATCATGAATATGCAATGACTATTACCATTTAGAGCTCTTCCTTTTTTTTTTTTTCCTTGTTGGTGCAGCTAGGTCAAGAAGCTTTTGTAGCCAAATTTTGATGTTGACCAAGGAATAAAATTTTTTTTTCCCCTTCTTTTTCACTTTGTAATGGTCCATGAGTTTTCATTCTTTTTTGTTCAGTTGCCACCTTTGGATTTGATGATTGATCTTTAAACAACCCTTTTTTTTTTCTTTTCTTTCTAGTTGGGCTTCTTTTATAGTACGTAGAATTCTCCATCTCGGTATATTTAGTATTGTACTCACTACTTATTCTGTAGAGTTCAGTCTTTTCTCGACCGATTTTCTATCAAGCAATAACAACGTAAGAATATTTTGCTTACAAAATACAAATAAGATACATGTTACATGTACATATTATTGTTGTTAGACAGAATAATAAAAGGTAAATTGGCTAGAGGCAACATTATACTATATTCTGTTTACAGTAATTATGGTTTAAACATAAGAAGGTATTAAAAATTACTTTTAAACTATTAGTTAATGTTATTTATCATATTCATAGTGACTAATACAAATTACGTGTTGACCTTTTTTTTTTTTTTTGTAACAGCCGATTAAGTGGTTTGGGGGGAGTTGGGGGCTTTATTAAATTGTAAAAAAGGCGAAACGCCAAAAAATTTCCAAGGGAGACGTAATGAGCCTTACCTTGGAGATACAAAAGTGCAGAAATGTGAATGCAGCCTATACATGTGAAAGACTACACAAAAGAATCTAAAAGAAAATAAACACTAAACCTGCAAATAGGAAAAACCCCTAACATCTAGTGTGACAGCCCCATAAATCTCCTAGGGAGAGTATGGTGAACAAAGAAATTCGTATGTCCAGTCAGACTTGTACGTGTTGACCTTTCTTCTTAGTAGTAATCTTTATGAGAAAACTGAAAAAAAGTAATTGATACGGGAGAACCATTATGTCCTTGTTAATTTAGAAGTCCAAATTAAGCCCGTCAATTTTTAGAGTATGGACGACCAAACCTAGCTAGCATGCCAGTAGAGGATGGGGGATGTCTAGTATATTTTTTTTCTTCATCTCTCATTTGTTCTTTTCTTCTTTTTATTTTTATTTTTATTTTTACAGTTTTCCCTATAATTCGGTTTTCTGAATACATTTTTCTGTCTTTTTTTTTTTCTTTCTCTAATTGAAGCAAAATCTTGTAGACAAGTCGGATATTCTGATAACGTGTATATCAAGTTTAGTCTTTGACGAAAACTCGAGTATATATCGAGTGTAAATTTATGATGTTTTGCGTATTGATTTTAACCTTTAGTGTATTGAGTTTACTTGTTGATGTATCGCATTTATGAGTTTAGTTAGTGAAATATCGAATATCGAGTTTAATCTATGGTGTATCAATTTTAGCATATGATATATCGCAATTATAAATTCAACATATGGTATATTGTGTGTTGAATTTAATTTATTAATGTATGGAAATTATGAATTTAATTATTGATGTATTGCATATCGAATTTGGCCTGTTCTCTATCTTTGGTTTCAAACTAAGTTTGAAAACTAGTTTTGAAAAATAGTTTTATAATGTAAAAAGTGTATTAAAATATAAAAAGTAGATACTGAATAGTAAAAAGTTGTATTAGAAATGATGAAATATGATTAAAATATATTAAATTTACTGTTGAAACCAAAATCGTTTTCAAAACGAAACAAAAAGAACATGCCCTTAACCTCTGATATATCAAATTGACAGCCTGACAGAAACTCCTTTAATTATGCCCTTGTTCTATCTCATTTTTTGAAGTATTCCTTTTCTTTACTTTTCAAGTCAACAGTCGCAAATTTGTTACAGTGAATGGATGTGAAAAAGTTGGTGATGAGAATAAAGGTGGACATAATAAGAAAAAAAAAAATTATATATATATAAAAGGAAGAGTGAAATTGGATATAGTATGCAAAATATATTAATATTGATGCAAGGTGAAATTTCTAAGAAATACCAACTGTCACGGGGCGCTCTTTTGAATCACCAAAATGAGCGCGCCGTGTGGCAAGCAAGGCTACCACTAGCCAAGCTTCCGCCAGTTCCCGCATCGGACTCGTTCCCAAAGTACTTGCAATTAGGCCATCCGAATCAATGAAAATAAACGAAGGCAAACTCATAAGCCAAAGCTTGGTTTTCAGTGATAAAATAAGGAAATTACAAGAGGTAGCCAAGAGCTTAAATGGGTGGTGGGTTGATATAAAAGGAAGAGTGAAATTGGATATAGTATGCAAAATATATTAATATTGATGCAAGGTGAAATTTCTAAGAATTTTTTTGGGTCCAATTTTAACTTTTAAGTTGAACAATTTCTAATATCAAAAAAAAAAAAAAAATTTGAACAATTTCTTCGTGTATAAGTAATTATTTTTTAATCTTTTATTAGCAACCTAATGGTTAAACTATTGTTTTCCTTATGTTAATCTAGTTTTTTTTAATCTTTTATTAGCAACCTAATGGTTAAACTATTGTTTTCCTTATGTTAATCTAGTTCCTTTTATTATCTATATATATAATTTACTTTTTTTAGATTTAAAAAAAAATCTATGACATTTTTTGTTTCGCAAAGACTTGTATTCGATCAGATCAGATAGTTTGGAGCACATTTGTTTTCTCAATAAACGTGTGATATATCTTTTTCAACACCATTGGTATAGATTGTAATTTCAAAAATATCACATGTATGTTATAAAGTATCAAGTATCGTACATAGTCTCTCATAGATCACATATCACTTATAATATCTTACAAATAGTCGTTGATATATCACATATCGCTTATAATCTATGATATATTGAGTTTAGCTTATAACGAATCATCTTATTCTAATATACATTAATTTTGATCAGGTAATGTTGAAATATCGCATATAGAGTTTAGTCGCTGATGCATCGCTTGTTCTTTAAAAAAAATAAAAAAATAAAAAAATTTATTATCGGTATTGAAAATAACTATTATTAATTTTAAGAGTTGAAGTATCGTGTGTTTAAAAAAAGTATCGGCATGTAATGAAGAGACATATGTATCAACTTTAAAGGCTAAAGTATCGTCTATCGCACAGTCAACTGATATAAATGATAGAAGACTCCCTCATTACAGTTTGTTCTTCCGATCGCATACCTTTTATAGTTATTTCAAGTTTCAACATCTTATAATGTAAAGAATATATTTGTAGATGGAATGTTACAAACGTAGGTGATATATATGGTCCTTCAACCTCGTGAAAAAAGCAGGTTCTCTAGTTATCTCTTTAGGACCTTTCTTCTAATGGAAGTCCTTATATATGTTCTGGGTAGTACATGCAAATGGTAAGTCTCCTAATTCATTGGACGATACACAAAAAGAATGGAAATCTCCTACAAAAAAGCTCACCAAAAAATAAGAAAAGCTACAAAGATTCTCATCCTTTACCACGGAGAGAGGAACACCTCACTGAGAACGGGTGGAAAAGTTATAAATATAATATGCTCCTTCCACCCTAAAGAAAACTATCTAATTCAGAAAGTTCCTTTAAGAAATTAAATATCTTTTATGCTAAAGAATAAGGCTCCGTTTGGACAAGTACTTCAAAAACATTTTATAAAATATATTTTTGAAATTTTTTTAATGAAATGAGTGTTTGGACAACAATTTTATAAAAATATTTTTAATGTTTTTTAAAAATAAATTTGTGTTTGGACAAGAATTTTATAAAAATATTTTTAAAGTTAAAAATAGTTTAAAAGGTGTTTGGACAAAATGTTTTATAAAATGTTTTTGGATTAGTTTTTTTATAAAAATGTTTTTATAGAAAAAAAAATAGTTAAAAATGTGATTGGATAGTCATTATTGTTCATTTTTATTTTTCATTTATATTTTTCTCTCTCTATCTCTTTTTTAAACATATTGAATTCACAATATACTTATCTATATTTAAATTGAATTCAAATTTCAAATTGCACTTATTTAAAAATGCACTACATATAAATTCTCAATTCAAATTGCATTTATATAAAAATTCACTGCATATAAATTCTCATTTCAAAAGTTTGAAATTAACATAATGTAATTTATAACAAAAATTTCTAAGGTAATGCCCTTGAATCATTCCACAATTGAGCTCTTAGAGTGTCTCGCCGATTATTCCATTGAATGATGGCGTTGTCTGATGTATCAAATTCTTCAAATATTTGTTCTGCATCATTACTTGTATCCCCACCTTGCTGCTCTACTACTAAATCTTAGCAAACTCACGAATAATATCATCTTCCATTGAACTTCTTTGATAAAATTATGTAAGACACAACAAGCAATGACAAAAAATACTTGATTCTTTAAAATATAATTGTTCATTGGTCCCTTAAGGAAGGCAAATTGTTTCTTCAAACATCCAAAACTTCTTTCAATCACATTTCTTAAAGAAGAAGAATGAATGTGATTGAAATGCAAAGTGAGAAACCAAGAAAAAGAAAAGCATCCAAATCAACAAACAAACATCATTCAAATTGCTACTGAGTGTGGTGTTTTACTGCTACATCAAAAGAGTTATAACGAACTGAAACGGTAAAATATGTGGGTCACACTTAATGTTCAAGTAACTTTGCTGGTTATGAGGCATTAAAACATCCTTGGTTTATACAACATGGGCATCAGGCTTCAACTCCTATAGGAAATCTCGACTCAAGTACTTAAAGGTCCAGTTTCATGTTTGAATTTTGAAGTTCAAAGCAAGCAAATAAGCAACCAAAACAACCAAAGAAACAACCTAATCCTTCATTTCCTTCTTTTTCTTGTTCTATTTAGTTCCACCCTCTTCAATCATCAACAATTATTTCACAAGATCAAAAACCCTCTCTGCACCCTTCACAGACCTCAAGAAACTCACCAAAACCTAAAGAAATGTCAGTAAAATTTGATGAGCCAAGAAAACCAAGGATGTGTAGAGGAGCTTTTTACACCTAAGTTGTGGCATTACAGAATATTCTACCATTTTTTGAAGTTAAGTCTTATTAACATAACCAAATTCAATCTTCCTACTTGAAATCACAATCAAATTAAAATTTAAAGTTGAAGGAGCAAAACTCAGATAACTTGCTAAAGCAAATAAACCTCAAATATTCAAAGAGCCAATTCTTATCTCTTATCCTAACTGTAAACTCTATAATGCCTTATTAAAGTATGAAGCTAAAATATGTATATATGCAGGACACTTTCTAGTTTTTTGAGCTAGAACATAAGGGTTTGCCATTCAAACAGGTAAATGAGAACACTTTGTGAAACTCATAGGATATTGAAGCAGGAATTGTTAAATCATAGGGCAGTTGAAGACCTAATCATCATAATTTCTACTCAAAATGAACTATAAATCTAAACAAAAAGCAAATACACACTATACACACATGACTAGTGAAGAGTAAAAATAGGGTTCTTTCAGGGGAAAAAGACTCATTTACTTGTTCTCTTGTTCCTTCCTCTCTTTACATAGTTGGCTGATATATAAAAGACCTTGTTCAACAAAGACAGCCTGCCTGCAACAATCATGTAAAGCATAATCAGATTATTAGGGAGCTTCTTCGCAGTATCACCGCCATTAATTTGGTAATCGAAAGAGTAATTAAAACAGAGAGACATTATAAGCATTCTGAAGACAAACAGTTCACTAATCAATTTGTTAAAGCTACAACAAACTATTTAATCATATCAAACTTTACATGCAAAAGTCCCTAACAGTTATCCTATCTCCAAGCAGAAAAAAACTAATGAAATAAAATTGAATCAAAATTGCAAATGCAAAGCTGCAATCTCCAATCAAATACTCATCGAAGCTCAAATCAAAGTTGATTCAAGACTAAAAATTATATCGCACACGTCGAGCAAAGCTAACTCAATTCATCATCGACAGACACCGATAGAAACTTGTGAATTACCGTCGTCGCTGGCTGAACCGCTGTTGCGCCGACGTCGGCTGTTGCAAAGTTGGGGAGCGTCGTCTGCTGCTGAAAGAGTAAAGCGTGCCAGGGTTTTCCATTGTGTTGGATTGGATTAACATTTATAAATGTTCCGACTGACCCGCTTTTACCCAAATCAGACCCGCGAGTTTTTACTTAAAATTGTTTTAAGTATTTTATAAAAAATTTATAAACATGTTTAATGTGTACTTCAAAAGTGTTTTTCAAAAACATTTTACTTAAAATTATTTTTTAAAAACAGTTTGCAATTGTTTGTCCAAACACCATTTTAAAGTTTTTTATACTCTTAAAACACTAAAAACGTTTTTGAAGTACTTGTCCAAACGAAGCCTAAATTTTATTTTTATGTTTTATACATGAACAACTTTATTTTGATGTTATTTTTTTGGGCTTAGAAATTGAAAGAAGAATCTTTTATGTTCATGAAGGTGTATGTAAATTGTTGATTAGGTTTGTATTGAAGAAAATGATGAACATTGATGAATGGATAAAGAGAAAATGACATGGATAAATAGAGAAAAATACCCTTTGAAAATGCAATGTGAATGGCACATGACTTGTTGGCCATTAAACTTAACAGCTCCGTTAGCCAAAATGATATATTTTTGAAAGTATAGTGATTTTTGGGCTAAAAAAAAAAAAAATAGTGACATAATGGTGAACTAAGTCAAAATATAGTGACATATTTGGCCGTTCACTCTAAAATAAATATAAAAAAGGCCCACAAACCACGCAACGCTAACGTGCAGAATACAAATTCTTAAAATTGTGTTTGTGTTAGTGTTAGTATTAGTTTAGGAATTTATTTGGATTGGGGACACTACACACAATACTTAGGCCTGTTCTTTTAGGAACTTTTGAGTTTTTGTTTGAGTTTTGGTTTTAGAAAAATAGTTTATAATGTAAAAAGTGTATTAAAAATGAAAAAAGGTATAACTGAATAGTAAAAAGTTGTATTGAAAATGATAAAATTTGATTATAATATATTAAATAAATTTACTGTTAAAACCAAAAATGAAACCAAAATAAAAACTTAAAGAACATGCCTTAATATTCACTATATAATTATAATTATATGTATATATAAGTACTTAGGGTGGGGTCAGTGGGAGCTCGGACCCCCACCCTAACTCCGCCAGTGGTTCTCTCACGAGTATTTTGGAGTGTTTTTCATATGATAAGTACATAAATGATTTGAGAAACTTGGCAGAAAGAAAGAATGACTAATAAAGGAGCAAAACTTGCTGAATTAATGCTAGTTTACTTAGGCCATCTCTAGCCGTTTTTCACTATGACAGTCACCTCTACCTCTAATTTCCAGTTTCTACAGTAAATTCACCCCAACAGAAAACTCTATATTTCAGTTTTCCAAGAATATTCTATTTTGATTTCTCTATACACATAATTTTAAATTCAATTTAATTACATTTATACTATTTAAGTTATTTATACAAAACCCCCCCAAATAATTCTTTTGTTTTGCAGTTTCATCTAATATGATAAATTCATTTGGTTAATAACTAAACGATAATTATATTAATACTGCAATGAAGATTGATAAAATACAAACTAAATTAATGGCAGTTCCGACATATGAAATTTAACAATATTAAAAAAACTTACATAATTATTTAAAAGAAAATGTAAACTACAAACTAATATTACTAATCTGAGTCGTCTAGTTTTTAATAGTAAGTAATTTTATAAATATGAATGTTTGAATTAGGATATTTATAATTTTGGATAATTTAAAATATCATTTCATATTTATATTATTCAGAATTTTAAAATTACCTGTTTAAATAAGTAGAGTTGACTAATAATTATTTACATTTTAGTCACATAGAAAAAACCAATTAAATAAATTGAACAGTTAAATTTACAATAATAACAAAGTTTTTTTTTTAGAAAGAAAAGATAAAAACTAATTTAGAGATTAAAATGTAAATAATTAAAACAACAAAAAAAAAAAAAGAAAAGAAAGAGGTATGAACAGTGGACCTCAATGCATTAAGGTTCACTATTCACGCCTGGGTAAAACCCCAAACATAGAGGTGTGCTGGATGTTTCCAACGCTAATATAGTGTTGGAACGCCTCTCCAGCGTTCTGCTGGAGATGGCCTTAGCATTTATGGTGCTAGAATTCTTTTGTGTAAGCCTTGTATTTTGTGCGGTGTCATGAATTATGTATCTTACATGGAAGAAGTTATGAGACTTAGACTTTCACGTATAATTCTTCCTATATGAAATTAATCGAATGGTTCGTGGGTTAAATTCGGAATTGTTATTTACAGGAACCAAATTACTATTCACAGGAATATTTTTCTGTGAATTTACTAAAATGCCCTTGGTTATTTTTTTCCTTTTTTTAAAAAAAAAACATTTTTCAGAAAATGTCGCCCACTACAGGCGACATTTACGCAAAAGGGGGGACATTTCTTGCCAAAATGTCGCCTGTGCTGGGCGACATTTTCGCTGAAAATGTCGGTCCCTGCAAATAGCGACATTTTCGCGAAAAATGTTGCCCACTACAGGCGACATTTTCGCTGAAAATGTCTGTCCATGCAAATGGTCAGAAAATGTCGCCTGTAGTGGGCGACATTTTTGCTAGAAATGTCGCCCACTACATGCGACATTTTCGCAGAAAATGTTGTTTTTTTTTTTTGAAAAAAAAATAATAAATAACCAAGGGCATTTTAGTAAATTTATTAAAATGTTCATGTGAATAGTAATTTGGTTTCGCAAATAGTATGCCCCTAAATTAATAAAGCCCAAACATTGAGAATCAAAGTAAAAGTCCAAAGTGAATTTACTCCAAATCAATTTGGGTGGAGGCTACCCACGTAAATCTCCGTGTTGTTTGCCGGGATCAATTGGTTGTTCTAGTAACTAATTTGTTCAACCGTTTAATGTCTTCTATTATGTGCTTAGATTTAGTTATGTGTAATAGCTAATTCTCTTTTCCGATTTAATTGTGATGAAGCAATAATTCTTGTAATGTCATGAAATCGAAGAATTATTCTTATAATTAATTTGTATCTGTGCTTTTTTACTCTTGCAAATAATGCTTATTACTTGGATTTGTTGGAGCTTGATCACCTTATTTAGATTTGGGTATAACTAATTAATCCCTATTATTTAAGATTATATAATATTTAACGGATCAGCTAAATTTTAAAGTAAGGGTTCGAATCACACCTCTAGTAAGATTTGTAAATATTAAAGCAAACTTTTATCAGGACTTTTAGGGGCTACTCCCATGTAGTGGTGCGTTGATTTGTGATGTTGAAGGTCTTCGGTGAAGTGGTCTGAACGTGGTGTGCAAAAGTCCCCATCCCTGACGTGGTTTAATGTGTGTTGTTCAAGTGTGTGCAAGTATCAATCCCCACTGATTGTGAGTTGTTTCAAGGCCCCGCCCTTGACGTGGTGTAACGTTAGCGTGCAAGTGCAGTGCAATGCAAGTTGGTACCCATGCGGGTTTTATGTAGGTGTCCAAAAAATGGGTGAGAAATTGTAAACAAATCAACCGTAGATGGACGAATTCCAGCACCTTTCAGGAAAAAAAAAAAAAATCGGATCAGCTAAATTAGTGGTAAAGTTATCTGTTGTGGTAATGGAGGGTAAATTGTTAGTATTTATTTGTTGCGGATCAGACTAAGAAATACTAAAATCAGGTTCCCCAAATTTATTAATGTTGTTGGCATTTAGTTAGGTGTCTGGAGCGAATCTCGACCTAGTTATGTAGTAATTAGAGAAGTAATTAGTTTATAATGGATCTTGCTAATTATCGCATAAGTAAAGAGAAATTCGATTGTGTATGTAGTATAACTGGTTGATGGCATGCTAATTAAGTTATTATTGCGTTTATGATTGACATTACCAACAGCGAACGCAGAACAAAATATAAGAAGGGGCGATTTAAAGTGGAAAAAAAAATTTCAGTGTCATCAAATATAAGATACATACTACTAAAGTATCAAAATAACCATAATGATATATGCTCCAAAAAAAAAGTTTCTTAACGATAAAAATAAAAAGACATACATACTAGTAAAACAACAACTTTTTTATTTGAACAACTAGTACCGGACACTCCAATAAGATGAGATAGTTATATTATATGCTTGCTTATGTAGGGGAGGGAGAGGTTTAGCACTGGAGTTGCGGGAAATTTTATGGGAATTGGAATTTGGATTTCGGAGAGGGTTTTGTATTTGTAAATTGGGGAGAAATTAGGTGATTGGCTACCTGGGTCTGGGTTTGACCCACACTGAAATGGATCTCTTTTTTCTTTGTTTTACCACTTAAGTCGTTGTTCCATTAAGTAAAACCCACGCTGAAATGGATCTCTTTTTCTTCCTTTTTTTTACCACTTAAGTGGAACAGTGAAAAAAAAAAAAAAAGACGCTGCATGCGGGTCTTCTTCCTCAGCCTTCAACAGAGGCGGGGCTGAACATTTACAGCGGCGGTGGTCGAGGGCGGAACTAATATGTAGTAGTAGTATTACCCTTAACTCCGAGAGAAAGGCGAGGCGTCGGCACCAACATACCCCATCTTGATTCCACTACGGGATATTACATGCGATTATTGTGGATTTACATGTTATCGAAACTTTAATATTAATTAATTAAATCTCTTGTTTTGTCCTATATATTTGTTTAAACTTGTTTTTCCAAAGTGATCCCCTCGAGTTCTAAGAAGCATGTCAACTGCTAATTGGATGAGTGTCATTTCAATAGTCCATTGAAGGCCAATCATTGGTTGCTTCTATTGGGGTTAACCTTATAACAATTATTAACATTTAATTGCCTACATATGCTTTGGTGTGACCCTGAAAACAAGGAAAGCTGGAAATGGTTCATAGTTCCCTTTTGTTGGAGAAATTATTAAGTACATCAACTTGAGCACTTTTGTTGACTTCAATCATGTAGACGTAAAACAGCAAGATTATGGCCGAAAATTACAATAAAAAATTTAAAAAAAATCTTTCGAGATTTGTCCAAATTATCAAAATAAACTTCATGATTTGATGAAACTAACTGGTCAACTTGTAGTTCAATTCGATCAAGAGTTAATTTAGTAATTTCATCAAATTACGTTATTGGTTTGATAATTTAAACAAATCTCACTGAGTGTGTTTTGATAATTTAATCAATTATGTATTACTTGTACTCCTCAATTGTTTTTGGCAACTATACAACACTGTTAGGAAAACAAAATACATGATTTGCAAGATGTAATAATTTCATATTTCAGTTCAATTTGTTAGCTTATTGCATGGGATTAAGAAAATTAATTAAATGGCTTTTATAACCTTATTAAATTCATGTAATTAATTACTCGAAGACATAATGAAATGTGTGATTATTCAAACCTTATTAATGATAAAACTAATATATCTTACAATTTTATTTAATGATAAATCTAAGATATTATACGTATAAGTTGTAATTTAAATGTCTTGAAAATCTACAAAGACACGATTAATAAATAATGATACACTTGGAACAAAACTCAGTATTTCGTTTTGGATTTTGAAAATATCATACAAATTTGGACATATTATAGAAATTAAAACATCATATAAATTGAGATGAGCAGATATCAAATTACAAAAACAGTTACTTGATCACAATCTGATTTTGCAACACACACAATATATGTATACATGAGCCCATAATAAAAAAGGAACAAACTTAAAGAAGTAGTTTCCTTTGGAAATTGGAACACCCACAAGTTAACTATACATCAAGACCTGAACTTGTCACTAAACAACACATGAAAACAACTTGAATGGAATATTCATTTGCATATTCTCATCACTCTATTTTTTGTTCCTTTTCTTTTTTTCCTTTCTCCTCACTCAATGGTACTCTTACACAGAGAGAGAAAAGCAAATTACAATATTTTTCTCATTAATTATAATTATAATTATAATTATAATTTATCTGCTCATTCCTCCTTCAACCACTGGAGCCATTGCCACTCCTTTATTTTGCCTCTCCATATTTCCATGCCATCCTAAATACCACAAAAAAGAAAAGAAAAAAATGACACAATCCCATTAATTTTTTTGACCAGAAGAATTAAAAGGAAAAATAAAAACTTTCAATGGTTAAATCACTCTATTGATCCATTAAGTTGTATTGTTGTCTCTATTTGGTTGGTCCCTGCTTAAGTTGAAATGATTTCATTTTGATCCTTTAACTTGAAAAATTATTTTAAAATGGTCTCCAAATTCAAATTCTGATGATATTTGAGCTCTTTTCGACTAATGCGTAATTTATTTCAAATTAAATTAAGGAAGAAAATGATTTAATTAGTCGAAAATAGCTCAATTATTCTTAGAGTATGGATTTCGGGATCATTAATTTAAAGTTTTTGGGACCACAACGTCTCAACCAGAATTTAACCTAAATTAAAAGGAAAAATAAAAACTTTCAATGGTTAAATCACTCTATTGATCCATTAAGTGTATTGTTGTCTCTATTTGGTTGGTCCCTGCTTAAGTTGAAATGATTTCATTTGATCCTTTAACTTGAAAAATTATTTTAAAATGGTCTCCAATTCACAATTCTGATGATATTTGAGCTCTTTTCGACTAATGCGTAATTTATTTCATTAAAAGAAGATGAAATTTCGAAAATAGCTCAATTATTCTTAGAGTATGGATTTCGGGATCAAAATAAAATAATTTAAAGTAAAGGGATTTAATTGGGACCACAACGTCTCAACTTAAAGAACTAATAAAGTAATTTAACCTAAATTAATTAATCATAATTAAAGAAAAAAATAGGATTATTACCAATTTCCATATCATAACCACGGTTTCTAAGCTCACGATACTCTTGGCAAAGGGCACAGGCTTCACAGAAGCAGTGGACCAAGCAATCCCCACAGGGGGACTCTTTCAATGCATATTGCTGCCTCATCTTTGACCGATAGAAACATGAGTACAAGCATGAGCAGCCGGTCACACAAGCTATGAGGGTATAAAGGGCACCATTTGATCCACAGGCTGCGTTCACCAAAAGGAAAATTTCAAAATAACCAATATATAATTCTCACAAAATATTGGAAAATCCAATATTATTGGAGATAAGATATTTGTATCTCACTACTTTCCCGTCAAAAAGAGCCTAGCTGTATATATAACTGTTTTCTAAAGTATAATTCGAAACACAACACTATATAAGATGGGAGGAGTATATTTAAAATTCATTCTGAATTTTAATGTATAACACGCACAATACGGAGTATTCAAAAACCCCTCTTGAGATTTGGGTAGAGTTCAAAAACTCAAATATTTCATAAAAATATCAACACCTCGTGAATTTGTATAAAAACATAAGAATCCTCTCAAAGTTACTTTTATTAATAGTAAGAAACTGAAACACTACATTTTTATTTTTTCGTACAAATTCAAAAGAAAATGATATTTTTGTCAAATCTCAAGGGTGTTTGTAACTCACAGGTTCATTTTATTTTATTTTTTGATTCCCAAAAAATTGTACCATGAAATTATCTATTTATTGGGATAAAAATGATAAAAAAGAAAAGAAAAGAATGAATGAATAACTTACAGCTTGAGCCTTTATCCACAATCTCAGCAACTTGGCCAAAAGTAATGCATGGACACCAGCAAGTGATGCAACCTGGATATTTTAACAGACAACAAAAGGGCCCATCTAAATCAGAAACCAATCCAAATAAAGGGCATGTTCTTTATCATCGTTTTGAAAACAATTTTGAAAATAAGTTTTGAAAATAAGTTTTATAATGTAAAAAGTGTATTGAAAATGTAAAAAGTAGATGTTGAATAATAAAAAGTTGTATTGAAAATGATGAAATATGACTAAAATATATTAAATTTACTGTTGAAACCAAAACCGTTTTCAAAACGGAACAAAAAGAACAGGCAAGAGTTAGACGGGCAGCGCGTGTCAACCACGCTCCGCCGCAAAGACTAGTCATAAAAGGGTACTCACAGTTCCGGATGTCGGAGAAGCAGTCGCACAGCCCGGTAGACCACGGGACTAGTACTTTAGGCTTGATGGGGAAGGATTCTTGGGTGGTTTCGGAGTAGTAACTTTCCGATGCGGCACTCACCGGAATCCCGGTGGTGGTGGCGGCGTTGTTGCCGTACGCCGGCGGTGCTGAGTACTTCTGGTTCTGGTCCATATCTCTTGAATTGGACGGAATGAATTGAAAGTTGAATGAATTTGGCTGATCGGAACTGAATAATTAGGAAGAAGAAAACTGTGAAGAGATTTGGGATTTGAATTGCTTGAAGCTATGATATTAATACCCCATCATCATCTTCTACAAGGCAATGGTTGACTAGTCTACAGCCCACCACTTCCACACGGATCGGTCAAGACCGTGTGTACTATTTTATTTTCTTGTTCTTCTAGTCAGTAGTCACCATAGGATATAGTAGAACTAGGGGTGTCTAACGGTTGGGTTAGGTGGGTATTGGGCGGGTATTAAATGGGTGTTAAGTTAATGAGAAATGGGTACCCATTATCCACTCAATTAATAGTTTTAACTCAAATGGATAATGAGTAGCTATGGGTACTCATAATACCCATTATACAAAAATGTAAGGCTTATTTAATAGTTTATTAATAAAAAAAATTTTAAAATTTTTTTTAATTTCATTTTAATTTTTTTTAAAGTGAATTTTAATTCTTTGAATATATTCTAAAATTTGAAATATTAAATTTTATATACTTTTATATTTAATTGTATGTAATTTTTTTGTCGAGACACAATTTTTAATTTTTTTATATTTATATAAACCCGTGCATGCCCCGACACCGAAACTGGGCCCAAGGCTCGAAACTGGGCCCTGGCCAAAACTGGGCCCGAGGCCCAAAACTGATCCCGAGGCCCAAAACTGGGCCCGCCCCGAAATCGGTCAAAAAATGGGCCTGAACTGGGCCGGCCCAGCCCTAAACCCGAACGAATTTTGAATTAGTATTATAAGTAGGTAATTTAAAAATATTATAAAAAAATAAATGAAAAAAAAAACGTAAAGTAATTGTAGGACACGAAAAATAAAGAAAAAGAAAAAATAAGTTTGAAGAAAAAAATAAAATGGGCACACACTAAAGTATGTGAGTTGTTGGTTTTTTTTTTTTTTTTTTATACTTTTAAGGGTAATTGTGGATGGGTATTTTTGATACCCATGATGGACGGGTTTTAGGGTACCCAATGGGTTACCCTAAATCCGCCCATTACATATTTAGCCCAAGTCCACCCAGCCCATTATTTTTTAAAGTGGGTTTTATTGGGTTAATACCCAATGAGTTTGGACGGTTTTTGGGTTAGTGGGTTTTTTTGCCACACCTAAGTAGAACTTTATCATGTCTTTCTACTTTTGATGATATATTCAAAGAAAATTCAAAGTAAAATTGCATGGTGATGTGGTATTTATATGACAAAAATTTATTTGACAAAATTAAAAGAGTAAGGGCATCTCCAGCAGTTTTTTACTATTCCAGTCACCTCCACCTCTCAGTTCCAGTTTCTACAGTAAATTTACCCCAGCAGAAAACTCTACCTTCCAGAAAAATTTTTTTTGATTCCTCCATATACATAATTTTAAATTCACTTTAATTACTTTTGTACTATTCAAGTTATTTAGGGCCTGTTCTTTTTGTTCTGTTTTAAAAATAGTTTTCGTTTCAACAGTAAATTTAATATATTTTAATCATATTTCATTATTTCCAATACAACTTTTTACTATTCGGCATCTACTTTTTACATTTTCAATACACTTTTTACATTATAAAACTATTTTTCAAAACTTATTTTCAAAATCGTTTTCAAAACGATGAAAAAGAACAGGCTTATACAAAAACCCCAACTAATTAGTTTATTTTGCAATTTCATGTAATATGATAAATTCATTTAGTTAAAATTAAACGATAATTATATTAATATCACAATGAGAAATGATAAAATGCAAACTAAATTAAAAGTAGTTCCGAAACACGAAATTTAAGTAATTTTATAAATATGAATGCTTGAATTACTATATTTTTTATTTCGGAACTTTTAAAGTTCATTTTTCATAATTATATTATGTAAAATTTTAAAATTTTCTTTATAATTAAGTAGAGTTGACTATAATTATTTATATTTTAATCACATATGAAATAACAAGTAAATAAATTAAACTCTTAAATTTATAATAATAACAAAGTTTGTTTTTTAATTAATCAATGGGTTCAAATAATAGATAAAAGTAAATTTGGGGATTAAAGTGTAAATAAAAAAAATAATAAAAAATTTTTAAAAAAGAATGGAAGTTGTGAACAGTGGACCTCGGCAGAGGTGGGCTTCCAGCCGAGGTGTGAACAGTGGACCTCGGGGAGGGCAGAGGTGGGCTTCCAGCCGAGGTGTGAACAGTGGACCTCGGCTCCCCGAGGTCCACTGTTCACACCTCGGCTGGAAGCCCACCTCTCCAATTCCAACTCTCCAGCAGCGTTTGGCCACTGTTGCTGGAGATGCCCTAATGATAGATTCAGCAACAAATCATAACAATTTTTTAATAGCAACTCACGTGGCATGCATTTATTGGTTACATTTTTATTAATATCACATAATTGTATAGTGATATGGTATTTATATGACAAAAATGTATTGGATAAAAGACTCAACAACAAATTATAGCAACTTTTTTATAGCAACTCATGTAGTATTCATTCATTGATCAATTATGTGATAAATGTAACCAATGAATGCATGCCACATAAGTTGCTATTAAAAAATTGATATGATTTGTTGCTAAATCTATCATTACTCTTATTAAAATTACCAAATGTAACTATTATGTGATTTCGTATTGACTAAATGTCACGTCTAATGTATCTCGTATTGTAGCCCCTGATGTATAATTTTTAATTGCTTATGCATCGCTTTACATCAAAACAACTAGTATTGCATGTACTGCGCATATCAATTTTTAGGGCAGTAATATCATTTATAGTAAAGAAAATACACGTGTCGATTTAGCCTCAAATATATAACTAATGAAAACATATGTATTGATTCTAAAGAAAAACGTATCTCGTCAGACCATCATAGAGTTTGAGTATACACTCACTCAAATTAATTATAAAATCAACCTAATCTTACAAAAATTGATGAACAAAGTCTAATAACTATGTGCATTCACGAGTATCAGAATTTGATTTAAGAGTAATTAAACTTGAAAAATATGACCCGTGCCATTTATTAATATCAATTTTTGTTCAAAAGTAACATTATATCTAATTTGAAGAGTATCAATTATGTTACTACATGTATCAATTTTGATTTAAGAATAACTTTATATCATATTGAAAAGTATCATTCATGTTATTTATGAGTATTAGTTTTGGTTAAGTAACATTGTATTCAAATTTGAAGAGTTTCATATGTGTTACTTGGGCCTGTTCTTTTGTTTTTGGTTTTGAAAACGGTTTTGGTTTCAACAGTAAATTTAATATATTTTAATCATTTTTCATCATTTTCAATACAATTTTTTACAATTCAGCATCTACTTTTTACATTTTCAATACACTTTTTACATTATAAAATTATTTTTCAAAACATGTTTTCAAATTTGTTTTCAAACCAATCAAAAAGAACAGGCTTACATGTAACAATTTTAGTTCAAGAGTGATATTATGGGCCTGTTCTTTTCCCAATTTTCAAACTTAGTTTGAAAATGGGTTTTGTGGATAAACCTACAACATTTTCAAAACATTGTTCTTTTCCAAAAATTGCAAACTAATTTCAAGATTTTTTTCTTTCTTCTCCTTCCTTTTTTTTTTTTCTTCTCCTCTTCGTCCTCTTTTTCACCCACCGCCGCCGCCGCCAAACTCTCATCTTCTTCTCTTCCTTGTCTTCCTCTTCCTTCTTCCCTTTTCTTCTCCTCCTCCTTCTATTTCTTCATCTCACAACTAGCCACCGCCGACCACCGCCGCCGTCGCCAAAACCTCACTTGTCTTCTTCCTCTTCTTCATCTCCTTCCTTCTTCTTCATCCTCTTCCCTTCTTCTTCCTCTTCTTCTTCGTCTCTCCTTTTCTTCACTTCATCATCTCATCTTCTTCTTATTTTTCTTCTTCTTCTTCTTCTTCTTCTCTTCTTCTTCTTCGCCGGAGGTGGGTCATTATGGGTGGCGGCGGGCCGGATGGGGGTGGAATTTGTGAAATTGGAGAAAGAGTGAAAGGGGGGAGGAGAAGAAGGGAAAAAAAACAAAATTTTGCCCAATATTTTTTTTTTAACAAAACTTGTTTTAAAACCCATGTTTCTTTCAATTAGTTTGAAACCAAAATATTTTCAAAATTTGTTCCCAAACTTGTTTTGAAAATGGGGAAAAGAACAGGCCCTATATGAAACTTGAAAAGTATCACCCATGTTACATATTTATGGGAATTAGTTTAGTGATTGCGTGCTTCATTAACTCTGTCATTATTTTACGTTACTAACCCGTCGCATTATATAAAAATATATTTTATATAAGTTTTTGTGTATCTTTTACAAGATTAGTAATAGTCATTTAAACTAACCATAACAACTTTTTCACAGCAACTCATGTAACACGTATTCATTGGCTATATTTTTATGAAATCATTATTAATTATCACATAATTAATCAATGAATGCATGTCACTTGAGTATCTTAAAAAAAATATATCATTAATTAGTTGATATGTTTGTCGGTTCTCTTCTCACAAACCAAAGCTCACCACTAGAGGAGGCAAAAAAAACCCATTAACCCAAAAACCGCCCAAACCCATTGGGTATTAACCCAATAAAACTCACCTAAAAAAATAATGGGCTGGGTGGGCTTGGACTAAATATGTAATGGGCGGATTTAGGGTAGCCCATTGGGTACCCTAAAACTCGCCCATCATGGGTACCAAAAATACCCATCCAAAACTACCTTTAAAAGTATAACTATAAACAAAAATCCAACAACTCACCTATTTTAGTGGGCCCATTTTATTTTTTTTCTTCAAACTTATTTTTTCTTTTTCTTTATTTTTCATGTCCTACAATTACTTTGTTTTTTTTCCCCATTTATTCTTTTATAATATTTTTAAATTATCCACTCATAAATACTAATTCAAAATTCGTTCCAAGTCAAGTTCAGGCTTGGGTTTCGGGCTGGGTTTGGGTTCGGGCTGGGTCGGGTTTGGGTTCGGGTTCGGCCCGGGCCAGCCCGGGCCATCCTAGTTCGGGTCCATGGTTCAGGCCCAGTTCTGGCAGGTTTTGGGCCGGTCCAGTATTGGGCCTCAGGCCAATTTCGGGTCTCGAGTCCGGTTTCGAGTCTCGGGTCTGGGTCGGGGCATGCACGGGTTTATATAAATATAAAAAATTAAAAATTGTGTTTGGACAAAAAAAATTACATACGATTAAATATAAAAGTATACAATATTTAATATTTCAAATTTTAGAATAGATTCAAAGAATTAAAATTGGCTTAAAAAAAAAGGAATTAAAATGAAATTAAAAAATTTATTAATAAATCATTAAATAAACCTTACATTTTTGTATAATGGTTATTATGGGTACCCATAGCTACCCATTACCCATTTGAATTAAGATCATTAATTGATTGGGTAATGGGTACCCATTACACATTAAGTTAATACCCATTTAATACCCACCAAACCCGCCCGTTTGACACCCCTACTCACCACCTCTCTTTTTTCTCGCATAAGCCTACACGGTTTTTGCTTTTTCATATTTTCCCCATGAAACCTATATTAAAATCAGTCCTTTATATATTATAGAATTGTTCAAAATCAACTAAAATACAAATACCATACCTTAATCAAAACAACTTTTCCTTTCAAAAAAAAAAAATTTTTTTTTAACCCCACATATATATATATATATATTTTATAACCAATTAACCCCATATAGAAAACAAACTAAATAACTAATTCTTAAATGTTACTAAAAATATGATTATTTAATTAAGTTTAGTTTAATTTTCAACCTTTCGACATATATTTGGTTTCAAAATACTATTACTAAATATTACTCTCTCGTCTTATATAAAGAGTTTTCTTTGTAGTACTGATAATACCATTAAAAAGAGACTTTTTAAAAATGGAATAGAAAGAGTAATATGTTATCGACAGGTGATACCATCATTTAAGTACTTATGAATGAAATATTAATCAAGAAAGGAACAATTTATGAACTTCAAATGAAATTCAAAGATTAAATAGAACCATTTTCAAATTCAATAACTAAATCGAATTTAAGTGTTAAATTTAGTGATCATTGGAGTAAATTACTAGCTAGTTAACAGTGCAAGAAAAGAGAAATCTCATCACATATTAACAAGAAGTTTGAATGATTTGCTTTGGGGAAAAAATGACTATAAGCAAAAGTGATGTTTTTGAAAAAATATTTTCTACAATAATCTTATACTCTGTGTAGAAGATTAATGATGGTCTATTTCAATGTAACTCGGCTACTCAAAATGTATTATCATAAAACTTTGAAATTCGTCTAACCACAATTAACATGTATTACACAAAACGGAATAGAACTCTTAGCAATACAATAATTAAGAAACTACTGGAAAAGGGGGGGGGGGGGGGGGGGGGGGCTTCCCCTCCCCTGTATTTATATCTATACTTTTGTGTATATGTAGTCCTGTATGCTTTAATGGACCCCCTAGTAAAAAATAATTTTGTAATTTTTAAATTATAAAATATTTTAGGTGTTTAGTTCAATTAGAAATTTAGATTTCATTATTAATAATTCTTAATTAAAACTTAAATTAGTAAAATAAGGGATTTAAACTTTTGATTGCCTTTTTAGCTATGAATTGACACTTCCGTTTGTTTTCATTTCTTTTTAGAAAAAAATTACTTTTTCACTAAAAATTTATATATCCAAATAGTTTCACTTTTTAAAAATTCTTCTAAAATCACACTCACTTAATTTTCAAAAATAACACAATCATTATACTTTTTTTTACACGATTTTTTAGAAAAAAATCACTCTAAAAACCTTTCTCTCCAAAAGAAGAAAATTCTTTAATCATAGCATGATTTTTTAAAAAAAGTTAATATATATATTGGACCTCCGAGGTATAATTTTTTGACTTCGCCACTAACTGAAAAAGAAAAAGACTAAAATGGGGGAGGTTTGACTACCTGTTGGTACCACTTATAAAACTCATTAGTAATCGATTTGTAGGTGAAATTTAAACTAAGGGGCTACGTACTTATGTTTCATTTTGGATAAGATATAGAGATTCAAAGATAATATTCCTAATATATAGAGAAGAAATGAAGTAGAAACAACGTTAAAAATAAAAAATGAAAGTCGTCAAAAACAAGGAAATTTCCGCGACGCGCTTTTTGGCCTGGTCAGACTTAGAGTCGCCGTCAATGGCAAGTAGTGTTTGATGGTTCCTCCTGATCTTTCGGGTATTAAATTATCACACACATCGATCATGTGCAATAATTTCCCAGTCCCATATGATCATGATTTTCGTTCCGTTATATTAAAAGAATTCACTTTAATTAATAAATAATTTATCATGAATATCAAAATATAATTTTTAAAATAGTTAATTTAATATTATTTATTTAATTTAAATCCTTATTTATTAAGTATGTAATAATTATGGATCATAAATGATTATATTAGTAAGTACATAAAAATTAAAATTTGAACTCTTATATGTGAACAAAAACTAATTTTCAAAGTGAAAACGAAATGGAGGGATTATCATATAGGAAAAATAGAAGTATAGTGTAGTTTATATATGACTTGAAAATTTAAATTTTCTTAAATTAGTTTTTTGAGACAACCACACGCGGCATGTTGCTAGCTTTTAGGAGCATGGCATGACAAAGCGTCGTTGGATTGGGCCTTGGCATCATGCTCAAAAAGTAGGCTTCGACCATAGTTTGCAAAATCTCGATACTTATCGCATTGTACGGTCCCAAAATATAAATTTGATTTTACCTTCGATTTTATCTGATACTATAAAAATTTGCTAAAATGACTCAAATAAAAATATTTTTTACAATTTATCAATAATTTTACACTTGTACATTTTGTGTATAACCTTATGATACTACGATCCGATCCGATCATACCAATACCGATTCTACCCCAAATCGATCTCACGTAGGATCGCGATTTTGGAAACTATGAGTTCAACCCAGTTTCCACGCTATAGAGCTCAACACTATTGCCTCCATTCTCACACCAACAAAAAAAACATTAAACCTTTAATAGATACTATTGGCATCAATTAAAAAAAAAGAAAAAAGGAGAGGACAAAAATGTTTTTTTTTTGTGAAATAATAACAATTTAGGATGTAATCCGAAAAGGTAAAAAAAAAAGAAAAAGAAAAGCAATTTAGGAGGCAAAAGATGCATTTTGACAATAATAAGGACAAAAATCAAATAAACACAACGGGGTAAAATGTAATTGAGCCTTTAATTTACCCATTTTATTTTGAAGGGTGAATTACATTCACCTCCCTAGAGTTTTGGTAATATTAAAAATAAATTCTCAAATTTTACAATTACATTTACCTCTCTCGAATTTCGAAGAAACTACAAATACTTCCTCTAATTTTGTTGCGCTTACATTTATCTCTCCCAATTTTTGGTGAAATTACAAATATCTGCATTTTATGGGAGATAATTTTTTGTACAACCTTTTGAGATACTTCAAGAACTAAAATCGATACACATATTTTCACCAAAACACGATACATTTGAAGCTAAACTCGATACGCGTGTTTTATTCATTATAGGCGATACTTTTCGTCATACATTTGATATGCGTGTTTTTTTTTCCTATTACATGCGAGACTTATTTTAACATAACCGTGATACAACAACAGCTGCGCCCGATACATAAGAGTTATATGCAATACGTGGTATTTCAATAGTTAAACTCATAACCATGATATATCAGTAGTACACACAATACATTAGGGTGGTGGGAGTGATAGAGTTGCAAAAGCAACTCTATCATGCCACATCATTGCCACATCAGCCACAAAAATCCACCCACTTTTATAAACCTACCCCCAGCAACAATAAACCCAGAAAAGCAACTTCATCACGGGTCCCACTAATAAACAACTCTATACACATTCATTTATACCTTTTTAATTACAATTTATTAACTATATTTAATTATTAATTTATTTTAATTTATTAAAATATTTAATTTCGTAAATTACATAATTCAATATTACCCAAGAAAAAAATTATATAATTAGTAAAATATTATATAAAGGACGTTACATTAAATAAATAAAAAGTTATGAAAGAAATACACTATTGCCGAAATAAAAAAATCACATCAAACAAACACAATATTACATTAATAAAAAGGGTTATCTTGTACTAATTGCTTTCATAATGTGTCCAGATATGCTCAACCAAATCAGCCTGAAATTGATGATGCGTATCCCTATTACGAAGCTCTTGAATACCTTGAAGATAGGTTTGAAACTCTTGAGTAGTACCCAAATGAATTGTTGTCGACGGAGACCCGTCTCCATCGGACCAATTGACAGCTTCATCTCCCTCGTGCTCAATAATCATGTTGTGCAAAATAATGCATGTATACATGATATTTGTTAATTCTTCCTTGTGATAAGGTCGTGCAGGACCTCTAACTATCCCCCAACGAGCTTGTAGGGCTCCAAATGCTCGTTCCACATATTTTCTTGCTGCCTCTTGTCTCTCCTTGAATTTCTTCCGCTTCTCATCCATAGGACATGGAAAACTCTTGACGAATGCAGCCCATTCCGGATAGATTCCATCGGTCAAATAGTATCCGTTGCGGTAGGTTATCCCGTTCACCGTGAAATTTACATTTGGGGAATTACCTTGCAAGAAAGCGTTGAACAATGGTGATCCATGTAGAACGTTTATATCATTATTGGAGCCTGTGACACCAAAAAAAGCATGTCATATCCACAAGTCCGCAGATGCAACTGCTTCAAGAATTATCGTCGGGACGCCGTAATCACCTCGCGTATATTGGCCTTTCCAAGCGACAGGGCAATTCCTCCACTCCCAGTGCATGCAGTCGAGGCTCCCCAGCATTCCAGGAAATCCATGTCTGTGCTCGTGCATTTGAATCAAGGGTTGAGTATCTGCAACATTTGGCTTTCTCAAGTACCGCTCTCCGAATACGTCGACGACGCATTGGCAAAAGTTGCGGAGACATTCCCTCGTAGTTCTCTCAGCCATCCGTAGGTACTCATCGAGTGAGTCAGCAATGGAAGAATAGGCCAATTGACGAATGGCTGCTGTGCACTTCTGAAGTGGTGATAACCCATTTCTTCCAGTTGCATCGGGTTTCAATTTGAAATAATCGGAGTCATTTTCCAAGGCATCAACGATGCGAAGAAATAATTCCCTTTCCATTCGAAATCGACAGCGAAATATTTCACCATCATATGTGGGATTGTCGGAGAAGTAATCAGCCACAAGCTGCTCATGGCCGTTCTCACGTCTACGATTCACATATTTTCTCCGATTGCTTCTTGTTGAAGAACTTTCGGCTGCTCGACGCTCTTTCTTATCGAGTAGAGCAACCATCTCCCGCTCGATTTCATCGTCTTGTGCTGCTTCCCGTATGAAATTCTTCCACGCTTCCTTTAGTAGCTTGCCAGTCGGACGACCAAACATTTTTTTTGGAGATTTCAGAATTGGGAACTGAGACAATTGGATTTTTAGAATTAAGAGTTGTGCAATGTTTCACAAAATGGAGTACTATATATAGCCAAAGTTGAAACGGCTAGTTTCCAACGGCTACTTCTGTAACGGGTATTTTCCAACGGCTAGTTCTTAATGTCTATTTTACAACAGCTAAAATTACATAAGTCAAACTAAAATCAATAGTTGTAAAACATTTTAAATTTTAATTAAAACAGATTTTACATAATCACTAAAAAACTAAAAAATAAAATTACATAATTAAAAAATTGGATTTTTCTATTGTAAAAATTCATTTCCAAAAATTGATTGAAAAATTGTATGATTTGGATGAGGAGTAGAGAAATATTAGAATTGATAGGTATTTATAGAAAAACAAATAGTAAAAAAAAGAATTTAAAACAAATAAATTAAAAAGATCCAATGGAAGGCAAAAAAAAATGAAGGAAAAAATTGAATTAAGCCTTTAACGGCTCTTAAAATATATATATATATATATATATATAATTGCTGGTGGCAGACACAGCAATTCGACGCTGCACTCCCTTGGCGGGTGGGGCCCACCAAATTGCATAAACCCAGCTTCTGTTTTCAGAAGCTGGGTTTATGATGTGGCCAAATGGAGTGGTGGGAGTTGGGTTTTTGTAGGTTTTGCTGGGTTTAAACCCAGCAAAAACCCACCACTCCCACCACCCTTAGAAGTAATACGCAATACATTAGAGTCTATACGTGATACGCGTATTTTCAGAACATAACTATGATACAAAACAATGACTAAATTTGATATGAGTATCATTTGACTGCCTACTAATCGAATACAATTTTTGTCTTTTTGTGACCTAATTGTTTTTTTGGAAAATTTAAAACAAGTCAAGGTGTTGTTGTAATTGTTAGAAAATTCGAGAGGCTATTTGCAATTTTACCAAACTAATTTGCCCTATTTTGAACTCCAATGAATTCCTAAATCTTGCGGGTCTAAAATCGGGTAAAATAACCTCTTTACGGGTTATAATAGAAAACGGGTAATTCCATGAAAATTCAGTCCTAGTGCGTTATGCCTCGTCGTTTTCTACTCGCCATCCATCTCTTGTCAGCAGCGGCGAACGCAGGACAAAATATATGGGGGGGCGACGTCAGGAGTAAAATTTTTTTTTCATAATAGGTGAGAAGTGGTGAGTTTAATGTATTTTTTTTTTCAATATTATTGTGAGATACATAACTACTAACGTATCAAAATAACCATAATAATATATGTAAAAGAAATTTTTTTAAAAAGAATATTTAATCATTGAACAATCAGTAACGGGCAAATAAATGTGTTTTACGATCACTTATATGTTGAAAATGATGCAAAATGTCCTTCTCATTATATACTATGCAGGGGAAAAAAAAAAGTTGAGGGAGAGGGTTTGATTTGTGAATTGGGTTTTCGTCATTAGCAGCAAAAGGGAAAGGGAGGGATTAGAATTAGAATTGGAGAAGGGGTCTAATTTGTAAATTGAGCTTTTCAAAATTGACCCCTTATCTTTTTTTTATTTCTTTTCCTTCTTAAGTGGAACGACGTCGTTTTACTTAAGGGGGTTTTTTCCCCTTAAGTAAAACGACGTCGTTTTACTTAAGGCTTAAAAAATTAAAAAAAAATAAAAGAAGAAGAAGAAGTCTTCTTCTTCACAGCAGCAGTGGGGCAAGCTTTGCCCTAGCTTTTAGCAGCGCCGGCGGCGGGGGGGCAGAGCTAAGGGGTAGTAATACTACTACCCTTCGCTCCCGGATAAAGGAGGGGCAGTGGCACCCCCCTGCCCCCCCTTCTCTCCGCCGCTGCTTGTCAGTCCTTTTTCTGCTCTCCCTCTCCTCCAAATTGGTGGCTGTGGCGGCGGCGATGGTGATGATGGGCACCAGAGGTAGCGGGGTTTTGTTTGTTTTTTCAAATTTTTCGTTTTCATTATTGATGGGTTTCTCTTGTAACTTTTGGTGGGAATCTGCAGTACTAGAGCTACGAGGTGAGCCATCTCAAAGAAGAAGGCAAGACTTGTTGCTAAAGAAATACTGCCCTCCATGATTCTTCTTCAAGGTCACAAACTCGTTATCCCCTCTTTTTAATGTATCTTGTTGAATTTTTATAATTAGTTTGTGTTTTAATTCTGAATGCCATCGAACTATCTTGTCATAATTGTATAACTCCTCAGTTTATATAGTTTATCCCGTCATGATTTTGCTGTAAAGCAGGTGGCCTATGTACATTTGACGTTAAGAAGGGATTGTTAATTAATATGAGAAGATGTGAGTTTTGTGGTGGTATAGCTTCATATAAACGCTTTGTTATGTTATTAGGCAGTTCAGATATATGTAAAGAGAACCATGGTGTTCTTGAGGTTTGCATTTGATTTATGTGTTTGGAAGGTGTTCTAACATATATGAGTCAGAAAAACATGATGCTTGTTCATCAGTTTGGAAATCTTGAAGTTAGGTGAAACCCACAGTAAACTGATATTTCCAACGAGATTCGAATTTTTTGTCCTTCTATCAGGCTATTAATCCATGTAAGGTAACTCAAGATTTCTATTTGGTCATATAAGTTTCTCCATTGAAGAACAAATAATATATAAATCTGGAAAACATAAGGTGTGCTGCATACTAGGGCATCTCCATCTTAAAATCATCCCATTTCGACATTGATTCATAAGGAATTCCAATAAATAGCATTTTTGTCCAAATCTCTCTATCCTTTGTGTATTGAAGGGAGGGAAGGGGAGGCCGCATTCGTGTTTATTGCTTCTAGTTTTTATCTTTGCATGAGCCTTTTTTAGATGTGTTTTACTTGTTTAGGCTATGCTTTCTTGTTATTCATAGTTCTATATATATATATATATATGTGTGTGTGTGTGTGTGTATATATATTTATGGTTAGATCTTGCTTTGGTTATGTTGCATTTCTTTTCATGTGGATTATATCAGTTATGTTAATATCTTAGCTAGAACACAAGGTTAGTAGTATCATCTGATGAAGATTACCTATAGTGTGCGCTAGTTGAAGGACAATGGTGGTCATTTATGAAAGTTCATCTTATTATTTAATTTGATATATCAAATTATCCATAAATGCATATGGTGATTCGTACAAGCAGATTTAAATTCTATTTAAATTCTTAAGAATCCAAATAGAATTTAGGAATCATAATTGAATTCTTAAACAATTCAATAATTCTACCAAAAGAAAATTTATAAAGATTTTCAATTTCAATTATATAGAATTACAATTCCTATTCAATTTCAATTTTTAAGCAACCAAACAGGTCAAAATAATTGTGTAAGTTGATTTTGTTGTATATTCTTGAGTTAAATCTTGTGAATAAATACAGGCTAGATAGTATTTGATTCACAAAGATGAAGGAGACCTTTGGACATACCCTGGCTAGATTTAATTCTCCAAATTAGATGAAAGAAAATGCTGTACTCATTTAGGGAAGAAGGGCTGTCACTATTTTCAAATTTTAGGGACTTTTATGCGGCTTGTCTGCCACATTAGCACAAACTGATTTCCCCCTGTTTTGAGTGGTTTTTGGCTTTTCTTTTCTTTTCGCTGTTCTCTTCTTCAACGAGTTGTTGAATCTGTGATTCTTCTCTGATTTTCTTCAAATTAATTGCTGGCACTGATATCTCTATGTGCCATCTCTCAATGGAATCACATTCATCATCTAATTGCATTGATTTCTCAATGAAATCTCTCAATGAATATGGGTGATTTTCTTCTCTTTCTGAGCTGTTTGAGTAGCTTTATTATTTTTTCATTTTAGGTGTTCGATTCTTGTTTTTTGTTTTTCAGTAGAATCCCAAGTGTAGTATTGGAAATGGAAATTTGTGACACAACGCAGAAATCCAACACGAACCTAACATAAATCTAGCAGGTACTAGTACAAGCCTTGAAGGATTCAGGTGAAAATCAGGTCGGACACGAATGACACTAAAATAAACTATTCAGGTTTTGGTCAACCTTGGGTCAATCCGTCTGGCATGTTTTAACCCATTTAGTGAACTTGTCGTTTTTAGGAATAGTAAGGGGCATTTCGGAATAATTGAACACAATGAACACAAACGAAAAAAACCCTACCATTCTCATCTTATTTCTCTCCTCCTCATCTATTTTCTCTTCCGACGGCCTGTAGCCTTCTGTCTCCCAAAATAATTTCAAACTTAATGTATTTGTTGGTTGAAGTGTATCTTGATTAGAGTATTTAATTATGTGTTCCCGTATTTTTTAATAGTTCCAAAATTGGACAAACCTTTTGGGCAGAAGGAGAGTATGCAATGAATTAGTTAAGAATGTAATGTTGAAAAAATTAGTAGATATTATACATAGTTTTAAACTTTTAGGCTCTGTTCTTTTCCATCTCATTCCAGAAAAATCATCACATTTTCCTAAAAAATTTTACACAAAAAAAATCACTTTTTACTAAATTCTAAATTTAAAATTTCTTCTAAATCTCCACTCACATAAATTCAAAAAATAATATAATCATTGCATTTTTTCTTCTCTTTCCTACACATTCCCCAAAAGAAATTCCCTCAAAATTCCTTCCCTAAACCAAAATTTTCCATTTGAGTCCTGAAAAGAACGGAGCCTTAGTTTGCTTTTATTGAGTTTTATAGGTTTTTTGAGTTATATAGGCATTTTGGGTCAAATAGTTATTTGCCTTGAGTCTTGTCTGTTTTTTGGTCAAAATGTAATTTCAAAATTAAATAGGTATTTTTGTGTCGTATTCAAGTTACCAGTACTATAAATATATTGTTGAAAACCGTGAGTTAATAGGTAATAACCTAGTGTAATTAGGACTCCAGAAACATTACCTTAAACCATTTGTAGATAAATATGGTTTATAGTAATTGTCTAGGATTAGGAGACCAAGAGGAATTAGGAAACCAATCAGTCCTGTTCTGAATTGGTTTCCATCGTTATTTCTTTCCTTTTCCTAGTTTGTGTAGGTTCAGCTCTTTGGCTATATAAGAGACCAAAGAGCTGTGATGTATTTTATCCGGTTGAATCAGTAAATTCTACATGGTATCAGAGCCTAGGTTTTAACCCTAGAAAATTACGATGGTGGAGTCAGGGTCAATCTCAGAATCTTCAAGAACAAAGCTGAAGAAACCGGTACCAATTCATCCACTACCACTGCTGAATCCCAAACCAACTTCCAAATCACTCCTCATAAATTGACTGGAAAAAATTACCCTGAATGGGCCCAGACAGTTAGGATGGTGAGCGGTGGGAAAGGGATGTTGGGATATCTCAATGGAGCGATACCAGCACTGGCAGAAACTGATCCCAAGTTTACGTCTTGGTCTCAGGCAAATTGCATGGTAACAGGGTGGTTAATCAATGCAATGGAAGCCAATATTGCTAAATCCTTTATGTTCCTTCCCACAGCCCGGGATATGTGGGAAGCAATTAGAGACACTTATTCAGACTTGGAGGATGATTCCCAATTGTTCGAGTTGAATAGTCGCTTGTGGAATATGAAGCAAGGAAGCAAGGAGGTTACAATATACTACAATGAGATGATGGCCATCTTCCAGGAATTAGATCTGTTTGAAATCGAAACCTGGAAAGACCCTCAAGATAGTATTTTGTACAAGTCCAAAGTTAATCGATTCAGGGTCTATTGTTTCCTGAATGGACTTAATCCAGAACTGGATGAAGTTAGAGGTAGGATTCTGGGCCGCAAACCTCTATCATCACTGCGAGAGGTCTTTTCTGAAGTTCAGAGGGAAGAAGCTCGAAAAAGGGTCATGCTTCCCAGTGAGCACAAAACTGAAGTAGAAGGATCTTCCCTAGTGGTCCACAAAACTGAGGAGAAACAAGGAAGAGAGAGACCTTGGTGTGACCATTGTAAAAAGGCATGGCACACCAAAGAAACCTGCTGGAAAATCCATGGAAAACCTGCGAATTTGAAGAAGAAGCAGGGATCAAAGCCAGGAGGTGAAGGGCATGCTCTCCAAGTCCTCAATGTTGACTCAGGAACCCACACAACACCTCTTACTTTTTCCAAAGAGCAGTTCGAACAACTTCAGAAGCTGCTCCAATCCCAATCCATAGGAAGTCAGTCTAACCCTTCTACTGCTTTGGCCAAGTCAGGTAAAATTCCAATTGGGACAATTGCTTGTACCAAATCCATTGGTTCTTGGATATTAGATTCAGGAGCCTCTGATCACATGACTGGCACTTCAAGTTTTTTCCTATCTTATAGACCTTATGCAGGAAACACCAAAGTTAAGATTGCTGATGGTTCTTATGCCACAGTGGCTGGAACCGGACCTGTTTCGTTGTCTCCCAATTTAACTCTTAAAGATGTCCTCCATGTTCCTTCCTTGTCATATAATCTTTTGTCCATTAGCAAATTCACTAAAGATCATTGTTGTTCTGCTAATTTCTGTTCCTCTAAATGCATTTTTCAGGATCTCACCTCGGGGAAGATGATTGGGGATGCTGATGAGGATGGTGGACTGTACCTCCTAAACACCAAATCTTTGAGTTCACTAGACCAGAAAAGGTGTTTCAATTCTATTAAGGCTTTAGATGATAAACCTCTGTTATGACACTATAGATTAGGTCATCCAAGTTTTCAGTATTTAAAGAAGTTGTTTCCAGATTTATATTATAATAAAGCAGTTTATGATTTTAACTGTGAGATTTGTGAATTGGCCAAACACCATAGATCCAAGTTTTCACCCCAACCCTATAAACAGTCGGCTCCCTTCACACTAATTCATAGTGATGTTTGGGGACCCTCTAAAATTGCTACTTTGTTAGGAAAAAGGTGGTTTGTAACATTCACTGATGATCATACACGTGTAACTTGGGTTTTCTTGTTAAAAGATAAATCAGAAGTTGCCACGATGTTCAAAAATTTTTGTGTAATGATTCAAAACCAATTTCAAACAAAAATCAAGATTTTCAGAAGTGATAATGGAAAAGAATTTTTTAACAAAGTATTGGGGGATTTTTTCTCTGAACAGGGTATTATTCACCAAAGTTCTTGTAACTATACCCCCCAACAAAATGGAGTGGCCGAGCGAAAAAATAGACATCTTTTAGAAATGGCCAGAGCACTTAGGTTTACAACCAAAGTACCTCAATTTTTGTGGGGAGAAGCTGTGTTAACAGCAGCCTATTTGATCAATCGGCTGCCAACCAGAACCCTAGCTTTCAAAACTCCAATTCAGGTTTTAAACAAAATTTTTCCAAACTCACGGTTACTACAGTCACTTCCTTTGAAAATTTTTGGCAGTACAGTATTTGTTCACAATTTCAGTCCAACAAAATCCAAACATGATCCGAAAGCCCATAAATGTATTTTTATTGGTTATGCAATGAACCAAAAAGGTTATAAATGTTTTGATCCTGTGTTAAAAAGAGTTTTTGTGTCTATGGATGTAACCTTCCTAGAAGGCATATCCTATTACAGCAATCCTCCACTTCAGGGGGAGTCTCAACCTGAACCAAGAAAAGGTGAAGGTGAAGATGCTATATCTGAATTACTTCTGTTTGATCCACCTGCACCACTCGTAGTGGAGGACAGATCAAATAGAAGTGATGCAGAGTCGAAACAAGTTTTTTCAGAATCATTTGAACCTAAAATAGATGAGAAACGCTATAAAGGATTTGTGTACACACGGAGGAAGGACAGTCACTTGCCTCCTAATTCGCATCAGCAAACATCTTCTCAGAGGGTAGATCATGGAGATCAGAACACCAATTCTGAGCAATCTGCTCCTACAGGTAAGCCTGAATCTCTTAGTTTAGCTACACCTAATCTAGCTAACCCAGAACCTTCTGGTGATGATGACCTGCACTTACCCATTGCTCATCGAAAGGGAGTAAGATCATGCACCACAAACCACCCTCTAGCTCAGTTTGTTTCTTATACTAACCTATCTCCTAGTTTTTCTGCCTTGGTCTCACAAATCTCATCCATAACTGTTCCTAACAACATTCATGAGGCACTAAAGGTTCCAAATTGGAGGGATGCAGTATTGGAAGAAATGAGAGTTTTGAAAAAGAATTTTACATGGGAGATGGTAGAATTACCCCAAGGGAAGAGAACTGTGGGCTGCAAATGGGTCTTCACTGTTAAATGCCATTCAGATGGGTCTCTAGAAAGATATAAAGCCCGGCTGGTAGCTAAGGGGTTCACTCAAACATATGGTGTTGACTACTCAGAAACTTTCTCACCGGTAGCTAACGCCAACACCATAAGGATCCTCTTATCAATTGCAGCCAACCTCGACTGGCCACTAATGCAGTTAGATGTGAAGAATGCATTCCTTCATGGAGATCTCAAGGAAGAGGTGTACATGGATCCTCCTCCAGGATTCTCTGAAAAGGCTGGAGGTAAGGTGTGCAAACTGAAAAAATCCATATACGGGCTTAAGCAGTCTCTGAGAGCATGGTTTGACAGGTTCACCAAGTTTGTCAAGACTCAGGGATATACACAAGGCCAATCTGATCACACCTTGTTTGTCCGAAGAAATAAAGGGAAAATATCAGTATTGATTGTGTATGTTGATGACATTATTGTCACTGGTGATGATGTTGAGGGGATGCAGAAATTGAAAAACAGCCTTGCCAAGGAATTTGAAATTAAAGACTTGGGAAAGCTGCAATACTTTCTAGGGATGGAGATAGCTAGATCAAAAGGAGGGATCATGGTGTCACAGAGGAAGTACACTCTCGACCTATTAACTGAAACTGGAATGATTGGCTGCAAGCCTTGTGACACTCCAATTGATGTGAATGTCAAACTGGGGGAGTTTAAAGATGGAATCGCAGCAGACACGGGAAGGTATCAACGGCTGGTCGGTAGATTGATCTACTTGGCTCACACTAGACCAGATATTTCTTTTGCTGTTAGCTTGATAAGTCAATTCATGCACTCTCCAAAAGGGGAACACATGGAGGCTGCATACAGAGTCCTGAGGTATCTCAAAGGAGCTCCAGGAAAAGGGATATTTTTCAGAAAAAATGAAGACAGAAAGATGGAGGTATACACTGATGCTGACTGGGCTGGAAATGTTGTTGATAGAAGGTCTACCTCAGGGTATTGTTCATATCTGTGGGGGAATCTCGTCACTTGGAGAAGCAAGAAACAAGATGTGGTTGCTAGAAGCAGTGCAGAAGCTGAATTCAGGGCAATGGCGCTTGGAATTAAAGAGGCCTTATGGCTGAGACGGGTTCTAAAGGATCTACACCTAAAAGCTCAACTTCCTATAATGCTGTATTGTGACAATAAATCAGCAATAAGTATTGCACACAATCCAGTACAGCATGATAGGACGAAGCATATTGAGATAGATCGGAACTTCATCAAAGAGAAGATCGAGACAGGGATAATTTGCACTCCCTTTGTACCATCCACACAACAAATTGCAGATGTGTTGACTAAAGGGCTTGTGAAGAAATCATTTGAGGTTCAGATTGGCAAGTTGGGCATGATAGACATCTTTGCACCAACTTGAGGGGGAGTGTTGAAAACCATGAGTTAATAGGTAATAACCTAGTGTAATTAGGACTCCAGAAACATTACCTTAAACCATTTGTAGATAAATATGGTTTATAGTAATTGTCTAGGATTAGGAGACCAAGAGGAATTAGGAAACCAATCAGTCCTGTTCTGAATTGGTTTCCATCGTTATTTCTTTCCTTTTCCTAGTTTGTGTAGGTTCAGCTCTTTGGCTATATAAGAGACCAAAGAGCTGTGATGTATTTTATCCGGTTGAATCAGTAAATTCTACATATATCATGTTAGGTCGAAAGATGACACGAATCAATTTTCAAGCCGTGTTCGGGTTGGTTGTTTTTGACCCGCAAACCTCTGCCAACTTTAAACAAGACTTGATTGTCACCCCTAGGTATTAGGTTGTGATTTGATTTAGGGTTTTCAAGTGCCGCAAGACTCACTCTATCCTAATTCCTAACTTGGCTAAGGTTTCTGTTCTTGAAGGTTAGATTTTTTTTAGTTTTTATTTTACTATATGATTTATTGGTATTCCTTTTATTCATTCGGTAAGTTTCCCCCAATAGCATATGAAATTGCTTCAATGATTCTAGTGCTTTTCCTTACTGTAATACTAACTGTTCAATGATTCTCCAGGCGTCAGTAATATAGATTTGTTCTGCCCTTGGTTGAAGGTTCTTCTGGAAAAATGACAATCCTTTAATTTGAATAAAATGCTTTGTTTAGTGGTGAAATCCTTATAGCTGATTTATTGTTGTTGCTTGTTTGTGGTTGTGTTGGGTTGTTGGCTGTTTAGGCTTTTCTAATGGACGGAATATCTCTGCTTTTCTATCGGCTTTTAATTAGACCTTCTGATGGACGAAATATTCTCGGCCTTTCTATTGGCTGTTAATCAATGTAACTAAGAAACCCACCATAGAAAAGGGCATAACAAAAAGGTTGCTAGTTCACCCACCCCCCCAAACTCAATTTTACTTTAAGGAAATGAGTTTGAAGTGGAGCAAGGTATATTAGAGTGCATCATTAAAGGAGATGCCGCCAATTTAATTCCTAAAGTGAAAAAGAGCTAAGAGATCTTTCCATGGCGGGTCATCTAATTTCAGATATTAGAGTATTGAGAGATTTTTCCATTCTGTCAAGATTTGTTATGAAACCAGGACCTGAGCAGTTAGAATGATTTATAATTTATTTATTTCATTAATTTTCGGCCACTTGAGGTTCTTTTGCCCAACAAGAATGTATTGATTGGAATGTGATATTTATTGTTTTGGAGGTTAATTACTTGTTAGTTTGCTATTTTGAGCAATAACGATAGTTGATGAGTTGATTGTGTTTGTGGTTGCTTGTAAGGCTGGTTGCAAATCAAGAGCTTGATTACTCCATTTTAGCCTAAAAAAATAAAAATAAAACTTGGCTCGAACACGAGCTCGATTATAATTTAGGCTCAGCGTGTCGAACTCGACCTTGTCACTAAGTAGACGAGCCGAGGCCTCTTAATTTTATTGAGCTTGAGCTGGCCGCTGTTTGAGTTCGGCTCATTCACACTCCTAGCCGTTCTTAAGTTTTGTCTATTTTCAATGGAGATTGAAGTTGTAAATGGTGTTGTATTATAGTAGGGGGTGATATTGAGTTGAAGAAGATAATGTGTGTTACATTGTTTGATTTTTCATTTTTTGTAATGTTTTCAAATTTTGTGTTACTTTTTCTTTGAAAAGTGATACTTGTTAGGTTTTTGGTTACTAATCTTAGTATATTGAATCTGTGTTTCTTTTTTTTTTTTTCTTCTTCTTGTAGGTGAACTAATAGATTTAGAAGAGATTGTAACTAGTGAAGGGACTTATATGGCAATGAACGAAGGTACTATGTGCGTGTGTTTGTGTTTGTGTGTTTTTGTAATGTAATTTGTTATTATATTAATTTGGCAATTAAAGTAAAACTTTTTTAATGTCTTTTGTTGATTATCAGAGCATATTGTATCTGTAGGTTTTTGTTGAATTATTTTTTACTTCTGTATCTGAAAGTCATACATTTGTATCCTTCCTTGACATTTTCAATGCATATTGTATGTGTGTGTATTTATTGCAGATGGACTGTTATAAAATTTCTATTACTTTTCAGTAGGAAAAAAAAGAAACTTTGGGGGTTTTTTGGTACTTATTAGTGTGTATTATATCTCATTTTTTTTTTAATTGTTTCAGAAGACACTAGTGGTTGTGCTGATATAACTGGTTTTCTTCTGGGTTGGAAGGGGAAAACAGATGCAGAAATGTATGAGCTGTATCGTAGTCATGCTCGTGCCTTGGGGTTTACAGTTCGTAAATCAAGTACTAGGTATTCTGTCCATGGAAAGGATCGTCTGTTAGGGAGAATTTACATATGTTCTTGTGCTGGTTTTAAGAAATCTGCAAAGTCTGACTCTGGTAATTTGTCTGAGGCAACTTCATGTTCTTCATCAAACGAGCAGGAAAAGAAAATTGGCCGCGTTATACGAACAGGATGTAAGGCGTTATTGAAGGTGAAACTGAACGATGAAGGTCTTTATGAAGTTACTCACCACTTCATAAGGCATAACCATCCGCTGACTGAGAAAAGATGGAGCCAGATTCATGGTTCCGAAAGAGAGACTACTGAAGTGCAGGCTGATAATTGCAGTCCTTGGGGTCGGGAAATGGCGCACAAGTATTATAAGCTCGTGTTGAGATGCCAGGAAAACGAGGAAACAAGGAAGATTGTTGAAGATGGATATAATAGAGATCTTGCTGCTGTTAATGGTTTCGAGACTTCATCGGTGGATCCTACGGAGCAGTGTGAGTCTTCTGGAGCTGTTACGAGGGGAAAAAGACAAAAGATGAAAGGACATTTTCAGAGCAAGAAGTAGAATACAGGATCTGTGATGCATCAATTTTAGTTGAAGTTAAGGAGTTTGGATCTAAGGCCTTGTTTGGTACCTCTCTCAAAATATATTTTTAGGAGAAAAAAAAAGTGAGCCTCACACATAAAATGTGTTTGGAAAACACATTATAAACATATTTTGAGTATGGTGCATACATTTTTTCTCTCAAAACAGTTTTGAGAGTATGTACCAAACTCCTAAAATGTTTTGTTTTGCTTTGCTTTCTATGTTTTCGCTGAAACACAGATGTTGAGGTTGTGATTTTTCAATGTTTTCATTTGTATGGTGGATATTGGTTTAACATTTTTATGGTTAGGTCATAATTACAAAATCGATCTTGGTTAGTTATGACTGAAAACAAAAACAAACTTTATTTTTCGCTTATTTATTGAACATGAAACGAAATTTTAGAATCATTTAGAATCAATTATATAGTAAACAATCACAGTTTGAGCGTTCTAAATCTCGAGGCTGGTCAATTCCATATCACCTTCCCTTATTGTTAGCGGAAAAAGATAAACACAAAATACAATCTTTTTAATAGCACAAAGTCACAAACCAGTTTTTTTTTCTTCAACTCAGCCGAATAAATACAAGTATACAACAAGGCTAAAAAAAAATTGAAATTGCAAGCAATTTATTCTGACAGGTAAAACTTTAGGTTGTTGAACAAACCCATCGCCGGCGCGGCGGCTTATCTGATCATTCCACGTGGGTTAACAACCGGCGACATCGTCGGTCCAAGGTTTTGTTTCTCCATATTCCCACGCCATCCTTCATTCAACAGTCAAACAAATGAATTACTTATTAATATTGCCCAAGAAAATATTTTATTGACCATAATAAAGTCAATAATCATGAATTGAAGAGTTTAATTACTACTTCTATGGAAATTCACCTCAAGTTTCTTTGGTATTACTTTTTCATTGACATTTTTCACTACTAAAACGTGTTTTTTAAAATATGATAACGAACCGACAATATTATTTTCTGAAGAGTGAAATTTTTTATAGCGAGATTAGGTGGAGTAGTTAAGAAATTAATTGCATTATCTTTTATTTATTTTTAAATCATGACCAGCCTAACTAAAGATTAGGATAAATGGATTAGTATACCAACCAATACCATATTTGTCAATTTTCATTTAATTCTCACCTAAATTTCTCCTAAGCCTCAATTCAAGAAGCGGTTCCAACGTTAGGTATGATCCTCCTCCAAATTTGATATTCTAGTTCTCGTTTCATTCATCAATTTTTAAAAAGTTAACTATTTAACCGTTACAATGTTTTATCTATTGTAGGAGTGCAACTGACAATGTTCATAACTATTATTTATCTATAAACACCTCACACCGGAAACTATATAACTAAAATGTGATACCATTGTAGTGAGGCCAGATCACGTGTACATGCATTGATGAGTTACTCTGTAATAACTCTATGCCAAAATCACAAAATCATTTTTTTTAGGATTTGAATGTATGATTTGATGAAATTTGCAATAAAAAGTAAAATTTAAAACCAAATTACAACAAATTTTAAAATTGATTGACAAAATTGAATAGGCATATACTAATTAAGTTTTGGGACCAATTATTTATTAATTACTCTAGTTCCTTTTTTTCAAAAAATTATATAGTGTATAATCTTAAATCAATAAGCTATATATATATATATATATATATAATCGAATGGCTTACCAATGGACAAGTCAAATCCCAGGCTTTTGAGGTGCCGATGTTCTTGGCACAAAGCACAGCATTCACAGCAAAAATGAACTAGAAAATCGGGGCAAGGCCTCTCCCGCAACATGTATTGCTTCCTCATTTTTGTGCGGTAGAAGCTCGAATATACACACGCGCATCCCGTTAACATGCAAATCAGCCCATAAACTCCCGCATTGAATACACACGCTGTCACAACAAAAATGGTAAATAAATTCAAATGTGACGTAATAGTTCAAACTGTCAAACAAGTAAGTAGCGATAGAAAAAAATATATCTTATATATTACGAATGTCGTTAAGTTTGGATGAATCTCATCCCTTTCCCCTTTTTTTTTATCCGAGAAAAACTCTGTAAAAATATGTATTGAACTTACGTGTTGATCCTTTGTCGATAATTTCAGCAACTTGTCCGAAAGTTACACATGGGCACACACACGTCATGCAACCTGCGAATTCAGACAAAAAAATTAAAGTGAAAATTTAAGAACACGATGAATGAGAAATTTGTTTTCCCAATTAATTAATGGTTTGAAAGGTCAAACTTACAGGTTGAGCAATCGGAGCAGCACCCGCACAGGCCGGTCGACCACTTCCCCGCCGCTGCCGCCGACGACCCGGATGGGATTTGATATTGATGAGGTTGGGTATAGCTTGATGATGGTGGTGGAATCACTGGGATTCCGGTGGCCGGAGGCTGGTTGTACGGTGGCGCCGACGGTGCCGGCGATTTTAGATTCTCATCTGGGATAGAAGGATACATTGACGAGGGAGATGGGATTTGGTTTGATTTTTCTTCTTATAGGAAATGAGGATCTGTCCTGTGTTGTTGAGTTTCAAAATGGGTAAAATATATGAATCGGATTTCATTGGAAATTGCACATACTTATACGAGAATTGTATCAATATTTTATGTGTTTTTTTTTTTTTTCCTTTTCTATCCCCATACCATGTGAAGAAAAGTCATTTTAACGTTATTTCTTTTTAATATATTACTATAATTTATAATTAGAAATTAAATTTTTGAGAAATACAATTCTCTATTCCATTAAAAGACTCTTTTAATATAATATTTATTAATGGATTTAAAAAAATAACTCCGAGTAATTTTTCAATTGTAATTTTACTTTCTAAGTAGGAGTTAGTAGTGTATAAATAATAGTAGCAAAGACATAAAAATTAGTCAAAAAAAGCGAGGTTAAAACTAAAACAAAACTCTTCTATTAGGAAAGAAAGAAAAGGAAAAGAAACAAAACCTTTTTAACGAGACAAAAATAGTAACTTAAATGTAGTATCTTGTAGCTTATAAACATTTTAATTTTGATACTTGTAAAATAATTTTGATACTTGTAAATGTAAAATAAAGTGAAAGTGAAAGAATCCTAAAAATTGTATTGTTCCATTTCTCCCTAAACTTTAGTATTAAGAAATTAGATAAAAAAGAAGTATTCTTCTTACAAGAAATTTTAGGAATCCAATGACAGATTCCTTGTGGGCTAAGGATACATGTTTTACTAGACTTCGAAAATATCATAAGTGTATTATATGTGTGTAAAGATACATTAGAAACATAAGAACCCCATACCAATAAAATTATAATAGTCCCACTCCCACATCAGAATTGGACCTAGTCCTCAACTTCTTAATGAGTACTAAAATTTTACTTTTTAAACGACGGATCTGGTGACGTTGTCTATAACCCAGTCGGGGGGTGGGGGGAATAGGATTCCAAATCTCCTTACAATTGGATATAGGCCGGCCCATACCTGGGTAATAGGCTTTTTGTCATGAATTAACCTACAAACCAAGAATTGTAAAATATTCATGTAAAATGTTGGATCCCTCCTTAGCGACGAGCTCCCGCAACATTGTCCTCCGCCTTCTGCTCTTGCTTTTGAGAGGAGCTCTTCTGTTTCACTCCGATGTCAAAGTTAGTACAGAGTATGAGAAAATATGCCTTTGCTAAAGTGAAATCGAATTACCTGTTTAATGAGGGAAACATTGAGTATTTATACTAGACCAAAAGTATGAAAGGACTAAGCGCGAGTCCGTGTGTTGCCTCCCAGCTCCAACACGTAACGGGGCGCTTAATATCCGTGCCCTTTGTCGCGCACTAGGTAGTGTCTCGCACTAGGTAGTGTCTCGCACTTTAGACATTGTAACCCAGGTCGTCTCCAGACGGGGTTAGCTGACCTTCACCCCGTTTGTAGTAGACAGGGTCAGCCTTAGTTCATGTCGTCCTTAATCTAATATCCAAAAATAAACCCCAAAGTAGCGGGCTGAAGTCGTAGACGAAGCTCGGTACTTTTTCAGACGAGGAGCCAAGAGGGTACACCTTTTTAGAAGCGCGTAGCCCCCACTCAACGCATCGATCTGAAAAATCCATCTCGCGGTTCAACTTCCCACGTAGTAATAATGACTTTACGTCGTGTCCCACGTCCATCAATTAACTCTTCAGTTATTTCAACTTGGCTTACCCATTATGCTTCATCTTACACTTCCCGCTTTCTTCGCCTCTTTTCCTACTTAAACTCTTCATGTTCCTTTATTTTCCCCTTTTTCGCGATTCCTGCCATTGTTGAAAACTCTCACCTTCACTTTCTCTCTCAAATTTTCAAATTTCATCAATTCTCCCTTCGCAACTCTTCTGTTCTTCTCCCACTATGTCCCAATCAAATGATTCTGACAATGCCTCTCACGACAGTTATGGTGGAGAAGAGGAAAAAATTAATTGGGAGGCCACTGCCGACCCCGAATTATCGACAAATCCTTGCCCTTAAGTCGCCGGTGCTTTAGATGCCAATGCTGATAATCGGGTGGACCCGATTCCTCAGGCTGGTTCTTCCAGTACTACCGCCGTTGCGGCTAGAGCTCCAGTCACAAGTTCAATACCACACCCTCCGGGTTCTATCCGTGCTATCAAAAGCATACTCCGGGAGGAACAGCTCCCAAACTTTTGCCGTAAATATGCCATCCCAGAGTCCGTCCCTATCGCTGCTTCACTAGAGGGATATGATGGCTAGACTGCCGATAGAATGGAAAACGGATGGGTCGCAGTGTACAAGTGCCAAATGGAGTTCGGACTCCGATTCCCAATTCCAGAAGGCATTAGGGGATGGTTGGATCACTTTAAGATGAGCATTTGCGAACTTAACCCCAATGCCGTCAGAATGTTAGTCGATTTTTACAAATTATGCTCCAAAATTAGAGTAGTACCAACTGAAAGACTTTTGCGAAGCATGTTCATGCTCAAAAAAGCCAGGCAGAATACCCATTGGTATTATCTCACCAAGCGCAACAATTCCCCTGTTTTGATCACTAACACCAAGGATTCTATTCATGACTGGAAAAACAAATTTTTATTTGTTGACTCTGTCGCGGCCAACCTACTAGTGCATCCCATTCCTCGTGACGGTTCAAAGTGGTCGGGACCGCGGCCCAAGCAACCTGATGTCATTGACATCTTGGGCTGTCTCGAAGACTTGCACCAAACAATCCTAGGCAACACTAGACCAGTAACGCCGAGCTGAGGATGGCAGGTCTCCTTCCATCGTTAATGACGACCTCAGGTATTAATACTTCTTTTCCTACGAATTGTTCTGATACTCTTTTAATCTTTCAACCCTTTAAAGAAACTATAATTATCCCTCTTTTTAGGAGATGTGGGTTCCAGGTCGCGAACTGAGCAACCCGAGGAAAACCTTCTTGTTGATGCGGAAGGGTGTCCTTTTACCAGCGACGCTGGCCTCAGGGTTGAGGAGCTGACAAGGGCCGAACCCGCCTCGATCCCCGTCGTCGACATCCCAGACTCCGATTCTCCTCCTACGGGAGATGGAGACGACCTAAGCCACATGGCCAGAAGTCCCCTCCTGGTCCAACCTTAATTCTAGAAGACGATGAGGATATAAATTTATTTGACCAAGGAGTAGACCTCCCTGATCCTACACCTCCTTCCCGCCAGCCGGCTAACTCGGGGTCATCAGGGCCTGTGCTTGAGGTAGTTCCCTTGCAACAAGTCCTGATTCAAACTCCGATAGATAGTCTAAGTACTGGGACGGAAACAGAAGCTTGGGTGTCGGATGACGGGGTGGATCAACTGGGGTCGGCAGCTGACCCCGTCAACGCGGAGGTCGTGAACAAAACTCCCAACATTCCTGCGACTCACCTTACGCCTCTGCCACCCCCCGGGGGGTCTTTCGGTCACCGATCGTCCGACAGTCGGACGGAGGACAAAGGTAAGTCAGTGGCCTTGCCACAAACCAAAGAGAAAAAGTTACCCCCTCTTCCTCAAAAAACTAGACCTCTACTCGGGGTCTCTATCAGAGAACCAGGCTCCAACTTACCACCCCGTGCTTCTTCAGGTATTACTGTTTGCTATTGACTCGTTACCTTATTTAAACAGTATTTTGCTGACATCGTTTGAACAGGCAAACGGGGTCGGGACCACAATTCCAGTGCTGACGTGCTTCTACCCAAAGCCCCAAAAAGTGCTACATCCCAAAAAGGCAAGACCTGACGGTCTTCTCGGCTATATTAAGAGCTGAGTCCAACTGACTTGGCTGGTCGCGAGGCAGCCTTAAACAACATCCGTCACAGTCCGGCAACCCATGCCGCCACTGGGGTCAGAGTTGGGCCGAATAAATCCAGTTCGTCCTTCACCTTTTGGGGTGACTCTAGACGGCGTTTTCCAAATGTGGAAAACGTCGACTGGTAAGCCCGACAGATTCAAGATAACGTGCAGGTGATCAGCGATGATCTATCAGAGGCTGAGTTGGAGGCCGCCGTGGGCAATCATTTGGACTGGACCCGCAGCTTTCTCCGGCAGGTAAGCAATTATATGGATTTTTTTGTGTAACCATAGTACGATGCTTCAAATCGGGTAAACCTACTCATTATGAATCAAACATTAATTGGAAACAGAGGTCATGACAGCTCAGCAAAGGCGGATTATCGCCTTAGAGGATTATGCAGGAATGTGAAGCAGAGATATATAGACTTTAGGCGTTGCCTTCCAGTTCTACAGAGTCAACCGAGCTGCGAATTCTCAGGGAAGAGGTGGACTCGATTCGGCTAGCAATGGGTATACTGCAATCAACCCATGATCAGAAACTGACCGAGCTCCAAGAGGCAAATATTCGTAGTCAAGGATTGGAAGGCATAATTCATTCTCTTCGAGAAGAAATTAAGAATATGGAAAAGAGAAAAAAAGGCGACATGCTGGCTTATGATAAATTATGGGAGGAATTCAAGAGATTGCAATATATCCAAGCCCGTCATGAAGCAGGAAAAGATGAAGCCCGGGTCGAGAAGGTTCGGATGTTAGCCGAGTTGCGCCGAACAAACAAAGAAAACATCCAGCTTCAATTGGAGCTCCAGGGCCTTAGAGGTCGTCTTCCTGAAATTTTTCTCCAAGGTTGGGAAGCCTGCCTTGTGAAGGCAGCCTCGGCTTACTTCAGGAAAGGAGCGGCGACTGGCTCCCTCGGATAATTCAGGGTCACCGTCGTGAGACCTGAGAGTATTATTATTGATTATCCTTCCTTGGCAAAATTTTTGCGAGTTTATTACAAATTGCTGTAAAAGCTAGTCGATCTCTAGTCGAGTTTATTACAAACTTAAGGGGCCAATTTTACAAATTGCTGGAAGTTCATTATCTTCTGGGAGCATATCTTTCAATACCCTCAATAATGCTGCAAAACTAGTATCTGACCACCCATTTGCCGCTTTCAAACTAAACAACTTCAAAACACTAGATAATCGTGTATATTTACTGCATCCCTTGTATAGAGGCTTCTCATTGTCACCCAAAATGGAAGCAAGAACTTCTGGTTTATCAGCAAAATCCTCGGCCACATCCTCAATCATGACATCTAATCGATCTCTAGTAATCGCATCATCTCCTTTTGCATGAGATTTTCTTTGCTCAGATAAACCATCAATACTTTCACCATGCCAAATCCACAATTTATAAGAAGGATCAAACCCGTGCCGATATAAATGGAATCTTATTGTATCTGAGTTATCAAACCGCGCCCTATTTTTACAAGCTTTGCACGGACAATGAACGTACTTTGTATTCTTATAAGCGAATTGAATGAAATTCTCAACTTCTCTCGCATAAGAATCGGAGGTCCGATCACCATAGAACAAGATATTTCGATCCATGTGTAACTAAGACCTTGAAATAATTAAAAATACCAGATAATAATTCAACAAACAATGTACAAAGTATCAAGTTGCATGCTTGTCTTAGCACATGTCATAATACTTATGTTAGTCATATATAATCAAAACTACTATAATACCTCAATGAAAAAATAATGCAATGACAACACATGCGCAATAGACATAATGAAATGAAGAAGAAACTCTAAGTTTTTCATTTATGCATTTCGTCAAACACATAAAATGCATAAAAAATAATACACACTCTAAGTAGTGCTAATTATATGAACATCATCCATTAAAAATCAAACACTATAAATCAAATTACATCACCTAAAAACTACATAGTATAACTAAATAGGGTTCCACAATACTAAGGTTCGCCACATACATGGAATATATGCAACTTTAATTTTCAGCCATGCATCTACCATAAATAAAAATAAATGCCATAGGATGACATATCTAAAGTACAAGCATAAGCAATTACTGGGAAATGTTACAAGTTTCTAACCTTTAGGTGGTAAATTTTAGCTCCAAATGACGATTCTTTAGGTTCAACGTGCAAAACCGTAGTAGAAATTTGGAGACAGACACTCTCGGCCGCGATATGGGAATACACGGTGTTATTTAGGTTTTAATATATATATATATACGTCAATACTACGGCGGAGAAAATTAAACCGCCGTAGAAAGGGGACTTTCTACGGCGGTTGGAGGGCAACCGCCGTGGAAAGTCCCCTTTCTACGGCGGTTGGAAGGTAACCGCCGTGGAAAGTCCACACTTTCCACGGCGGTTACCTTCAAACCGCCGTAGAAAGTCCACTTTCCACGGCGGTTGCCCTCCAACCGCCGTAGAAAGTCCCCTTTCTACGGCGGTTTGTCCCAACCGCCGTAGAAAGTCCGTTTCTACGGCGGTTCATTTTTAAACCGCCGTAGAAAGTCCTGTTCTACGGCGGTTCATTTTTAGACCGCCGTAGATAGTCCGCATTCCTTTTATTACTGCGGTTTTCTATTTTCCGCCGTTAATTCGCAGCCGTTAAAGCTCCGTTTTGTAGTAGTGTGAGATTGATGACTTGGACTCCATGATTTGTGATTCTGCTTGTTCTTTTGTTTTTGTTTTTGGTCTTGGATTCAACACTAAATTTGATATATTATAATTAATTTTCGTAATTTCCAATATGATATTTTATTATTTATTCATAATTTTTTTACATTTCCAATACACTTTTTACATTATAAAATTATTTTTCGAAAATATTTTTCGAAACCGTTTTCAAAACAATAAAAAAGAATAGGCCCTTTGTGTGAATTGATAAGGTGCTGCACCCCTTGCGTCATCCCTCCTAGGTGGCTACTGGTGATTTTTATCCTTGGGGTGATGTGTCAATCAATTAGGTGACTTGGCGGTCTTGAATGGAGGAACTGCCATGTTAATGGTGATGATCTTGCATATAATGAGTGGATGGAGCTACCTTTTATGATCATGATTGAATTTGAGAAGGATTTAGCGTTGTCCATCTTTTTTTTGATTTTCACATTAGATGCTCCGATCATTTTTTTCTCGAGTTAATCCTTCCTTTTTGTTTGATTTCTTCATTTTATTTATTTTTTAATTTTTTATTGAATGAATTCATGTGGTCCTCCTTTCTCTGAGTGGTAAGCTAGATGAAATAACGCTTCTTAGTTTATAAATAACAAAAGTACCCCTAAAGTCAGCATAACCCAAAATACCCCTAAAGTTAGATTAACTTATCTACCCTTTATTGTATGAGAAATTAAAGTATTGGATGTCGAACTTAAGCACCAACTCCCTTTTATTCTTACTATGGCCGAAGTCCATTTATTAAGTTGACTCGACAAGACTAGATAGTTTATAGAACTATTGTCACTGTTTTCCGGTTTTCCTTCACGCTCTGTGTCTTACACCCAATAGTCGTCCACCGGTATGTTTTTTTTGGATTGCCGCAATGCCTTTTGTTTGGTTTTTTTTTTTTTTTCTTAAAACCGTTACAAATGATTTGCATCTAGATTAATATTTTGATGACTATTACAAAACTGTCATGTCGTTAATATTTTGATGACTATTACAAAAATGTCATGTCATTAGTCTACATCTGTATAAAATTAAGACAAATGGTGTACAATTAACATCTTTTGGTGTAGAATCACGATTTATAGTGTGATTTTGAAAATTTTTTTTAGCATATTACAAGTTTTTGATAGTTAAATTTTAAAATCCAAATTAATTTTTGTTTTGCATAGAATCCAGATGACTTAAAACCCATCTATAACAATTTTTTAAAAAATTTATTTTAGTAAAGGAGAGTTGAAGCCAAAAAATACACCTTTGTTCTTACAATTTGCTGGATAATACGAAGAAAACAAAATGAACCAAATGATAAAGGAAAACTAAGAACCCAAGAATAATTTTAATAGTCTCTATTATTTCATGTAGGCATTATTAATTCTACTTAATTACCAATCCCTTAATTTAAACCTCAGCTCAGGGGTGGGATATTCAAACATGGCAAAACGAAAACCATCTTCTTTGGCCCTCCGAAAACGCACATTTAGCTTCCGATGGCGGCCGCAATGGTGAAGAGCAAGCGAATAGTTCATAACGTCAAAGCTAGTCTCTTCCCGCTCACAAAAAATGGCAAAATAATTTGGTCGTCAACCACAAATTCATGTGAAAAGTCCAATTAAACCTTTGATTTACCACAAGGTCGGGATATCCGAGATCATGGTCTTTAGATGCACAATGAATACGCAATGGATTGGTGTTATTAGGAAGTTCATTGACTATAATAACCTCATACGGATCAAAAGCTGTAGATATATGAACAACGTTTGGAGAAAATGGAATAATAAGAAAATGAGAGAAAGGGTTTTAAAGGCAGCAGAAATTGTACCCGTTATATAACTTTCAATAATCAAGAAATGAGAGATTAGCTTTTAGGTTTATTGTGTGCGGAAATTTATAGAGGATTGCAGCTACAAATCAGGGAGAAAATGTAATTAATTATGCCGATTTTCTCCTTCTCATTCAATAATTATGAATGTTCATTGACTCATAAGTCGTAACTTATTTTAGCAGTGAGATTTTGGAAACAGTTCATATAATCACAATGAATGTGTTGACTCTTTCCCTCTTGCTGCTATTTTACTAATTTTTGTTTTTCCTCCTAAGAGATAATTTATTTTAAGAAAAATAAAATTTTTTTTTTTTGGAGATGGCCTTAAGGTGAATTACTGGACTTTATGGTGGCCTAGCCTCTCCCGTATCAAAACGAAAAATGGGCCTTGAGTTTGGGCTTTTGTGTGTGAATAAAATACCGAAGTTTATCTTTCTTTTTTTTTTTTTTGTTATTGTTGTTGTTGTTAGTTTGTGAATGAAATGTGGATTTGAAGGAATTTGATTTGGATTTGATGTAATGCACTACTTATGACCAATATAATGTTAATTCGTTCGGTCAGAGTTTACTTTGAAATCGTATTTTATGATTTATAAATAATTATATCACTTAACTCTTCTAACAAAATGATAACGCATAACGAAGAGACTTATGTTGGGACGGGTGAGTTTTAACTCATGAATTTTGATTCAACTCACGTTGTCGCTTTCACCCTCACTTATTTATAGAAAAAAAACTCAATGACGGCGTTATGATGAAAAAATGAAATAAACACGAGGTATACTAATAAAAAAAATTAAAATAATAATTTATTTAAATATAGTTATTTATAGTTAAACCCATATGGATAGAATAAAAATAATAATTTTGTAAATGAAATATAAATTATTAAAAAAAATGTTAGGTGGAGTATAAAGTGTTAAACAATAAATTCAATTTCACCGCGAAAATTTTTCTAAAGGAAATTAGCCGTGTATGTTAATATTGCCTAGTATACTCAAAATCATTATCTCTTATACAAATAATTTTAAATGTTAAGCATTATTATCCAACATGCCCGAAAACAAAGACCAAATAATTAAGAAATAAGGAAATGAATCAAACCAAATAATCTATTATTTCACATAGGCAAAAATTTTTCAAGCTACATTTTACAAAAACGCAACATTGATGATCATGATGTTGGATATTTCTGAACAACAATGGGACCTTACAACACAAAAATCAACTGAAATAGAACTTTATTTCTAAAAAGAACAACTAATCTAATACAATGGTAGAAACAGTAAATGCCTCTTCAAATCGTGCAAATGCACTTTCCTTTAGACTTTATTAGTCCCCTTATGTGTGTAAGGAGTTCAGGACTAATATCTTTTTGAGATAAGATGAAGATGATCGTTAGAAGTTTGTACTAACTCAAACGAACTATAGAACAAGTGTGAAAAATGCAAAAATAACTTGTAAGATGAGAATGATTGCTTGTATCTGAATCATCGTCCTAAGGAGTCTATTTATAGACCTCTAAAGGGTGCCATTCAATAGCCACAACTCTTACGAAGAGGTAGGAAGGAATGGAACTAAATTCGGATAAGAATCGAGTTCAGAATCACCATTTTAATGAAGATATGTAACTTTTCAGAAGAAGAAAACTTGTACTGGAACATGTCCGAAATGATGCCTTAATCGGATAGCATTTCGGACATACATTAGTCCCATAAGTTGAATTTTCCAGTTTCAGCTGTTTACTGGAACACGTCCGAAATACTGTCCGAATCGGACAACATTTCGGACATACATCAGTCCCAAAACTTGAACACTTCCGTTCCAGACCTTTACTGGAACTCGTCTGAATTGATGTCCGATTCGGACATTATTTCGGACAGCCTTCAGTTCATTCCTTTTCCTTTCTTCTTTCAGCTTAATTATTGCAAAATCTCCTAACACATGATCAATCAATCACCAGCTCTGTAATTTGCTCATGGCACCCGGCACAGGATCGTTCCATGGCGCAAAATAGAACCAATCCTCCCTCACCATCCAAAAACATGAAGGGGCCTATTTGTAACTAGCTTTTGTTTTTTTTCCCTTAGTAAAATGACGTCATTCCACTAAGTCCAAAAAAAAAAAAACACAAAAAAATAAAATAAAAATGAAGGGGCCTTTTAGAAACATCGAAATTTGCAAATCAATCCTGCCCCAATTCTAAACTTAATCGACCAAAAATCTAATTTTTCCCAAATCCTCTTCAGCTCCTTCTTCCCCCCAAAAAACATGAAGGGGCCTTTTTGAGTGGATGAATGACTGTTTGGCAACATATATTGAGAAGGAGATTTTTTCCAAGATTGAAAATGAAAATATTTTAAAATATAGAACCAATTTATATGTTTCACCGAGTATATTTTATAGTTTTTACGGCTCACCTGCTACTTTTTATAGTTTTTTACTTTCACATATTTCGATTTGTAGCATGTACAATTTCTACAGGGTGTGTAAATATAGTTTTGCAAAACAAACAAGACTGATTTCATAATTATATCTAAAAAAGACCAAATAGTTACGAATAAAGAATGAAACTAGCCAAATAATCTATTATTATCCCAAATAATCCACATTTTACAATAAGGCATTAGTGATCATGTTCAAACCAGTCCTGTAATTTAGTCATGATGCCTTCGACAGGATCGTTCCAAGGGGCAAAATAGAAGCAATCCTCCTTCACCTTCCAAAATCAAACATTGTAGGTTTCATAGCCGCAATGGTTATTCGCAAACGAATCACTCCTAACAACGAAACTCCTGTCCTGACTCCCTCACCAAAAATGGCAAAAATTGTGGTGTGGAAAAAATTCATGCCGAAGAGCCATTGGAAAGTTTCCCCCACATGAAGGTCGTGATATCCAAGTTCGTCGTCTGTTATCTGGGAGTCCATTCATTATCACCACTTGATATTCTTGATCATCTGCAGATGCACAAAATGACCAAATTAGAAGGCAGAGGAGCATAGCACTTTTGATGCCTGTGTAAGAAGAAGAAGAAGAAGAACCCATGTTAAACTTGATTTCAAGAAATGGATGTGTTTGAGCTACCAAGTGCACCAATATATATTTAGAGAGAGAAAGAGAGAGAGAGAGAGAGAGAGTCAAGAATTTACTATCTTATTTATTAGAAAAAATTGGAGGGTAATGGGCAAAGCTAGATGAGAAGATTTGGCAACAAATACAAGGGGAATTCAATTTGCAACAGAGGCGATTAAGAGGAAGGATAAGACAAAGAAATTTGATCACTAATAGTCCACAGGCACAGGCAACTACAACAATAGTTGGAGAAGTAGAACAAGAACATTCTAATACGCAAGTGAAGATTCTAGTAGATTGGGCTTTCAAAGTAGAGAATAACGCGGGGGCTCTCGGTTAGGTAATAAAGGATAACTCAGGGGTCACTCTCCATAAGAAGGGAGGGAAAGTTCCAGGTGGATCATCACTGCAGATGGAAGCCGTAGCCTGCCTAAGGGCGACAATATTCAATTGCGAATGGATGGGTACCTCAGATAATCACTGACAACCTGGATTTGGTCAATCAATTACGTGATGCCTTGACAACTCATAAGGAGGTACATGTAATATTAATGGATATTAGGCGCTATGTTAGAGCATATCCAGACATAATTATCAAGAAAGTAGATTGGGCACTTGTGCATGAAGCACATTTGATGACTACAAGTGCTCTTAGAGAATCTATTATTGTATATGTTACTTAATTTAATGAGAATGAAATTTGCTTTTAAAATTAAAAAAAAAAACTTCCTCAGTTCTCATGTGACTGTCTTCATTTTTTTAATTTTTTTGAAACGTTAACCCAAATAACAATATCATTAGATTTGTTGAAAATCGTTCAGCCACGAATGAAATAGAAAGTCTGGAATTATGTTGCCGTTAATGTTTAACAAACCGGATCGGACGCTGAACCAAACGAGCTCAGGGGTCGGGTTTATCTGGGGTTCAGGGGTCGAACCGGGAGTCGAACTGGTGATGTCATTATAATGTCATAAATATATTTAAAATATTATATATCACATAATTAATATAAAATTAATTTTTATAATATTAAAAAAATAATTTTAAAAATGAACAATAATAATATAAATTATATAGCATCTAATTTATCATACAAGTATGTTTAGCTTAATGGCTAACCACTCTTCTATAAAAGGCTTTCTTTTCTTGAGGTCACAGGTTCAAATCTTGACTGCATAGAATTAAATTTTACATTTATTTCAGGAAAAAAAAAATCCAAAGAAAAGAAAAAATGGAAAAAATGGTGTTGGGGCCAGTTAACCCGATTCACGGTTTAATCCCGGGTTTGGCCAATTAACCCGATTTTTTCCATTTACCAGTTTTTAGTACGAACCGAACCGGTTCCCTTTTAACCCGGTCGAACCAGCCGGTCCATCCGGTCTGTTAAACAATGGTTCTAGTTGCCCGCCCTAGTTGGGCTTCCTTTTGTATGTCCGGCTAATTCGTGCGCGAGGACATTACCAGAACGGTTAATCCAAAACACCCCTTTACATGGCTAATTCAGAGTGTGTCTTATTTAATAAATATAGTTTAACTTTTAAATAAGTATTTTTTTTTTACACATTTTAATAATAAATTTTTTTCTAATTAATTTTACTCTTGATTTAATTGATGTAGTTTAATTGCATTAGTTATAATGTCTTTCCAAGTATTAATACCTTACACAAAATTCCCGTTTAACATGTGACTAAATAAGAAAGTATAAATAAAGGTCAAATTTTAGTGAACTATTGAAGATATCGAGAGAGTATCAAATTATAATGGGACGAAGGTAAAATTTTTTTCTCTTTCCCTTAATTTGTATAGGTATCTCAAATGAAACACTTATTTAAACACTTAAATCAAGCAAGAACAAATAATATCAAAATAATCTAATACACTCAGTTAATGATTTGAGTGATAAGGATCGAAAGGTACAAAAATTCAATGAAAAATTAAGGCCTTGTTTGGTAAGTAGACTCAAGCTATGATTTGAGTTTCATTTTGATTTTATAATATTAAAATTACATGGAGAATGTAAAATAGTGTATTAAAAATATAAAAAAATTTATTAAAAATGTGAAAAGACTTATTGAGAATGACAAAAAATTATTATAAAATTAAAATTAGACTCAAACTATGACTTGGATCTATTTACCAAACAGGGCCTAAATAATTTCGAGAAAGTATCGAACTCAAGGGGAGTGTTTGCTCACGAGTTTTTTGAATAATACTTGTTTATTGAAGAGTAAACAAGTCATATTTATAGTTTAACTAGACTAGTCTATCTAAGCTACGATTCTGGTGATGTCATGCATTACATAAGCATTAGCTAGGAGGGGACAGAGTGGTAACAGTGACACTACTTTATGCAAATCGCAATAGGGCATTGATTGTTGGTGTTGAGTTGAACTGGGTTACTGGGATAGATGACTTGGCGGCTGACTTGAACTCCATGAGTTGTCATTCCTTGTGTGAGTTGATGAGGCGCTGCACCCCTTGCATCATCCCTCCTAGGTGGCGAATGATGGTTGTTTCCTTAAGGGTGATGTGTCAATCAATTAGGTGACTTGGCGGGCTTGAATGGAGGAACTTCCATGTTGGTGATGATCTTGCATATAATGGGTGTATGTAACTTCCTTTTATGACCATGATTGAATTTAGGAAGGATTTAGCGTATTCCATCTTTGTTTGATTTTCACGTTAGATGCTCCGATCATTTTTTCCCCATGAGCTAAATCCTTCCTGTTGCGTTTGATTTCTTCATTTTTTTTTTCTTTGATGAATGAGTTCATGTGTCCTTTTTTCTCCGAGTTGTAAGCTGGATGAAATGACGCTTCTGTCCCCCGTGTGTAAATGACAAAATACCCCTAAAGTCAGCATGACCCAAAATACCTCTATAGATTCCTACTATGGCCGAAGTCCATTTATTGAGTTGACCTGGCAAGACTAGATAGTTTATATAAATGTTGTCACAATTCTAGTTAACGAAATTGCAATACTAGAAATATGGGCATTTTACGACGACTTTTATGGACGTAAAAAGTCATATTTTCGTCATTAAAAGTATTTTGCGTCGAGAATCCCGCCTCCACGTATGTCGTTGTTAGAGGCTCCGACGTAAGAAATCTTACGTCGAGATTGATGGAGATGGTGTAAATGGAACTGTTACAATCAGTCCATTTTCTGGACGTAAAGTTCATTTTCTCGTCGTAACTGTTCATCCATCTAAGTTGTATAAAATGCTTTTACAACTATAAAACTCGTCGTAAAACTGTGAAAATTCATCATAAAAAGTTGTAAATCTATAAATTAAATATATTTAAATATTATTTTAAAAAAAATAATTGCTTAATAAGACAAACTAAACCTAAACCATTTAGATATAAGTGTCAATATAGGAATGAACAATTTTCTAAATAAAAAGCACTAATCCACATTAAAATACTCTATTAATACCTCTCATATATTAAGAGTAGTCATCAAAAGTAATCATCCTAACACTTAAAATGTGTTTTCTTTCAAAAATAATCATCCTAACAATTAGAAGGTGTTTTCTTTCAAAACTAATCAACAAATAGCTTACATATTTTCGGTATCTTTCTTCTCCCACAAAATAGCTTGCAACCTTGCATCTTTTTCATCTCTTTCTACTCCCACAAAATTGCTTGCACCCCACAAAAGGCCATAAAAGAGCTTGGAAATAGGGGATTGAAAAAATTAAATAGAGAAAGAAAAGTAAGGTGAAAATTGCATCAACTGAAATTAACTATACCAATTTTATGAATCATGTATGCCTACATATTTTACCATTAAGAACAAAACATCATTTTCCATGCTAATTTTAGCAGCACATAAAGATAAATCTGTCATTGGTTTTACAACAAGGCTTTCAACCAATAGAATATATTAATATGTTAGTAGCCTCAAAATGAATATGTTTCTAACCGGGAGTTCAACAAATAGAATAGATGATGCAGGAATCCTTCAGTTTTAGATGCAGAAGTAATCATCATCAAGGATAAATGTACACAATTATATGTAGCACAACAGATTTAAAACTAACACAAGCTAGTAATGTCAAAAACCAGAAGAGTGTGTATCAAATTTCCCTATTCAATGGCACTTCCATCCACATCCCCAAGCCCACCTACTTTTTTCAACACTTTGAACACAAGTATAACCTAAACCAAGAATTTCTACAAAGTCCAAGTAGGTGAAATGACAGATGGCCAGAAAGACCACAAAGTGGAATAAGAAATAGCAGCACTAGAAGAGAAATAAAAAAGGGCCAGGGGATGCAGAGAGAGTTATTAGGGGGAAATGACAGGAAGACATGTGGAATATGATCAAAATTAAACATATCTTTTTCAGTCATTGGTGCCACATCATTGATAAAAGTTTGCAATTTAAAGACAATCAATATCCATCACTAGCCTGTTATGTGTCTGACAGCCATGTAACTAAGTTCTTTACACATATTATAACTAGGTGTGCCAAAAATTAAACTGAATAAGATCCTAAGCTTCAGAGTTCAAACCTATGAGTATGAATGTCTACTTCATCTTTTCTCGCACCCAATAAATTTGATCTCACTTCAATCTGCAGCTTATCTTTGCACTGAGGTGATTGCACAAACAATATTCCCAAATTCAGATCGATGAAAGTGGAAAAATAGCACATATCCGGAACCTAATACAAATCACGGATAATTCAGATTCCTTTATTGCATAATAAGACTAATTAATCATAAAACTATAGAAAAGTATCAACTTCAGGACTGCAACCTTAAATTAGAAAATCTTGCATTCATACTTCATATGAAATCTTATTAATCAAATACATTTGGTCCACTGCTTACACACTTATCCAGCTATTATTTCTCAAACTGGATGTGTAAGTGGTTCAAGTACCTTCTTTTGTGTCAGAATTTCACTGCTAGGGCTTTTTAGAATCCACTCTTGATCATGCAGCAGCCCTGAAAATCGTAGGAGAGAGTGAGCTATTTTTTCAAACAGTTCCAATGGATTACACTAACCATAAACTCATAGTTTAACTAACAGTATCTAGGTAGAAACAATTCCACTGCATACTGAAGATGACCTGGCAACATTATGACATACAATCAGCAGCCACTGTATTTCACAAAATTATGAAAAGATAAATTTGGGGGTCACTTTGTGAATGCAAACACATATTTGATCAAAAAAGACAATGAGAGTCAAGCTAAACAGGATAAAAAGTTAAGCTATATACCAAAGATAGCAGAAGAAAAAGAATTTTCAAATCAGAAAAAAAGCAGGGGAGAGACATCCATGCGTGGCTCAATCGATTTCCACATTATGCAGCTAAACATGAATTTTGTTATATAAAATAAAAAAAAAGTAATAGAACATGGACACAACTACTAAACATTTATTACAAAATACTGAAACTGTAAGAAGTGTTTAAGCTAAGATCCTCTCTTCTAATGTTTAACATCCCAGATCAACTCATATTCTTGTGAGGAGTTCCCTGGACCACAAACTTAAGCTGCATCCAAAAGAAATTTTAAATAGTAACCAAATTATCCACATAGACACACAAAATATGCACATCAAGACTCCGACACAAACCCATTATACTCCACATATCATTATATCAAGAGTAGAAAGAGGAAATAGAATTTTCCTTTTCGAGATTAACTCACACAGCTTAATTTATGGCTTTCCAAAATAAAAAATAATAGAAGACATCAGGAACTAACAAGGGCAGAGAAGAGTGAGCTTCCCTGAAAAACAAGTGTACATCATCCACCTTAGCTTGCCACAAAATAAAACCCAAAATATTATAGCGGTAAACTGCAACTATTTGACCATTTCACAGCAATACGAAAATCGAAAATAGACCTTCAGATCTCCAATGGTAAGCAAAGGTTAACTAGGAACAGAGGAAATAAAAATGTTTTACCTGAATGTAGCTGGCACCAATCAAGGCACCACTTTCCATTTGAATTTGACTCCTACAGTTTTTACCCTGAATAAAGGAAGATTACAACCAAAATCAACAATTAACCTTCTTCCACAGGCACATGAAATGACTTAAAAGCAAATTGTGTCGATACCTGAAAGTTACACATGACTATCATTAAACCCATCAATTATTCATCATTCGTAAGCCAGATTCATAATGTCAACACAAACTATGGCAAACATGTGGTCAAACAAAAATGAAATATACGTATCGGAATCTGTAATACTCAAGGGTGTACATATTCAGAACACAAAATGAACCAAAACAACTTTTTACCTTGTAATTGAGATTGGCTATGAAATTTGACATGTGTGGTTAATTTGTAAGCTGGGAAACGAAAAGGCCAAATTAGTTATACAATGAATGGATATTTTATAACAAAAAGACCACAAAATAAAGAATTTACTTGCGCAGAAGCCTTCAAGGTGAGATTCTCAGTTAGGTCACTCTTCACTCTGCAATGTTCAAAAGAAGTAAACAGTTGCTCCAGGAACCTTACATGCAACTTCCCATGCAGCAGCGACTACATCAATGAATATTTTTGTCAATCTCAATATTCAAAAATTGAGACCAAGAATTATAATATAACATTTACTAGTCCATCCCAATAAAAGAGTCTATGGTAGTACAACTCGAAACATGACATGAGATTCTCAGTGTTTTCTAATACCGTGTGTCCTCTCACATTAGGGGGGTAAATTACGCATTTTTAAACCCCATGCACGTGAGATGATACACTGTATCCCCGATACAAAAGATCTCCAAGTCGACTCTTCGATCATATGGGACGGAGGGAGTAATAGTTTAGAACCAAACAGGGGATACCTTAGAATCATCAAATACTAGTTTTATCATTTCTCTTCCTTGTTCATTTCTTCCACATGAACATAAGAAAAAAAAAAATTTCTATCTCAAATATTCCATTTGAACTTAAATTGAAAAGCAAAAGCTATAATACTTACACAAAAACAATGAAGATTAAGCATTTATCCCACAATATGAGGTTGGCCATATCAAGCTATGGGACTTCCACAGGCCAGAAAACATGCAAAAGAATTAATGCACAACAAACACTAGTAGGCACTGACTTACCTGATAGTAACATACTGTGGATGCTGTGGCATACTGATGCCACTATACTTTGGCACACCCATGTATCCCACTACCAAATCCTGATGTTGTCCAACAAGAATAATAAAGATGTGCAGTAGCTTAGTAGTTTAAAGAAGACAAGATACAACTGAATACATATTTAGATTTCTCAGAAAAAAATGCAGTGACCATAGAATATGCAAGTTTGTGTTTCTTCGAGAGAGATGAGAAGTAATATGAAAATGTATACCTAGGTGCAGAACCTACATGGGGTTATATGAGCTAAATCTAGTTCTAGCCTCTAATTCTCTATTTGAAGAAGAGAAAACTCACCGCTAAATAATTTGTGTTGTTGAAACAGCTGCAAAATACCATAAATGCATTTAAAATTATGGAGTAGCTTACAGGAAAGGACTATAAAAATGGATACATTTGTAATAGAATACTATTAATTGACAAATGCACAGTTCTGGCTCACGTGATGAATTAGTAATCACCTGTAGCAAGCTGGTGCAATGACATCAACTAGACATTTGCTGGTAAACAGAAACAGGGAACCTACTTTAGTGAAATATAAACTCAATGAAGTGAAACCTACCAAAACTTTGAAAATTTTAAGGAGGGCAAGCACTGTTTTACCTCTTCAATATGCCCATCTAAATGCTTCAAGTGTACCAGGGCAAGAATATCAAGATTAGGGGATTGCGTCGGCTTAACACCTCCAGCTGCTATTACTTCCTTCGGTGTCCTAATACATCAACAAAAAATAACAGAGGAATATAAGTAGATGTTATTTGACAAATCTTATGAATATTTAACCAAAACAAGCATTAAAGATCAAATAAGGAACTCAACTCATCAAACCTTACTAAAATAGGAGGGGTGAATATCTATCTTCAGGATCACTAAGGCAACAATAGACGTGACAGGAAACAGAAAGACATGATAAGTTATCAAAATCAACTCTATGAAATTTATAGTAGAAGAAAGGAACTTCTCACATCATCAAATAAATAAAAAAAAAGAAAACACCTCTGTTGCAAATAACAGCTTCTACCAAGACAGCTTTAAGCATTTCAGCAACAATTGTTGTCATTATTCTAGTTCACTGAGCTCCTATATATTAGTAATTTTATTCAAGATATATAAAATGACCTATTTTTCAAAGGAAGTAAGGCTCTTAAGCAATGGGATAAACAAACACGGTCCTCGAATTGAAGCATTAGTAAAGAGTAGTTTATATCAATTCTCCAGTAGTTCATGTGTTTTTAATGAAACAACTCCAATCGTTCGCACAAGAAAGAAGACTAACAAACAATAGTTAATATGCAGAGGAAGGTATCATAATTAAGTCATGTCTCTTTATATGAATATAGATTATGGACCTCCCTCTTTCTTTGTTGCCAGAATAAATAATTCGCCAACAACCGAGAACAGCTAAACAGCCTAGAAGACTACTAACCCAAACTAAAATGGAAAAGAAAAGAAAAGAAGTGATCAAATAGGGATGTTAATTGTCATGCATGTTGGTTAAGATCAGAGATCATCATCAGAGATTGATGGTGAAACCTAAAAAACAACAAAAAATACAAACACATGGTTCATATATAATCAGTAATTAAGCTCAGAAAAATCTATACCATAAGCATTACCTTGACTAGTACTGGGCCTTTTAATGAAGCTGCAGAAGACAACTTTCAATGGAAAGAAAAGAAGGCACTGGAAATTATAGCCAAAGCCTCACTCACAAGGCTGGAATCTATCCCCAGAAAAAGGCAATATGGCAGCAGCCACGAACGAACCTGGGGCAATAAGAAGTAGTTGAATCCACTTTCTTATAGTTTCCACAATTGACCAAAGTAAGGGAAAAATATAATTAACACCAATAAAACCATAAAAGCTGCATTCCTTATCCAAAACAATAATGAAAAAAGAAGTACAAAATATTCAAAATCCATATCAAATCACCAGTTTCAATTATCACAATGAAGACAAGGAAAAGCCCATAGTACATAATTACTGTACATATGTTTAAGTTCAAGATATTTAAAATAATATTACAATGTACATAAGTAGACAGATCATAACGCAATAGATATTTGAAATCTTCTACAAGGGTCATCCCCATTTTATAGCTATCCATTTTCAGAATCCAGAATAGAAAGTTCAAAGGCTGATTCCATATCTGCTAGTTTAAAAGCTACCGGAGAATTTGTAGCAAGATCCATGCAATAATCAAGTGAATTTATTCATAACACACACAATAACATACATGAATTTCAATGGCAACAATCATAACACAAATTCTCTTTACTCTTAATATTTTATTTGACAGAAAGTGGTACTTAGTCTGGGTATGTCAGATCAGTTCATTGGGCAAATCCACAATTGCAATGTAAACCCCAACGAATAACATTGACATTTTGATCCCTACCAATTAAAGCCTTCACTCCTTTAAACAAGCGTCCTCTTTCTTTCACACTTGAAACAACCAGTTAAGTAAATATGCAAGGGAAAAAGTGCAAACAAAAAATAACTAAAAACAAAAGATGGAGTTCAATTGAAAATGCATGAGCGCAGACAGAGGAAGCTACTACAACTTTGGATTCGAAGGAAGGAGGGCAAGAGGGTGAAGTGAGAGGTTTGAATTAGTCGAATACACGGTTACTCCTTGAAGTTCTCACACCGTTTCAATTGGTCACCTCAAAATCAGTGTCATCTGCATCCAAATGCTCAACTTCAATCGAAATTTAAATTAAACAATTAGACCCCTGTTTATTCAACTTATCTAAAGAAGTACTATCAAAGAAAACAATGCCTCAATCGGTGGCGGTACAGAGGAAGTGGTGACTTCATCATTGTTAATCAAACGGAAGAATTTGAAGGAATGCCGAGTCTATAGTTCGTCGTCAACTCTTAGCTCCAAGTCGTCGATGCCTCTAGGCTTCATTGTTAACAACCCTAGAATTTATCACAATAGGCTCCAATTTCCTTTCCGACACACACTTGCACAGAAGGAAGAGCTTTGAGGCTTCTTTCACGATGATGACCGTATGCGCAGTTGACAGGACAGCTAGCGGACACGACCGAACTGCGAGTGAAGGTGACTGGACTGCAAGTGGAGGTGGCACGACGGCGATTGGAGGGAATTCCAGGATGGAGAAGTAAAAGAGGGGTTAAGTCGTGTAGTCGTTCGGGTTAGTGGTAGGGAATGGAATGAATTAAAAAAAAATAATTTTATTAAATTATAAATAGGATTTTATTTGTTAATTTATTTTTACAGCCAAATTAGTCCATTTACAAGGAGATTAGGGTTACTGTGTAATTGAAAAGTAAATTTTAAGTCCAGATTGCAATTCTCGTCGCCATCCAAATTTTTTTACGACGAGAATAGCGCGTCGTCGTAAAGGGTTGGCCTATTTGTAGTAGTGTTGTGGTCTTCCTTCACACTCTGTGTCTTACGCGCAATAGTCGTCCACCGGTATGTTCTTCTTGGATGGCGATGCCTTTCGTTTGGGCAAGCGGGCAGTGCCTTAGCCGAATCCTGTAATCACCGTATGATATGATCACCATTCACCACCGATTTCTCATTTCCAGTGAAAAGCAAAACTGATGTAGAACATTAATTTGCATATATTTTTCCTAAAACCGTTACAAATGATTTACATCTAGGTTAATATTCTGATGACTGCTACAAAAATGTCACTTTGTTAATCTATTCGCATAAATTTTACTGAAATGGTGTATAAATGTCTACTTATGTATAAAATTGAGACAACAATTTATATCTTTGATGTACAATCACGATTTATAGTCTCATTTTGAAATATATTTTAACATATTATAAGTTTTGCTAATAAAATATTGAAAGCCAAATTAATTTTTGTTTTGCATTGAATCCAAATGACTCAAAACCCATCTATAACAATTTTTTTTTCTCCTTTTTTTGTAGTAAAGGAGAGTTGAAGTCTTTTATTAGCAAAAAATACACCGTTTCTCTTACAATTTTCTCGATAATATGTAGGAAAAAAATGACCCAAATAACAAATGAAAACAAAGAACCGAAAAAGAAATTTAGTAGTCTATTATGTCATGTAGCCATTCTACTTAATCACCAATCCTTTAATTTAAACATCAGTTCAGGGGTAGGATATTCAAACATAGCATCCTCTTTGGCCATCCAAAAACAAACATTTAGTTTCCGGTGGCGACCGCAATGGTGAAAAGCAAGCGAATAATTCATAACGTCGAAGCTAGTATCTCTTCCCGCCCACCAAAAATGGCAAAAAAACTTGGTCGTCAACCACAAATTCATGTGAAAAGTCCAATTGAACCTTTGATTTACCACAAGGTCATGATATCCGGGATCATCGTCTTTGGATGCACAATGAATGCACAATGGATTGGTGTTATCGGTAAGTCCATTGACGATAACAACCTCATACTGCTCAAAAACTGTAGTTACATGAACATTATTTTAGAGAAAATGAGATGATAAGATGTTGTGGTATCTCCTCAAATTCCTAATACAATTAGTATTGAGTCAGACTTTCTAATTCTGAACAGATTAGGAAACTAAGCCCAATAGGGTTTCTCTAGTTTGTTATAAATAGACGTTATTTGTAATAGACTAGATGCTCTAGCAAAGCAACAGAGAGAGTGCTAGAGAGAACTGTAAAGGGGAAGGGTAGAATAGAATTGAGGGCAAAGATATTAACTCTTCTATTATATAATTCTCTGTTTATGAAGAAGTAATGAGTAGTTTGTGGATGTAGATCTGTTGAGATCGAACCGCGTTAAATTGTGTTGTGTTTTTCTTTTCTGTTTTTTTAATTCCGCTGCAGTTTTTCTTTTCTGTTTTTTTTTTAATTCCATTGCAATGTTCTTGTTAGAATATTTATTCTAACAAGTGGTTTAAAGATCCCGATATACGTTTTTTCTAACAAGTGGTATCAGAGCTAGTCACCATATAGGAAAATAAGAGATCGGGCCAAGCGAGAAAGAATCAGAAAATAAAAACAAGAAGTTTGCTGAGTTGCCGAAAAATTCCATCGGAGGCCACAAATAATCGTTAGGCACTAAGGGCGTGTTTAAGGAAGAGGTGATTGGTTTTCGCTGCCGCCGACTTGAAGAGAAAGAAAAAGAGAATTGTCGTTCGGTGCTTGCAAGAGAATTGGGTTTTAATTATGTGGTGGGACCGACCCAAGAAGAAAAGAATTTGGTTATTTGATTTCACAAGCCGCCGTCACAAAAGGTTGTTAAACTCGGAAATTGGGATAGAATCGTTTTATGCCTGGAATCGGAATCGTAAAATCGGATCCTGGAATCGGAAAATAGAAAATACACATGTATTTAACTATAATTATATCATAAACTTAATGAGTATCATACAAACTCATATTTGTTTAATAAAAACCAAAATAAAAATGTCAAATCTCAATCCATCAAGACTTAAGTAGTGCATAAAGGAGTTAAGGCAAAAAAAAGAGAATGAAGATTAAAAAATGAAGTCTTAAATTGAATGGAATAAAACCCGTAGTTGTGAAGATTGAAGAAGATAGGAGAAAATGTTTGCAATTGAGAATTTGGGATACCAAATAGTGTACTTGTAAATTTGGGCCACCTTAATTTGACCAAATTTAGGCCTTCCAAATTGCATATTTAAGTGGATTTGGTCCAATATCGGAGCCCATTCAATAAATTTGTGGAATCGGCTAGAATCGGGTAGAATCGGCCGATTCTAGGCCGATTCTAGGCCGATTCTACCCGATTCTAGGCCGATTCTACCCGATTCTACAGAGGATGATGCGATTCTAAAATTAGATGCGATTCTACCCGAGTTTGGCTCGATTCCTTGGTCTAGACTCGTAGAATCGGCCGATTCTACGAGTCTAGACCCGAGTTTAACAACTATGGTCACAACCCAATTGAGTTTGTGAGTGGGTATTAATTGAAATTGAGGGTTTGTTAGATTTTTATTTGAGTGGATTAAATTGAAGAAGCCAATATTTTTGTTTGGAGGTGGGATCCGTGGCTTCTGATCAAATGAAAAAGGGTAATTGCTTTATTTGTGTTTCGAGTTGACGGGTAATCACAAATTAAATCAAGATTGTTGTTTTTGTTGTGGCCGACGTTTCACATAGTTCAAGAATTAAGGACTATTTGGGTTGAGTCTTGAAGATGTCTAAGAGGAAGCTTAAAATTCCACTCTTCCATGGAAAGACATATTTTATGATGTGACAGTGTACTATTCAAGATTTACTTGTGCGGGATAATCTTGATCAAGTATTTGAAGATAAGAAGCCTGAAGGGATGAGTGATAAAAATTGGGATACGATGAAGAAGCAGGCAGTTAGTACGATTCGACTTACACTTGCTCTAGAAATTTAATACAGTGTTCTGAAGGAGAAGACACCGAAGGGAATCTAGGATAAGTTGGCAAGTATTTATGAGTCAAAGTCACTAACGAACAGATTGTACATGAAGATGGATTTCTACACTTTAAAGATAGATGAAGGAGGGAATTTTCACGATCACGTAAATGTGTTTAATCAGCTAGTATGCCGACTTCAAAACACGGGAGAGGAAGTCAAAGATGAAGAGCAGGCTTTGTTGTTGCTGTCTTCTTTGCCATTGTTTTATAAACCAGTTGTGCAAACAATGCTTGTTGGGAGAACAAGTTTGACACTTGATGATGCAGTTATACAGGTGAGGGAGAATGAGAAGAATATGGGAAAGAATTATTACACCGGGGTTGATGAAGCACTAGCTGTTGCAGAGAGTTCGAATCGAGGGAGGAGTCGTTCGCGAGGTAGGAGTGACATTCGTGGAAGACCTCGGCCGAGAAACTACAGTAATGTGGAGTGTTATTACTGTGGAGAGAAGGGTCACATCCAATACACTTGCCCTATTATGAAAGATGACTTGGAGAGTTTAAAGGAGATGAAGAGGAAGGGCAAAGAGAAGATTGACGACTCTGCTAACGCAAATGTTGTGTACGCTAGTGATGGTGTGTTGATGATGAAGGATATTGAGTCAAGCAACTCAGGTTGGGTGATGGATTGTGCAACATCTGCGTACATATGTAGAGATAAATCGTGTTTTGATACTTTGTAGGCTGATGGAAATTTTGGACACATCGTTGTGGGGAATGATCAGAAGATAAAGATTGAAAGTGTTGGTACCACTTCTCGAGACTCAAAATGGTGCTTTGAGGAAATTGACTGATATGAAATATGTGCCTACATGTGCTGATAACATAATTTGCTGGGAAGATTATGTTTTCGTGGGTACAAATTTACAGGTGATAGAGACTTCTGCAAAGTATTCAAAGGAGATGAGTTGATTCTGCAAGGGATGAGGAGTAATCATCACATCTTCTATGTTGGTGATTCGAAGAATGGGTCTTGTGCTACGTTTGGCATTCAAAAGGAGGAGTTGAATCCGAAGAAGAAGAAACAAATCTCATTTTTTGATGATGTTATTGTACATAGGACTTTGAGTCGGTGGAGAATTTGAGCTAGACTTTCTAATTCTGAACAGATTAGGAAATTAAGATCAATAGGGTTTCCCTAATTTATTATAAATAGACATTGTTTGTAATAGACTAGATGCAGTAGCATAACAGAGTGTAATAGACAGATCTCAATCTAGACAGAGAGAGTGCTAGAGAGAACTATAGAGGGGAAGGGTAGAATAAAATTGAGGGCAAAGAGGTTAACTCTTCTATTATGCAATTCTCTGTTTATGAAGAAGTAGTGAGTAGTTTGTGGATGTAGATCTGTTAAGATCGAACTACGTTAAATTGTGTTGTGTTTTTCTTTTATGTTTTTTTCAATTCCGCTGCAGTGTTGTTAGAATTTTCTTCTAACAAGTGGTTTAAAGATTCTGAGGGGCCTTTTTCCTAACTTAAGGAGAGAAAGGGTTTTAAAGGCCGCAGAAATTGTACCCATTATATAATTTCCAAGATTCAAGAAATGAGAGACTAGTTTTTAGGTTTATTGAGTGGGTAAATTCGTAGTGGTTTGAAGATACAGATGAAGGAGAAAATAGTAATTATGCCCATTTTCTCCTTCTCATTCAATAACTATGAATGTTAGGGGTAAGCAAAATAATTCAAAAACCGTCCGAACTGTTGATCCGATCGGAAATTTTGGATCAGATTCGGATCAGATTTTTTTTTTTCCGGATAATGTTCGGTTTCGGATTTTTTTTCGATTAATCCGAAACCGATCCGAAACAAAAATTCACAAAAAAAAGAAGCTAAAATGAAAATTTTAACCAAAAAAAAAAAACAAAGAGAACCACGGATTTCGGATAAAAATCGCGGATTTCGGATAAAACCCGGTTTCGGATAAAAACCGATCCAAAACCTCGCCACCGGATTAAAATCCGAAACCGATCCTAAAATTCGGATTCGGATTGGTTTGGAGCGGATTCGGATCGGTTTTCCTTTTGCTCACCCCTACTTATTTTAGTGGTGAGATTTTCGAAACAGTTTATATAATCACAATGAATCGACGAATTTGTGACGACAGTTTAATGCGCGTCCCTCTAGTTTTTTGTTTTTTTTTCCCTTTTTTCTTTTTGTGATCAGTTTTTAAAAATAAAAAATAAAATTCAAAGTAATACTTAAAGAGAGTATTTCTAATACTCATTTTAGATTCGATAACATTATTATCAAAATTTTGACATTTCAGAGCAGATTCTAAAACTCTAGAGATTTTTTCACACCGAAGTGAATATTTTGGCCCCTTTACCTTTAAACTTGTTTTTCTTTCGTCCTTTACTTTCCAAAATGATTTTTTGGCCCCTTTACTTTAGACATCAAAGGGACCAAAATGTTAACAATATAAATGTTTGGGAATAAAAATATTAAGTATTAAAAGAATTAAAAAAATATGTAAGGAATAAAAATTAGAATTTACTCTTTTACTTATGTAACTAGTCAAATGTGGCATACGTGAAATTTGAATTTGGATAAAAGAGATTTCCTATTGTGGAATTATTTTCAAATATAATAAGTTTTTTGTTTGGAGATGTCCTTAAGGTGAATTATTGGACTTTATGGTGGCCTAGTCTCTCCCGTATCAAAACGAAAAATGGGCATTGATTTTGGGCTTTTGTGTGAATAAAATACCGAAGTTGTGTTTTTATTTATTTATTTATTTATTTGTTAGTTTGTGAATGAAATGTGGATTTGAAGGAATTTGATTTGGATTTGATGTAATGCACTACTTATGACCAATATATTGTTAATTCGATTGGTCAGAGTTTACCTTGAAATCGTATTTTATGATTTATAAATAATTATATCACTGAATTCTTCCAACGAAATGATAACGCGTAACTAAGAGACTCCTGTTAGGATGAGTGAGTTTTAACTCATGAATTCTGATTCAACTCACATTGTCGCTTTCACCCTCACTTATTTATGGAAAAAAAAAAAAAACTCAATGATGGCGTTATAATGAAAAGAGGAAATAAACATGTGGTATACTAATAAAAAAATTAAAATAATAATTTCTTCAAATATAGTTAAAAATCAATATGGACAAACAAAAATGATAATTTTGAAAATGAAATATAAATTATTAAAAAAAATTGTTCGGTGGTGTATAAAGTGTTAATAAATTCAATTTCACCGCGAAAATTTTTCTGAAGGAAATAAGCCGTGCATGTTAATATTGCCCAACATACTCAAAATCATTATCTCTTAGACAAATAATTTTAAACGTTAAGCATTATTATCCAACATGACAAAGACCAAATAATTAAGAAATAAGGAAATGAATCAAACCAAATAATCTATTATTTCACGTAGGCAAAAAATTTTCAAGCTACACTTTACAAAAACGCAACATTGATGATCATGATCAATCAATCACCAGCTCTGTAATTTGCTCATGGCACCAGGCACAGGTTCGTTCCATGGCAAAAAATAGAAACCATCCTCCCTCACCATCCAAAAACAAACATTGTAGATATCAGTTCCACAATGGTTCCTAGCAAACGAATCACTCATAACATCGAAACTCTTCTCCTTCCCCCACCACGAAAAATGGCAGAAAAACTTTGTGGTGTGGAAGAAATTCATTTTGAAGTTCCACAGGAAAGTTTGCCTCGCATGAAGGTCATGATATCCGAGATCATCGTCCCCAGAAGCGCAGTGGATTTTTAGTATATGCGTGTTATGGGGGAGACCATTCAGTATCTCTACTTGATATGCTTGATCAGCAGCAGATACATAAAATTTATTCTTCTGGAGATGATGATCGATGATCACAAAATGACCAAAGGAAGCAAAGGAGGAGAGCAGGTTTGGTGGCTCTGTAAGAAAAACCCATTTTAGTTAACTTGATTTTGAAGAAATTAATGTGTGAATTTGAGGTTTACTCAGTTTTGTAGGTATATATAGAGAGTCAAGAATTATTGAGTTGGAAAAATTTGGAGTGTTACAGACTAAGGAAGAAGAGATTTTGGATATCAAAGATCATATTAACTCAGTATTGAAATAAATGACGTCTTAATTTCAAGGTTTTGCCCTCTTTGTAAAATTGGGATCCCACGTGGGATCAATTTGGGTATAGGATTGGATCGTAGGATGATAACATCCTACACAAAATGTGCATGTGTAAAATTACTAATAAATTATAAAAAAATTATTCTATTTTAGCAAATTTTTATTAGATCGGATAGGTACAGAGGTATGGTCGATTTGGTATATTTTTTTTATTGTAGAATCGTACGATCTTACGATACGTATGGGGATTTTGCAAACTATGCTCAACACTAACGTTTTAAGATTTTAAGAAGATATTGTGCATATTTTTCAAAAGTTCCTCTTATTATTCTCTTCTAAATTAATTTTTTTTTTCTCACTTACATTTCCAACCGTATTACTACGTACTATTATTTGTAATTTATTGTTTGGATTTTTTTTTTTACAGATTTTATTTAGCCAAATCAATTACGATTGTAATTTAAGCTTTCTTGTTTCAAAAATTACAAATTATCCATTTTATTTAGTTGTTTATTCTAACAAACGAAAAACGTAAATCATACTATATCTACAAAATAAATTATGTGGTGTAAGAATTACTAAACAAATAATGTAGACATAAATTGCAGTGTTGTCTAACTCGAACTAAGCCACTGAGTCAACCCTCTATAATAATTAGTTTAATTTTATTCAAAAATAAGATTTGTTCAAACCATATAAAAATTAAATTGATCCATGGTTGAACTAGGGTTGACCCTTCATCGAATTGAAAATCAAAGTCAAACTCTTAATTTTAAAACATATTTGTAATTGAATGTAAAATTTTTGGGTATTATAATATATTTATAATTAAAATTAAAATTATTATGACATCTCATTTGGTTTTTCATCTGATGCGACGGAGTTCACCCTTACTCCTTGCAGATTCGGTATCCAGTCCCATTTTCAAAATATTGATAAATTGTAATATATATATATATATATATATATATTTACAATCTTTAAGATTACAGAAGTATTTTTTTTTTTTTTTTGTATTTTTCAAATAAGGTTAGTTTTGTAATCATATTCAAACTTTAAAGTTCAGAGAGGAAAATGTAATATTTAAAATAATAGACAAATAATCCGTAGTTAACTATTTTATTAGAATACTCCAAAAAGTTTCTAATTTATAAGTTCTTGATATTTTTATCCAGAACCTTCCTTGACATTTTTTTTTTTTTTTTTTTTTGTTTCAACGGCTTACGGCCGTTATGTATTATAATGGGCCACTGGGGTGGAATGAGATGGTACAGTCGGGAGCATTCTCCCAGAGGTGGGAATCGATGGCATACAGCTTGCCACAGGCAGCTAGACTATGAGTTAATTAGGTGGTTCTGCGAGCGTTGGATCTAGGAAAGGGAGGGAAAGTGGGACCTAGCCATAGGTTGACGGATCTCGATGACTATGGCGCCAAGGTCCGAGCACTCTTCGGCTCCAGAGTTGGCCTTCTGTATGATGCTCTGGGCATCGCCAGCCATGCCTGCTGGAGAGAGTTGGAGGTGCTTGGGCAATGCCACGATTTCTCTAGCAGCAATGGCTTCTGCTAGAGGGGCCGAAGTTCCAGTTGGTGGAGCTCATTACACAGCAACCTGCTGCGTAGCTCTAGCGATTGTGGGTGTCCACGGCTGCATCAAAGTATAGCATTTGTCCATCCGGTGGTAGGGGTGTTCCTTTCTGACGGGCGAGCGAGCTAGGCTGGGTGTGCTGGTAGGCCGCTAACCATTGGCTAGCAGAGAGGAAGAGGTTGGGGAAGGGGGGGGGGGGGGGTGGTTGGCGGTTCTTGGTCTTCAAAGATCTACAAGTTTCGCGCTCCCCAGATGCAATAGAGGATGACCCCTGCGAGCCCCATTTCCTCATGTTGGAGGGAGATGAGAAGGTCCTGGAGCCAGAAGTGAGCCCAAAGCTATTCACACCTCAAGATAGCCGGGCTAAGAGTTGTCTAGGCCCAGACTTGTATGGCGAAGGGGCAAAGGAAGAAGAGATGGGAGAGAGCCGGAGCTGCCCCGCCGTAGTGTGACCAGGTTTGGTCGACTAGTACGTGCTGCTTGTGAAGGTTGATTGGGGATGGGAGGATGATAAGTGGTTTGTCACACCCCTATCAAATGTACTAAGAAAGTACTTTTAAACTACAATAGTAAAATATAGAAATATAGTAGAAGTAGGATCGATCCACAGGGAACAGGAAATAATTCAATTTCGTAAGAACTATTGATGTAAAAATGTTTGGTTGGCAACCACCTTTTTCCAGACAAGTGAATTCATGGGCGACTTGAGAAATTACTACTAGAGAAAAAGTAAGCACTTAAACGGATATCAATTAATCAAGAAAATCCAGCAATCATGTAAATTACAATAATCATAGTATGTCAATCATAAACTCATGGATTTGTTAACACACACGTCATCAACTATTTAAAGGTTGACGAGAATATGCTCAGAACCTAACCCAATTTCCCCTTAATCAACAATCTGCTAGAATATGCTAGGACTAATTATTCTTTAATTAACACACAACAGGTCAAAATATGCTGCCACCTACGTATTAACAACATTATCAATTAGGGAAACGCAGTTTTAGCTCTTCTAACCTGAATATGCAGTGATAGAATTACTAACCAATCTACTCTCAATTACCAGAGGGTAGCTTTACCATTATATTAAACTTGTGCACTAAATGACTGAATGACTTAATGGGGTCTAATTGGCTCTACCGATCTAGATAAGTTAACTACTCTTATTTAAATTCAAACAGTAGAATCTATGAACACAGAGTAAATTGGAACATATGCATATCAATTTAAGTTCAATTCGGTTTCATGACATACATAGATTAAAGTTTATTACATGTTTGTCGGAATGGAAATTTAGCTACTCATGCTACTAAAAATCAAACAATAATAATTTAAGGTTGTCATGAAACCGATCGGAGAAAGTCACCCAATCGCCGGTGGTTCATCTGGGCAGATGGACAATGAAATAGTATGTCGGCAAGTTGCTGGAATTAAACTCCAAAAAACTGGAAAAAATACTACTTACTATCTAGCTGTCTAATCTCAAACTAACGTCGAAAACTACTAAAAAGATGATGTGTAGAATTGGAATTAGAAAATTAAAGGAATCAATCTCTAATTAGGAGATTAGGAAACTGATTTACAAAAAGGAATCAATATCCAACTAGGAAACTAATAACAGAGGAAACAAGAATAATAATAGGAAAAACTCCTCCAATCACACCATAATTGGCAGCTTCCATTGAATTACAACTTTGATTGAAATCAATTACTTCCAGGTGAAGTAATCATGAACTTGGAAGCTTCCAATTGTTCGTGCCTTTGACTTCTCTTCTGGGTTGGACGAAATATGAATCGTGTAAGTTCAGTGCTAAACTCCCAAAAAGACCATTGAATAACCCGTAGCTCGTTGGATCAATACTGTCGCGATGTCGATGATCCACTTGGGCAGCTGGGCCATCGCTATTTCTCTTCTTTTGCACTCATTCTTCCTCACTGGGCCCTTTCTCCAAAATTCTATACTAAGCATCAAAATCACTGCAAATACTAGTAAAATTTGACAATAAAAGCCCAAAAAAAGACAACATAAAGACACCCATCAGAGAATGTCCTCGCATGTACGCCAGAGAACTTCCTTGACCTTTGTTTATGGCATGTATATAGAGAAAAATTATCCGATACAATCGTTGCATCTACCTTTTTAGTGCAATAGACCAATCATTATTAAAATAAATAAATATGACCCTTTATTTTTTTCATAACTTTAGCAAGAAATTTACTCTTTTACCCTTAAATTATATATGTTGTATAGTGTCAAAGTTATGCAACGAGTGCATGAAATAATTTATCGTACGGAGACAATTAATCTTTTCTGAGGAAGTCTCTCTCGTTCTTGTAAATTTTTAGTTCACAAGTATAGAACTCCAGGTTGTAAATAAAAAGCCAGAAGCATATTGTCTCGTTTGAGTATGGAAATACTTTACTGGGGAGATAAAATATTAATTGAGTTTTTTTTGAAGCGGAATGGCGTGGATCTTATATATTGGAATCAGGAGGGTGTGGCCAGGGGATACAAGGGGGAGGATGCTCCCAGAATGTGAAAGGGGACTTAGAGGCCTTGCCGTAGGCGGCAATACTATGTGCAAGGTAATTTTGGGTCCTGCGGATCCAAGTGACCGAGTCGAAGGGGAGGGATCATAAAAGCATTGAGTCTCTTCACAGATAGCGTCTGCGTCGGACCAGTCATCTTGCCCATTGTTGAGCCTAAGTATAACGGACTGCACATTGCCTGCCATGCCATTTAGAGGGGTGCGTAGATGTAAGGCCAGCTGGAGGGCCTCTCTCGCAGCCATGGCGTCGGCAATATCGGCTGATGATATGCCAGGCAGCTGCCTGACAAAGCCGAAAAGCCAGCTCCCCTTGTCGGAGAGGCAGCAGCCTGCAGCGTAGCTAGTCCTAACTACTGTGTCCACCATGGCATCAAAGTAGAGAACCGTACCGGAAGGCCTGGTGGGGTTGGTCCGAGCCTGCCTAGGGTGGTCAGCCAGCGTGTGGAGAAATGGGCAAGGCTGCAGGGGTCCTGCAGGGCCGTCCCCTCAAAGAGGCGTAGATTCCTGGTCCGCCAAAGGTGGTACATGATCGCTGCCAGTGTCGTCGAAACAAAGTTCGGAAGGGTGAGGAGGAGGTCTTGAATCCATAAGTGCGCTTGAGGCTGCGCGCAGGCCTGGATGGCGGGGTAGAGTTGGGTTTTGACCCAAACTGCCTGGGCGTAGGGACATAGGAAGAGTAGCTGGGATAGGCTGATTGCGCCTTAGTTGCAGAAGGGGTACATGGAGCATACCGGGACATGGCGCCGAATGAGGTTGTGCGGTGACGGGAGGATATCCTTGTAGGCTCGCCATAGGAAGTCGTGAACCTGAGGGGGTACGTCGAGTTTCCAGAGGTGTTTCCATAATGATGAAGGACCAGTGCTGCTCGATGCTCGGTTACCTGAAAAGGAAAGATGAGAAGACTCATCAGTTAGAACCGTCCGGTACCTGGATTTGACGGAGTAAAAACCGTTTGGGGTCAGGGCCTAAGTTCATATATCGCTATGCTGTGTCTCTGTGAGTGGTATGGATCGGGCTGCCGCGGCCTCGGGACTCGACAATAGCTGCTGCTGCCTCGGGAGGTGCCATTGCCTCGGGTGCCCTGGATGAGATGGGACACCCGGATTCTGGCCATCCCCAGTGGGAGGGCCGAGGTGACCTTATGAGGTGGATTAGGGAGCCAAGGATCTTGGAAGAGTCTAGTGTTTCTGCCACTCTCGATATGTAGTTTGAGGCTTGGTCTAATGGAGTCCCGTTCCTCTAATATGGAGCGCCAAGCATAAGACAGGCAATGTCCGACCTTGGGCTGCAACTCACTGGGAAAGTATCGGGCTTGAGGAGCCGGGCTAGCAGTGAGGATGGGAAAGTCAGGATTCGCCAGACCTGCTTCCCGAGCATGGCATTATTGAATGCTTCCAAGTTCTTTAACCCCAATATTAATTGAATTAAGATAATTATTATAAATATTATCAAATTACTTCACTTGATAAGACAAATTTATTTCCTACCCCATCTCACAATTTTTATAGAGAATCTCGGTTGTTATTGTCTAAAAGTCACAAATTAGTGAAACTGTTATAAAAGTCACAAATTTTGAGAGGTTTTTATAAATTCTCTAGTTGAGGATAATAGATGCATACAAATAAATAAATGCTTATAAAACTGTTAAAAACTAAAAGAACACTAGGAAAAAGTGAAACGAACAATCCCAACCCATTCTCCCACTCAATTACCAAAATAGTCTTGAAATTTGTTTAAATTATTAAACGAGCCTAATAATTCTAAAAAATTATCAAACGAACCCTGCATCTTCAAAAAACATTACCTAAAGGACCTTAACTTTTTAATCAATTATAACGGAAGTTTAGGTTTCCTTTAATTTTTTTAACCAAACCTTGCAGAGTTCGTTTAGTAATTTCTTGGAACCTCATAATCTATTTGATAATATAATAAAATATCACAAGGATTTTGGAAATTTATCTTATTCTTATGGTCAATTTTTCATTCAATAAATTCAAAAATATATACCTAGCTACTACAAATGAATGCTATCATCAATTCTCTACCAACTATTGAACCATCTCACCTTCAAGTCAATCACTACCTTAAGTCATGCCAACAATGGGACTTGCTTTTCTAAAAAAATATTTCCCTTAGAGCTAATCGCCTCCCAGTGCTTAGTCATATGAGGGGAAATTTCCTTCTTGGTTTAAAAGCGGACTTGGCAGAAATAGATTTTTCTTTTCTCAAAATAAAAAAGAGTAGGAACTTTATAGAAAATTTATCGGTAAGACAAGACAAATCAAAGCTGAATCTAAGAACACAACTCGTTTTCCACTAGGGGAGGGGTTCCCCCCAAATGACCAAACTCCCCCAGGGGAAATAGATTATAGACCGAATTGGTCCAGAACCGAGGACCCCGAAAGGGACCCAATTTTTTACTTTTACATTTGTGCCACCTTCTTTTTTATCTTTTCTTTCTTCTCTCTTCTCTCTTATTATTTTTTTTTCTCCCAATTCCTTCTCTCTTCCTCTTCTTCTTTTTTTTATTTTTATTTTTTTATTTTCTATTGAGTAGTTAATTTTAATTCTTTTCTTTTTTTTTTGTCCAAATTTTGGAAAATAATGTAGTGAAAAATATGGGTTATTAAGGGAAATTAATTTGTATTTTTTTCTTTTTATTTTTGTCTAAATTTTTGGGACAATTAATTTACAATATGATTACTCTGTACTGTTTTACAATAAAGACCATATTATTTTTTATATTACATTGTACTGTTTTACAACAAAGACTATTTCTTTTACTATTCTTTATTGTTTTACAATAAATACTGTATTGATTTTTTTTATTACTTTGTACTGTTTTATATTAATTGATTTGTTTACTATTCTGTACTATTTTACAATAAAGATTGTATAATTTTATGACTACCTTTGATTCCTTTATTTATTTATTTATTTTTTCTGCAGTGATTTTGAATTTTGATAATAAAAAAAAAAAACAGAAACGATAAAGAGAGAATTTGAGATTTTTAATGTGCAAAGACTCCACAAGAAAAGAAGGCAAAAATGGCAGAAATATATATATAAAAAAAAAAAGCTTATGAAAGTTTTTGATGCTGTGGAAGAAGAAGCAGGAAGAAAGAAAGGGAAGAAGAAAAAATATAGGAGAAAGAAATGGGCTTTTTCGTATATTTGATCGAGGCGCTGATGTGTAATTCTACTCGTGCACTTCGGTTCTGGACCAATTCTGTCCATTTAATGCCTCCCCTCCCCCCGCCCTTCTCTTGAGCAATGGATTTTCGGGTCAAAGTAAAGCAGGACCTTATGATTTTCCTTGTGGAGCGGAGGAAGTGACAAGGGGGAGAGTTCCCAATATTTGGGCTTTGGAAGAGGATCTGCATCTAAATGAAGATAAGTGAGGTATTTAAACCCCTATTTCCCCTAATTTGATAGCCAAAACATTAAAATAAAAAAAATAACAATGAGTCACATCAGAGCTAGTAGAAGTTTTCTTCTCCCTATTCTCTACATTTCCATTTATTTTCCCCAAAGTCTTCCTGTAGCTGGGTCGATCACCCCTCCATTTAAAGTCATTATAACTAATGGACTTTCAGATAACAAAAATTTATTACGTGTTCATTGTGCATCAAAAGATGACGATTTTGGATTTCGTGACCTTCATCCAAACGAAAGCTTCGATTGGAGCTTTAAACTGGCAATTTGGGATAATACTTTGTATTTTTGTCACTTTTGGTGGGCTGGAAAAGATTACGCTTTTCCGGTTATGAGTAGATCGTTTGCCAAAAACCATTGTGGATTGGACCGGGATGGAAATACGTGTCATTGGATAGCAAAAGAAGATGGTTTCTATTTTTCGCGCACGGATAATCCCGCACCAGATGCTCAACAAAAATTGCGAGGATGGTCGGATTAGCTATCAATTTTTATACGGAGGAGGAGACGTGGAGAATTCGGCGCAAATTAGCTGTGCATCATCGATCAAGTGATGTAATTTGATTTTATGTTTATTTGTATGCTATTGCAATATGTTCCTTATGCACAGTAAAGCTGATCCATAGTAAATGATACTGTCTCGTAAAATTTCATTCACTTTAAAAATAATCATAATAGAATATATATTAAAAAAAAATTCCAATATATTTTCCAAATACACTTTTTTTTAAGTGGCAGGTGGGCCTGAGTACCCTTTATTAAAAACAAAAAAGTGCGTACAAAGAATAGAAGGGGACATAATGACCTTACATCTTATTAAAAAAGAGAACCTCTAAGGTTAGGGACCAGGTGGCTATCCAAAATGGCCAACCCCTTGACCCATCTCGGAAGCTGGAGAGCTCCCCCCACAAAAGATGCCTTACTAGCAGTCGCCTGGTGGGCAAGAGAATCCGTCACTGTGTTGCCCTCTCTGTAAATGTGAGAAATCTCAGTGTGTGCCTCTAAGAGTCTCCAAATATGTTGCAGCATCATGGAGACAGCCCAGGGGACCTTAAACACTCTCCTCGCCATCTGAACTAGTGCAAAGGAATTTGATTCCACTTCCACACCTACCAATCTAACCCTGTCGCACTCCTGCAGACCTAGCAAGAGGGCCTTAGCCTCAGCCTCAAAATTCGTACCATAACGCAAAAAAATTGAGCTTGCTACTAGGAGTGTGCCATATCCATCCCTCATAACATAGCCTGTCCTGATGCAGCCTGGATTACCTAGAGCTGACCCATTCACATTTAATCTCCACCTAGTTGTCGGAGGAGACCATGCTATGGCTCTAGCAACCAAACGTGGGGCATGGGTCAGATATGGTACTAGGCCCGCCCAAACCTAATCTCCATCCCAGTCTAGGTTACCTCAATTTGGTTAGCTTGGAAAATGGACATAACCAAATCTTGATCTCTCGCAAGAGTCTTCTCGGAGTGGATGCCAATCCCTAAAAAAACCACATGTTTTGTGCCCAGTGGCGGAACTAGGCTGGGGCAAGCTGGTGCCGGCGCCTTGCCTAGTTCTTGGAGATGAAGGTAGTACCATTACCAAATTTACCTCATCTGCATCTTCCGCAAAGGAATACGACGCTGCTAAGCACTAAAGTCGCCCTTCTAATATTTTGTTCTGCGTTCGTTGCTGTTCGTGCCTTCCATATTACCGAAACCAAGAGTGAGGGGAGAACTTGTATAAACTCTCGTCGTACCGCAGAGCCCTCCTGCCATATCCAAAGCGAAGCGAGCCTGCCAAAAATGAGAGGTTCTCAAACCAGCACATCCAAACACTGATAGAACTCCCCCCCAGAAAGCCTTCGCGACCCAGCAATCCAAGAACGAGTGTTGTACAGATTCCTCATGGTCACAGAAGGGGCATTTGGATGCAAGCTGAAACCCGAATCCTGTCAAAATGTCATCTAGGGGAACCAGACAGTTCCTAAGGCGCCAAATGAAAACAGCCAATAGGTCAAGCTCATCAATATCAAACCTGACAATCATTAGAGATTGGAGGGAGATGATTTTATCACGGTGAAACCTGCTTTTGACTGCCGTTGGGATGAGTCATCCATTAGTTGGGATAAATTATCCGTTTATTTGACTAAAATTGGAAGAAAAAAAAAAGTGACATTAGATAGTATTTAAAGATGTGGACTTTATTTGGCATTTAGGTAAAGAATATAAACTAAAAATACAAATTTTCTGTTACAAGATCATTCTTGCCATTTCGAAAATATATTATATACATTTACCTTCGTGAACTTTGAATATAATTACGAAACTAGCTTTGTTGTTTCAAAATTGCAAATTATCCATTTTATTTAGTTGTTTATTCTAAAAACTGAAAAAAGTAAAGCATCTATACCTATAAAATAAATTATATGTGGTGTAAGAATTACTAAACAAATTATGTAGCCATAAATTGCAGTGTTGTCTAACTCGAACTAACCCACTGAGTCAACTCCCTATCATAATCAGTTCAATTTTATTCAAAAATAAGATTTATTCAAACCTATAAAAATTAAATTGATCCATAGTTGAACTAGGGTTGACCCGTCATTGAATTGAAAATCAAAGTCAAATTCTTAATTTTAAAACATATTTATGAATGTAAAATTTTCGTGTATTATAATATATTTATAATTAAAGTTATTATGACATCATTTGATTTTTCATCTGATGCGACAGAGTTCCCCCTTTCTCTTTGCAGATTCGGTTTCCAATCCCATTTTCAAAATATTGATAAATTGTACTGATATATATATATAATATTTAAGATTAAAGAAGTATTTTTTTGTTTTTTAAACGTTAAGTTAGTTTTGTAATCATATTCAAACATTAAAGTTCAGAGTGGAAAATGTCATTTTTAAAATAATAGAGATGATTTTGTAACTGTACACAAAATGTCAAGAATGTAAATATAATTCGCCAAAAAAAATAAAAAGAAAAGAAGGAAAACTGTTGAACCATATTAAAAGAGAGTAATTTTCCTAAATTCAAGTGGTAACAAATACATTCAAATTATTCATTCACCCAAAATAAAAATATTGCTTTGTACATTATTTATCAATTTGTTACTGAAATTTTCTCAGATTATTAGCAAATACTCCGTAGTTAATTATTTTATTACAATACTCCAAAAAGTTTCCAATTTATAAGTTTTAATATTTTCTCCGTGCAACTTCCTTGACCTATGTTTTGTTTTTGTTTCGAAGGCTCATAACCGTTATGTATTATATTGGGGCATTGGGGTAGAATGAGTTGGAACAGTCTGGAGCATTCTTCCAGAGGTGGGAATCGATGGCATACAGCATGCCGTAGGCGGCTAGAGTATGAGTTAGGTGGTTCCGCAAACGTCGAATCCAGGAAAGGGAGGACAAGTGGGACCTAGCCATAAGTTGACGGATCTTGGTGACTATGGCGCCAAGGTCCAAGCTGTCTTCAGCTCCGGAGCTGGCCTTCTTTATGATGATCTCGGCGTCGCCAACCATGCCTGCTGGGGAGAGTTGGAGGTGCCTGGTAGCTGCAATGACTTCTGCTAGAGAGGCCGAATTGCCAGGTGGTGGAGCCCGTTATGCAGCAACTTGCCGCTGCGAGCCCCATTTCCTCAGGTCCGAGGGAGATGAGGAGGTCCTAGAGCCAGAAGTTGGAGCGAGGCTGTTCACACCTCAAGATAGCTGGGCTAAGAGTGGTCTTGGCCTAGACTTGTATGGCGAAGGGGCAAAGGACGAAGAGATGAGGGAGAGGCGGGTTTGGTCGACTGGTACGTGGTGCTTGTGAAGGTTGATTGGGGATGGGAGGATGTCCTCGTATGTACGCTAGAGAACTTCCTTGACCTTTGTTTGTGGCATGTACATAGAGAAAAATGATCCTACAACCGTTGCATTTACCTTTTTAGTGCAACCAATCAGAATTAAAATAAATAAATATGGCCCCTTATTTTTTTCCATCATTTTGGCAAGAAATTTACGCTTTTACCCTTAACGCATGTACGAAATAATTTCTAGTACAGAGACAATTAATATTTTCTGAGGAAGTCTCTCTCGTTCTTGTAAATTTTTAGTTCACATGTATAGAACTCTAGTTTGTAAATAAAAAGCCAGAAGCATATTGTCTCGCTTGAGTATGAAAATACTTTACTAAAAAAAGAAAAAAAACACAAAAAAAAGCCATTGAAAAATTGACCTACTATTTTAGGCATGGGAGATAGAATATTAATTGAATTAAGATAATTATTATAAATATTATCAAAATTTTTCACTTGATAATGGACAAATTTATTTCCTATCCCATCTCACAATTTTTACAAAGAATCTCAGTCGGGAGTTCAAACCCCACCCTCACATTTTTAACATTGAAAAAGAGGTAAGAAATACAAAACCCTGTTCTTTTGAGTCACACCGGGTCCCGGGTGTTTGACTCAGCTTGACAGGGTTGTTAAAGGTCCAACTTTGGCAGCAAAACCAGACCGACTTTGTGGGCGATTCTAGAGCAAATTGGTCAGACCAGTCGGTTCGGTCTGAATTCGAAAACACTGATAATAAATTGTACATTGATGAAAGTGGACTCTTCTAATGGAATGAAGGAAGTACGAGGTTTTCAAATTTGAAAACCCTCTTTTCCCCCTCATTCAATAAACAAAAATTACCGATGGGTCCCATCGGATCGGAAACTTGTAGAAATTTACTTCTCCCTATTCTCTACATTGACTAAATTCCCATTTATTTTCTCCGTCTCCCCATGCTGAATGGTCCAATGCCCCCTGTTGAAGTTATGGCAACTAATGTACTTCCAAACATTGTTTGAAAACTTATTGCGTGTTCATTGCGGTTCGAAAGATGATACGTTTGGATATCAATCATATCATGGCCTTCATGTAAATCAATGCTTCCGTTAGAGATTTTACATGAGTTTTTGGAAAGGGCAAAAGACAAATACCTCCCTTGTGGTTTAGTTATAAGACAAGTACCTCTCTTATGGTTTTAAAACTCCTACATTTCCCCCTAAAGTATGGACTAGATTGAGAAACTAAACGGATTTGGATGGACGGATAGAATTTGAATTCTGTAGTTAATCCATAATATTTTTATGACCAAAATATCCTTGAAAGAGTTTTACTTTTAAACTACCGCTAAAACTCTTCTTCTTACTTTTGGCTGGTTGACAGAAGTAAAAATAGAACCAGAATCAAGATGATTATTTAAATAGCATACTGAAACTGAACAGAAAATTTGGAGGGGATTGCTACAAATTGGTTTCCTCCTCTTTATTTTGCGAATTTAGATAGAGTGTCGACTTTGATATTGTGCCGTCGATTTACCTAGTACAATTAAGCACATTCAACTCGCAATAGACTCGAACATGCTCCACAATTGCGACAATCGGTTTCCGTATATCATGAGACTTGATGGTCTTGGCCGCCAAACAATTGAAACTTGAAGAAAAGGAAGACCCATCCCCTTAGTAACCTTAATTTGGTTGAATATTAATTTATTGCAGAATTTTCAATTTCAAATTCTACAGTTTATTCGTTCCAGCCTTTGACTACTGAAACATGAGAAATGCAGAATTTTGAAAGTTATCGGACCTTTGATGGTGAACGAGCATTTGCAGGCCGTAATTTTATTTTTTCTTCTGATAAGAACTTGAACATCCACTTCGTGACTTTTTTTATTTAGTGTAATTTTGTATGAAGGGTAATTTGGGAATCCAATTAAGTTTATGCTAGTCAATCAAAATTCTGTTAGTTTCTTAATTTAGTCCAAACTTTAATGGAATCTGTGGAAGTTTTAAAATCATAAGAGAGGTACTTGTCTTATAACTAAACCACAAGGGAGTTATTTGTCTTTTGCCCTTTTGGAAAAATACTTCATTTTTCTGGTAGCGGCGAGCGCGGAACAAAATGTCAAACGGGGTAACCTTAGTGGCAATTTTTTTTTCCAGTGTCATTAAATAAATACATATTACTAAAGTATCAAAATAACCATAATAATATATGTAAAAAAAACCTTAATAAGAAAAATAAAAGCAAAGAAATACTAGTAAAACAATTTTTTCTTGATGCCTGAACCACCAATACTGGACAAATTTATATTCAATAATAAATTAATAAACATCACTAAATTTTAAAATACTATAATCATTAGCACATATATTAATAAATTAAACTGCTAACTATAAAAATATATACAAAAAATAAAATTTACGAACAAATAAACTTACAATCTCTTAGCTATCAAAGCGACAAGAAAGGGAGCTTATGGAGGTAGCGGCCGATGGCAGCGACGACCTGGGGCGGCGTTCGGCCGTGGCTGCAATCGTTGGTTGGTTGCCGCTGCTGCTTGCTCTGCTTTGTGAGTCGGTCGGTCGGACAAGTAAATGGAAGAAGTGTTAGGTGTGAAACATGATTGAATTTGGGGGTAAATTGATTTAGGGCATCAGCATGTTTAAACCGGGGAGGCGTTTAGTAGCAAAATTAATTTTTTGAAAAGACCTTTTATGTTTTTATTTTTTATTTTTACCCTTTAGTAAAATGATGTCGTTTTACTAAGAATAAAAAAAAGAAAAATAGAAGACTCATCATCTTCTTCGTGAGAGAAGGGCGGAGCGGAGGTGAAAGGTAGTAATACTACCACCCTTCGCTCCAAGACCAAGGCGGGTGGCGGCACCCCCTGCCTTTCCTCTCCACCGCTGATTTTCTGGTGGATTGGATAAGATGCCGCTTCTAGTTATGAGCAAGTCCTTTGTCACATTAATCGCTTAAAAAAGCCTCCCATATCTTTTTCTTTTTTCCCTCATCTTTCCACCATGGGAGGATGGAGAATTTTTTTTTTTTTTTTCTTTTCATTTAGTTTTGAGCTTTAAGTCTCCTTTATCGGAGTATTAATAAATGGAAATTTGTTCAAGATTCTTATCCCTTATGTATAGTGATAACTTTTTTTTTTTTTTTTTTTGTGTTTTTTCTATCATCCTTATCGGTTTCATGATTTCATTTTCATCCGCTCCATCTCACTTCATCCCCTCAAATCTTCTGCCAAAAAAAAGGGATATTAAACTGATCGAATTCGCAAAGCACTTTCATCAACACTCCTAACCAGATCATTCATGATCCTTCACCTCAATCTCCATTCCATTATGCAGAGAAAACCAAAATGAAGCCTCAGATTCAACTTCGATTCTCCATTCCACTCACAACCTTCCTCGTATCTTCATCAGGATCAGAAACGAAAATCTCTTGTCCACCTTCGTTAAGCTCGGCAAAGCCACCGGACAATGAAACCATATACGAAATCTCCAAGAGCCTTCTTCAGAAATGCATAAGAGAAACCATCCAGTTCTCGTTTACCCAAAGGACGGCCAGGTGAACCTGTCGTTGACGTGGGATTCTTGTCGAAAATGAAGCCAAATGGTGGCAGGAAAGCAGAGAGCCAATTCTGCCGTGATGCATTCGTTACCAGAATATGATTTTAAGCTATGGGACAATATAGATTGGGGAAACGGCTCAATGCAGATGTCAACTTGCGGTGAAGACCTGTGCGGCGGAACAATTACCGGTCGAGGTGGTGGGATGGCTGGAAAAAAAGTTTTAAAAAAAAAGGAACCTTAATCTATCTTGATGCAAAATTTTCTTTCTCTGCGCATTTAAGAACAGTGGATTCTGATTTCTTTTGACAAAGGAACTATAAATACGATCATGAACAGTAGAAATTGTTTGACTGATAACAATGGAGAATCGAAAATATAGGGGTGAGAGGGGGTGATTGAAGGAGAAGAAACAGCGACGGAAAAGATAGGAAAAGGGGTGAAAAAAAAAATCTTATTATTAAATAAGGGTAAATTGGTAAGATAATAATTTATTTGCTCTGTATACTAAAAAAAACTTTAACAATAACACCAGTCTATGTGGAAATATAGGCTCCCCTTCAAAAGGTGATTTTTCTTTTTATTTTATTTTTTTCAATTTGAGCAAAGATTTAGTATTGGATTATTTTTTTGGACCATGTGTGTGTGTGTGCGCTTTTTTTTTTTTTTTTTTTTTCTTTCTTTTTCTCTCAATCCAAATTTGTTTCTTCAATAATTGTTCAGTACATATTAAATTAATTCTAAGAAGAAATAGTCTATTATGGGCGAATTACATTTACCCTTCAAGTTTTGGTGAAATTTTAATTACACTACTACAATGCGGAGATTCAATGGCGGGGCTTTAATGGCGGAATAAATGGATTCCGCCATTATCAAAATAAATTAAAAAAAAGCGGACATGCAATGGCGGTTTCTCTATGGTAGCCATTGAAAGGTTCTTTCTATGGCGGTTAAATAGTAACCGCCATAGAAAATCCTTTTTATGGCGGGTAGTAAGATATCTGCCATAGAAAGCCCTCGCTTTCTATGGCAGTTGTATAGTACCCGCCATAAAAATTACCTTTCTACTGCGGGCAATTTATAACCGCCACTGAATCTCCGGTTTTTAGCCCTAAAACAACAGTTTTCTCCAAAAGCGGCCAGTCTCGCGCCACTATCGTCTTCTCCATTGATCCAACAATCTCCATTTTTAAACCTTTCAAACTTTGGATCAGATATTTGGTGTTGCAATTTACCACTTTGAGGTCAGATACTACTAAACTTTCTCCCTAATAACTTTTTGTTTTACATTGGTAAATATATATAGAATGTAATTTGCTTTATGGATGTTTCAAGAATTGTGTGAACCAATATTGTGGATGGGTAGTTAGGTATAATATTTAGTTTATTGGTGATGGAATATGATTGTAATGTTTGCTTTCTTTTGGATGTAATATTGATATTTGTATTAGTTAACTATTTTTTTATGCACAATATGTGTTTGATGAAATGCATAAATGAAGAAAAGATGGGTAATTTTGTTATTTGATTATTTCAATCTGGCATGTTGTGGTGTTGCATTAATTATTTTATTTGAGGTATTATTTGATTTTTGAATATATTGTATTAATGACATATTATCAAATGATACACACAAGCATGCAATAAATTACTATATTATTGGACGAGTTATATATTTCTCTTTTTTATGATTATTTAAAGGTGTCAATTTCGCATGGATCGTAATGTTTTGTTATATGGTGATCGGACATCGGATTTGTATGCCAAAGAAGTTGAGAAATTTATTGAATTGGCATTTAAGAATACAAAGTTCGTCCATTGTCCCTGTAAAGATTGCAAAAATGGTGCGCGATTCGATAAGTCTGATACAATAAGATTTCATTTATATCGGAAGGGATTTGATCCATCTTATAAATTATGGATTTGGCATGGTGAGAGTATTGAGAGTTTTTAGGATCAAAGAAAATCTGATGAAAAGGAAGATGATGTGATTGAGAAAGATCGATTGGGTGACATGATTGAGGATGTGGTCGATAATTTAGCTAATATGCCAGAAGTTCTTGCTTCACTGTTGAGTGACAATGAAAAACCTCTCTATACCGGTTGCACTAGATATACACATTTTTCAAGTGTTTTGAAATTGTTTAATTTGAAAGCTGCAAATGGGTGGTCTGATACTAGTTTTACAGCCTTATTGAGGGTACTGAAGGATATGCTCCCCGAAGGTAAAGAACTTCTAGATCAAATTTATGAAGCCAAAAAATATTGTGTCCAATTGGAATGGAGTATAAGAAGATCCATGCTTGCCCAAATGATTGCATCATTTACAGGAATGAGTATAAGGATTTATCGGTTTGTCCAAAGTGTAAGACTTCACGATACAAAAAGAAACAAATGTCTGATGAGGTTGAAGACCATGTGGATGTGCACAAGAGAGAGGCTCCTACTAAGTTGCTATGGTATCTTCCAATAATACCGAGATTTATTGGAAGATTTGCCAATGCAAAAGATGCAAAACATTTGACATGGCATGCAGATCGGTGTATTCCTAGTGATGGCAACATGATAATGCATACATCGGATTCGGATCAGTGGAAGAAAATCGATTCGATGTATCCTTCATTTGGCGGAGAAGCAAGAAATTTGAGGCTTGGTTTGTGTACAGATGGTATGAACCCTTTTGGTAGTCTAAGTAGCACATACAACTCATGGCCAGTGATGTTGACAATTTACAATTTGCCGCCTAACTTGTGTATGAAGCGTAAGTATATACTTATGTCTTTAATGATTTTAGGTTCACAACAATCAGGAAATGACATCGATGTTTATCTGGCTCCTCTTATTGAAGACTTGAAAAAACTATGGGATGAAGGTGAAGTTCTATTTGATGTACACCGTCAATAAATGTCCACGTTGCGTGCCATGTTGTTTTGTACCATTAATGATTTTCCAACATATGGAAACTTGTCTAGACATTCTGTTAAAGGACACAAGGCATGCCCTATCTATGTGGAGAGTACAGATTATTGTCAACTTGCACATGGGAGGAAGACAGTATACCTTCGGCATTGCAGATTTCTTCCGAAATCTAATTCGTATCGTCGAATGAAAAAAGCATTCAATGGAAAACAAGAGTTTAAAAAAGCTCCAGAACCTTTGAGCGGGGCTGAGGTAAATGCTCTTCTGAAGGATGTTAATGTTGAGTTTGGAAAACACCCAAAGTCCCAAAAGAATGATAACTGCGGTTGGAAGAAAAAATCCATTTTTTTTTATCTTCCATACTAGGAGACCTTGGATGTAAGACACTGCCTCGATGTTATGCATATTGAGAAAAATATTTGTGATAACTTGTTAGGTACGCTTTTAAAAATTTTTGGTAAAACTAAGGATGGTTATAACGCGAGACTTGATATTGTTGACATGAATATATGATCGAATTTGGCACCGGTAGCTTGGGGAACACAGACATATCTGCCACCTGCCTGTCATACTTTGTTTAGAGATGAGAAGAAAAAATTGTGTTCAAGTCTGCGCAGCATCAAAGTTCCATCTGGTTACTCTTCAAATGTAAGTAGACTTGTTTCTGTAGTAGAATTGAAACTTGTTGGTTTAAAGTCTCATTATTGTCATGCCTTGATGCAATAATTGTTGCCCATAGCTATTAGCTCGATATTGCCCAAGCATGTGAAGTACATTATTACTAGACTTTGTTTCTTTTTCAATGCTATATGTAGCAAGGTTATTGTTCGTGAAAGACTTGATCAGTTGCAAGATGAAATCATTGTTGTCTTGTGTCAGCTGGAAATGTATTTCCCTCCTGCATTTTTTGATATTGTGGTGCATTTAGTGGTTCACTTGGTTAGGGAGATAAAAATTTGGGCCTGTTTATTTGCGATGGATATACCCATTCGAGAGATACATGGAAGTCTTTAAGGAGTATGTTAAGAATTGTTATCGTCCTGATGCTAGTATTGTTGAAGGTTATATAGCTGAGGAGGTGATTGAATTTTGTACTGGGTACTTGTCAGATATAGATGCAATTGGAGTACCTAAGAATCAGCACGATGGGAGGATTATAGGTATGGGCACAAATGGAGGAAGATTGTTTACGCCTTCTCATGTTGAATTGATGAATGCGCATCTGTACATACTACGCAATTCTGAAGAAACTGAGCCCTATGTGACCGCCCATATGAGTTTAATAAGGAAATCTCATCCTAGTTGGACTGACCAAGATGTGCTCAATGAACATAATCGGATATTTGTCAATTGGATTAGTAATGCTGTCATTGGAGAAGACATTTCAGAAACATTAAGCCCAGTCATGTTGTACGAGCATTTTCAAACTATGACATGAATGGGTATTCTTTTGCTACCAAGAGGCAAGATGAGAAGAGAACGACACAAAATAGTGGTGTTACATTAGTCTCAGAGGCTTTGCATGTTTCTAGCAAAAGGGATAAAAATCCATTGTATGCAAACATGTCATATTACGGGGTGATTGAGGATATTTGGGAGCTTGATTATATTTTTTTTAAAGTGGTTGTATTTCGTTGTAAATGGGTTGATAACAATAATGGGGTCCAAACTGATGATCCTTTGGGATTTACCTTAGAAGATCTTAATCGAGAGGGTTTCAAGGGAGAACCATTTATACTTACATCGCAGGCAAAACAAGTGTTTTATGTGATCGATCCTTTTGACAAACAGTGGTCCATTGTTCTTTATGGAAAAAAACAACACATATTAGAAGGGATTGATACAGAAGAAGGGCTTTACGAGTAGGCTCCATTCTCTAGTGGGTTACCAAAATTGAGGATAAATACATACTTCGTGATGACTACAATAAAGGCTTATGGTACGATGATCCAGTGTCCACCAAAAGAAAGAGAGAATCTTAAAATTATATGTAGGTATATTTATTTGTATGTGTATATATACATTTCATATTGTAATCCAATTAGGTCGATATATGTTTATAACATCATGTATTCTTTTTTTCTTTTTTTGAATGAAACAGGTCCCGTTACACTTTGAAGAAATCGTGGATTGTGTGATATAACTGATGTTAGTTTCATATGGAGTTTTGTTATGGTTGCACTTTGACTCTGTCAAAATTGATGTAAAACTGAATTTGTTATTGTTTGGAGCTGTGTAAAACTTCCCTATTTATGTTTGTTTGACAAGGAGTATTGTTACATTTACAGGGAAGACTCTGGCGAAATTTATGTAAAACTGAATATGTTATTTTTTGGAGTTGTGTAAAACTTCCTTATTTATGTTTGTTTGACTGTGAGTATTGTTACATTTACAGGGAAGACTCTGGCGAAATTGATGTAAAACTGAATTGGTTATTTTTTGGAGATGTGTAAAACTTCCCTATTTATGTTTGTTTGACAGGGAGTATTGTTACATTTACAGGGAAGATTATGTCGAAATTGATGTAAAACTGAATTTATTATTGTTTGTAGTTGTGTAAACTTCCCTATTTATATATATTTGACATGGAGTTATGTTACAGTTACATGGGAGACTATGTCGAAATTGCTGTAATACTAAATTTGTTATTGTTTGGAGTTGTGTAAAACTTTCCTATTTATGTTTGCTTGACAAGAAATTTTTTTTTACAGTTATAAGGGATAACTTGGCAATTTGTTTTTCTTAAATCTTGATATGTTATTATTTGAAATTGTGTAAAACTTGTTACACCTTCAGACGACTGCTAAAATAGTTAAGCAACACAGACAAACCAATATGCTTGTTGATCAGCTAGTAGGTTTTTGTTGAAATTTAAAAAACCAAAAATTATCTATAATTGCTTAGCATAACATACACTACAACGTACATATATTTACGTTTTACTGGAGCAGCTATAGTAAAAATTTAAGGGCTAATTGCCATGATCTTAAACTTTATGGGTTGATTGCTAGAGTTTTAAAATTTAGGGGATTAATTGCCAAAAAAATAAACTTTAGGGAACTAATTACAAAAACTAAAACTTCAGGGGTTTAATTGATTACAAAAGTTTTAAACTTCAGGGGGTTAATTGCTAAAATTAAAATTTCAAGGTGTAAGTTGTGATGGGTGTAAAGTTTAGGGGTTTTTTAAATTAACCCCCTGAAGTTTAAAACTTTTGTAATCAATTAACCCCCTGAAGTCTTAAAACTATATAATTCATGATCTATATAAAATGATAGTTTAGTCATGTACTAGAATAGACAAATTTATAATGTCACTTTGTTTATAAGTTATAACCAATATTCATTTATAACATTTATACTTGTAACCAAATGTTAAGAGTAATGCCTCTTTTAGTGTTCATTTTTACGTGATTGACTCAAATTGTATTGAATCATTTTCAGATTTATCATCAATAAAAATTTTCAATTAAAGTAAGGATTAAATATTATTAACCCCCCTGTGTTTATAGAGGAGTGTGACATTTGCTCCCCCTGTGTTTTTTTTACTTCGTCTTTAGCCCCCTTTGACTAAATCATGTGTAATAATCACTAAAATGACAACATTACCCTTATTAAATGATGGTATCTCCACCACGTCATGATTTCTCTCCCTCCACAACCACGTCACCTACCTTCTCTTTCCGCCACATCATGATTTCTCTCCCTCCACAACCACGTCACCTACCTTCTCTTTCCGCCACGTCATCACAACGTCAAATAAAGGGTAAAAATTTTGCTTCTAGCTGAGGATTGAACACACGACCTTCAACTCTCATGTGTGTGGACTAACCACTAGGCTAGTGATACCTTTTATACCAATTAGAATTCTCATTAGCTTTATCCTTTAATCTATCTCAACTGTCCAAATAAAAGAGCATAAGATTCTATTATTTTTTATTCCTTTCTACAAGAATCATTACTTTTTTTCTTTAAAAACTTTACATAAAAAAAGTAACTTAATTTTCAACTCAATTTAAAATTCAAAAGTTAAATTCAAAATTCAAAATTTTAAATTCAAAAGTTTAATTCAAAATTCAAAGAGTTAGTTTTACAAAGAGTGAATTGCCCAAAATATCACTTTACTTTTCTAAATTATTCTGTTTAGTCACTAAACTTTTTTTTTCCTCAGAAATGTCACCATACTCTTAAAAATGAGCTGAAAGTGTCATTCTGTTAGTTTGCTTCATTTTGAGTTAATGGAAATAGCATCATGTGCTATTCACATGACTTTTAAAGGGTATTTTTGTCAAAAACTTTATTTTTGTCCTTCTTTCCTAAATTCCCCACTTTCCTTCTCCCTTCTCCCAATTTTTTCCCCCTAATATTTAATTTTGGGCCATAAAATCACCAAAAATAATCAACAAAAAATTCAAATTTCCATTCTATAGAAAACGAAGACTGCAAATTCCTTTTTAGATGAAAATGAATTTGTAGTCTTCATTTTCTAGGAAAAAAAAGTTTTTAAACAAAAGTTTAAAAAGTTAAACTCAGTGCTAGAAACGAATTTGCTGAATTTGTTTTCTCCTAGAAACGAATTCAGCAAATTCATTTCTAACTTTTTTTATTTTTTTTTAAATTTTGATTTGATTTTTGCTTGTTATCACCCAGTAACATTACTTTGCTTTCATCTCCCAAATAACACACAAAGTAACGTTACTTTGTGTGTTATTTTGCTTTCATGTCTGAACAACACACAAAGTAACGTTACTTTGTGTGTTGTTTAGACATGAAAGCAAAGTAACATACAAAGTAACGTTACTTTGTGTGTTGTTTAGACATGAAAGCAAAATAACCCATGCCTTTCATATAGATTTCTTCCAAGGGAGACATGGCTCAAGTTTAAGGCTAGTCGTGCGACAGAAGAATGACAGGTGGTTCTATGTGGTTTTTTTCTTTTTTTTGGATATTTTAAATTGCTTAGTTTATTCATAATCTCTAATTATTTTATTTTTCTTTTATACAAATAGGTAAAGCGTGCTAAGGCTCAAAGGAATGCAAATATGAACTTGTTCTACCATAATTTATCTCGTGGTGGATATCGTTTACTTAAAACAAATATGGTTGAAGAGGAAAAGAAGAAAATTGGGGAAAATGGGTTATAGAGCAGTATGTCTGAAGAATCTCATGAAGAGACCATAGCTTCTTTGATATCCCATCATCTACTTTGGATAATTGCTCACAAAAACAAAACTGACGAATACTTTACCTCGGAAGCTGCTCGTATTGCAAGTGAAATTGTAAGTTTACGCCATATGATTTAAGTGTTTCAACATCTCATATGATTAGAACTTGTGTGACATTTTTAATTTATATCTTTTTGATAAAATCTTTAGGAAAAATTATGTATGCGCGAGTCTCAAGGAGAGAAAGTTTCGGAGGGTAGAAATGACATACTCGTCAAGGCAATGGGAAAGCCCGACCATCCCGGTCGTGTGCGCGGTCATTGTACTAGGGCTCGTATAAAAGAAGTTTTTTCGCGTACCCCCACCACGCCTAAAGCTGAACTAGCTTTAACTAAAAGATAGCTTCAAGCAGCTTTAGAAATGCTCGATGTATACCAAACCGAGCTTACGATGGTCATGGATTATGTATGTACCTTGTTGGGAATTGACTATGCAGCAACAAGAGCCAAAGTTCTCAATAGTTCCAAACATCAGAGCTTGAATTCAGAAATTGCCCGACCATCTACGGATTTGCTTGAAGTACATAATAGCTATGTTTCCTCTATGATGCCAAAAGAGACCCCCCGAGGTACATAATGAACCTGTTTCATCTATGATCCCTATTACTATGCCTGAGGTACATAGTAGCCTTGCATCAAATGCCTTGGAAGATCGGAGTTCTTTAGGCGAGTACAAGGTAATGAAAGTACATTTATGCATGTTATCGTGTTTTCTGTAAATAGTTTTATAACACTATTGATCTTTTATATTTTTCATGATTCGTATTGTTTTTATGATTCTACTTATTTTTATAACATAACTAGTTTGATATACCTTTATTAACTTGCTCATTATCGAAGGATCAAGATGATTGTCAGCTATTCATCAGTGAACAGACAGGTAACAGATGCTTTGTGGCCATGGGAAACATATATAAGCTGAGTCGACACCACGGGCGTGAGTTAAAGAAAGGTCGCGCGAGGGTTAGAATGTCAGTTTCTTTTGATGACTATGCCCGTTACCATTTCCTGATGAAGAGACTAGCACTGTGGGATCAGCCTTTGAATATTTTGTAGAATGGCCTAAACATTTGATTGTACTTGCTCCCCATCCAGTACAGGTATAAATCTACATTTGTTGTTGAATTCATTCATATATTTTTACTATTATTTATCATTTGCATAATATATGATTTCCAATTCTCTTAGGTGCAGAAATGTTCAAAAAAGAATAAGGGTACTTCAAATTCTATGGCTGAGAGAATATCATCTTCAACATCTTTATCTCAACAGACACCATTACTGTCAGCTGATCCATTGAACGAGCTGGAGCTCCGATTAAATAAAGATGAGAAAAAAACTTGCTTCATGTTTCAATTGACAAGAGACATTGTAGGTGTAGATCATCCTATTAATATGGATCGAATGGATGTCGTTGACTTATTGTCAAGAGAATCGCACGTGACAAACAGTTGTATGCAGCTATTCATCAAGTGAGTTTCGACCAATTTGATTTTTTATTTTTCCAAATTACTATTATGTATACTACTCATTCAATGCGGCTTGACTAACCAAGGGGGATCATGTAAATTCTCTAGAGCTTTACATGATTTGGTTAAAAAGAATGGCCACAAGGGAATAGGGTTTCTCTTAGCGGATCATGTCATGCAAGTAGGAAATGATCATGAAGGCAGGGTACAGTATATTGCACGTAACTAGAAGGATCGTAATAAAGAAATTTATCTGGCACCGTATCTTCACTGGTAATTATTGTTACTATTTCTTTAATTTTTCAGACACAATGATTTTAAAATTGAGGTTATTGAATTCTGTGTGTGCAATGGACAGTGGATGTTAATAGCCATTAGATCGAGAGATAAGGTTGGGTACTGGTTTGATTCATTACAGCATCCACAACAAGATGATGAATTAATACTTCTGGAAAAGTGAGTTATATTAATTTGTATTGACAATATCCGAATTGCCTAGCTTGCTAATTATTTTATTCATGTGTATTTCACAGGGTGATGACAAATTATCAAGGCTTCCTAGCATTGCCCCACAAGTGTGCATGCACCAATTGATTGAATAATAGTTAAGGTAACATTAACTAATTATCACATTTTATTATTTAACATGGTATTGTATACACTTTTATGATCTTCTAACTGCCATAATAAAATTTGATAGCATAAAAAACAAAAGTCTGACTGAGAGTGTTCCTACTACGTCATGCATTACATGTACCACATAGACATGAAATCTGAGAAATTAGCACTCGAAAAGGTATTTGCTTATGTTTTATGTGTTTTCGCATTCCCTACGTAGTGTATTTTATTTTGTTACTTAGTTACTTATATGTGTCTTTATTTTTATGGCAGTACTTCAAGAATGACCGCATTTCATTGGTCATCGAAGATATAGATGCTATGAGAACACTATGCGCTAGTTATATTGTGGAGCATGAGCTTTAGAACAGTACTTGATTGTTCTTTTGAGGGAATTTCACGATATGAGAACACTATGTGCTAGTTATATTGTGGAGCATGAACTTTATGCCAATACTTGGATGTCTTTTCATGGAGATTCACCATGAATGAAACTTGTTAGATATTATAGTTCTATGATATGTTCTAATTTTTTATTGGAGTATTGATTTGTAGTTTTATCTTGGTAGTATTATGTATATTTTAACTTTCTAAGTAGGTTATAATATACTTTCTACGGCATTTTAAAGAATAGCTTGCATAGAAAGCTATGCATTTTCTATGGCGGGTAATAAAAAATTGCCATAGAAAATGCAGGACTTTCTATTGCGGTTAAGAAGAATCGCCACAGAAAGTCTTGCACTTTCTATGAAAACTGCCATCGAAGGTCCTTGTACATTCTACCCGCCATAGAAAGTTCACTTTCTATGGCGGTTTATTTTCACCCGCCATAGAAAGTCCGTGTTTTTTAACGGCGGTTAGAACCACCATGGTAAGCCCGTGCCTTTTTCATGGCTGCTGGATAGACTGCAGTTGAGATTGGTAAAAAACCGCCATTGAATGTAATTTTTGTAGTAGTGTTAATATCTTTCGAGTTTTTTTAACAATTACAACCACCTTTTATTTGTTCAAAATTTTCTAAAATAACAAATAAGTTCACAAAAATTAAGTTCATTCATTTGCCTTAAATTGGGGTATTCGTAATTTCCCAAAAATTAAGGAAGGTAAATATAATTGTCCGAAGATTCGATAGCACATTTGTAACTTTATTAAAAGTTAACTGAGGATGATATATATTTAGCCCTAAATTTGTGAATCAAATTTGAAACACAAAGTGTGTACCTAATCAGTCACATAATGAATTTATATAGATTAAATGTTTATATAGATATATGAATCTTGTATAACTACGAAAACGGGTGTTGTGCAGACAAATCTCGCACCAATATATTTAGATCAACCAGTAATTTTCCAATGAAAGTTCTAAAATTAAATTTTCAATTAGCATAAGGGGTGAAAAGAAAAAAAGAAATCTTACTTTAGAAAAAGAGAAAAGAAAGCCTCACTTATAGCTTCCACAGATGAGACTCAAAATATAAAGAAAATGATAAGAAAAATTACTTATTTATCCTCCCACCGTGAAAGGATGTGAGAGGCTTTTGATACCGTTATAGTATCGGATCGGGTCGGTTCGGATCGAATGTCTTCATTTAAGCAGCCTTAGAGAGAAGGAAGTGAATTGAGAGATAGGAAGAAACTTCATTTCACTCCAATTTATTTGTTTTTTAAATAGGGCCAAATTCTTAACATGCACCAATATGTAATATACCAAATGTTGTTTGCCCAACATACAAATTTCCAGCCGATGAAGAAAGAACCTGAACTAAAATTTTAAATAAAACCTACAACAAAAAATATTAAAATTGCATATTATTTCATGTAAGAACTTTAATAATCGAATTACATCCTATAATAACGAGCAATTCATTATCTATATATCAATCACCAAACTTGTAATCTCTGCATTTCAGGAAGGGGAGGATTATCATACTTAGCAAAATAAAAACCATCCTCTCTCACTGACCAAAAACACACATTATAATTACTAGTGCCGTAAATTGTCCTTTGCAACTGTATAACTCATAACATCAAAACTCTTGTCTTTCTCGGCCCACCAAAAGTGACAGAAGTATTTGGTACTATACCAAATATTCATGCGAAATCTCCAACTGAATATATGTCGTTGACTTGAAGGTTATAATATCCAAGATCATCGTTTCCAGAAGCACAATTGTTTTGAGGTATCTATCTATTTAATAGCATTGTGCCATTGGTCTCGTTCGTTCAATTTCTTCAATCAATGTCCACCTCCTTGTAACTTGTAAGTTTATCGGAGTAACGGATTATTTTTGTGTTGATCTCTCTTAGGAAACCATTAGCATTACGATAAATGTGTGTTATTTTTTTTAAAAAAAAAAACTTTTATTGAATAAATTTCTTATTCAATGAAAATTTGTATTTTTGGTCCCTCTTATTTGATCTCGTAGCACTTTTGGTCGCTCTTGTTTTTATCGTAGCAATTGTGGTTCCTTTTCTTTACTGTTTTGCCAATTTTTTTCATTTTACCGATAGTAGAAGGTTTTGTGGATTTTGGTAGTTATGCAAATTTCAAATTTATTGAGGTAAACAAACATTAAAGAAAACCATTTAATTATGGACTAAAAATTCTGGGCCAAGATGATAATTGCCAATAATTATAGAGAGCAAACAATAAAATAAAAAGAAAAGTAAGGAAAGCTACGTAATTATTTTTTGGCCCAAAAATTTTTAAAATTTTTTAAAATAGTCCAAATTATCGTTCACTCTATAACTTGACAAGTAATCTATTACTTATTTATTTGGCATGGAAAAGTGAGAGATATGGACTATTAGAAATTGCAACAACATAACTATTACTCCCTCCGTCCCACTTAAAGAATCCACTTTAAAAAAAAAAAAAATCTTGTCCCATTTAAAGAGTCCACTTTGAATTTATTTACATTACATACCTTTACTAATATAACAATGTGTGGTTCATAATTAGCCCTTACTTCTAAAGTACGGATATAAGTGGAAAATATGGTAGTAAATTACTTATTTTAAGTGTTGTAACTCACAACCTATAATAAGTTGTAAACATTTCAAAGTAGACTCTTTGAGTGGGACGGAGAAAGTATATTTATTGACGATATCAAATTACATCACCTGATAATTAGGGGTGAGCAAATACCCGCAGGGCGGGTCGACCCGCGGGTCAGAACCGGACCCGACCCGAAATTAACCCTATTTTTCGGGTCGGGTTGGTTCCACACCCCAAAATTTCGGGACAATTTCGGGACGGGGCGGAGAAGTTCTACACAATTACCCGTCGGCGAGTCATAACCTAGCTTTCCTTTTCTTCTCCTTTGTTCGTCTCACTGTCGAGACTTCCGCCGGCTCTGAAGCTCCTAAATCCCGCCTATCGGTAACTAAACCCTTCTCTTCATCTGGGCTCTTTTCAATTTTGTTGCTACCGAAGAGGAATTTTTGCATTTGGTGAAGAGGTCATGGGTGGCTCAGCCGCAAATTGCTTCAGTCGGTTCATGTTGTCTCGTTGGAGTAATTGCTAATGGTGTTTTGTATGTGGCAAACCTTGGTGACTCGAGGGCTGTGCTTGGGAAATTTGAAATTAGTTTTACCAAAGATGGAAAGGAGAAATGTACCCATTCTGGTATTATGAGATTCCAGCAAAAATTTCTGTGAGTCTTGAGTTTTTGATGTTTCAAGCAGTATATCTCATGAATATGCTGATTCCCTAGTTTCTCACTTGTTTACTTGCCATGCGTATCCTGTGTGTTTTGACTTTTGACTTCATGAAGGACGTTGCCTATTAGGTTTCCCACGATAACAGAGTTAGGTGTTAACATGCTTTGTGAGGAATTTCTTAAAGCAGTTGTAACCATTGCATGTAGAAGGGATTAATTTTTCATATCATGAAAGCATTGGCCAGCCATCCTTCTGCTGCACGAAGTCTTATTGAGGACAATTCACATCAGTTAATTTTTCAAATGGTTGCCAATGGTTATGTTGCTGTTTCGTCGTAATTTTAAGGAATGTCTGGTTTCGTTGCATACCATATGGCTTCACATACATGCAATGCAGGTCATTGATTGCTTGCTTCTTGGATTAACTTTTTTTGAATAATAAAGTTGTTAGAATTCTATCTTTTGATCTGATAATGTTTCCCATTCAAGATACTTAGGCTTTTGCTTGTTAATGATTATGGCAGCACTACTAAGTACACAAGGAAGCATTGTATGCCCTTTGTTTTGTTTCTATTTTTCATTTTTGGTAGTTGTACACTTTGCTGATCGAGTTAAGCATGGCTTTGATTTGTTTTGGGAGTTGTTAGTATGTATGAATATAAAAACCCTATCCTTTTGCCATGATATGATAGCTGAATAAGAGGAGTTAGATATTTGGATTCATTAAGTAGTTCATTCAAAGCACATATTTGGTTGATATAAATGTCATATTTCATCACCAGAATTTTTTGTAAGTCATTGTTAATGAAGTCTTTTTCTGAAAAAAGTTTTAGTTGTATCCGTTGTTCATATCTTGGTCTTAGTTATGCAATTTCTATTAAACAAGAATATTCAAATCTGTAAACTCTGTTGATCACTTGAGCAATCTTTATATAATTGGATTAAGAAAGAAAAATGAAGATGAACTTGTTTCTTTTTTTTTCCTTATCAGTCCTGACATAACAATAGAAAGTTGTATTGTATAAATCCATCATAAAGCTTTGAATGTTTGAATGTCCGTAAGCAAATTCTGGTTACCTTAGTAAAAGAGTACCTGTTGTGTTGGCATTGCAACTTTGCTTTTATTTTAAACTGTCAAAATTTGGTGCTAAAATGTCAAGTTCTCTATAATTTTGTTCTGCAGAGGTAAAAGGGAAATATTATGCGGGGACTGTAATGGAGCTACTGAACAGACTTCTTTATATTTGAAGTTTACTGTTATGATTTTTCCACCAACATTTACATTAATAGACAAATGTGTTCAGTTCTTTAGTACAAGATAGATACATTGATAAACGAGTTATGATCAGAAATATATTTTCTGATCAGGCATGTGATGGAAATTGAAAACGTATATACATGCGGAAGAAATTTTTTTTTTTTTGTGATATGATTGGCCATCATGTATGTTGATGCATTTGATGCTCAGTGTTCTACTCTTTGCGTGGTATATCTACAAAGGTTCATATCAATAACAGGAGTGAGGATGAAATGTTTTAATATTCTACACCAACCAAAAATCATGCATGTAGTGTTAATATTCTCTTTTTACACATGTCTCCCTCTCAAACAACTCTCCCTTCACTCCTCTTTTGTTGCTGCCACCAAAACCTCTTCCAGACATCTCTACACATTCAAAAACATCAGGCATCCTGCCTATTTTTCTGTTATAGTTTTGACTTATCAATTTTTAAAACTTTTTTTAGATGTCTGACATTGGAGATAATTACACCAAATTGTATGATGAGATTGAAGTGGAGCCACATGCTTTTACAGTGGATCCTCCTTCCTCAAACAATCCACAATCCACCGCTAGTACACAAAAGGGCAAGCGTCGAAGAGCTGAGGTAAATACTAGTGCGGGGACATCATGGGTGTGGGATCATTACAAGGTTCTAGATCAGTACCCTAAAGAGGATAAACGGGCTGCTTGCATTTACTGTGATAAAATCATAAAGTGTCCTTCTAAGAATGGTACTACTGCATTGCAAAAACACATTTATAGGTGCAAGAAACATCCTCACAATATTGAGAAAAGGGAAAAGATGAAAGAGAATGGTTCTAAAGGAGGAAAATTGACCAAAACGCCACCAACCCCTAATTTTAGTTTTGATCAAGAGTGAATTGGATATTTATCTGAATGAGATAAGGTGTGACAAGAAGGATAGTAATTTTGACATTCTAAATTGGTGGAGATTGAATTGCGCTAGATTTCCTACCCTTGCTTTAATGGCTCGAGACTTGTTGGCTACCCAGTGACTACTGTAGCTTCAGAATCAGCATTTAGCTTGGGTGGTAGGATTCTTGATTCTTTCCGCAGTTCTTTAAATCCGGAAACAGTGGAAGCTATTATTTGTGCTCGAGATTGGATACAGAAAGATCGTACAACTATTAATTTGGAGGAGAGTTTAGAAGAACTTGAACATATTGAATCAGGTATAAAATTTGTTAATGATCAAGTTTGTTATATTTTGATTTGCATAATATTATTTTTCCTATTTAATTATTTTTTGAACATTCAGATATAATTGAGATAGATGAGGAGCATAAAATCATTGATGTGGAGATAATGTGAGAATGATTTTCTTTACTCCGTCTCTTGTCTCAGGTACTGGTTATAACAATATATTTTTATTCCATATTGTGAATCTATATTTCTTAATTTTTGAAATTTTGCATTATAGGGCTGAAGGAAGTACAAGTTCAAGACAGATTGCATTTTATGATTGAGAAATGTAAATTTTGATTTACATGTCAATTTAACCTTGGAGGCTGTAATACTAATTTTGGTTATAAGTACAAACGTAACAGTAGTATATTTTGATTACAATGACAATACAAATTGAATACAGGGCAAATGAAGCGACTTACTAATGTTAATGTGAAAATATATATAAAATACGAGTAATAAAATTTGTTGTGTAATGTGATTTTGTTATAAAAATAAGAGAAATTTAATAAATCAAATAAAATGTGTTCTATTCATACATTTAGGAAGTACAATTTGGAGGGGAAGGAACCCAAACAACAAAAAAAAAAAAAAAAAAAAAAAGGTCTGACCCGGCCCAGAAACCCGACCCGACCCGACCAACCGGGTCGGGTCTGAATATGACCCGGACCCGACCGGGTCGGATCGGGTCGGTCCGGGTCGGGTCGGGTAATATTGTTTGCTCACCCCTACTGATAATGGAAAATTTCGCAATTTTTCTAGATCATATGGGTGGGAAGTGTCCCAATGGGCGAAATAAAAGCCATCTTCTTTTGCTAACCAATAGCATGTATTCCCACCTGGGTTCCTCCCCCAATGGTTCTTGACAAATGACTTACTCATAACCGGAAGAGCGGTATCTTTTCCAGCCCACCAAAAATGGTAAAAATACAAAATATTACCCCAAAAACTCATGTGAAATCTCCAACGGAAGCCTTCATTTGGATGAAGATCATGATATCCAAGATCCTCATTTCTTGATGCACAATAAACGAGTAATAAATTTGTATTGTCTAAAAGATCATTAGTTACGATAACTTCATATGGTTCAAGGCTTTCGATTTCTGCTATTGATATCGGAAGAGTTTGGAAAAAAATAAATGGAAAGGTACACGAGAGAGAGAAGAAAACTTCTAATTCTGATGGGACTCATTGGGATTTTTATTTTTATTTTTTTCCTCTGAAGAACAAGAGAAAATGCCTTAAGAATGAATTTAAAATATAAATCTATGCCTTAAATAATATGAGTAAATGTTAAACGATTTAAACATAGACGATTTTGACCCAAATTTAATGAGCATTTATTGTTAGAATGTTGGTATATGTTGAATGAGAATGGCTTCGGGTTGTCCGTTTTACTAATATATTGTCTGTTTAAGTTTTTACTAATTGAGAAAGAGTTATTTTGTAAATTGAAGACGCAAAAGTCACAAAACTTATCAAACCCATGGGGTGAAAGATAATTAAGCCTAATAATTATACAGCATTAATTAATAGTCATTGGGGGCAATTCCGACCAGATCATCTAGAAAAATTGCGAGACTGGTAATAATAATAAATTGTATATCCATCGATCATCAAATGATGTAATTATGATGATATAATAGTGTCAAAAAGAAAAATTCTTTTCGTTTTTTAATTATTTTTTTCCTTCCTATCTATATATTCTCCACCCTCCGTCTTTCACTAAATTAAGATCAAAAGAAACAAAGGAATATATTTTCAGCCTTATTATTAATAACATGAGAATACAAAACAAACACGAAATTCATGGAATACCGAATGCCTTAATTTTATCAAACAAGAGCATTTTATGTATTTGATTTTTCAGCAATATTTTGCCTTCTCCAAGTTAATTATGGGGTTGTTGATAGGCGCATTCATTCTGGTTTAAATTGGATTAATAGTTTATTTTAATTGGTTTATTTCGAATCTTTCAAAAGAAATCTGCATACAAACACCAAACCATTTAAAAACAAAACCAACCCATTTTAGCCATTACTTACTTGGTTTAGGGCCCAAATAAGTCAAATAAAATAAAAATTCTTCCAAAATATATTATTATCCAAAACATGCAAGCATAAAACAGTAAAACACAAAAATTAATATTTTAACATTAACAATCAGTCAATCACAAAGTCAGAAAGTTTAAGAAAATGTAAAATAATTTTTCTAAATTAAAAGCTAAAACTTAAAACTTAAAAGGCCAGTTGTTAAATAAATGTAACACACACACACATATATATATATGGTGAAATACACCAAAAACTACTTAACTATCGGCTTTTGCAAAAAACACCACTTTCCTTTAAAAATTGCAATTACAAGCACTTTACTTTCAAAATGTGCGAAAACTACCACTCTGTTAGTCAATTCCGTTAAGTGGCTAACAATCAAAAAAAGACAGGGGCAAAATCGTCATTTCACACGTAGCGGCACTGTTAATCGTCTTCCCCAAAAATTTTCCGGCACTGTTCATCGCCAATTTTTTTGACTATTCCTGCGACTTCTTCTTCTTCTTCTTCCGATGAAGACCCAAATTGGGCCAAAATAATGACCCAATTAAATCGGGTCTAAATTTTGACAGCCGGGGGAACTTGGAATTTCATCTCATCTTACCAGTGATCGTAACACCCATCAAATGATCAAGAAAAAGCTATCTCTTGAAATGTTTGATAGCACCATCAGTGAAGTAGTTGAAGAAATTGGAGTTCCCGCTGATGCCCTTGTAAGTCAGAGTGCTTGCGGTTTTTAGTTTCTGTTGTCTAATTACTGTGGAAGGCGAAGGCCGAATGAATCTACATTGTAGGATTTTTTCCGCCAATAACCAAATAGGCTCACAAAATTACGGAAATAAGCAAAAAAAAAAATTTTTTTCCGGATCTATAGAAAACGAATCTGCCAGATTCATTTTTCCCGAAAAACGAATCTGGCAGATTCGTTTTCAGTAAGAACAGTGAGGGAAAAAAATTTAAAAAAAAAAAAAAACGGGTGAAAACGAATCCCGGAAATTCGTTTTCAAGAAAACGAATTTCCGTGATTCATTTTTTATTTGGTATTTTAAAAATGAAAAGGAATTCGGTGAATTCGTTTTCCTTAGAAAAACAAAAAAATTAAAAATGCCTAGAAAACGAAACTCACGGATTCGTTTTCAAGAAAAAAAAAAAAATACAAAACTGCTGCGCGGAAAACAGAGCAGCAGAATTTCAAAAAAACAGAGCAAAGAAACCGCGACCCACACAGGCCGACGCCGACCAACCGACCGCCGCTGCCCTTCCCGTTCCGTCCGAACCCAATCCACGACGCCGACGCTTGCGACCTCGCCGGACCGACGGACATTTGACCGGAAAACGAAGGAGGGTGTAGAAGCAACCCTAGATTTTGGGGATTTCTTGAAGGTAGCCAAATTCCGGCCTCAAAAGCTCAATTTGGGACGTATCCACTGCCATTTTGCTTCGAATTGGCTTGAGGTTTGTCTTAGGGTTATGAACTTGTATATAATTTGTTTTGTCTTGGTTGTTGTTCACATTTTTTTGGGTGGTATAATTTTATGAATAGTAATTTTGTAACATAATTAGGTTGCTATTATATTGGATTTGAGGGTTTAGCTTTTATAAAGTTTGACTTGTGTTCATTTAGAAGATACATCATATTGTTTATTTGAAATGAAGTTGTGGGCATTGATATGAGGCTTTTGGTAGTATTGTTTTGTTGATAGAAGGCAATTTATTGCTTCGGTGACCACAATTCTGAACCTATTGCCTACTAGAAGCCAATAGTGTGTTCGATTATGTATTCATTTGGTGACCGAATTTTGGGCAGTAAATGTCACTTTTTTTTTAGTGCGAAAATGTGCATACAAGACTATTTTAAAGTGTCTTATTAATGGTAGACTGAAGGAGAACATTTAAGGAAGAGTCCTATTAACTTCTAATAGGACTCTTTGGAAAGTCCTATTATTTGAAATATATGTGCCGGGATTAAAGCAATTAGGACTCTTTTAGAAAGTTTCATTAGCTTTGTTAATAGGACTCTGCTAAAAAGTTTGGGGTTTTTATTATGGTGTTTCCTATTATGAAAAAGTTTGGGGTTTAAAAAGGTTGGGGTCTTTATGAAGGTTTGGGGATTCATTAGCTTTGTTGTGTTACTTTTAACGAGCATTTGACTATGAACGTACTGTATTCTGGTATTTTGCTTGCCCTAAAATTTATAGAACAATGATGTAAGGACAGATTTTGACATAAAACATATGAGTTGCAGTGTATTTTAATTTTCTGTTCCTTGACTTTGGTCCTGAAAATCAAAAGGATAGGGAAGGATGTTTGTTTTCATAGTTCGCTTCATCTAAATTGTCTAAGGTGATTCTTATTTTTCACTACAGTTGAAGTAATTTTCTTAAATTCTGAGGTTTGAGCATATAGTTTTCCACATTTTTTTCTGATACCCTAAGACACCCAGTTGGTGGGTTCGTGCTATTCGTCAGAAATTAAGCTGGGTTGATTCAGTGTGTTGAATTTTATGTGATTGTGGTGATTTTTCCTGCAATGTCCTCAAGGGTTGTCCTCCGACTTCTTCTAATTCATGATTTTTCCTCTTTTTGTTTTTTCATTCATTAGAGGTATGGAAATTATATTTTGGGACAAACTGGAATTATTTGCTAGAGAACCTGATGTGGATGTTACTTATCATGAATTTGGTTTCAGGTGTCTGAAGATCCCTTATTTTCCAGGGACGGTGCTGATATATATGTAGATAGTAAAATTAGCTTTACACAAGTAAGCTGTGATCCCTTTTTTTTTCTTCTGTTCAATTTCTTTTCCTCTGGATTTGGATCAACCAAAATAATTAAGCTGTCTTAGATAATGGTTCTCTGGGCTTGTCATTTGTCTTCATTTTCATCTTGGGTGAGTTTGAATGACTAATTTATCTTCTCTTTTTCATTTCCCAGTATACTGCCTGCGTTACCGGGACTAGTCTCTGTAATTCTTGACAGTTGTGAATCAATTTCAGCAATTTTTGATTTCATCATTTATGAGAATTATTTTGTTGTTGGTAATTTATTCTTCTAACTGTGTGTTGACATGCCCTGAACATTTGAAACTAAGATGTGAAACGTCTGAAATATTCGTGTAGGAAGATAACTTCTTAGCAAATATTACTGTTTAGAAATTTTGATTTGCACTGGATTTAGCTAGCAGATATTTTTATGATGGTAACTAATAAAGTGCTCTAGATACCGTTCTCTGATATTAGAAGTTGGAGGTTGTGGGATTGGGTTTCAATATTTTTCAGTTGAGATCCATTGGAAGTTTAAATTAATGATTAGATATCCTTGAAATTTAATGCTTCTCTATTTAAACATCTATACTCTAAATTAAGTTTCATAGACTTCCCAGTAGCTGCAAGCACTGAGAAGTGCGGTCAATAGTGCTAGAATTTAGAGGGTGTGAAAGAAATTTTCTGATTTTTTACTGTCTAATTCTCTACAAATAAATTTGCACTGGAAAATAGCCATAAAATACTTCTTGAAAATACCTACAAAGTTTAATGAGAACATTGGCTGGTAATGTGTGGAGGCATTTTGGTGTTTCACTAATTAAGTCACCGACTAGGGATTTTTATTTCATTTTGTACATTTGGATGGGTATTTTTCCATTATTTCTTATCAATAAGTTTAAAACAATATTGTGATCTGCTGCATATCGTGCACAGCTCTGGAAATCCGTATAGAACTTTATATGTAGTACTTTTTTCAATGTTTGAACAGGCTATCCTTGGTGGTGAAGTGAAAGTGCCAACTCTATCTGGGAAGGTGAAAGTTCAAGTATGATTCTTATTTCACCCTATGTTGTTCATATGACCTATCCTTCTGCCGATGCCATGTATTATTTGTCCATGAGATTATTTTAATTCATCATGGAGTTCCCTTCTACTAGCTTGATTTCTCAAGTGCTTTCGTTGTTGAGTAAGACCTTTCAGGTAGATTGCTTTAAGTTTCTATTAATTTTTTGATGCTATCTAAAGCACCAGGATATTTTATACTGAAACTCATTAAAGAAGGCAGAATCGTACCTTTCTTTTTTTCCCTTCTTATTGGAGTCAGGCTTATTTCTGTATGCAGCCTAAGGTTTTGGTTTTTTATTTGTGTAATTGTCTCAGAGCTGAAAAAATGAGACTTCTATTTGTAACAAGATGCAAACTTACCAGTTTACTTTCTTAATCTGTGGATATTATTCACAAAGTGAGAGCATGCGTATGGTTTTCCAATCACTTGGAATATTAATTATGAAAATTTTGCATCTTGTTGCTTGTGTATGTTTAGATTCCCAAGGGGGCTCAACATGGACAGCTTCTGAAACTAAGAGGCGGAAAAGGTATTATGTACTCAGTTGATATGATCCTCCACACTTTTATTGCTTTTCCTATTTGTCCACCCTGCTTCTTTGGCTACATTCATCTGGGATTGTATGCAGGCTTGCCGAGGTGTGGTTTTTTTGTAGATCATGGAAATCAGTATGTGCGGTTTCGCATAAACTTACCTGTGTAATTTCTGTGTTTTACTCTCTTCATGGTTCTCTTTTACCGGTTTGACTATAACATATTCTTGTATATCTCTTCGTGAATAATGCAGTATACTTTAAACTGGTAATGCTTCCTTACGAAAAAGATGTCTGAAGAGTGATTACTTACTATATAAGACTGACAAGTGAAGCATGTGTTTGCATATGAATGCTGAAATTTTTTCGTAAGTATTTTAGGATACAGCTCAATCCAAAAACTTAGCTGTATTTTTAGAGATGGAAGCCACGGTTTCTGAAATATCTTATAATTTTGCGTATTTGCGAGAGGTAGAATAGCCAATACTTATGTTTTTATGAAGATACTAATGACCACAAATTTGCATTTCAGTTCAGCTAAGCCTGCTTTGTTCTTTGAGGTCCATGGACACATAAAACATGACATCAGACATGCATCTTTAAGTTCCTAATAGGCTGGGTAAAAAAGTTGCCTCTTTGAGGATAGAGAGATGACTAAATCCCCATATTCTTTCTCTTTACTAGTACTCAACGAAAGTTTAAAGAGACTTCTGAGGGTGATTAGAGTTAGACATTTCTGCATACCTCATTTAGCCTGGAAATCTTGTGTGGTTAGAAATGGGGTTTATTTATCCTACAAATGGTCTAAATCTGCTCTATTTGCTCTAATTTCCATTTACAGTGATTTAAATGAACGCCAGCGTTCAATAACTGAGGAATTTGCCAAGGAGTATATTTCCAGTGAAAATAGCGTGTCAAGTGAAGAAAGCCGGTAAGCAGTTTCTGAAATTAAATAATGCTTCTGTATTATGTTTCAGTTCTGATCTGAAGACCTGATGACATGAAAATGACCATCAGACCTGTTTCCCGCTCAATCTGTACATATCTTAATTTTTGTTTGCTAACTACCACAGTAAAATTTCATTTTTGCCTTACTTTGTGGTGTGATACTGAAGTTTGCGTTAAAAATAAAAGGTAAAAAATAAAAAGAAATATGCACCTGTATCTGCTTGGACACTGGTGAAGGTTATACGTAATATTACCTTGTTTTTGGTGCGCGACTTAATAGTTGGAACCATTTTTCAAGATTACAACTTTGTGCCCATAAAATAAACTGAATATAGATATAAGGAAACAAAAGAGACACCCCCCCACTGCAAAAGTTTGGTTTGGTCTAACAAGTGAATACATATACCATTGCCACCTCAAATGGGATAATCAGTATTATGCGTAACAATAGTTTTAAAATGTATGTGATAGCATGAAATGACCTTTGCGTGAGTGTGATTTCCATTGCTTTTCTTTGCCTTATCAGAGGTAGAATTTTGTTTTGTGGAGAAAGTCTCAATAACAGTGATTCTTTGCCTACCTACTTCATTCAGTGATCTTTCAAGTAATGACTATATTAGACTTGACGAGACTGTTGCTATCGCTTGCAATGTGAACACTTCTTGATTGAGATGGATTGACGAGTGTGTTTATTTTGTGATGATTTTAGGGCTGATGTTTACAAGGTCTAGCTTATGTATTTAGCTTGCAATAACTTACAGAATAATCCTTGAGGGTGGTTAAAAGGACTGGGAAACTTCTCTGGTTGAACTGCCTGGATGCAAATCGCCGGGCTCATCATTTCTTCGCTAGTTTAGGGTTAGCATATTAGAGTTCCATTAGCTATTTCTGCATATTGTAGAAAAAGATTCTTACAGAGGCCGTAGCAGATGCCGATGTTATTGTTAGAAACACTATTTCTGTCTCTCTGCATAGAGCAACACTATATTAGTTGATAGCTTTTATGCATTTTTGTATAGTTGTGGAAGAGAGAAACACACATGACTTTCTATATGAGGTTCCATCCAGTCAAATATCAAATCATAGTTACTGTGGATAGGAGTAAATAATCCATTTGCATTTTCGACATCGCATCTGATGTTGGAGAGTATTTTGCTTCTTGTTCTCATGGTATCATATATAACTTATTTTTTGAGAAATTTTGACAAGGAAGTATAATTCAGTAATTTACTTATACTCTGATAAAATTTGGGATATCATCCACTGCTGAAAATAATCTGTATTGACTGTTTGCAGTCCTGAAGGGATTTCGGAATTGTGCTCATATCTGGGAGTGAATCATACTGACGCAAGGATTCTGATGCTTGCTTGGTGAGATAGTTGGTGATTTTCGTTGTGCCTTTGTTTGAGTATATCTCGAGTCTTTTCAAGAGACTGAAAGCACAGAAGCAAGGATATTTTACACAGGTGAGCTTGATGGCCATTATTTTATATTGAGAATGTTCTAGGCAGGTATCAACTAGTTTTACAAAGAATGTTGAGCTCTACACTCTGTCATTGTGAAGAATTGCCAAAAGTGGAAGGAAAAAGGCATAAGATCAGTCATGCTTGATGGTTAACAGTGATGGAGACTAAGTTTGAAAATTGGAAAAAAAACATGAGGGTGGTAGAAATGAGAATTCTGAGATGGATGACTTACACTAGACTGGATAGAATAAGCTAGGAATACATCACGTGTCAAATTGGTGTAGGCCCAATGAGTGTCAAATTGAGATAAAAGTGTTTAAAATAGTGTGGACAAGTGTGTAGGAGACTTTAGGTTCCGTATTATGCAATAACTACTTTCTGATACCCTAATGAACTACAGTCAAAACAACAAATTCAGCAGTATATGTTTTCTGCCAAATAATTCCTTCTTTCTTAATATAAGTTATGTCAATCAAATTTGCACCCAATATTCTATTGCACAATGCTCTGGTATGCCCAAATTTTCTTTTAAATGTATTTCAGCTCCTAAAACTTTATAATTGGAGACAAACAATGAGGCTAAAGTGGGATGCAAGTAAATGTCATTGTTATGCTGATATTTCAGCTTTGTCTATTTGTAGAATTATAGTCTTTAATGTTCTGAACGATAAATGAGCTTAGACAAACATGATTGCTGAAATAGTTAAAGAAAACGTTCTGCGTGTACTATTGAATGCCAAAGGTTTAGTGATATGTTAGTTGACATGATCTTATTATGATTTGTGAAGATGCTATCTTTTCATTGTCACCTTAGTTTACCTTGTGGTATTTGACATCTGAAGTTTGAACTCTTCATTTTTAATAGCAGCTATTAAATATTCAATAAAGGTGCAGAGAGAGAAACAAAATTTTCTCAGAAATACCAAAAAAGGCAGTAAAATAACAAGCACAAATCATGTATTTTGCACCTCAGATACATTTTCATGCCCCCATAAACTTACACGAAGTAGCTCCTGTAAAATAACATGGATTAATTCTTGCTTCCTCAACCTCATTTCTACCTCATCCTCCTCCTCAGTGCTATCTTCCAATGGGCCAGTTTCAACATTACTTTAAACCTTCCCACCTTTGCAGATATTGGCCTCGAGTTATCCAGCCTGAGGTTCTGAAAATCAGTATGCCGTTCATTCACAACCATAATTTAGAGCATAATTTTAAGCCTATGAATCAGTTGAGGCAGAGGCCAGATCATAAGAGTCCATATCATGTTGTTTTTGGACAGCCTCCAATTCGGACATCCCTGTCCTGTGAGATCTTCCGCGGGTCTTCCATGTGTCACACCCTTCCCGTCTATATAACAGCCCACAAACTGCAGTTTGCTTGTGAGCGTCTCACGTCAAGGCCAAAAAACAAAACGGAGTCCTTGCAGCCAGCTTTGGTTCATGAATTTCCACATAAGACTTCTTCTCCCCATTCCTTAAACCACTGTTCGCTGAAGACAATCTGTCTTCTTCCCCCAATCCCGAATTATGCTTGTGAAAAGTGAATGGTTGGCTGGTGCAGTATTTCATCAAGAGCCACCAAGCGTTGAAAATACCTTTCCAGTTCGAGCAATTTATATAATTCCTAATTTGCTTAAGGTTCTTTGAACAGCACCCATTTTTTCCAGGATCTCAAGTAACCTATATCAATGACATAATTAGGACATTAAGAATGGATAACATGAACATCTTCCTGTTCATGTTCTTCTCTCTTCCCCTTCTCTATGTGTTTGGAAAAATCTACCAGCCTTGTACGTTTGAGGGACCATCAGTCTATGAGTTTCAACAAGTTCAACAGCAGAATAGTTATCTAGCACAAACAATTCTATACTATACAATAGCTATGGTGCATAAAACACCTTTCAGGTGACTAGTATAAAATTTGTTAATTTTCATAAATATCAACACCCGAACTATTCAGCATAGGATTCAAGTACATCGAAAGAGAAAGAAACAAAGTGCTGTTATAGAACCTAATTTGATAGAGGATTATATGAGATATCCACAACTTTTGCCCTGATAGTGTCAACCAACCAAAGGACCTTAACATTTTAGTGAACTAGTCACAGTTAATATGTATCCAACAACATACTTAAATTTCAAACCTGCAAGGATACCTAAGAAATAACTTTCATCTTCTTTGGGTTGTGTTCATTTCTTCACCCTTTCCTTCAGTTGTTCATTCAACTCCCCATCGCTCATGAATGTTCCCAAGCTCCTAAAACACTTAGAACCAGAAACTAGAAAAGAAGTATGAAGGAACTCATCTTCACTCCCTATTTCAGCATCTCCCTTTAAGTTGGCACTTGTATCTCCAACCAGAATGCCCTCCACAGCCAACATTGAGTAACAATAGAGCTGAAATTTTAAAATCGCATAGCAACATTTTTTTAGACGTGCAATCAGTCATATGTTCACTTTTTGAAGCTAAAATAATAGTGTACAGCAGCAGCCTAATAAATTTATTTTTGAAGTAAACCACATAAAAAATTATCTCTTCATAAACCTTTTGATATTAAGTAGCATAATAATAACATGGAAAGATTTTTCAACTACAAAAGATCCTGACACCTTTCCATATAAATCAGCTCAAAATTAAGGTATTTCAGCTCCTATGAGATACGTTAGTTTATCCTTCTCTCACTCTCTTTTTTTTAAAAAGAAACAGCCAAGGAGAATGACATAAACAAAAGAAATAGCTGTCTAGACTAGGAGCACAAACAGAACATTGATAAGTTAATCCATAGAAGCAAAAGAGGATATCAGAAAGAGGATTGAAATGCTTGAATTCTTTATACAAAGCTTCATAAGAAGGATTTCGAAGAGCTGTAACATGTCATGTAAAAAGTTAAAATGTGCCTCACGAAGTTTAAATATCTATGTATTCATTGACATAAATGTATATTTTTTCATCCTTTAAGTACATGTATGCAGTTCACTTATTTAGATGTTCTGTCTTCTATGTTCCTTCATATTATGGAGATGCGGCTTACTTTGTCCTACATTGTTATTCATTCCAAATATTTCTTGGTGTCATTTATATTATTTTTTGTAGGGATGTCATGCAGTTGCATGAATGTTTATAAATTTTCGCTGTAGCGTCTTCCTTGGGTTTACTTATCACGTAATTGACCACAGCACTTTCGCTAATTGTATATGAACAGTTCCTGTAGCTGGTTTAATGCGAATGTGTGAATTAATTCACACAGAAAAATGTTCTATTTCCATTGGAGTATGTATCCATTGTGATATTGAACTCCACCTTCCTTCGTGATACTTTGTTTACGCATCCTTCTCGGCAGGTCGGACTAGAAGGTTTCTTATGTTGCCTTCCTTCTGAATAGAGAATTGTTGTTTTAATGATGTCTCATGGAAGTCTTTTGCCCATTGGCTGATCTACAAAACCTTTCCTCATATTAAATAAATTGATACATATCGCTTGCTTTGACCTCAATCTCCATGTTCATTTTTATACTTCATCATGCGGCTGGTTTCATGCTCATTTTGTTTATTATTTTTTCCATTTGCAGGCCATCTACAATGGAAATGGAACATGGGGGGAACCCTTTGGCATATTTGGACCCAGGCCCTAAAGACCGCAGTGTCCTGACATTGCAACCCAATCATCGCTCGGAATTGATCTGGGTGGATCCGGCCACTCCTCTGCTGTCTTTCAAGTCAAGTACTCACGATCTATGGAATTTTGGTGCCTTGCATCCTCGCGTGATTACTCTCTTGTAATATACAGGATTTTATGGTTTATACAAAGGAGGTGATATAAAGGTGGACAAGCATTTAATAAATGCCTTGGCTGAGAGGTGGCGACAAGAGACTCATACATTTCACCTTCCCGTCGGTGAAGCAACGGTGACGTTGCAGGATGTTGCGGTTATATGGGGGTTGCCCATAATTGGTTTACCTCTTATTTCTAACGCCGCAACACGCAAGGTTGAGGAGTGGCAGGAATTATGTTTGGAATTGTTGGGTTACCATCCAGAGGCCACTGAAATTAAGAATGGGCAGTTGAATTTGGTGGGTCTAAATACTCACTTGGTTGAGTATCTCCCCGTTAATGATAACTCCACGGATGAGGTGGTTGTGCAGCACACTAGAGGCAGAATTTTGCAGTTGATTGCAATGTTATTCAGTGATAAATCTGCATCCGGGGCCAAACTTATGTACTTACCATTTCTTGGCAACGTTCATGCCATAAGGAATTATAGCTGGGGCAGTGCTACATTGGCATTGCTATATCGCAATTTGTGCCGGGCTACTCGTATGGCCAAGAAAGAGATAGGTGGCCCCCAACTACTGCTACAATTGTGGGTATGGGAAAGAATCCCTAAACTGACTCCGACTGTTCGACCAACAGTGTCGGCTCAGAATTTCGAAGATTTAGCCCCCCTCCCTCGTGGTGCCGCGTAAGTTATGTAGAGTTATATGTCTTTACTTGCATCATCTGGTTGATTCTTCTTTGTTTTCTAATCATTTCCAATTTTATGTTCATTATGTAGATGGAACAAGCGACGTAGTTTCGTGAACGTGGGATCACATTTAATTTATCTATTTCGGGCCAGTTAGATCATCTCGTCGAGGGAGATGTGAGTATTTCTGTGTTGTGGGTACTGTCTAAAAATTTGATCGTCCAGTATTGCTTACTAATTGAAATTTAATTTTATTCTTGTAGTTTATTTGGAACCCATATGAGGAGGATGAATTGATGAAATTGCCTGATTATTGCTTAACGGGTAGAGATATATGGCGCTCACATGTCCCGCTCATTAATTTCTGTGTGGTCGAACTACATGCTCCTGAGCGTGTTATGCGACAATTTGGGTTTGAGCAGGGTATTCCTCCTGAAATTGATACAGGTGAACGGCTTCACAGTTTGAATTTCAGAGGGCGAAATACTGAAAAATGGGCGATAAAACATAGAGACCACATAGCCCTTTGGGAACAAGCTGATCGTTCCGTCATTGTAGGGACCATTAGTAATGCATCTATTGATTACTTTTCTCCTTACATGACGTGGTATCGCAACATCACTCGGCTTCTGGTGGGTAATCCGACTAAACCTCCTAATAGAGCGATGCGCCCGTACGGAGCTCTGACTGAGTATTATGTAAGTTTCAACCCTTCTACCCAGCACTTCTTTCTATATTCAATTTGCAATCGGATCAAATATAACTTACTTAATTAAATTACGTTCAGAATCAATCTATGGAGTCGATGTATCATGTAGTGGGAGAGATGCTTGACAACCTGCATGTGGAAGGGTATCCTATGCAGGACAAGTTAGTTTATGTGCGTGACCAGATAAATGCTACTCTCACTTGTTCTGGCGAAGGTCATCGACTAGTCCATGGGTCCTCCTCGGCATCGACGCAAGGAGGATCAATGAGCGGAAGATCTACCCATGAACAGAAATCGGGTTCCACTCAGGGCCGACATCGCTCATCCACGTCCAGACCGCGAGAGGGGGGAGAAGTTGGTTCTCAAGACTCCGGCGACGATTGGTCATATCATCAAACCTCGCATCATGAACGTGGAACGCCTGACAGTAATACCTTTGACGCGTTCGCTAGACACAGCACCTCCAGGCGTCCTGTAAGCGGTACACATGATGAATTGCATAAGCGGCGTAAGCCCCAGCACGAGTTCGGTGAAGAAGCCCGGAACCTTTCCATGCGTAGCGAGCCCACTACAGATATGCATGCTCATCCTCCACAGGGCCAGCATCCCCCGCATAGACCGCGTAGGCATACGCGTCCTCCTCCGTGTGGAACATAGAGAGGCGTTTATTGCTAACATTTTGTATATTCCGCATTTGGGACTTGGAGACACCATTGCTGCTGTTCCTGTTTGCTCGCGGTGAATGTTCGGGACTGGGAATTTTCGGGGTTGCTACTAGAATTTTGGTCGGAATCAGGGTTCTTCTTTTGGTTGGGGATGAAATCTTGCTGCCTGAATATTGAGTAAGCTTGCTGCCGGAATTTCTGGGCTGGGTTACGGTGATTGATGGAATTTCTTCAGATTGCTATACTGATGGGGTTAGCCGGAAAATAGAGTGCTCCGGTTTCATCTGGTAGTCTATTTCTGGAATTTTGCTGGTTTGGAATGCTGTTGGATTGGTTTTGTTGGGTCTGGGTGAAGAAAAGGAGGGAAGAAGTATGTGGATTCTGTTCGGTCTGAATTTGGATGGTTTTGGCTGCTGAAATTCTTTCGCGTCTCCTCTGATTTCTTTCATTCTGTAAGTAGCGAGAAGTTTTTCTGTTTTGATTTTGCTGTTCTATTTTTTGGAAATTTTTGTGCTGTGCACTCAATTTTTGGGAAGTTAGTTAAGTTAATTGAAGGACCGTAGTTTCTGTGCAAACGAGCTGGGGTTAATTCCTGGTTCTGGATAATTGAGTGCTGGGATGTAGTTTTAATTTATGATTTTTGGAACTTTAAGGGGTGCTTTGCTCCTTTGTTTTGGGATATGTATTACTGATCCTCTGTTTGCGCCTTGGGATTTTACGTGTGGCTTGGCTGATCCAGCCTAGTTATTGGGATATTCGCATTCAGAGATATTTTATTGCTGATGAACTCTTATTCTAGAGTTGATGGATTTTGCTGGTTTAGATTGCTCACTGTTTTGTGCTGAAATTTTGTGTGCTGAATTGTTTTGCAATCTGGATTAGTGTTGCTGGATTTCGAATTTCTGGTTCTCGTAATTTTCAGTGCATTTACTTGCTGAATTTTTTCTGGAAACTTAAGTGCGGAATCTTTGTATGCTGGAATCTGGGTTATGTTGCTGGATTTGATACTAAGAGGTGAATTTATTAAGGTTGTTTTCAGATTTTGATCTGGAAATTATTGGAAATTTGAGGGGTGCTTTGCTCCTCTGTCTTGGGAAATGTTTTGATGATCCTCTGTTTTGCGCCTTTGGATTTTACTTATGGCTTGGCTGATCCAGCCTGATTACTGGGATATTTGATTGCTGTTGAATTCTTATGGTTCTCCTAGAGTTGATGTATTTCTTGGTTGTGATGAATGGAATTGAATCGGTCTGGTTTCAGATTATTGGACTTGCTAATTGGAACTGAGTTGATTGTATTTTTGTTAATTTTATGCTGATTCTGGCTGAACTAAGCTGCTTCTAATTGTTGTAACGATTGGAGGGCTGCATGACATACACCCTTGGTGGTTTAAATTTTGGCTGCTTTGCTGGAATTTAGAGGATTGCTGGGCTGATTGAATGTAAGTTTATGATGGAAATTTAGGAAGATGGCCTTGCCTTGCTATCCCACTAAAGGCACTCGGTGCTGATTGCGTGTGGCAGTCAAGTCCAAGGCCCAATGGGTTTCATGTGATTGTAATTCTGGAAATTAAGTGCTTAAACTTTTGTTTGCTGTTGGTTATGGAAATTCTGGATGCTGGAATTTCAGTTTTAGCTTGCTGCTACTTGATTTCGATTACTGAACTTTCTGATCCCTTAAATGGATATTTGTGTGCTTAAATCTGGATTGAGAATGTTGTTTCTATTCTGGACTTAGTTAGAGTTCATTCTGATATGGACTGGAATTAAGTGTGGCTTTGCACTATCCTTGGCTGTTCCGGGATCCGATGTGGCTGAAAAGTGTACTGGAAATTTAATTTGTGTGCTGCAATTTACTGGAAATATGCATTGGCCTTGGCTGCTCCGGGAAATGCTTTTTGGCTGTGGAATTGTGTTGAAATATGAACTGTGCTTGGCTATTCTGGGTGCTGATTGCTGCATTTGGCTTGGCTGCCCAGACTAGTTATGGGAACATTTCAGTTGTGTGATATTGTTGGGATAGGAAGTTCGGGTTGCTCTGCTGGAATTTGGATTATTGCTGGGATAACGAGTTTCTGGTTTCTTAGGAATAATCTGGATTTCGAGGGTGGCTGATTTGTGGATTTTCTGGATTTTAATGCAACTTGCTTGGCTGTTCCAGCTTGTTCTTGGGAATGCTGGTTAGTTCTGGAAATGCTTTTTGATTTGAAATCAGTTGGAATAAGCTACTCTCGGGTTCCTTTTGCTCTCTGGCTAAACTAAATTTGGAATTGGGATCTTTGATTCTGCTTTCGGAATTAACCCAAATTGAGATGGAATGCTGCAAATTGAGCTTTGAAATTCTGGAAAGTACGTGGCTGTGCTGGAATTCTGTTTCTTGCGGCTGAAGTATGGAAATTGCTAGAATTCTTAGGGAAATCTTGCTGTTCATGGAAACGTTGATGCTGGAAACGTTGAATTTGGCCTTGGAATTCCTAATGGGTTTCATTTAGTTTGGCTAGGGATGTGACCCTATTTTATGTATTATGACTGTTCTTTGTAAAATTTCAGTCTTTTGATGTTGATGCGTTTGATTAGGGGTCTGCCCCTATTATGATGTATTACTGAACTGTTGTACTGTTGATATCGCGGGTTTGAACCGTTATTTTTCGGGGAATAAAATCATTTACCTTCCCTAAAAAAGAAAATTTTTTTTTGCTTTGTGTTAACTTAAAGATTTTGTCATGTACCTACTGCTGAATGAGATGGATGTCGTAGATGTTGGCGAAATTGTGGATTTTTTCCTTCTGCTCACAGGGAGTTTGGTCCATGTACAGGAAACTCTGTCAAAAATTTTTTTTGGGAGTCAAATTTCAACATTGCCTATGCAAATTGAGTCACAATGCCATTATCGTCTGGTCCATGCAGTGCCCCGCATGCTCACATTGTGATGTCTAACCTTGTATGGAAATTATGTGGTTTCCTTATTCGTTCTGTAATTTACAAAAATCCATTTTCATGGTAACTTAACCTAAAACCTATACATAATCGAAATTCCTATATTTACGCACGGAACCTGATTGTGAACGTGTAAGTGCATGTTTCATGTCATTCTTGTAACTTACGTAACTTTAAGTTACGTAACTTTGTTAGGATTAGTATATTTTCGCTACCTTTGCTGTTTTATATGTCCATGCAAATTTAAACTAAAACTGCCATAAAAAACAAAAAAAGTGCATTATTGTGTAATTTAATAGGTCTGAGGCGATTACTTGTGTTACAAAAGTCGTTTAACTTAATAAGATCACGAATAATGTCTTAGTACATTTACATAACGAATAGAATTCATAATTTTTATTCTGTTTAATAAGATACACCCTTATTTAGTTGGCGACTTTACCAAATTCGTTTTCGCGTTCATGTAATTAATTATTCCCTACAGTGCTTATTTCAAACTTAATCCTTCAAAACCGAATTATGTGTTGTCGGCAAGTGAATTTCGTTTTATCAAAAAACGAAGTTGGGGAATTCGAATCCTCCAAAAAACAAATTCGATGAATTCCAACGTTCTTTTGAAGACGAATTCCCTACATTCGTTTTCTAGGAAACCCAATTGAGGGATTTCGTTTTCCGAATGAAACGCATTTTTCCCGCTGGATTCGTTTCCATGAGAAAACGAATGCGCCGACCAGAAAATGAATTTTTCTGGAGTGCTGAATTCGTTTTCTGGAGAAAACGAATTTGCTGAATTCGTTTTCTCTAGAAAACGAATTCGCTGAGAAAACGAATTCGCCGAATGCTTTTTCCAGAAAACGAAACAGCTGAAATCGCCTTCTTACAAAACGAATTCGGGACACGCCTTCGCTGATTTCGTCTTCTCTTGTTTGTGACAAAACAGTGAATCCCGAAATCGTTATTTGGGAAAGCGATTTCGCTGATTCCCTGAATTTCATGAACACACTTCTACGACTCCCATGGGAGTTAATTTCTTTTTCTTATATCCTACCAGAATTTCACTTACTCTCAAATACACCCGCACCTAGTTGACGAAATCCCCGAATTTCACTTTATTTTACTAAACCCTACAGTACTTTTTGTTGGCGTAGTTTTATTTCTCTGCATTCATTTTGTAATCAAAAAAAAGTTCCGTGCCAAAACAAAACCTAATTATAGTTCAAGCGAAGTCATTGTTTGAACGAAGTCGTTTCTTTAGAAAATGAATTCCCCGATTTCGTTTTCATTGCCAACGTTTTTCCTAAATTACTTTCTCCAGAGAACGAATTAATGGAATTCGTTTCCTTCATAACATATTTCGCCGACTTCGTTTTCTCACGCAAAACGCTTCTACGACATGAATTCATCTTTTCTACCGTTTGAAATTTCGAATTCAATTTTACATATCACATGACTCTTTTTCCATCTTCTTTCCTTCAAGTGAAATCATATTTCTTCTTTTCATAACGCTATTATCCAATGCACTTGTTTTCTACTATCATATTATTTAACTAACAGTATATCGCTTATTTTATAAATAAGCATATTTCATTGAATTGATTTTCTACTAAAATTACGGGTCTATTTCTACAAAATAACATTACTTGTTCACAATTTATTCCCTGATTTCGTTGTTTTATAAATAATATTTTCCCCCCATTGTTTTTATTTCAATGCTTTGGTTTTTTTCACCGTGTATATTCACGCGGCTACCTAGGGAGCTGCAACTTATGTGTAAATAACCTTGTCTTAATCACTTCTTCGAATTGCAGGGCGTCCAGGCATCGCCGCTTATTCGGCCACTCGTTCGTGCTGTTCCGAAGTATATGCTCTAATTATGTTCCGTCCCATATTTCAGTTTTTTTTTTATTATTCGACTGCTTCACCGAATTTTTGGTACGGTTTTTTTTTTCCCATAAATACACCTCGCATTCCCAAATTCGTTTTCCATGAATACTAATTTTCGTAAAAAATCTTTAAAAAAAAATATTTCTCTGGAAAACGAATTTGGTTGATTCGTTTTCAGAGAATAACGAAACTACCAAATTCGTTTTCCCTCCAACTAGAGTTTTGAAAAAACTACATAAGTACTAAAAACGAATTTGGCGCATTCGTGTCTTAGGAAAACCGTCATCGGTCTAATGTTATTTCCCTTTAAGCGAAACGAATTTATGAGTTTTGTTTTCAATGGAATTAATTATTTTTAAAACATAAATGTGTGACTAAATTTTTACAGTTAAAAAAATTCCCCAAATTCATTTATACGAAGATTTTATGTATTTCAAAAAATCCCGTAAATTACTTCTTCTAAAATTTTTTTGAATTACAAATTAAAATTTCAGTTATACAATTATGTTTTGCCTTTTTTTTATTTTTTATAACAACTCAAAAACGATTTACGGCGGTTCGCTTCAATGGCAATAATTATTTAATTTTTTAAAATTCGTTTAAATATAATTATTTTTATTTATTTTAAAATTCATTTTAGTGGAATTAGTTTCTTAATGAAATTAATAAAAAACAAAAAAAGAAAAAATTAATTATGGAATTCGTTTATTAATGCAAAAAAAAAAAAAAAATTCTTTTGAAAACGAATTCCATGAATTCGTTTTCAAAAGAATTTTTCTTTTTTTTTTTTGGTTAGTTCAGTTGAAAACAAAGTTGGGATCATGCAGAGCAACCCGCCCTTTATAGGTATGAGATGAAATTCCAAGTTCCCCTCAAAATTTAGACCCGATTTAATTGGGTCTTCATCGGAAGAAGAAGAAGAAGAGGTCGCGGGAATAGTCAAAAAAATTGGCGATGAACAGTACCAAAATTTTTTGGGGAAGACGTTGCACAGTGCTCAACGTGTGAAATGACGATTTTGCCCCTGTCCTTTTTTTACTGTACGTTAGCCACTTAATGGAATTGACTAACAGAGTGGTAGTTTTTGTACATTTTGAAACTAAAGTGCTTGTAATTGCAATTTTTAAAGGAAAGTGGTATTTTTTTGCAAAAGCCGATAGTTAAGTGGTATTTGGTGCATTTCACCCTATATATATATATATTATATTATTTGGCTTATTCGAGTCCCTTATTTTGATGGAGACTTAAATCCAATTCCAAACTTACCATTTAAAAATTCGGGTGCCGCTATTCAACTGATCTGAAAATTAAATTAATAAGTCAATCCGTTTAACTTACATGGTTTGGATTGACTGACTTATTTGAATTACCCGTTTAATGAATGCCTCTAGTAGGTGATGGTTATGAGACACTCAAGAAATTGATAACTATTCGAATAATGATAATCATAACACCAAATTAATAATTATTTTTATAGTTATTAGTGGTGTGATATTCACTCATTGTTTGGTGATGTAAATAGTATTAATAAATATTTCATAAAAAATTAGCCACTAAATATGATTTAACCCACATTACTGAATATATACATTGACTATGAATATGCCGCTATTAGTATTATTACTCTAAATACTTGGTCATTCCAAGTCTTAACTTTTCTATTTTTAAATAAATGTCCATTTACAATTTTCAATACACAAAATCTATAAAGTTTTATATTACTCATCTCTTTTTCTCTCACATCTCATGGATTTAATACATGATGATTTTTAATTCGCAATTATCATTTCCCTGCTAAGTTAGCTGATATTGGGTTACATATAATTTTGAATTATGATATAGGCATTAATGCATCATAGGCATTTTTTTCCCTATGTTATTAATGAAAATACATAAAATAAAAATAAAACCGTCACCCCATATATATATATATTTAATAGGTGATTATTAATTATGAATTTTTTCAAATTGAAGTGGTTACAAATGCAATTAAATATTATATATATTTGCTCAAAATAAATTCATTATATTCGTTTACAGCTGTTTTTTGTTTCTTTACATTATTAGCAAACCATTAATTACTCCAACAACTTCCAGTTAAGTTCTTACTGTTTTTGGTAACAAAATAAAAGTTCCCAATATTTTCATCCTTAATGGCATGTACAGTTCAGAACTCATAGACATATTTATATATATAATTATTTCTCTTTCTTGTAATTTTTTTGGTACACTTATATAAACCACCCTTGTGTAAATAAGAAGTCAGAGACATGTTCTCTCGTTTGAGCCTGAAAGTACTTCACTGGAAAAGAAAAAATAAAAATAAAAAAACCAAAATTTGATAAATATTAAACTCACATATATATATATATATATAATCAATTTAAAGTTACATTACTTGATGGTGGCCACCAGTCTCGTAGTTTTTCAAGAAAATATGGGTCGGGATTTTCCCAAGTCGAGAAATAGAAGCCATCTTCTTTTGCTACCCAATAGCATGTGTTTAAAACGTCGGCATGACCGCAATGGTGATTGGCAAACGACTTACTCATAACCGGGAAAGCAGATTGTTTTCCGGCCCACCAAAAGTGACAGAAAAACAATGTTCTCGACCAAAGATTCATGGAAAAGCTCCAGCGAAAACTCTCGTTCATATGAAGGTCATGATATCCAATATCATCATCTCTGGATGCACAATGAACGCGCAATAAATTTGTATTATCTGGGAGGCCATTAGCTACAATAACTAGATAATCTTTAGGGGGAAATCCTGCTTTCGATATCGGAAGAGTTTGGGAGAAATAAATGGAAAGTAAGAGGATCGGGAGAAGAAATCCTCTAGTTCCGATGGGACTCATTGGTGCTTTTTCTTTTTATTTTCTTCTGAACCAGAGAAAAATGTGTTGAGAATGAAGTTAAAATTAAATGTATAAATTTTAATCATAGATATGGGTATGGTTGTATAGTTGCTTATTGGACCCCAAATTTATGTGCTTTGAACATATGTTTGTTTTTTCATTAAATGAGAATTAATGGCTTTGGATTGTTCAATTACTTGTTCTCTTTTTATTTTAATGTATATTTTATCTACATTTTTTTTTATATATATTATAAATGATATGCATTATAACAAGAGAGAGAGAGAGAATTTGTGCAACAAAAATTATGAATAAAAGCGGTTGTTAATAGATATTGATTTCAAGAATTTGATTCAGTCAAACAAAATTCAATTGAACCAGGCCAACTACTTAACATTTGATCATGTGTGTTTGAATTTTGAAATTATCCTCCTTGTTGGATGTTCTTAAATTTGGGTTTTTAGTCCACAAAATCTCTAAGGCTTACGTAAGAGTGATGTTAACACCTTGTAAAGATATGATATGTATAATTTATAGGGATGAGAACGAATATAAATGTTTACGGATGAGAATTGACTTGGAAATAAATAAATCTTAACATGATATATATTGTAGAAGATTTTAAGTGATACTATCTCCAAGTATAAAAAAAACTTGGTGAACAAGAGTGAAAAAACTAAAGCTTTAGAGGGATGTGTGGCAAAACGAACATCTAAAATCCTGTCACATGTTTGAACCGATGCATATTAATCTACTTATATACTAAAAAATTACATAGGAGGACTAGACTTTGATACACACTTCAGTTCCTCACTTTTAATGTCTATTTCAAAAAAAAAAATACACATAATAATATTAATTTTAAGGATAGAAATAGTGTCTATTTAAAAAATGTAGCGTCCTTAAATAAATAAATAAAACAGTCCTCACTTCTAAACAAATAAATAAATAAATAATATCAGAGTATAAGTAGTATTGCATGTTTCTTCAAAAATAAAATAATTAAAATTTATATATTTTAAGATATAATTAAGTATTGCTTATAAAATAAATATAAAGTATTAATTTTAATGACGAAAATAATGTGTATTTTTTAAAGTAAATAAACAAGTAAAAACTATTGATTTAAGAGTACAAATGGTGTATGCAAAATAAAAAATATCATTTTTAAAGATAGAAGTAATGCTTGTTTTAAAAAATAGCTCATGTAAAATAACAAATAGTGTCTTTTAAACAATGAAAAAAAGGAAAGTGATGGCATGCGTCTGCGTGAGTGGGTAGCGAAGTATGCTATTGTTGGTGTTCAAATTATTTTTCAGAGAGTTACGAAATTAACAGTGACATGTAAAAATTTAGAAAACCTTTTTTTTTTTTTTTTTTTTCTTCTCAAATGTCGGTGCTACAGTTCCACGGCTAGCTTGTTAATCAGCAATGCAATTAAAGAAAAAAAATAATTTTTCTATAGTTAAATTAAAAGACGATATTTAGAATTTTTAAATAATATGATCAGGGTCATGACGACATCACAAAATTGAAACATTATTATGATGTCATAGTTGAGCAATGATTAATGACAATGTGTCACCGAACGCTATTTTTAAAGGAGCGCACCGTGTGACAAGCAATGCTCGCTAGCAAAAAATTCCGCCAAATTCTCACGTAAGACAAAGCTCTCATAGCAAGTCTTGCGTCAAATCTAACCCGCACGTCGTACTCAGCACCACAGTGCCTTTAGTTGGGCAGGAAGTGTTGAATATAGTTTGTAATTGCTAAAGAGAAGTTATCTACTGATTGGTTGAACCTTCTTTAGAAAAACTGATTTTTCAGTTTTTCAGTTTTCTTCTAGTTTTCTTTCTTTGTGAAGTTTGAATGAACAGTTGCAACTGTTCATGAGAAGATCAGTTCAAATCCTACTCTCAACGAACTCTAACGGCTAGTGACTTACTTTCTCTATAAATAGAGGTGTTAGTCTGAATTACAAGACACAACAATCTTTCATTCTTGTTCATATATCCAAAGAACTTGCTACTTTGATAGATTGTACGAATCTATTGAATCCTAGGAGGATCTTGCCAATTTCTCGGTTTAGCAATATAGTGGGGGCAATAATTCTCTAAGGACAGTTTTATCACGCCTTAGATTCATCTGTTATCGCTTCGTGCAACCCACAAAACAATTCCCTCAGTTTTAAATATTTTACTTAAAAGTTTTCTGCAGCATTTTCATTGTTCTTTTGAGTTCTGTGCTCTACAAAGTTATCAACAGGAAGAACAAGGCTATTGAAAGGATCTTGTAAAAGCACGTTCAAAGCAAATGAAAAAAAGAGAATATAATTTTGTAAGCCAAAACTTGTTTCCATTAATGGAATGAGATTAGAAAAGATAGTTAAGAGTTCAAAGAGGGTTGACAACCCTACTTTTGCTTAGTTTGCTCTAATCCACCAATCGGCTAATATTAGAATAACTAAAAGTGACCATTAGGGGATCAACAAATAGGTGATTTTGCGAAAGTTCACTATCTGCCTTGAAACTAAAGTTCCTCCAACATTCTAAAGGTAACAAACATTACTAAAATCATTTGCAAGAAAAATTATAGCTGAAATTATTGAAAAGATCTTGCATCTTTGGGAAGGGTCACGCATCTTACAAAAAAAACGCTCTTCTTTGGAAAGATAACAGATCTTTGCCTCAACTTTACAAAAGTCCAACAAATACATTGAAATCAAAATAAAGACAATTAATATTTACGAAGGAGAGTTGAAGCCCTGTGTCAAGGCCGGGAGCGAATCATAGGTCGCGTTGGGTAAGGCTCTGTCGGGTTAGCTGGCACATTGATCGGCACAGGCCGCAACACGTCAGTTAAGGAGTTTATGGGCATCAGTGGGATTGCGGGGAAAGCGTAAGAAGTTTGGCCCGTAACACAATGTCACACTACAAATAGATTGTACCCGTTGCTTTATCACGTGTGATGTAAGACTTATTATATACCTTCACCCTTTTTGTTATTACCTCAATTTGTTTCGATATTTTTTATAATTAAGTTCAGCGGACTAAGTGATTCTTTTGAACTGCCAAGAAAAAGAAAATTAAAAATTGCAATAGTTTGACCTTTTGTTGGGGGGAGGGGGGCATGGAAGAGCGAGAGATGGAATTGAAACTGTAATAACACAACTAGTTTATATATAATAAATTATCAGTATAAAATTACATTACTTGATGGTGGCCACCAATCTCGTAATTTTTCTAGAGTTGAGTTGGAATGATCCCAGTGCGAGAAATAGAAGCCATCTTCTTTTGCTACCCAATAGCATGTGTTCTCAATGACCACAATGGTGTTTGGCAAATGACTGACTCATAACTGGAAAAGCAGATTGTCTTTCAGCCCACCAAAAATGATAGAAAAACAAAGTTCTCGACCAAATATTCATGGTGAAACTCCAACGAATACTCTCGTCTACATGAAGGTCATGATATCCAATATCATCATCTCTGGATGCACAATGAATGCGCAATAAATTTGTATTATCTTGGAGGCCATTAGCTACAATAACTAGATAATCTTTAGGTGGGAATCCGGCTTTCGATATCAGAAGGGTTTGGAAAAAATAAATGGAAAGATAGAGGATCGGGAGAAGAATTCTTCTAATTCCGATGGGACTCATCGGAACTTTTTATTTCTTTTGAACCAGAGAAAATGTGTTGAGAATGAAGTTAAAATTTAAATGTCTTACTTTAATCATAGGTATCGGTTTGGTTTATAGTAGCTTGTATTGGAGCCCAAATTTATGTGCATTGAACGTACGTTTTTTTTTTTTTTTTTTTTTTTTGAATGAGAATTAATGGCTTTGGATTGTTAGGTAACGGTTACTTATTGTCTTTTTATTTTAATGAATTTTGTCTACTTCTATTTTTTTTTATAAATGATATGCATAGAGACTTTGTGCAAAGAAATTATGAATAAAAGGAGCTTTTAATTGTTATGTTGACAGTAGAATTAGATTCCACAACCGCCCGTTGTAAATAGATTATCAATTTCACGAATTTTTCAATTCGGTTAAAAAAAATTCAATTGAACCGGGCCAACTATTCAACATTTTGTATTTATTTTCGTTTTCTTTATTGTATTAATTAATTGTAAAATTTTGATGGTATCGCCATATTACCCTCGTTCGGATGGTGCGATGCACATACTTTCTTTTCATCTTTTATTTCTTTTTTTCCCCTCCTCTTTTCTTCATATTAATTTGTCTTTAAAAATATGTCGTTTTTGTAAATGGATGTATTACTTTTTCTTAAAAATTATGAACATTTCATTATTGTCACGAACATGGGCGGAAGGGGGTGGGGGTAGATGTGTTATTTCATTTTATTTTACTTTTATTGATTAAATGTCTTATTCAAAAAGAATAACTCTCTTCCGTTTCATTAGAAGAGTCCATTTTGAGAATTATTTTTGCTTTATTAGAATAGTCGACTTTCAATTTTTTTTACTCATCCTACCATTACGAATATAATCATGTGTACTTAATAAGTAAATATATAAATAAAATAAATAGTGTCAAATTAATTATTTTAGCTATTGTACATTGACATTCATAATAAGTTGTACATATGTTAAATTAACTTTTTAATGCATTAAAACAATACTGATGTTAACACTGTAAAGATATGGTATGTATTATTTAAAAGGATTGACTTAGAAATAAATGAATATCAAAAACGATAAGGGCGGAGGGGATTGAGTGGATTAGATATTTCATTTTATTTTACTTTTGTTGAATAAACGTATTATTCAAAAAGTATTACAATAAATGCGTTGGCGGTAATTAATTTTCTAAGTCATACTCCCGTAATAAATGATGTGTGCATCTGGCCATGTGTTTTTGAAATTATCCACCTTGTTATTTCATTTTATTTCACTTTTATTGAATAAACATCTTATTCAAAAAGAATTAAAATAAATGAGTTGACTGTAGTTAATTTTCTAAGTCATACACTCGCACAACAAAATATCAAAGGAGGCGATTTTAGTGGCAATTTTTTTTTTTTTTTTTGGTATCTTAATTAAGATATATACTACTAAATTATCAAAATAACCATAATGATATATGTTGCAAAAAAAAAAAAAAAAAAAACACTTAATGATAACAATAAAAGCAAATACATACTAGTAAAATAACTATTTTTGATGCATGACCAACTAGTACTGGAGACGTCAGTAAGATGAGATAATTTTGTTCTACGTTCCCTCATATCTTGAACATGTTACAAAATTTCTTCATTTAATATTGATAAGCAAATACATACTAGTAAAACAACTATTTTTTTATGCATGAACAACCAGTACCTGACACGGTAGTAAGACGAGATAATTGTGTTATACGTTCTCTCATGTCTTGAAAATGTTACAAAATTTCTTCATCTAAATATTGATTAATAAAGTACTTTTAGTGAAATTCTTGACTTAGTATACTAAAAATTTTTCCCTATGTGATGTAAGGGCAGTTTTGCCTTTATCTCCATCACTATTATTGTTACCGTGAAACAATATTTTTGTAGAGCTTGGGGGAAGGACCAAAAAGTAAGGATTTAAGTGGCCAAGGCCTTATTGCAAAATATGCAACTTTCTTTTGCAGCTTCAGAAAGCCGCGGCTTTCAATTCCATAGCCGCGGGTTTTTTAGTTGGATTTCAATTTAAGCGCGATTTGTCGAAGTCGCGGCTTTTTCATTTCCATAGCCGCGGCTTTTTTTTACTTTTTTTTTTTGTTTTGGCCTTTTTCCTAGCTTTTGCGTCATTCCTGATAGCCGCGACTTTTTCTCTCCATAGCTGCGGCTTTCTTCCTGCTTTCAACTTGTTGCCGGACTGATCAAGGCTGCGCTCTCGTTTCGCATGGCCACGGCTTTCCACCTTTCTTTTCTCCACTTTTTCTCCAATTCTCATCAACCTTTCTCCAAATGGTCCCTAACATGAAAACACTCATAGGGCCTGTTTTTTTTACCCTGGATTCAGACCTGGGTTTTGGGTGTTTTGTGGATCTTGAGTCCAAAAATGGGCCAAAATAGGGTCAAACCCATGTTTTCTTGTCCAAACTCAAACGAAGTCTTCAACTTAGGCCTAAGACCCGTTAAAAAAACCCTCCCTCTTCCCAGAAGCTGTTGCCCGATCCCAAATCTTCCTCCCCTTAGTTCATCCTCACGAACGGCGGCCAATATTTTCACCTTTTCCCCTCCGATCCAACCCAATATTTTCGGCGTCCAAGAACGGGTTGAAGGTGAGTGACGGCCGCTGAACTCCCTCCGTTATCGCTTCTTCAAAACACCAAAAAAACCCAGTTCGATTAGAAGGGAAGCCACGTATCGGTTCTGGAAAAACAGAAACATACGCTCCAAGTTTTGCCGCCCCAGGTACGGTTTATTACTACTCCTACAACCTGCGACTAATAATTTGTTCTATTATTTTGTGGGCTTTAGTTTTGATGTTAAATTTATGTCCTTCAATGGAGTTTGAGACCTTGAAATTGTTAAATGTTGGCAATGTTTAAAAAAAGAAAAAAAGAAAAAGCCGAAGACATCGTGTGAAATGGGATTCAAGATGTGGTTCATCGTGTTTATCCTCCATTTACTTTTATTTAGAAATTGCAGTTAGGGGAATTAACAGAGAAGAAGAATCATGGTTTACTTGCTTAAATAGTTGATTTTCGATTCTTTGAATAATCTGTTTTTTCTTCCCTTATCCTTATGCTGAAGTCAACTGAAAAACCTTGTTTCAATCGCAATTAATTTGGATTTTCTTGGCTGCTTAACTGTAAATTTCAGCTGCATTTTTTGTTAATTTGTTCTGTGTCAACCATTTAGCAACTAGGCTGGAATTCAGGGGAAGTGAAGAGGCCAAGATGGCAATCTTCCTATCCCAAAATTTTCAGACTGTATGATTTGAAGAACTTGTTTTTAGAGCTGGATATGTGGAGCGATTATTAACGCGTTTGTATTATTGGTAAATGTCGGATAAATTTAGCTGTTATTCTAACAGTGTATAATTATTTTGTTTCGATATTACGCTCAAAATTATGCGACACAGAAGTAGTTTCCATTCTTGCAACAAACAGATGAATTAACTTTTTGGTTCATATTAACAATAAAATTAAAAGGTGTCAAGCACGTCGGTTATTTATTTGGGATTAAGTTATTTTTATTTTTCTCAAAATTTTTAAAAAATATCGAAAATTAATTTTTCATTGCTGTAAAATAAATCACAATCAAACTTTAGTGGAAATTGAATAGAATGTTTAAAAATAGGAAATTTGGGATTTTTGGACTAAATTTGAGGTGAGACCTGTGTTCTTTAGCTTGGGCTGAGAACTGGGTTACAACCCAGTTCTCAGAACCCTATTTCTTAGAAATGAACTGAGACCTAGTTGGGCTGAGAACAGGTTTGAGACCTGTTCTCAGAACTCCCTAAAGAACATGCCAATTCAACATCAAATCCCATAATTGAAAAGCAAACAATGATATAATTCAAGGATAGAAAAGGTGTATACAATTGGATGCTTACATGTTGATGACTAATCAACCAACTAGGCTGACATGGCACAAATTGTGTTCCTCTCCCTTCTTGCACAATAAAAGCAGCAGCGTCTGCTAATGGGGGGAGGTAACATCTGCACGAAATTCCAGCAATTGCTGTTGCTAACTGAAGAAGATGACAGATTTGAAGCATTGCTACATTTGGCGGCCGTTCGCGAAAACTAGATCAGGGATAGAAGATGACGGCGGAGATGGAGCAAAATGCAATAAATCTAGAACATTAGCGGAGCAAAGAAGAAGCAGCACCGGGAGAAAAGAGGGAGAAACTCATACAGAACATTAAGGGTGGCTGGGTAGATGAAAAACATGAAAGTGGCTTCTTCTTTTCCTTATGAAAAAATCAGCAGTAGTGGAGACACCAAAGTAGCGGTTTCTGGAGCGGTGGTGGCAAACTAGCTGAATTAGCGCTGATGGGTGGAGACTGGGCGGTGGTGGTTCGTGGTAATACACGTAAGTATCCAACTCAACAAAACTTAGTGAGGTTGGTGGGTTAACGAAGAAGGGGCTGATTTCGTCATTTTTTATAACGTTGAGGGCTTTTTTTGTTCCGAAAATAATGTTAGAGACTTACTTAGCCATTATGTGAAACATTAAGGGCTTATTTGAACCTTTGCAAAACTTTTTTTTTCCCTCAAATGTCATTGCTAAAATGCCATAGCTTGTTAATTAGCTATGTAATTAAAAAAAAAAAAAACATTTTTTGATAGTTAAATTACAAAAATAGGCTGAGACAATATTTAGAATTTTTTAAAAATATGATCAGGGCCATGACGATGTCACAAAATTGAAACATTATTATGATGTCATAGCTAAGCGATGGTTAATGACAATGTCACACTACAAATATATTGTACACAATATGCCCTTCTTTTTTTTTTCTTCTTTTTTTTTTTCCTCTCTCAATTTGTTTCAATGAAAAGGTAATATATTAAGTTCACCAGCCCGATAAGTGATTCTTTTGCGGTAAAATGGAAAAGAAAACAAAAAATTGTAATAGTTTGAATAAATTGCCACAACTTTAAGGTTTGGCGCAATTGATTTATCATTATACGTCCATTGCAATAGCAGTAGCAACACTTATATATATTGAAAATTAATACTAGAGAAAGAGTCAACCCAATGGTTGCAATGTATAGAGGACCACCCAAAAATCAGTAGTTTTGTGTCGAGTTCAAGAACTAAAAAGTTAATACTAAGATCATCTCCAATAGTCAATGCTATAGTTTAACACCAAATTTAAAAATTTTGGTGCTAAAAATAGCACACATGGAAATGGAAGATCAATTGTTAAAGTTAAAATAAAATGTTGTTTATAAATATTATTCTAATACTTTAATTATTATTTATGTAATTATATAAATGTTTTTAATTATCTAAAGTTTAAAAAGTAAAAATAAAATAATATTTCAAAAGAAATAGCTCCAGCGATTTCTGGCATCAAACATCTTTTAGCTGCGGAAAATAGCAACGGCTAAAAAGGCTTTATGCCATTACCAAGCCATTACACTCCAACGGATGCTATTTTAGCATCCACTGGAGATGCTCTAATGTCACTGATAGAAGCTAATAACAATAAAATATAGGGCATGTTTTTTTTTCTGTTTTGAAAACGATTTTGGTTTCAACAGTAAATTTAATATATTTTAATCATATTTCATCATTTCCAATAAAACTTTTTACTATTCAGCATTTACTTTTTACATTTTTTAATACATTTTTTATATTATAAAATTATTTTTCAAAACTTATTTTCAAAATCGTTTTCAAAACGATGAAAAATGACAGACCTATAGTACAAATTTATTTGTTATTTATACAAAAGGAACAATAAAAACATAATCGGCTACCAATTACATAGCATTGATTGTCTACATCCCTATAGCATGAGCTCATCTCTACAACTCATGAGATCTAACGGTTGGCTAGCTATTTATCTAAGGGCCTGAAATCAATTGAACCAAACAATTCATCCAATTAAAATGACCAACTTGACTATAGCCTACAATCGAACAAGACAAGGTTTCATATATTGCTAAGCAACACAAATAAAATGGGTAAATTACAGTTTAATCTCTAACTTTTTCGTAAATTATATTCCAACCCTTTGACCGTGTTGAAAATAACATCTTGATCCCTCTTAAAATAACACGCTGGTCGCTATGAAGGACGTTGCGCTGTTATTTCTAAAAACTACAGAGATTGAGACATAATTTATTAAAAGGTTAAGGATTGCCCATAAAACAAAGTTATGACTTAAATGGAACAATTTCTTGAGGGAAGCAAACTTTTGAGTTTCTTATCGACTCATATGTTCCGGAACAATTGGCGCCATTGTTATTCCACCGTTACGTTTCTCCGCATTTGCGTGCCACCCTACAAATTTATCGTGAAGAATTTAACAAAATTCACACATTCTAATGAAATTCAAGGTACATATACAACAACTAAATCTCTAGGGAAAATCATACTGTCTCTCTTTTATACTTTCGTTATATTTTTGTTCATTTTCTATGTCTCGTTGTATTTTTGGTGTCCCTCTTCTTTCATGTTTTTGCACTTTCGGTCCCTGTTTCCGGCTATAGCCAGTTTTGTTGGTCATCGGGGTTAAAATATAATTTTAAAATTTACACAATCATTCTTAAAATGACCGGTAAAACTGTCTCTAGCCAGTAATAGGGACCGAAAGTGTCAAAACATGAATGGACCAAAATTGCAACTAGGTATAGAAGAGGGACTAAAAGTACATTTTTCCTAACTCCCTATCTTAACTGGATTATATGAAATTTATCTTGTCATCATATTCAGTCGAGAAAAAGTTTATCCCGAAATTTCAAAGTCCGTTATATATCCCAAAAAAAGAAGGTTGTGACCGTGGAAAGGAGTATTTAGTTACCTATTGAAACGTTGAATCCCCGATGTTTTAGCTCGCGGTATTCTTGGCACAATGAACAAGATTCACAGAAAAAATGAACGAGACAATCGTTACAAGGCCTTTCACTCAATTGATACTGCTGTCTCAGTTTAGAACGGTAGAAGCAAGAGTAGAGGCATGGACATCCGACCAAGTAGGCAATTAGGAAATAAAGCATTCCATTTAGTGCACAAGCTGCAGAAAGAAAGAAAAAAAAAAATGTTCAAATAATTTTACAATTTTATTTGTCTTCCAAATTAATTGTGATCAAATTTAGTGTTTTTTTTTCAAACTTACAACTTGTTCCTCTGTCCACAATTTCTGAAAGTTGTCCAAAAGCTATGCATGGACACCAAAACGTCAGGCAACCTGCAAGAAGCAAGAAAAAAGGGGAAATAAAAAGGAAATTCATTAATAAGCTAAGAGGTGCTAGCTTTTGATTGAATTATCAATAATAACACATTCTGAAGTTTGTGCTAAATCATGCACTGAAGTTATAGCAAATTACATTTTAGTCTTACTATAGGTATTGATATGTTACTTTGCGGTGAATTATAGCAATCAGAATGTTATTTTGGTGTACCGATCTGTAAGTTTACCTAAATTTTAGGGACCATTGTATAATTTAGCAAAAGTTTAGGGACCAAAATATAATTTTCTCTCTAATGTAAACACAAATTGGCCTTTACTTTTGCTAAGAAAAATGACACTTTTGGTGCCTTATGTTTGGGCCTCGCAACACTTTTGATCATTTTTGTTCATTCTACTCCTTATGTTTGAAAATTTGGCAATTTCAGTCCCTTTCACATGCTATAAGAGGTTTTCAGATCATTCGGTTCATTTATGAAAAATTTATAAAATATTTAGATTCAATTTTAATTATTAAAACTTATTATCCATTAAAAAAAATCTAAAATTAATGAAACTTATAAAATCCTATGTTCACACCAAAATATGTCACAATGGCAGTCTATTCATCTCAATTTTAATTATCCATAAGTTTTGAGAGTTACATTTGGACCATATCTTTTTAAATTTTGCATAAAGTGTTCAAATGATTTGAAAACTTCCTATAAAAGAGACTAAAACTGCCAAAAGTTCTGAACATAAAACAAAAGTGCCAAACTCAAAACAAAATAGACCAATGTGTTATGAGACAAACACAAGAGACCAAAAGTACTATTATCTCCTTTTACCAACCTCAACCATATTTTATGGTGATGAAATTGTCTAAAAGCCAGACAAAAAGTATATTCCTAAAACATAGGAGAAATACCAAATAAATAATGATAATTCAAAGGACGAGGAAGTGTTATTAATTCGCATTTTCCCATCAGAATCTATTCAATCTTTTACAAACATAACAACTTACAATTCGGGACATCGTCAAAGCAGTCACAAAGGTCAGTTGACCAGTCTCCCGCCCCAGGATTTGCCTGGAACCTCGCCGGCAAAGGAGCTTCAGGTTGAGGTAGACCGCCGCTACCAGCCTCCCCCAAGTTCGGCGGCATTCCGGTAACGTCAGTCGCCGCCGGAGGGTAACTCTCGGCATTGAATGGTTGGGACGGTTTCTGAAACTCATGATCATTTTCTACGGCAGAAGCCATAATAATTCAACAAAAAAGAAAAAAAAAAATGAAAGCTGAATTATTATTATGTTTTTTTGGTCCTTTTTTGTAGTTTCTTATGTAGCTAAAATTGCAAGTTGTTGTGATATGATGTCGGATCCTCCCTTGGCGGTTATATCAGAAATTTAGAAATGGAGGGATTATATATCCGAAATGAGTGAATTTCTCACCGGCCACGTTGTGGAGTTCAACTTCAAGTCAAGTTGATTGGTTTGTCTTTTTTCGTGATAATTATTTTGATGTGTAAATTTATTGTGTGTGGTAGAGGCGATTGAATAATTGGAGGACCGCTAAAACTAAAGAGATTGAAAACATGTGTATAGTGGATAGGCTAGGAGTAAGTTTCGCTACAACGTACGTAGGGCTTACCATTGAGATCGATTGGCGTATGGCATTGGCAAACCAACCCCCCTTGTGAACTTTAAAAAAATAAAAACCCTCTTGTGACAAGAAGCTCTTATATTGGACTCGATAAATATCTCTTTGCGCACTGTGCCGTTACTAAATTTTTTTATAAACATTGTGAATTGGATAATTATTGATACGGGGTTGGAGACGAGATAATTAATAAAGTCAGATGATTGAGATGGAATGATAAAATTGAAAAGAAAATTTCATTTTCTCTAACATGATACTTATTTCGAAAATTTTAAAGTGACACCTTATTGTAAAATGGAGGAGTAATGGATACAACTATATATCTTATATTATCCCTCTATGGTTTCCGATAGCTAGCTAGCATTGTGTTGGATATTATAATAATGACGATGTGATATAAGGTTGACCTCGTCTCCCACTGACGGGTTGATGGTCAGCCGACCTCGTCTCCCGTTGACGGGTTGACGGTCAGCCGACCCCGTTTGAAGATGACTTCAGCTACAGTGTCCTGAGTGCGCGACAAAGGGTGCGCATATCAAGCACCCCTTTATAGCATGCAGATAACACGTATTCAGGCTTAGGATGACACCGGGATTATCTAACTTAGGTTGTTGGAGCCTTTTCTACTTTTGGCCTAATATAAATACTCAATAGTTTCCTCAATAAACAGGTAATTGGATTCCACTTTAGCAAACTCATATACTCTCATATTTGAATACTAATTTTGCCATTGGAGTGAAACAGAGGAGTTCTTCCCAAAAGCAAGCCGCCAGAGGCGGAGGACGACGCGACGGGAGATCGTCGCTAAGGAGGGATCCAACAATTGGCGCCCACTGTGGGGCCCGAACCCACAAAAATTCATGGCTTAGGAAGAAACTCAAGTACCTTTAACACTCAGAGCTCCATTGACGGAGAAGCAACAAAAAGTAATGGACGATGTTCTCGCGAATTTGGAAGAGTATAGCCAAATGCACAAGGAACGTCAAGAGAGGGTGGCTGAAGAGCGAGCCCGCAAAGGTAAAGCTATAGAAAATCTGGAAGGGGCCCACATGCAATCGTCGGGACAAAAGGATGGCCTGCAAGGATCACCTGTAGTCGAGATCACGTCAGATCGTGGCGGTCATCAACCTTTGCCTCATAATTATGTTTCTCGGGGAAAATCAAATCGACAACACCCACGATCTTACTCAGCGTTGCCACTACAGTATGAGTTGCCGCCAGGTGCCGATTATTGGGAGGATGTCCCGAAGACCCCGTTTGTGCCTGAGATTGAAACAGCGGCATTTCCCGCAAATTATCGAGGGCAGAATATGGAACAATTTGACGGATATGGTGACCCTCGAGCCATCTATCCCATTACTATTCATGCATGAGGGTTTGGAATTTTTCGAAGGCTAACAAATGCATGGCGTTCCCCAGTTCACCAATGTAGCGCGGTATTGGTACACTACTTTACCTTCTAATTCAATTAACTCATGGGATTAGTTTGCTTTTACAGGCACCCAGTTCATAGCAAAAGGTCAATCTCACTTGATGAGTTTGTTTCAAGAAAGGGGCGAACCTCTGGCAGACTATGTTACTCGGTTTAATTGGGAATCAGTGGCAGTGATGAATAAATCTGATTCTTTGATGTTGACTACTTTTATCAACGGGCTCAGAGCTGGGGATATAAGTAAGGAAGTGTCTGCCGTCACGCCCTCGTCATTCATGGAGTTGATGAGAATTGCTAATCGACATATCCGAATGGAGGAGCCACAAATGTTAAAAAAGGAAAGAGAATTCGAGCAGATGAAAATTCAAGATAGTAGGAATCAAAGAGAGAGCTTCAAAAGGACGCATACGCAGGAAGGTTGGAAAGGGAATCGAATGACGGAGGGATTTCCTGGGAAAAATTATGTTCCACCTCGTCCATAGCAGAATAGAAAGAATAGACGGCGTGTTGGCTTCGTAGCGGATTCCTCACAGGTGTCAAGTCAACAGGCACCTCATCGTTTTAATCTTAGCTCGGGAAAGTGGTGTGTGCATCACAAATCCGCTGGACATAACATGGAGGATTGCAGGGGTGTGAATCGATCGATGTTGAGCAACGGACACGGTGGATCTCAGAGACCGGTTCCCCCTCAAGGGGTGAGTCGCAAACCTCTAGGAAGCAGAGATATAGGGAGATGGGAGTGAAGGGGTCAGCCGTATCAGACTAACCCCAATGACGGCGATAGTGAAGCCAAAACAGGAAGGTGGTGATAAAGAGTTGGTTATATCCGGTACTATTCATGTGATTTCAGGAGGTACAGCTTATGGAGATTCTTTGAACCAGCGTCGTCGGTGTATGAGAGATGGATACGGTCTCATTCGAAAGAGGAAAATTTTGCCGGTAGCCATACCAATTCAATTTGGGGATGTGGATCTACTGTTGTATGGTGACCTGGATGATCCTATTGTTATAGAAGCAATTATTTCGAGTTACCGTGTCTTGAGAATTTTGGTTGATACTGGAAGCTCGGTAAATATTATGGCGATGGAGGTTTTTGAAGGATGCAAGTTGAAGAAGGAATCGTTGGAGAAGGTACGAACTCCCTTGGTCAGTTTTAGTAACAAAATGGTGTATCCGACGGGAAAAATTAGAGTGCCAGTGACGCTGCGGGATGGACATAAGTCTCGAATGGAAACATTGGAGTTCATGGTGATTGATGAACCCATGTTGTAGGCCTGGTTTGAATCAGTTCCAGGCTGTGTGCTCGACTGTTCATCAGATGGTTAAGTTACCGACGACGTCCGGAGTGGCTGAGCTCAGGAGCAACGCGCTTCAAGCCCGGGAATGTTATATGATGTCATTGAAATATGTCCAATCCACTCCTCGAGTTTGCACGGTGGCAGACTTAGAGCTTTTAATAGGGGAATCAGCGTCAGTTTTTGAAGCTGGAGCCCCTGCCAAAGAAGCTAAGATAGCGGAATAAAAAATGGTGCAGATTAGGCACGATCTTCCCCTAAGATTGGGAGTAGAACCGGTGAAATTGTTGACAGAATTTGTGGATGTATTTGCATGATCTACTGATGAAATGGCCAGAATATCTCATGAGGTTATCGTCCACCGCTTGAATGTTAATCCAGAGGTGACGCTGGTTAGGCAGAAGAAAAGAAGCTATGCATCTGATAGGGGCGCAGCAATGGATGTGGAGGTCGACAAACTATTGGGAGCTAGATTGGTTAGAGAGGTAGAGTATCCGATTTGGTTATCGAATTCGATGATGGTGAAGAAACTGGATCATTCATGGAGGTTGTGTGTGGACTTCAAAGATTTGAATAAGGCGTGCCCCAAAGATTTCTTTCCAGTAGCCAGAATAGATATCTTGGTGGATTCTATTGCCGGGTTTTGTTTTTTATATTTTCTGGATGCATGCAAGGTATCACCAGATTTTCATGGAGACAGGGGATGAGAAGAAAACTTTGTTTATTACCAACAAGGGAACATATTGTTATGTCACGATGCCATTTGGGTTGAAAAATGCAGGTGCCACATACCAGAGGTTGGTAAACAAGATTTTTAAAAAACAACTGGGTAGGAACATGGAAGCCTATATTGATGATATGTTGGTGAAAAGTAAAGATGAACTCGACTTCTTCGCTGAAGTCAGAGAAGTGTTGACCATTCTGAGGAAGTTTCAATTGAGGTTGAATCCGAAGAAGTGCGTATTCGGGGCATCGTCAGGAAATTTTATGGGATACATGGTGTCAGAGCAGGAATTACCCCACAACCAGAGAAAGTACAAACAATGATGGAAATGCGTCCTCCGACGTCGGTAAAGGAGGTTCAACGGTTGACTGGTCGGGTGACCTCATTGAACAGGTTTTTGTCTAAATTTGTTGAAAAGTCGTTGCCATTCTTCAAGATACTGAAGAAAGCAGATAAATTCCAATGGACGGCAGAGTGTCAAAGGGCTTTTGACGAATTGAAAGAATACTTGGCCGATCTGCCTAGGTTGACGATGCCAATGCCTGCGGAGAGAATATATGTGTACCTGGCTTTCACCCCGTTGGTAGTTAGTGCGGTGGCATTAGTGGAAAGAGAAAGAGTGCAGAAGCCAGTGTATTTTATGAGCAGGGTTTTGCAGTCAACAGAACATAATTATACCCCAATTGAAAAGCTAGCTCTTCCGTTGGTGACGACATCCAGGCAGCTACGACCATATTTCGAGGCTCAACCCATCTCGATCCTTACTGATTCCGCCTTGAAGCAAATCATGGAACACTCGGGAGCGTTGAGGAGGATAACTAAGTGGGCGGTAGAGCTTAGCGAATATGGGATTGACTACGAGCCGCGACGCGCTGTCAAAGGTCAAACTTTAGCAGATTTCTTGGCTGAGGGGTTGACGTCGGATTCTGTGTAGCAAAATGGAGTCAAGGCTGAATGTTCTCAAGATGAAGTCCAGGTCGGAGGTAATTCTTGGGTCCTTTATGTGGATGGAGCTTCCAGTAAGCAAGGAGTTGGAGCCGGAATTATGTTGACAGATCCGCAAGGAGGGCAGTATACGTATGCTTCGAGGTTCGAATCCCCTGTCTCCAATAATGAGGCGGAATATGAAGCTTTGATTGTGGGGTTGGAGCTAGCTGTGAGTACGGGGGTGATGGCGTTGAAGGTGTGCAGTGATTCACAGTTGATAGTTAATCAAATTAAATGTGAGTTTGAAGCCAAGAACTGTGTTATGAAAAACTACTTGGAAAAGACCCAACAAGTCATGAAAGAGATTGCTTTGGTGGAGATAGTGCAGGTTCCCCGAAGTCAGAACGACAATGCAGATGCTTTGTCTAAACTCGCTTCTTCTGTGTATTTGCACTTAACCAAGTCGGTGGTAGAACAACTGGCTATTCAAAGCATGGACAAGAAGGAAGTGTTTCCAGCTGGATTGTCTTCAAGAGATTGGCGAGTGCAAATTCTGGAGTTTTTAGAAAATGGCGTTCTTCCGCAGGGACGACCTGAAGCGTTGAAGGTCAAAAATCAAGTGTTAAGGTACGAGCTGATAAATGGTGTGTTGCATAGAAAATCTTATTTAGTGCCTCTTCTCATGTGTGTGGGTCCCGATGAGGCCAGTGAAATTATGGCAGAAGTACATCAGGGACGATGTGGAAGTCACGTCGACTATCGTAATCTGTCAAAATGAGTTGTGATTGCAGGATTATATTAGCCGACTATGTTCAAGGATTCAGAAAAAATCATAAAGAATTGTAAAAAATGCCAGGTGCACGCTCCTGTCATGAGGCTCCCTCCGGCGGAGATAAAGAATAGTCCTTGGCTGTTCGCCACTTGGGAAATTGATTTAATGGGGTTGTTCCCAAAAGCTGATGGAGGAGAAAGGTTCTTGATAGTTGCAATTGATTACTTTACAAAGTGGATTGAGGCTAAACAATTGGTGGAAATAACGGGAGTGGTAGTGGCTAAATTCGTGTGGAAGCAGATTATTTATCGCTTCGGCATCCCTTATAGCTTTGTTTCTGATAATGGGGCTCAATTCAACAGGCCTGAATTCTTGAAGATCTGTATCTATAATTCGATCCAATCTAGGAAAACTTTGGTGGGAAATCCCAGGACGAGTGGTCAAGTTAAGGCCGCTAATAAGGTGGTATTGCATGGGCTGAAAACAAGGATTGGAGGTCGGCGCTCTTTATGGGTCGACAAACTCCCGTCTATCGTGTGGTCATGTAGAACCACCCCGACCAAGGCAAATGGGCGTACTCCGTACAGCCTTGTTTATGGAGTGGAAACAGTCATCCCTCCGGAAGTGGCTTTTCTATCATCACGGGTTGCATATTTTACCGAAGAAGACAACTTCGAGCGGATGAACTTGGCATTAGATGAAGTGGAAGAAGCAAGGATGGCAGCTAGCGTCAGACAAGCTAAGCAGAATAATGCAATCAGGAGATATTATGATGCCAAAGTACAACCTCATAGTCTCGTGCCTGGTGATTTTGTGTTAAGGAGAAACGAGGTTAGTAGGGCGATATCTGGAGGTAAATTAAGTCCTAACTGGGAAGGACCATATCAGATAGTTGAACCCCGACCTACGGGGAGTTACAAGCTCGTATATATGGATGGACGATTGCTGCCTAATAGCTGGAATGCCAGTAACCTCAGGAAGTTTTACCCTTGAACAGGTATAATCTGTGTCGTTTATTACATCAATGAGATTGCATATTTATATGTTAAGTGTGTAGTAATATGTGTCAATTAAAGTGTGGTGTACAGTTTAAGCTGTTTTGACGTAGTATTATGAGGCATATGTTTTTATAAGGTTACGCTTGTATTTGCTCGTGATACATATATGGTTGTTTATCGGTGACGTCGACATCGTCGTTAAATAATTCAAACTCCTTGGTTAGTTCAATTAGCCAAGGTCAATGATGCCGACATCGTTTCAAACCCCTTGGTTAGTCCATTCGGCCAGGGTCAGTACGCCGATATCGTCCGGTGACATCGACATCGTCGTTTAATAGTTCAAATCCCTTGGTTAGTTCAATCCGCCAAGGTCGGTGCCGCTGACATCATTTCAAACCCCTTGGTTAGTCTGTTCGGCCAGGGTCGGTGACGCCGCCATCGTCCGGTGACGTCGACATCGTCGTTAAATAAGTCAAACCCCTTGGTTAGTTCAATCCACCAAGGTCGTTGACGTCGATGTCGACATCGTCGTTAAATAAGTCAAACCCCTTGGTTAGTTCAATCAGCCAAGTTCGGTGACGCGACATCGTTTCAAACCCCTTGGTTAGTCTGTGTGGCCAAGGTTGGTGACGTTGACATCGTCATGAAATAGTTCAAACCCCTTGGTTAGTCTGTTCGGCCAAGGTCGCTGACGCCGACATTGTCCGGTGACATCAACATCGTCATTAAATAATTCAAACTCCTTGGTTAGTTCAATCCGCCAAGGTCAGTGACACCATCGAGGGGAAGTCCTTATTGTAATAAGAATAATAAAATGAAAGCCAATGTAAGGTATGAGAAATTGTAAGCTGATATATAATTTAGCCATCTCAAAAGTTTGTCTACTGTTACAAAAGTGGATGAATCAAGATGGAGAAAGCTGAGCAGGACGGTCTGCACATAAGGCTTCTTTATTTTGGCAATCAGCCGCATCAGAAAATTGATCAAACGAGGATAGAGCTTGGGCCGACCTCGACATCAGTAGAAAACGAGTTTACCTCTTCGATTGCAACGGTTGAAGCAGGAGCTGTGGAGGTTTCAATGGCAGGACTGGCAGAAGGATTCAGAAGGACGAGGTGTGGAGGCACCTCGACCTGAAGCTCAGGGAGATCGGTCAAGTTCAGAACTTGTATCTGGGCCAAACCTTCTTCGGTGCTTGGCATGGGGTCAGGACCGTCAATTGGAGGATCTTGAGGCGGCTCAGGCTCCGACCAAATGGGAGAGCCCGCTATTCTGAGTTTGGCCACCTTCGCCTTTACTTTAAAAGCTTCCCACAGTTGAACGGAAATGCTGTGACAGTCTACTAACTTCTTACGAGTTGTAGGGACCGTGGTTGGACCAAAGGAATCCCTAAGTTTCTCCTTGTCAGTCACCCCGTCGTTGTAACTAGCTTTTACAGCAGTTTGTAATAAACTCCCAAAAAGCTTCCCAAGAGAGGATAATCGATGGTAATAATCCGGGGCTTCACGTCGGTGACGCTGAATTAGCCGATAGAGCCAGTCTCCATTCAGTACGGCTTCTATCCCTTTCCTAAAACAAGCAGGGGAAGGCTTCCTAACCTCGGCAAAAAACTTCGGGAAGATGACTTCTCAGGCTTTGAAGCTCCGATTGAAGCTGGGTGTTTTCTCGTTTGGTGCTGCGCAGCTCGGCTAACATCTTAACCCGCTGTTCTCGAGCTTTTGCTTTGCTGGCTTCATAACGGGTTTAGATATCTTGTAATCTCTTGAATTCCTCCCATAGCTTGTCGTGAGCAAGCAGATCGCCTTTTCTTTTATGTTCTATCTTCTTGATTTCTTCTCGAAGGGAGCTAATTGTGCCTTTCAATCCTTGATTACGAATGTTAGTCTCTTGGAGCTTGGTCAACTTTTGATCATGTGTTGACTGTAGTAGGCCCATTGCTAGTTTAGTTGAATCCACCTCCTCCCTGAGAGTCCGCAGCTCTTTTGACTTTGTAGAACTGGAGGGCAACGCTTGAAGCCGGCGTATTTCCACTTCACAATCCTGCACGTAATCACTTCTGTTTCCTGGAAGTATGTAATTCATAATGAGTAAGATTGTCTAACTTGAAGCGTCAAAGTTACGGGTATGTAGGAAATTAATGTATGTAATTACCGGCCGAAGAAAACTGCGGGTCCAGTCAAGCTCGGCTTCTGTTAGATCATCGTTGATCACCTGCACTTCATCCTGAATACGGCGTGCTTGCCAATCCACGTTGTTCACATCCAAAAAGCGCATACTAGAGTCACCCCAGAAGGTGAAGGATGAACCGGATTCGATTGGCTTGACCCTGGACTCAATTGTGGATCGGGCAGCTCGACCTCGACGGATTATTTTCAAGGCTGCCTCATGGCTAACCTCATCGGTTTGGTTTTGCTCTTGATGAAGCTAGAATAATCGTCGAGTCCTGCCTCGTTGGGATGTAACACCTTTTGAAGCTTTAGGCGGAATCTCGTCTGGATCAGAATCATGGTCCCGACTTCGCTTACCTGCTCAGACGACGTCAACAGAATTATGCAAATGGCAATATATCTATATATACTAAAAATAAAAATACCTGAGGAAGTCTGGGGCTGGACTTTAGAGCCCGGTTCTCTGATAGAAACACTGGGTAGAGGCCCAGTTCTTGGAGGAAGAGGCGGTAAATTTTTCTCCTTTGTTGGGGGCAAGGCCACTGATTTTCCTTTGTCTGTAGTCCGACTGGAAGATGGTCTCTGATCAGAAGACCTGCTGGCAAGTATCGGAGGTATAGGCTGGGCTGCAGGAATACTGGGAGTGGTGTCCAGGACCTCCACTTTGACGGGGTCCGCTGCTGAGTCTGGTCGTTCCACCTACGGGAGCTTGAATTGGGACTTGTTGTAAGGTAGGGGCTTCAACCACCGGGTCTTGTGACCTTGATTCATCTGGCTGGTGTGAATGAGGTGCAGGGTCAGGGAGGTCGACTCCTTGGTCAAATAAATTTACGTCTTCCTCATCTTCCGAAATCAAGGTTGGACCGGGAGAGGGGCTTCTGGCCATATGGCTCAGGTCGGTGCCATCTTCATGTGTAGGAGACTCAGCATCCAGGACGTCGGTAGTATGGATGGAGGAAAGGTCACCCTGTGACGGTACCTTAATTCTGAGCCCGGCATAGCTGGTGGAAAGGTGCTATTTCACCTCTTTGAGGTTTTCCTCGGGCTGCTCAGTTTGTGAGATGGGACCCGCAGTTCCTAAAAAGGTAAATAGTTACATTTGCTTTGAAAAAGTAGTAAAACATAAAACATTGTTCATAGGCAAAGGGGCGTTATATACCTGAGGTCGTCACTAATGGTGGAAGGAGACCTGTCTACCTCAGTTCTTTGTTGCTGGGTCTACTGTTGGCTTGGATTCGTTAGTGCAAATCCTCAAGACGGCCCAGGATGTGGATGACATCAGGTTGCTCTGGACGGGGTCCCGACCCCCTCGAACCGTCACAAGGAATGGGATGCACTGGTAGGTTGGCTGCGACGGGGTCAACCAAGAAAAATCTATTCTTCCAATCGTGAATGGAATCCTTGATATTGGTAATCAAAACTGGGGAATTTGAGTGTTTGTTAAGATAATACCAATTAGTGTTTTGCGAGCATAAACATACTCCTCAAGAGTCTCTCAGTGGGCACTACTTCGATTTTGGCACACAATTGGTAAAAACCAACTAACATTCTGATAGCGTTGGGCGTAAGCTCGCATATACTCATTTGATAGTAATCCAACCATCCTTTAATACCTTCTGGGATAGGAAATCGGAGGCCGAGCTCCATTTGAATTTGATACACGGCCACCCATCCATTGGACTGTCTATCGGCGGTCCAACCGTTGGACCTCTCCGGTGACACTGTGATGGCCACGGACTCAAGAATTTCATATTCACGACAGAGGTGGGGGAGGTTCTCCTCTCGGATTATACTTCTAATGGAGCGAATAGAACCCAGGGGAGAGGGGGGGTGGAAGTGAACTTCTGATCGGAACCCTAGGAGCGACCGCGGTGGAAAAGTTGGAACCTACTGGAGGAACTAGGTCTGCCCAATTATCGACATTGGACCCTGAAGCTCCGACTACTTGGGGCTGGGATCGAAATCGGCTGTAATATCCCAATTAGTTTCTTGTTCATCTCCACTATAACTGCCGTGAGAGACATTGTCAGAATCGTTTGATTGAGACATAGTGAAAAAGGAATGGAGGGTTGCAGAGGAAGGACCAAGGAAAAATGGAAAATCGGAGGAGAAAGAAAAATGGGGAGTTTTCAACAATTGCAAAGATCGCGAAAAAAAGGAGAAACAAAGGAACATGAAGAGTTTAAGTAGGAAAAGAGGCGAAGAAAGTGAGAAGTGGAAGATGAAGCGTAATGTGTAAGCCAAATTCAAATAACTGACAAGTAAATTGATGGACGGGGGACACAACGTAAAGTCATTATTATTACGTGGGGAGTTGAATCGCAAAACGGCTTTGTCAGGACAACGCGTCAAGTGGAGGTTACGCGCCCCTAAAAAGGTGAACCCTTTTTGGGCTTCGAGTTTGGAAAAGTGCCGGACTTCGTCTGCGATTTCAGCCCGCTACTTTGGGGGGCTATTGTTGGATTTTATAATAATGACGACGTGATATAAGGCCGACCTCGTCTCCCATTGACGGGTTGATGGTCAGCCGACCTCGTTTTCCACTGACGAGTTGATGGTCAGCCGACCCGTCTCCTGCTGATGGGTTGACGGTCAACCGACCCCGTTTAAAGACGACTTCGGCTACAGTGCCCTGAGTGCGCGACAATTGGCGTGGATATCAAGCACCCCTTTATAATATGCAGATAACACGTGTTGAGGCTTGAGGATGACACCAGGATTATCTAACTTAAGCTGCTGGAGCCTTTTCTACTTTTGGCCTAATATAAATACTCAATGGTTTTCTCAATAAACAGGTAATTGGATTCCACTTTAGCAAACTGATATACTCTTATATTCGAATACTAATTTTACCATCGGAGTGAAACAGGGGAGTTCTTCCCAAAAGCAGGCAGTCAGAGGCGGAGGATGGCGTGACGGGAGATCGTCGCAAGGAGGGATCCAACACATTGCACGTGTTTATCGGAAGGAGAGATAAAATTGAGGTTGAACTTTTAAAACCAAAAATACTAACTTTGAGGGGCGAGAATGTAACTTCCTTTTTGAATGTATGTGACCAAATAGAACTAAAGAATTATAGAGATTGCAAGACTTACTTGACAAATAAATTTTTTTAAAAAAGTTAGAAACTCAATGAGGAAATTGAAACTATACATAACAAAGAGAGTTTAACATTGCAAAAAAGTGATGCACAGGATTGACAGTAAAATCCACCTCTGTTTGTTTTCATCCTTATTCAGGAAAATTTTCTTTTTTCTTTTAAAAGAAAAAAAAAATCTCTATAATCAGACACTTGTATTTTTTACTAAATTTAAAATTTGAAATGAAATTTGCATCTAAAATTATACTCATATTATTTCAAAAATAACATCATCATTAATTATTTCTTACACAATTTTTCAGAACACAATCATCTCCAAAAAAATTAAAAAAAAAAAAATAATAATAGACCTCATCAAAGCATAGTTGTTAGTATCGTACGATATGATGTATCGTACGATACGTATCATGAAAGGTAATTTTTGATATGTATTGCACATCGTAAGTGGTAGTGAATCATGCAATTGTGTGCGATTCATGCGATACGATACGTATCACGTATCGTGCAATACGTTAAATATGTCTAAAATTCAATTTTAAATGTCTAATTTTAATTTTTTCACTTATAAAAATAACTTTTACTCTATATTAACTATAAGATATTATTTCAATTATTATAAAAATGTTATTTTTATTTAAAATTTATTTACAATTATTATCTCACATTTTTCCTATTTGGTAGTATTGGTTTTTATTTCGCCTTTGTTTTGTAAAATATATTTAAAATTTTGTAACAATTTTCATCATTTTTAATACATTCTTCACATCTCAAATACACATTTTACGTTTTTAATACACTTAAAAAATTTTAAAATTCATTTCTAAAGCATATTTTCATCCCAAATACATTTTCGAAATAGAGATACCATACTAATCATCTTTATATTTGTTTAGTGATTTAAAATAATAATATCACCAGTATATTTATTTTGATGAGAATATTAATTATTTAATTTAATAATATAATATGTTTTTAATTTAATTTAAAAATGATTGTGGACTATATTGTAAATTTATGATATGATTCAAATAATACTATTTAAGTTCAAATTTTACTTATAGTTTTTATGATTTTCACATAAAAGTTCATTTTTATAAACTTATGAAAGTTTATTTTAAAGTAAATATTTATTCTTATATGTAATTCATAATATATAATGAAAAAAATATAAAGTTTTAATTTATTTTAATAATATATAAAATTTATATTATATTATTATATATAAACGTATCTTACGATACGATACACGATACGATACATGCATTATAAATTTGATTTTTGATACACGATACGTATCGCGATTCGAAAACAATGCATCAAAGTAATATGATGCCAATAAAAGACACCTTCCAGATTTGTAGTTTAATCTTGTCAAGGATTCATTAGTTTCATAATCAACATTATGCCCAAAATAGGGAGTACGGTACGTGTTTAAACGCTATAGGCAGGCTTCGCAGAACCACATGGGAAGTTGAGAAAGAAGCTGAAATGAAGGGAACACTATAAAGAGGGTAAACATAGGGCGGTGGAAAGCATACCTTTCTTTGCTTTTTGGCTAAGATCAAGTGTAGTATCCATTCTTATCAGTTTAATATCTGATCCGTGGACCGATATTAACTCAAATTTTTTTGGGGAAAGATTCGCCACAGTAGCTTGCTATTGGGGTCTTCAAGAATTGCCTATGGGCATGTTCTTTTTGTTCTGTTTTGAAAACTATTTTAAATTTAATATATTTTAATTATATTTCATTATTTTCAATATAACTTTTTACTATTTAACATTTACTTTTTACATTTTTAATATACTTTTTACATTATAAAACTATTTTCTAAAACTTATTTTCAAAATCGTTTTCAAAACGATGAAAAAGAACAGGCCTATGTGTTACACTACTGCACAGGCTTGGCGCACCCCTCCAAAAACTCTATTAAATTATTAAATTTTGTGAAAGTTGTCTTTGCTGCTAGGGGGAAGGGCTGGGGCGATGGGAAGGATGGGCCTCGGAACCTCAAGGTAATAGGTTCGGATATTGTGACTTGCTATGGTAGAGATGTGGTTTTATCTAAATTTTGAACCAAATTTGGAGGAAGTCTGACACTTTTTTCCCCTGTTTATTAACTACATGCGCGATACTTAGACCATTAAAATCGATACGTGTATTTTCTTAACTTCAAGGAGTATTTTTTTTCCTTTCATAGGCAATACTTTTTTTCCTTTTCTGTTTTTAAACATACGATACTTTTTTTCAAAGGCAATATTTCAACACGTAAAATTAGTACATTTTTCCTTTTACATGTGGTAATTTTTTACATAATGTATACATTTTTAAACACATGATATTTTAACCCTTAAAATCAATGCACTTATTCATAGGTGATAGTATTATAAATAGGCCAAACTTTTTTTTTATTTTTATTTTACAGGGGATATTTCAACCCTTAAAATTGACAATCTTTTCAACGGAGATATGCATGTTACTTTTATTCTGTTAGAGTAAATGTAAAGATTTACTGGCATAAAATTGTCTAGTTAGTGGGTTAGTTGTCAGAATATGGTAACTCGATTTTAGGATTACTGTTAGATAAAATTAGCATAAATACTCTCACCTTAGAATCCCATAAGGGATATGAATAAAATACTAAATCATTACTTCCCATCTGCTTCTCCTTTTCTGTCTAAAATTATTCTTAACAGTGGTATTAAAACATGATTCTAGCTCATGTGCTTCTTTTTCTCCCTTCTTAAATTCATTTTGCGCTTCTTTTTCTTCCCATCGGCTCCATTGTATCAAGAAATATGATACAAAACATTTTCCTTCTTCCCTTAATGTTTTTTTTTTTTTTTTTTCTCTTCCTTAAAATGTTGGCCCTGGTTGTACCACTCCCAGGACATCACCACCACCACCACTAATCTTCTGGATAGAAGACTGTCTCCCACAATGGAAAATCTTTGGGATAGAATGTTACCGTCAATATCCACAAATTTTTGGAATAGATGATTGTTTCTCACAACTGCAAATTTTCGGGGTAGAAGACTGTCGCTTACATCGCACATCTCTGGGGACAGAAGATTTCCTACCGGCTGGCATGTTTGACAAGGTTGAACAAACTTAAATTCTCCCTCATTGCCAGAGCCCGGATTGAAGATTAATACTTGGTATGACCGGTCTTGACTTTACCCTTGCGGACAAGGATGATCAAAGGCGAGAAAAATGATATGGTTATTTCCGGTTGAACAAGTCTAGCTTGAGTTACTGCAGTAGTTTGGATAAACTAACCATTTACTGGCCTAAAATTATGTACCAGTGAGTTAGTTGTGAGAATATACTTTCTTGATTTTAGGACTACGTTTCTATAAGATTAGCATAAATACTCTCACGTTAGGATTCGATCAAGGACATGAATAAAATTACTGAATCCGCCTTGCTTTCCTGTCTGCCTCTTCTCTTTTGTCTAAAATTATTCTTAACACAGTCAGATACAACTTTTTTCACCAAATTTGGTGCATCATTTGATTCTTATTGTTTTCTTTGTTTTTAAATTTTTTTTTCTTCTAGTTTTCTCACTCTATTGTTCTAAGGTTGATATCAAGTCGAACCGAGCTTTTCAATTCTGTTTAGAATCTAAAATATTATTCGTGTTCATTTATGTATTAATTGATCCGAACCTGAATTTTTTGGTGAACATTCGTATAAATTATATGGTTAGCTACCTAAAATTAGTACGATCCACCCCTCCTATAAATAGGCGCAATGCACATAATAATTAATTGATGAGCTGGGATTGACAATAAACCTCACCAAAGTAATATGGTGGAATAAACGCACTTCGACTATATCTAACTGAAAATTAATTCTTTCATAAGTTTGTTAAATGCAAATGAATCAGAGTCATTGGAATCGAAAATTCCGCCTGCTGTATTAAAAGCATTGCCAATGAACCAGAAACACTATCAACGGCATTAGAAGGAAAACAGGTTTGGGAACCTTTCAGCTTTTTAATTAATGCACCTTTCAGCCCAATAAAGTTGTTAACGTTACATTGCGTCTAAATGCACCATCTATATTTACAAAATAGAACCAATTTAACTTTTTTTCTGTTAAGTGTAGTATCAGTTCTTATTAATTTAATATTTGATACGTGGGCCATTGCCCACATGATATTTGGGGGAAAGGCCCACAATGGTAACTTGCTATCGGGGCCTTTGAGTGTCGTCTATGCGTTGCACTATGGCACGGGCATGGCGCCCCCTCCAAATCTCAATTAAGTTATATTAAGCCCAAATTACTAAACTTAGGGGTTTGGGAAACATAAACAAATATTTGCTTGGTGGGTTCGAGAATGAAATTTATTAATGCAATTCCAAATAATTAGAAATCAACCAAACCCATCAATAGTGGTGGATCTTATTTTTTATGTTTTTATTCTTTTTTTTTCCATTTGCCTCTATACTTCTTCTCTTGAACGCCTTATAAACAGATACAACATGAATTGACATGTGAGACAACTTTTGAATTAGTTATTACTAAAAAAATAAAATGGCCAAAGAATATTAATTCGGTCCCATTAGGAATTTGTTCTTGATTCCGCCACTGTTCGCAACCCTGAAACACGATCTGATCCGATTGTCACCATAGTTGAGACGATTAAGGACATTCAAAGCCACAATAGTATCAAGATGAAAACCTTAGTTCGTCTAGTTTAATCTGGTCAAGGAGTCATTAGTTTCGTACATAATCATAATTCCTGAAATAAAAGAGGGAGCTCCTACACTGGTTTATGACCTGTAATCCTTTGAATGAGTGTTGAAGGTAAAGAGAGGAGGAAAATCAAAAGCTGAAACATGTTAGAGCCTAAAATACTGTGCAGAATTGTTTAAAAACCGCAGGCAGTTTCAATTTGTTAGCCTGAATGGGGTGATAAATTAGTAATAGGAAAATAAGATGGAGTGGAAACAATTACAGAAAAAACAGAGGAAAAAAAAAAAAGAAGTTCGTTTGCGACAAAATTGGGAAATGTTTTGTTTTGGGAAATGAATGTTTTTGAAGGAAATTATTTTGGGCTTGTTCTTTACGATGTTTTGAGAACAGATTTCAAACCAGTCCTCAGCCCAAATGGGTTTTAGTCCATTTGTAAAAACCAGGTTCTGAGAATTGGGTTCAAACCAGTTCTCAATCAATGATAAAGAACATGAGTTTCAACCAAATTTTTTTCCAATATTTTCTAAAATTTTTTTTTACCTTTATTTTACTTTTATTATCAAATAAACCTCCCAATCTTTCATTTTTTACATATTCAACCAAAAATTAATTTTGGGCTATAATAATATTTCTAAAATAGTAATTGTTTTTAATGTTAATGATATATTTACGTTTACATAATATTTTTAGTTTAAGATAATTTAATACTTAATTTTGCCTATTTAATTTTTAAAAAAAATTAAGTTGGGGTCGTCATTTAAGAAAAAGAAAATAACAGGGGCCTATTTATAAAAAATTTGATGAACAGTGTCGATCTCTTCATCTTCTTCCCCAACATTTTTTTTTTCCTATCAGTTTTTTTCCTTCTTTTTTTTCGGTTCTCACCCTTGCTCACCAGATGGAGTACAACGGTAGCAGTAAACTCTTCAGAGAAGAAGAAGAAGAGATCGCGATACCAAAAAAAAATTTGAACGAACCTACTGATTGTCTTCTTCATCGCATCTTCCTCAAAATTTTTTTTTTTCTTCCTCTCTTCTTTCTTCTTCCTACCTTCTTCCCCGATTCCGGCGGATCTGCAAATTGCAGAACCAAAGTTCGGAAATTTGCAAAACTGTCCAACCAAAAAAAAAAGCTTCGCAGGAAAAAAAAATTGCAACTCTTCGGCGCGAACCGAAGGGAGGAAGTCGAAGGACATTGCGAAGGAAGAAGACGATGGAAACGGGGGAGATGACAACCGGCGAAGGAAGAAGACGACGGGCGCGAAGGAGGAAGAAGAAAGAAGAGGGGAAAAAAACTAAGACCTGAAACGAGGGTACTTTTTTTTGGTCTCAAACCAAAAATCGCGACCCGGTTTGAGTCCTCTTCTGCAGAACATGGGATTCAGCACATTTTAGGGAAATTTTGGGTCTCAACCCAAAAATTGGCCAGAACCAGTTCTTAGCCATCTATAAAGAACATGCCCTTTATGGGAATTGTGTATGAGAGAGATTAAAAAGAATAATGATTATATCATTTTTTAAATTTATGCAAGTAAAGATTGAGAGAGAATTTTAAAATTTGAATTTAGAGAAAAATAAAGTTGTTTGGATATGAAAATATTTTTTAAAAAAAAGTGATAATTTTCATGAAATGGAGTGAAAGTAAACAGATCCTTAATCACAAATTAATACTGTATACTGTAGACATTGGGGTCATTTAAAAAATCCAACATGTGTTTAGACAATGCCTCCACTACTTCAAAAAGGGATTTTAATTGCGGTTTTTAAGGGCTTTTAACGGCGGTTATTGGCCTTTTTGAACCGCCATCTATCTGGCAGCCGTTGTAAGTTAGCGGACTTTCTACGGCGGGTCAAACCGCCGTAGAAAGTGTAGACTTTCCACTGCGGTTCAAGGTTGAACCGCCGTAGAAAGTGTAAACTTTCTACTGCAGTTCAAGGTTGAACCGCAGTAGAAAGTGTAGACTTTCTACTGCTGTTCAAGGTTGAACCGCCGTAGAAAGTGTAGACTTTCTAGGGCGGTTCAACCTTGAACCGCAGTAGAAAGGGTACACTTTTTACACCCGAACCGCATTAAAAGCATTAAAAACCTGCTGCTAAAACCTGGTTTAAAGCAAAACCTGCTGCTAAAACTTGAAATTTAATACAAATATCACCAACATACAAATTTAAATCGCTTTTATAATACAGGGGCATAATATCACCAAATATCACCAATGTACAACTATAATATGAACAAGTTTAATTAGTATTCTTCAACTACGGCTAATGCTCCAAAATATAACTAGCACATAATTTTCGCACTGCATCTATATCCACATTGCTTATTGGAGTGCGGTCGAGCTTGAAGTGCTGCAACAGAGTTTTTGAAATTAAAAAGTATCCGAGTAGCAAAATGAAATACAGTCAATTAAGTAAGTTATGAGAAATATATATTTACCTTTTCAAGTGCCAATGTGGATGATTTCATTGCTATTTGGTACATGTAGTGCATTACATAGTACCCACACTCCCAATTGCTCGTTTGCTTTTTATGCTAATGAATTAATATATACGAGTTAGAAGATCATACAATTAATTGTATACAACACAACGTTGAGTAAAAAATTTAATATTCATAACTTAATATTCATAACTTCATTCATATTAATCTAATTAATTAAATAACTAGGACTCACTAATTGCTACTGATCGAAAAGGCAATTGCATGCATATATTAACTAACCTACAGTACTGGACTCACGGATTGCATGCATAATTCAAATACCTCAATAAATAACGTGACTAACTAATAAATTAATTGACTAACACTACTAACTTAGGCTACTAGACTCACATATTTAATTAAAACAACTAATTGTATACAATTAATTGTATACCACACAACGTTGAGTAAAAAATTTAATAAGAACCAATTTTACCTTAACTACTATCCACGAAGGTTGCATATGCACATTTCTGGGCAATCCTAAGAAAGCTTGATAGTTAAACATCACCCTATAAAAATGAAAGCGGAACGAAAATAATTAGCAACATATGTATATATATATGATTGGCATTAGAAATTATATAGGCATTCTAACAGTTGTTAATATATATAACTCACTCGTCTATAAGCACAACCGCCTCCTCTTTCTGTGGGTTTTGTAAAGAATCTAGCCAGTAGACAACCTTTTCTATTGGTCTAATGACTATTAGCATCCAATGTTCACTGCAAACGAAAAATTTAATGACGTCAGATCTTTAAAACAATGTTTCTTAAATATTAGAGAAGCGCTTACAGTGTCACTTACCCCTGAAGATAAGGCATCAGATAAATTTCTTTATTCCGATCCTTCAAGTTGCGCGCAATGTAGTGTACCCTATCTTCATACATATTTCCTATGGGTGTGACATGATCAGCCGAGAGGAAACCTATCCCCTTTCTCCCATTCCTCTCAACTAACTCATGTAAAGCTCTAAAGAATTTACAAATATAGCCTTCATTGGTTAGTCTAGGCACATGGAATGCATACTATATATAACAATAATCAGAAATAGGTTATAAAATTAAGTGGAAACTCACTGGGTGAACAACTGCATCAAACAGTTTGAGACCTGGCTCTCTCTGGTCAATAATTCTGCGACATCCTCTTGATCCATCGCAATAGGGTGCTCCACACCTATGACTTCTCTTGTCATTTGAAAGAATAAGCCATTGAAGTTCGAATCTTTCTCCATTCGTAGCTTTAACTCTTGCAATGGATCAGATGTCGATGAGGATGACATCTCAGTCGGAACCGTCGCCGAAGGAGATGTCTTGTCATCCATAGAATTCATCCGGCTTTTTTTCTTTTGGGCACTTTTATCCACCTAACATCATTTGAAATAACATTAAATATACAAAACGGTATTAAGTAATTCAGAAATAAATGAAAGAATATACCTGTGTTACCGGATCTGGCTGAATAATTTCAATCAACTCTATAGGCCATTCCACGAAAAAGGATCTGGCCATTCCCACTGTTGCAGCCTCTTCCTCAGGAAATGGTAGCGAGACAAAGTCATCATAGGAAATTTTAATTGTGACCCTCGCGCAACCATTCCTAACCTCGCGGCCGTGGTGCTTTTTTTGCTTATAAATATTTCCCTTGGCCACAAGCTTACGTCGCTTTTGCGTATCCTCAGATATGAACAGGTGGCATTCACACCCGTCCTGAGATAATAGGCAAGCGAATGAACATTAATCAACTATTAAGTCTAACTTAACAAAGCAAGTGTAATCATGAAACCAAATTCAAGCGTCTTTAATTAGAAGTGACAATATGAAAGAAATTATACATTCAAATTTATTAATTAAATAAAAACCGAAATATAAATGTAAAATTTCATTATTGTAAAATAAAAATAAAAGAAAGATGTTTAATATATTAAAAAAAATGATAGTTTTTTTAATTGCAATAATATTTTTAAAAGGACAATATAAACTTCATTTTAAAAAAAAATATAAAGTGTTTGTGTACTTGAATACATATGCAAAACAATAAATCATAAAAAGAATTTAAAAGAAAAATAGAAAAATAAAAGTCTACCCAAGAAGAATAGCAGTGATACTCTATAGAAAAATGAAAGACATAAATGTATTTTAAAAAAACTGAAGTTTTTTTAAATTGCAATAATATTTTTAAAAGGACAATATAAACTTCATTTTAAAAAAAATATAAAGTGTTTGTGTACTTGAATACATATACAAAACAATAAATAATAAAAAGAATTTAAAAGAAAAATAGAAAAATGAAAGTCTACCCAAGAAGAATAGCAGTGATACTCTATAGAAAAATGAAAGACATAAATGTATTTTAAGTACCTTGTAGTCGCCTAAAGAACCCCTGTCAGAGGCTTTCATCGGGTCCGTAGATGAAACAGTTAGCATCTCCAACTCAGGCAAACGCGTAGGGATAAGAGGAGAAACAGGGCTCACAGGGGAAATAGGGCTAGCATGAACCTCAAACATCTCTGGGCCCATTCCGGAGGTCTCTGGGGGCACGCTCTGAGCTGTGCCACTGTTGATGACAGTGGCTCTGACTGTATCATTGTCAGTCCCCATCTTACCACATAGAAACCCAACCATCATCTTCAACTGTGTTTGACATTCATCTAGCTGGACAGTGGTTTTCTGAAGCTGTCTCTTAGTTAAATCTAGTTCATCTTTCAGCTTCGGCCTTGTGGATGGGAAAACCTCTGTGATACGTGCCCTGGTAGAATGGCCTCGATAACGACCGGGGTGATCCGTCTTTCCCGTTGCAATGACAAGAATGTCATTCCTACCCTCTGTAACTTTCTCCCCCTGTGACTCGCGGGAACATAGATTGTCCTAAACGTTTTGCCAAAAATATGAAATGTAAATAGATCAATTAAATATAAATAAATACACATATATACAAATTAATCATTTATGTATATAAATTTTAAATATAAAATTGATAACCATAATTATAAAATATAAATAAATACACATATATACAAATTAATCATTTATTTACTTTACAGTGATAACTAGATAATTATAATTGCAATATAAACATTTAATGACAACCAAATTATTAATTAGTATTTCATCATAGATATCTAGTAATAAATAATCAATTATAATAAAAAAATATATACACGGAGACTTTAAATATTAAAAATATTAAAGAAAAAATAAGGAAAAATGGACAGTTCCGTAAAAAGAAAAAAAATTTTTTAAAAAAGGAAAAATGTGCAGCTCGGCTTCAGGTAGAATAATATTACTAGAGAAAAAGAAAGAAAAGAAATGGGCCAAAAGTAAAGGGAAACGGTTTTATCTCTATTCCGCCTAGAGTGTGTTCAAATTTGATTTTTATTTTTTTTACTCTTAAGTAAAAGAACGATGTCTTACTTAAAAGTTAAATATAGTTTTAAATATATGCGTAGCGTAAAGAACTGAAACATAAGAAAATGTATGGTGCAAAACTTACAATTTCCATCCCTACACGCCCAGCCTCTGGCGTGAAGTATTCCCCTTTTTTGTTTGTGTGGGCCTGTCTCCAAAGTAGATGACGGCCTGGCACTGAATAAGAATCTTCGCCTTCTTCTTCGGACTGACCCTCCTCTGAAGGCTTCTTCCCGGATGCAATCACCGCCTCGTCATGCAACTGCTTCTTCAGCAGTCGGTAGCCACCGCGAGATAAATTATGGTAGAAAGCATTTAAAGTGGCATTCTTTTGCACTTTTCCACGAATTGCCTAGAGAAAAATATAATAAAAAAATATTATCCATAAAAGATCATGCAATTTCAAATATCAAAAAAGAATAATGAAATCAATTTTAAAAAATATATCTGCCATTCTTCTGTCTCGCGGCTAGCCTTGAACTTAATCCATATCTCCCTAGGGAGATATTTATATTCCAAGCATGGGTCAATACCCTTCAAGTCACCATGTATATATCTCCCTAAAAAGGATTTTCAATCTTTCCACCGTTTACCGGCATAAGAAATCCACTTTGTTTCGAGGTCTTCAGTTGACTCAAAAACAAATAATGCCTACAGTAAAAATTAGAAGTAAAAATTTAGGTAAATTTGGGTTCATTTGTATGAAAGAAGAAACAAACAATGCATTATAATTAAAGGAAATACCCGTATTTCCATCCACACTCTCTTCTTGATCTCTTCGGGAACTTTGGGCCATGATTCATATTCCACTATGTCCACTTTGCTCCGGGCCGTATATGCCACAAAGGTAATCCACTTTGCATGATACTTTTTAGGCTCGAGCTCGAAATCAAAAGAAATGTCAAGAGTTTTCCCCTTGGTACGCATTTCCAATAGATCATTGCAATTTGTAGGCCCCCTACCTCTTCTAGATCTAGTAGAAGAACCATCTCCATTGCCATCACTATGCTCCTCATTTCGTTTTCTTTTAGGGGCCATTGAAGTTACCTTAAACTTCATGTACATAGAAAGAGAATTCAATATAACATATATGCAATTAAAGAAAAGCTTTAATGTCAAATACAAGAATGCTTGTAATGTGAAAAAAAAAAGGCAATGTACATTCGCAAAATTTACTCCTAAAAATACACAATTACCATTATCCAAATTAAACCAAATGAGGGCCAAAAAAGTGGACTTATAAAAGGTACCATTGATAAAGTACTTCACATTTCACAACCAACAACTAATGAGAACAATCATTCATTTCTAATAAAGGAAAAAGCCAAAATTTAGTGAGGAATGTAAAAGATTCAAGGAGGAGTACTTCAATCCAAAAAAATACTCTCCTTCCCTAAAACAATAGAAATACTTTGTGATTTCACCAAATAAAGAAGCATTACATTGATGCAAAGATAGCCTCACTTTCAATATATTAGTTGCATTCATGACATACAACCAAGGGAGGAACACACCTTCAACTCAACCACAAAGCATTACCCTCCTTTCCACTAAAGAAGAAACCATACATCGCAAAAGATCAGACATTTAAGGCGAAGTGATATTTCAAACTCTACATTCATGAAAAAAAATCCCCTTCATCAAGGAGAACCCTCACAAAGCATATTTCACGCTTTTGAAACAAAGATAAGGGAAAGCTAAGAGGAGATAGTGATATTTGCAATACATAAATTACCATTATCCAAATTAAACCAAATGAGGGCTGATGTGACGCAAAAATTACAATGAGGGAACGATGCTTCTTAGCGGCCCAATGAACTCTTGAAGACAGAAATTGCCCAATTCAAATGAAGCTTTGAGGAACCCAATGGCCCAACTGGAGATGAACAATTTTGAGGGAAGATCTAAGTAAGGTTCTTGAGCTTGGCGAAGAGGATGAAACTTGATGATTTTGCACTGCTCCGTTCACCAATTGAAGATCATTTCAAAAAAGGAGCGGGGCTTTCCCCCCTGTATAGGCTCCGACGGTCAAGTCAGTAATATGAAAGAGATAAACAATATATATAACAAGAATGCTCAGAGAAAGTGTAAATGAGAATAGTTTAAGAAATGCTAGTGAGAATTGCAGAAATTGCTTGTAGGAACTTGCCTGAATGAGGCTTGTGCCTGAGTATTTATAAACTTATTCTTGATAGTTCCGTTGAGTAATGGAGACATACGCTCCCACTTATTCCTTGTGCAATGATGTTTTTTGCCTTTCCGGGAAAACTGGCTTTAGCTTTCGGCTCCACTGTCATAATTGATCTGCACATACTAAAATAATGGTCCTACCATGATATATTATTATCTTTATTTTCAGGTCGGCTTAACCGATCTAATCTTACATTACCGACCTAAATAGAGATGAGTTAACAATTGACCGATCTAACTTCATTAAGTTTTTACCGACCTGGGATTCTTTGAGTAATACTGACATAATCATACCGATCTGAGCTATAAGGTTTACCAATCTAAGATTAGTTTATTCCGACCTAAACTTTAGTGAGTTTTCTTGTTCAGTTCATGACCAATATAAGATTATATGACCGACCTAAATTTGTAACAGAGACTCGTTTTGTGTGATCTTTCTGATCTGAACATGGATCTGGGCTTCTCTATCTTTTACTGTTTCTTAGTTTTTAATTAACTGGGCTAGGCCCAATGGGGATTTTAATTTTATGCACATCAACAAGCCCCCCCAGTATTAGGTTTTACCGATCTAAAACTTAATACTCTTTGGGTTTTCCGAGCTAAGACCTAGCATAAAGGATATGTTGTTCTAGATTAATCCGAGCCAATTTTCCGAACTAAGCAATATTCCGTATTTTTATTAAGCCGTATGTGACTTAAAGGCGATTTTCCAGTATTTATCCGACCTATACTTCATATAAAAACAGGAAATATGAAATCCGACCTATAAAGAATAGTCTCTTCCATCTGTATAGTAATAAGTGTAATTCCGATCTAAAGAATTTGAACAGTTTTCGGACAAATAAATATAATCATAAATACGTACCTTTACGTTCCCCTAGGTCAGGATTTTGAAGAGGCGGATCGGTCGGGACACGCCTTTACATCTATCGATACGACTTCCAAGGCCGTTTTGTGTCTTCAAGGTGTCATTAATGAATGCAGCTTTTGGTCTGCCCATGTTCCTTTGATTTCCCCAAGGCTTCCATTATAAAAATCGTAAGAATGAAAACCAATTGCCACCATTCGCTAAACCGCTTTCCTGAAAGAACAAAAGAGAAATAAATTTTTTACTCTTCTTCCGACGGCCGGAGTCTTCGAATTTTGCCGGAATCCGAAAGTGTTCTCTTTCCGATCCTTCGATCTCGTTCGTATTACAACTTTGTCGTTACCATCGTTCCGTCGGCGTCTTTCCGTCCCTGTTTGTCTGTCTGCCATGGCTTCAGAAATGAGTTCCGGCACCGGAGCGTCACATCGAGTTCCGGCTGCAGGTGAGTGCGTTTTTCCCTGATTGTTTCTTTAGAGTTTTTGCCAGTTTATACATAAAATTTTATTTGTTATTTGTGCATGATTTTGGTACTGCTTTATGTAGATTCGGCCGTCACCCATGAGTTTAAACCTCAAGATATAGCTTCGGAAATAACTAGGTCAGATTTAGAGAAAATTAGGTCAGACAATCATATAACCCCAAATATCCAAATTCGCTTACCGACCTCCGTAGAAAGGATAAATAGCATTTCTGATGAGAACTGGGTCGGTGTTTATGAATATCACTTGAAGTTCGGGCTGAGATTCCCCGTTCCCGATTTTCTAAATGAGATGATGGATTTTTTGCATATCGGACTGAGCCAGTTAGTTCCTAATGCTTTTAGGTTTTTGATAGGATTTGTGTGTGTATGTGCTGGGGCCGGAATCCGACCCTCGATAGATCTGTTTTTTCAATTTTACACTGCCCGCTCGTATCCTTATGGCCAGGGGTGGGTAACCTTTCAAAAACGTAGGAATAGCCCTATCCTTCTGACTGACTCCCCGGATACTAACAAAAATTGGAGGGCTAGATATATTATGGTAAAGGCCAATGAAGCAAACTTACCTTGTCGTTGGTCTCAAGTGATACTCCCGGCTGATCAAACCCGAGATATATCTAACCCTGTAGTGCAGTCAGATTATAAAATTTTAAGAAATTATACCTGTACGGTTAAATACTCGGCTAGGTCCCCTTCAGAGGGTCTTCTGGTTTGGGCCGGGCTGAGCCAAGCCCCCGGTGTGAAAGGAGAATGTAAATACCTGTCCCTTGAACTTTTTATTTATGACATCTTCTTCCTTCATAGCTCGATAATTCTGATTTTTGTATGTTGCTTGTTTTCAGGTAGTCTTGGTGGGTTCGGAAGGAAGAAAAAAACCAATAAACCTGCCGCAGCTTCTGGATCTTCAAAAAGATCGGCTGAGATCGATCTTACAGATGAGGTAGAGGTTGCCGATCCACCCAGCTCGGCATTGACGACCCGGGTCACAAAAAAGAACAGGCCGACCCCTGAAGAAATCCAGGCAGCCAAGGCTGCCAAGGCTCCACAAATTCTGTCGGGCCTCCCCGCTGGAGCCGAGCTGCCTAATCCTGATGATTTGTTGGGTCCCACAGACCCAGTGACCAAAGAGAGGGTCATTGTGCTAAGAGATCAAAAGGTGAGACCGATCTCCCTAGCTCGGCCTATTCACCAGGTCGATTTGCCGGAACCACCACCAGAGGATCTTATGCCATTTCAGGAATTGGCGGCCGAGTCTTCTCAATCTTTCGAGGAGATTATCCGAGCCAACGAGAAGCTCCGGGATCATTTGAATGAAGTGGTGGAACAGGAGGCTCGTATAGCCTCGCATATAAAAAAGGTGATTTTCCGAACATGGTTAAATAAAAGGTTACCTGGGACATTATTTTCATAATATCCTCTTATCGGATTTTTGCAGGTCTTGTTTAATTATGCGGCCACAAACAGACGAACAACAGCTTTAGATATATTAGCCCAAAGCTATGAGCTGGAGAGGTCGAAGAATCCGAACAAGGCCGTGGAGGAACTGGAGTTGCAACTGGGGCTCGAGAAAAGCAAGATCTCAGGGCTTGAAGCTGAAAAAACCGGGCTAATGCAGCAAAACCAAGACCTGAGCACTAAGTCCAGCCAACTGGTGACCAAGGTCCAAGGCCTGGAAGCAGAAATAAAGGCCCTGAAAGAAGAAAAATCTTCCTGGCTGAAGGAGAAAACTGCCCTGGAGAAAGTTGCCGAAGAGGCTACAAAGAAGGCTGCAGCGATGGTCAGTTCGGAAGAGGCTGAAGCATCTCGTCAGGCCGAGCTGAGACTTTTTAAGGAAGGGACCCTTCTGGAGTTGATGAACCGGCGTTTTTTCGAACTAATCCAGTGTGGGTACACTATATGCTGGGACGAGCTAAAAAGCTCCAGATCGGCATCCGATGCCCCAGAAGACTCCATAGCCCAGTCTTCTTTGCTTCCGGAGGGACGTGATCCTTTTGACTTAGTAGAAGAAATCAAGCAAGAATGCCGAGACATCGGTGTTCCCATTCCAGAAAAGGTCGAAGAGGATCCGGTGGCCGACCCCCAGGAGATAACGGATGAAGCCTCTTCCCAAGCTCCTCCTTCTTAAGATCGGCCTTTTCTTAGATCGGGCTTTACATTTTGTAGATTTTTTTTTTTTTTTTTTTTTTTTTTTTTTTTTTTTTTATCATCCTTGTAACCGAGCTTGATTATCCAATATAAATGACCTTTTCTGTTTCCTTCAAATTCTTACTTCTTTAACTCGAACTGCTTTACTGATAATATTTCCTTAAGTGTGCTGTATTCCAAGTTCGTGGAATCAATCGTCCTTGCAAGTCTTCCAAAATATAACTTCCGGTAGGTCGAGCTTCGATTACCCGATAAGGCCCTTCCCAATTAGAAAATAGCTTGCCTTGTTCTTGTGGTTTGCTGATAGATCGGTTTCGCAAGACTAAATCTCCTGGTACAAAGGCTCGATGTTTGACCCGAGCATTATAGTGTTGCCGAACTAAATTTTTGTAATTTAGTTGATGTACATAGGCCAAGTCCCGAACTTCTTCTATCAGATCCAGGCTGAGCTCCAAGTTCTTCTGGTTTTGATTTCTTTCGAAGTGCATAACCCGCGGGGCTCTACTTTGTATTTCTGGGGGAATTACAGCATTAACTCCGAAAGCCAACTCAAAAGGGGTCTTCCCTGTGGCCGATTTTGGCGTAGTCCGGTGACACCAGAGCACATGGGGCAATTGTTCTACCCAATTTTTTCCTTTATCTTCTATTCTGGATTTCAGCCCATGCAACAAAGTTCGGTTTGTGAGTTCTACTTGTCCATTTGCTGGAGGATGAGCTACCGATGCGAAACGCTGGGTAATACCAAGTTTTGAACACAAGGCTGTGAATTCCTTGGATTCGAATTGAGTCCCATTGTCCGAAATAACCGATCTGGGCACACCAAAACGACAGATGACTTGCCTCCAAAGAAACCGAGCTACGGTTCGCCCCGTAATATTTGTAAGTGCCTCTGCTTCTACCCACTTTGTGAAATAATCTATGGCCACAACAAGGTAATGGCATGAACCGACCTTAGGAAACGGACCCATAAGATCTATCCCCCATTCTGCGAAAGGCCATGGGGCAATTATCCCCGTAAAGCTGGAGGCCGGCAACTTGTGAATTGTCGCGTGGTGTTGGCAACTGGAACACCGTTGAACATACTCTACTGCTTCTTGGAATAACCGAGGCCAATAAAACCCAGCCCCTATTATTTTTTTAGCCAAATTCCGAGCCCCAATGTGAGACCCGCAATCTCCTTCGTGTACCTCCTTCAGCATGGCCTTTGTTTCTCCCGATCCCACACACTTTAGTAAAGGCATCAAGAAACCCTTTTTATATAAGTCCTCCCCGATTATCTGATAGTGTTCAGCCTTCCTTTGTATTCGTTGTGCTTCCTTCCGGGATTCTGGTAGAGTGCCATCTTGTAGGTATTGCCATATAGGAAATCTCCAATCCTGTCCTTCACTTATAGACAAGATTTTTGGTTCGGCTGTACTCCTGGTATGTACTTCTTCTACTAGGACGGTTTTAGTCAGGTGAGAAAAAACCGAAGAAGCTAATTTGGACAAGGCATCAGCATTTGTATTTTTGCTTCGCGGGACCCGCTCTATAGCCCATTTTTGAAAGAATTTTAGTTGCTGTTGCACCAATGTTAAATACTCCTCCATTTGTCGATCCTTAGCCTTATACTCCCCCAAAATTTGTTTAACCACGAGCTGAGAGTCTGAACAAATTTTTAGATTTTCGACTCCAAATTTCCGAGCTAGCTTCAGGCCGGCTATCATAGCTTCGTATTCTGCTTCATTATTTGTGGCTGTGAAGCAGAATCGTAAAGCATACGTGTGAATTTTTCCTCCTGGGCTGGTGAGTACGATCCCTGCACCCGATCCGGACTGGCTTGAGGCCCCATCTACATAGAGGATCCACGCATCGTCACCCTCGGTTATAGCTAAAAGCAGATCGGTTTTTTCTGACGGGCTAGATATGCTCTCTTGGCTGTCTGGTACTCCTTCAGCTATGAAATCCGCCAACACCTGTCCTTTGACCGCTGTGCGTGGGGCAAAGGTGATGTCATAATCTCCTAATTCAATGGCCCATTTGGTGAGTCGACCTGAAACTCCTGCTTTTTGCAAGATGGCTTTGAGGGGTGCGTCAGTATAAACGGTGACTCCATGCGAGTTGAAATAAGGTCTAAGACGCCGTGTGGAGTGAACTAGAGCCAGGACTAGCTTTTCTAGGCTAGAATAATTTTTCTCTGCGGCCTGCAAAACTTTACTAACAAAATAGATGGGTCTCTGGACCCGGTTATCTTCTCGGAGCAAAACCGAGCTAATGACAGATTTGGTAGTAGCTATATACATGTACAATTGTTCTCCATGAATAGGCATAGTCAAAGATGGCAAAGAAGCTAAGTATTTTTTTAATTGTTCGAAAGCATTTTGACATTCCGGGGTCCACAAAAACTTATCAGTTTTCTTTAAAATGTTAAAAAATGGTAATGCTCGTTCTGCTGATCGGGCTAAAAACCTATTCAAAGCTGCTAATCTACCCGTTAATTGTTGTACTTCCCGAATTGTCCTAGGCGGGTGCATTTTCAATACAGCTTCTACTTTCTTAGGATTAACCGAGATACCCCCCTCAGAAACCATGTATCCTAAGAACTTTCCTGAAGTGGCTCCAAAAACACATTTTTTTGGATTTAACCTTAATTTATATTGGGCTAGTGTTTCAAGGGTTTCACGTAAATCAGATAAGTAAGCAAGTTCATTTTTACTTTTTACAAGTAAATCATCAATATATGCTTCCATATTTCGACCTAACTGTTTTTTGAAAATTTTATTCACTAAACGTTGAAAAGTAGCTCCAGCATTCTTTAAACCGAAAGGCATGGTTATGAAGCAATATGTACCTTTGTCTGTAATAAAAGATGTTTTTTCTTCATCTTCTTTGGCCATGAAGATTTGATGATATCCCTTATATGCATCCAAGAAATTAAGGAATCGAAATCCAGCTATAGCGTCAACCAACACGTCGATCAAGGGCAATGGGAACCAATCTTTGGGGCATGCTTTATTTAAGTCGGTGAAGTCTATGCACATGCGCCATGAACCATCTGGTTTGGAAACTAACACGGGGTTAGCCAACCATTCCGGATAATCTACTTCTCGGATGATACGTACTTCCAACAGGGCGTTGACTTCGATCTCCACGTATCTATTACGTTCTCCCCCGAGGTTACGCTTTCGCTGTCGGATCGGCCTATGATTGGGATCAATGGATAACCTGTGTTCAATGATATTTCGAGAAATGCCAGGCATATCCTCCGGTCCCCAAGCAAAAACTTCCGCAAATTCACGCAAAAGGTTAAGCAAATCATATTGCAATTGAGGGGGCAAATCAGCCCCAATTTTTATTACCTTGTTTGGATCGGCCGCGAGGGGAATAATTCTTACCTCGGCCCCTGCTTCAATGGACAGGTCCGAGCCACCTGTTAGGTCGGTAATGTTAACGGAGGTCGGCCTGACGGTAGAAGTAATTTTTGATTTCAGATCTATGGGGGTCGGTTCCTTCAAGGAAGCCATGTAGCACTGCTTTGCCTGCAAGACATCACAACGAATAGAAGCTACCCCACCTATAGTGGGGAACTTTAAAAGCATGTGTACAGTAGATGCTATGGCCTGGAACTGATTTAGTCCAGGCCGTCCCAAATATACATTGTATGGTGATGGCTCATCAATGACCACGAAGTCTATGGTTTCCGTACGTTTTAGCTGTCCAGCCAGTAACGTGACGGGAATACTCAAGTGTCCCACAGGTATAACATGGTGATTGCCGAAGCCAATCAATGGTGTCCGAACTGGACTTAACTGTGCTTTGTGTAATTGACAACCAGCCAGTGCCTTGGTTGTAATTATATTGCTAGAACTACCCGTGTCTAACAATGTCCTACGTACTTGGTAATTTGAAATGTAGCAATCGATCACTAGTGGATCGTCACAATTGAAAGACAGAAATGTATCTGTGTCATCGAAAGTAATGCCTGATGTCATGGTATCTAATTTACGCTTACCTAGAATAGAGTTTCTTTGCCGGTATACCTGTTTCCTTTGGCGGTTAGAGTCGCCTTGGGTTGGTCCTCCTGCTATGGTGTTTACAATCCCTGCTATATTCAGGTCGGTGTTACCCCCAGCATTTGGGGCTCGGGAGTCGGATTGGGGACATTCGCGGGCAAAATGACCGGTCTCTCCACATCGGTAGCATCCGTTAGGTCGTTCACGGATTGCTGAAGTCACCGGTTTAGGTAGAGGTGCTACTTGTGTATATTGTGGTAGTTTCCCAGCTTGAATTAATTTAGCTATTTCTGCAGCTAAATCACGACAGTCATTAGTATTGTGACCAATGTTTTTATGGTAATTACAATACCTGCCCGGATTGAGCCGATCTGTGGGACCCGTCATGGGTCGAGCTGGGGGCAGCAGCCCTTGACTCTGAATGGCAGCATATATGTCAGCTCGAGGGACTGAGAAGGGCTCGGATACCTGCACAGTGTTTACACTTACCCCAGTCTTTGGAATGGAATTAGTGGTATTGGCAAAGTTTAATTTCTTATTTCCTCCCGATGTAAGAATTGGGGAAGGAGCTTTCCTCTTACCATATAAATCGGAAAAACTTCTTTCCCTTTCCTGTTTTATAGCTGTAGCATCTTCAACAACAGCAAAGTTAACAGCAGTAACCATCATTTCAAAATAAGAATGTGGGGGTCGGATGGCCAATTCAGTAGCTAAAGGTCCTGACCGTAACCCATTAATAAATGATCCCATCATTATTCTATCATCTTTTTCATGACATTGCCTAGACTCTATATTGAACCGATCTATGTATGCTTGTAATCCCTCTCCCATTTTTTGTGTTATGTTCATTAAATGTGAAATCGGTTTAGACAATATCTTATTACCCATGAAATTGGCTAAAAACAGGTCACCAAACTGATCTAAAGAATGAATAGAATTTCGGGGCAAAGTACAATACCAATTTATGGCCTGACCTTTAAGTGTCAGATGGAATGTCATGCATCGGTTAGCGTCGGACAGGTTGGCAGCATCCATGACGCTCATGCACTGCATCCAGTGTGCCGTGGGGTCGGTGGTACCATCATACTTGTCGACCTTACCTAGGCCTCTGTATCCAGGGGGAAATTGTGCCATTTGAATCTCCCATCCAAAAGGATGAGACACGCGAGACGTGGGGGCAGTTCGTCCGATCTGAGTATATCCAGATCCGGGTAGGCCGAGTTGGGGATATCCGGACTGACCTAAGGGGTGTCCCCCCAGGCCGAGGTAATAGTTTCCTAGGCCGGGCCCGGGATAATAATTTGGATTAAGTAAAGGAATATTTTCTAAGGGCGGCTGCATGGCTCGGTTATTGCCTAAACCATAATGCTGAAACATTGCAGGGTTGGCTGTAGTGGTGTATCCGGGGTAATAACAGGGTTGATTCATTTGGCCGATTGGTAGGCCATGGCCAGGTTGATTCAATTGACTCATTTGTTGTCCTAAAGTGGGAAAGGGCAGGCCTGACATTAAAGAACCATTATTGAACTGAGCATTGGGGGCCATAAAGGGATCCGGAAAAGTAAGATTAGCCTGAGTATGAGCTACAGTGGTATAAACAGGTGGTGCCACAGAAGGGTTAGGAGGACCAGCAATATGACTGATTGAAGAAAAATTAACTCTCCCAGGTTGTGGAGGACATATAGTAGTAGATTGTGGGGGGAGACTAGACATTAAAACAGCAGAGGGGTTGGACACAGGGTTGATGATAGCCCTGGGTGGGGGAATGGTTGGGGACCAGTGTAAACCATAGGGGTGTTCTGTGTTAACTGCTTCTGTGGTGGTGGTTGTAAGGGGAGGTTCTGTATTAAGAGTAGAGATGATAGGAGCAACATGGTTTATTAAGTGAAATAGTTCTGGAAATAAACGGAAGAACCTATCTTTTTCTGCCTGTTCCTGTTCCGGGGTGAGAGTTTCAACAAGGGTGGTAGTAGTTGGTGGATCGGATGGAGGATTAGAACTGGTGGCAGAAACGGTAGGGACCAAAGCAGTTGTAACGGTGAGCCCATTGTGGTTGTCAGAAGAAGAAGCACCCTTTCCTGAACGAGTTTGCGTCATGGTTTCAACAAATTTATTTAAATGAGGAAAATTTGATGAAATAATCTGATCAAACGATCCCCACAGTCGGCGCCAGTTGATGTGACGCAAAAATTACAATGAGGGAACGATGCTTCTTAGCGGCCCAATGAACTCTTGAAGACAGAAATTGCCCAATTCAAATGAAGCTTTGAGGAACCCAATGGCCCAACTGGAGATGAACAATTTTGAGGGAAGATCTAAGTAAGGTTCTTGAGCTTGGCGAAGAGGATGAAACTTGATGATTTTGCACTGCTCCGTTCACCAATTGAAGATCATTTCAAAAAAGGAGCGGGGCTTTCCCCCCTGTATAGGCTCCGACGATCAAGTCAGTAATATGAAAGAGATAAACAATATATATAACAAGAATGCTCAGAGAAAGTGTAAATGAGAATAGTTTAAGAAATGCTAGTGAGAATTGCAGAAATTGCTTGTAGGAACTTGCCTGAATGAGGCTTGTGCCTGAGTATTTATAAACTTATTCTTGATAGTTCCGTTGAGTAATGGAGACATACGCTCCCACTTATTCCTTGTGCAATGATGTTTTTTGCCTTTCCGGGAAAACTGGCTTTAGCTTTCGGCTCCACTGTCATAATTGATCTGCACATACTAAAATAATGGTCCTACCATGATATATTATTATCTTTATTTTCAGGTCGGCTTAACCGATCTAATCTTACATTACCGACCTAAATAGAGATGAGTTAACAATTGACCGATCTAACTTCATTAAGTTTTTACCGACCTGGGATTCTTTGAGTAATACTGACATAATCATACCGATCTGAGCTATAAGGTTTACCAATCTAAGATTAGTTTATTCCGACCTAAACTTTAGTGAGTTTTCTTGTTCAGTTCATGACCAATATAAGATTATATGACCGACCTAAATTTGTAACAGAGACTCGTTTTGTGTGATCTTTCTGATCTGAACATGGATCTGGGCTTCTCTATCTTTTACTGTTTCTTAGTTTTTAATTAACTGGGCTAGGCCCAATGGGGATTTTAATTTTATGCACATCAAGGGCCAAAAAAGTGGACTTATAAAGGGTACCATTGATAAAGTACTTCACATTTCACAACCAACAACTAATGAGAACAATCATTAATTTCTACTAAAGGAATAAAACCAAAATTTAGTGAGGAAGGTCAAAGCTTCAAGGGTTAGTACTTCACTCCTAAAAAATACTCTTCTTCCCTAAAGGTACTTAGTGCTTGTGCAATAAAAAATGCTTCACATTCATGCAAAGATTTCTTTACTTTCAACATATATGGGGCTTTGAAGACATTGCAACAAGGGATCCCTAAAGAAAGAACCCTATGAAGATTAAGTTTCACAAAGTGGAATCAACAACAAAGCATTGTCCTCATTATCACTAAAGGAGGAACACTAAATCGAATAAGAACCGAAATCAAACACCAATGTTCTAAAATTAATCAAGCAAAACCGAAATAAACATTTGAGTTTCTCATATTCATACACTAAACCCGAATTTCAAAGGGTACCTAATGGAACATTAATTAAAACCCTAGGTTCTCAACTTATGTAGGACAAAACACTCAATTCAACAACCAAACCAATGCAACAAACAATCAATAAATCCAAAAGCATTCCAATCATTCATCACAAGGATTAAAACCGAAATCAACCATAAATATCAACCCAAAAACCCTAGTGCAATGGGAAGCATTTACAAAATGTAAGGTCACATTGCAAAAATTTTAAAATGGAAGCATAGAAGGTGGAACCTTTTGTGTGCACTCCTACAACCAAGCCCGAACTATAGGAGGGGGGAAATGGAGAAATGCAAGCCGGGAAAGTGAAGCATAGACCAAGGATCGGCTGCGATGATCAGCTGCGATGGTGCCCTTACTGCAGCCGACGGTAGCGCGGGAAAGTGGCCGAGCTCGCCGGCGACGGGAGAAGGCGCGAAGAAGACGAACAGCCGCGGGAGAGAAGGTTCGGGAAACAGGGAAATGCAGGGGTAAAAAGGGGAGAAGAGGGGAAGAGAATGAGGGAGGAAAGGAAGTTCAAAAAATTTGAACTTTAATTTTGGACCGGCTCGTCGGTTCAACGGCGGTTCAACCGCGAACCGCCGTTGAACCAACTTTCTACTGCGGTTCACGAGTGAACCACCCTTGAAAGTTCAACGGCGGTTCACTCGTGAACTGCAGTGGATTCTTCTTTCAACGGCGGTTCGCGGTTGAACCGCCATTGAAAGGTCTCCTTGTTTTTCTCGGTTTAGCATAGGAGAAAAAATTGGAGCCAATTCCCGTGCGGGCATATTTTAATATTAAATTTTTTTTTTTCCATTTTCAAAAAACTAAGCCCACAATTTTGTAAATATAATAATACATACCCAGATTGTGTATATTTATTAATTATGTACACAATCTCGACTTTTATGAACCATTTCATAATTAAATTTCAAATTTTCCATTGAACCAAATATTTGCATTTAAATTTCCCGTGCTATTACACAATAATTATAGGTCAAATATAAAAATCAATAAATTTCGTAAATTTACATGTAAGAGACGATAAAGTAATAAGCTTCATTATGTTCCCTAAAATTTCTACTTTTTCAACTTGAGCGAACGGGATAAAATAATCAAATCCGGCCACAAATGCATTAGGTACGTATAGTAATATAAAAACTAATATTGGTTAAGTGGCCGAATAAAAAATTAAATACTTAGATACTGGATTTCATTACCTTACATACATATATATATAAACATCTTCCTATTTTCTTCTTTCCCCTCTTGTACCATTTGCATTTAAATTTCGCGTGCTACTACACGTACAATAATTATAGGTCAAAGATAAAAATTAATAAATTTCGTAATGTACATGTAAGAGTCGATAAAGTAATAAGCTTCATTATCTTCCCTAAAATTTTTACTTTTTCGACTTGGGCGAACGGGATAAAAAAATCAAATCCGGCCACAAATGCATTAGGTACGTATAGTAATATAAAAATTAATTAATATTAGTTAAGTGGCCGAAAAAAATAAAATAGTTACTGGATTTCATTATCTTACATACATACATATATATATATATAAACATATATATATATATATTTAAACATCTTCCTCTTTTCTCCTTTCCCCTCTTGCACATCATCCAACTCTCTCCTCTCTGCTCTCGATCTATTGTAAATTTCCACTACATAAATAAAATGTTTTCATTCGAAGAATTGAAGACTTGAAGACAACTTTTATAATTAAGTCTTATATATATATATATATATAACGTATTTTGAAAAATGGAGGTTTACGTGAAAACTCTGACGGGGAAGACCATCATCCTCGAGGTCGAATCCTGCGACCCAATTGAGAATGTCAAGGCGAAAATCCAGGAAATTAAAGGGTGGCGCTTCACTCTCTATTTCAATCTTAAGCGTCACCGCGGTTAATTTATGAAAATTGGGAAAAAAAACTTAATAGGGAGTAGGGTTTAGGGTTTAGGGTTTAGGGAGTAGGGTTTAGGGTTTAGAAAATGATATAAAAATAGAAAATTCATGCGTAGCGCAGGAATTGGCTCCAAAAACTACTTTTCTACGGCGGTTCAACCGAGAACCGCCGTAGAAAATACTTTCTACGGCGGTTTAAACATGAAAATTTTACCAAAAGTACTACTCCTTGAAAAAAAAATAAATAATACATGAAACATTTATTCATAAATGAAAAACAAGGAAATCAATTTGCCGGAAAATTTGACAAAGTCTCCCCTATAAATGTAACATACTCCCTGTCAAGGATATGCACATACTTAAATACTTCACTAAAATTCCAACTATTTCGAATAATACGGAATTCAGTTTCAAATCAATTCAGACAAAATCTCCCCTGCTTGTTTTTGACCAAAACACAAGTGCATCATAACATCAACACAGAAGCTTCACACAATTTCCAACAATAACATATTCATTTATAAACAGTTCCTCATATGAAGTCCCTTGAAATTTTGTCCCTTGATTGCGCGGCTTCATCCGAGTTGTGACCTGTTTCAATCCCACAGTACGAAGGATAAAAATAAATGGTGTTATAAATTTATGTCCACCTCTTTTCATTAAAATCAAAGAAACATCTACAAATACACACACACAACATACACACCCACAGAAAAAAAATTAATAAAAACAAACAATATACCTGAAAATGATTTTTTAACTTATTCTCTTTCTCTTGTGGGACACTTGCTCCTCGAACCATAATCCTTCGCTGTGGTCATCACGAAGTATGTATTTATCAAGTTCCCTATCTTCCTCATCTGCTCTCGATTCAGGTAACCCACTAGAGAAAGGGCTAGCCTCATAAAGCCCTTCTTCTGTATCAATCCCTTCCACTCCGTAATGTTGTTTACCATGAAGAACAACAGACCAATGTTGGTCGCAAGGATTGGTGATATAAAAAACTTGTTTCGCCTGCGATGCAAGTATAAATGGTTCCCCCTTGAAACCCTCCCAATTAAGGTTCACCAAGGTAAAACCCAATGGATCATCAATTCGAACCCCACTATTGTTATCAACCCATTTGCAGCGAAATACAGCTACTTTGAAACAAACATAGTCAAGCTCCCAAATATCTTCGATCACCCCGTAATAAGACATGCTTGCATACAATGGATTTTTATCCTTCCTACTAGAAACATTTAAAGCCTCTGAGATTAATGTAACACCACTGTTTTGTGCCGTACTCTTCTCATCTTGTCTTTCAGTAGCAAATGAATATCCATTTATGTCATAGCATGAAAATGCTCGTACCGCAGGGCTGGGCCTAAACGCCAACCATTTCAATGTCTCCGAAACGTCTTTGCCCAGGACAGCATTACCAAACCAATAGACAAATGTCCGAATATGTTCATTGAGCACACGTTGATCCGTCCAAGCAGCTTAAGACGTTCTTATTGAACGGATATGGTCTGTCACATAGGGCGCAACTTCTTCAGAATTGCGCAGAATGTAGAGATGCGCCTTCATCAATTCAACATTAGACGGCAAAAACATTTTTCCTCCCCTTGTGCCCATACCTGTAATCCTCCCATCGTGCCGATTATTAGATATTCCAATGGATGCGGTCTCGGCCAAGTATTCAGTGCAAAACTCAATTACCTCCTCAGCTATATAACCTTCAACAATATTAGCATCAGGACGACAACGATTCTTAACATACCCCTTAAATACTTTCATATATCGCTCGAATGGGTACATCCATCTCAAATGAACAGGCCCGCAGATTTTTATCTCTCTAACCAAATGAATCACCAAATGCACCATAATATCAAAGAAGGCGGGTGGAAAATACATTTCTAATTGACAAAGGACAACAGTTATTTCATCTTGTAACTGATCAAGTCTTTCGCGCGCGATAACCTTGCTACATATAGCATTGAAGAAGAAACAAAGTCTTGTTATACTGGACTTAACATGCTTGGGCAATATCGAGCGAATAGCTACAGGCAACAATTGTTGCATTAAGGCATGGCAATCATGAGACTTCAAACCAACCAGTTTTAAATCTTTCAAGGAAACAAGTCTGCTTACATTTGAAGAATATCCGGATGGAACTTTGATGCTACGCAAACTTGAACACAGTTATTTTTTCTCTTTTCTGGACAAAGTGTGACAGGCAGGGGGTAGATATGTGCGTTGTCCTCGAGCTACCGGTGCTAAATTTGCTCTTATGTTCATATCAACCATATCAAGTCTCGCGTTATAACCATCCTTAATTTTACCAGGGATGTTCAAGAGCGTACCTAACAGGCTTTCGCAAATATTTTTCTCAATATGCATAACATCGAGACAATGTCTGACATCCAAGTTCTCCCAGTATGAAAGTTCAAAAAATATGGATTTTTTCTTCCAACAACCTGTATCATTATTGCTGGACTCCGAAGTTTTACCAAACTCCACATTAATGTCCGTCACACGAGCTTTCACCTCTGGCCCGCTCAAGGGTTCTGGAGCTTTTTTGAACTCTTGGAATCCATTGAATGCTCTTTTCATACGGCGATACGGATGAGTCTCGGGAAGAAATCTGCGATGCCCAAGGTATACTGTCTTCCTGTCATGTGCAAGCTGACAAAAATATGTACTCTGCTCACATATTGGACATGCTTTATGCCCTTTAACAGAGTACCCAGACAAGTTTCCATAAACAGGAAAATCATTAATGGTACAGAATAACATGGCACGTAATGTGAACATTTCTTCACGGTATGCATCAAATACAGGTGCGCCTTCATCTCATAACTTTTTCAAGTCTTCAATAAGAGGAGCAAGATACACATCGATGTCATTTCCTGGTTGTCGTGGGCCTGAAATCATTAGAGACATAAGTATGTACTTGCGCTTCATACACAAGTACGGCGGCAAATTGTAAATAACCAACATCACTGGCCATGAGCTATGTGTGCTACTCAGACTGCCAAACGGGTTCATTCCATCAGTACACAGACCAAGCCTCAAATTTTTGGCTTCTCCCCCGAAAGAAGGATACATTGAATCAATTTTTTTCCACTGATCTGAGTCTGATGTATGCATTATCACCTTGTCATCATCACTGGGAATACACCGATCTGAATGCCATGTCATTAGTTTTGCATCTTTTTCATTAGCGAACAACCGTTTAAATCTCGGTATTATAGGAAGATACCACAGAACCTTAGCCGGCGACCCCTTCTTTTGCGTATCAGAACTGTCTTCAACCTCATCACACAGCTGCTCGTTTTTGTATCGTGGAGTTTTACACTTAGGACAAAGCAATAAATCCTTGTACTCATTCCTGTAGAGGACGCAATCATTTGGGCAAGCGTGGATCTTCTTATACTCCATACCCATTGGACACAATATTTTTTTCGCCTCGTAAATTCGATCTGGAAGTTCATTATCTTCTGGGAGCATATCTTTCAATACCCTCAATAAGGCTGTAAAACTAGTATCTGACCACCCATTTGCCGCCTTCAAATTAAACAACTTCAAAACACTAGACAATCGTGTATATTTAGTGCAACCCTTGTATAGAGGCTTCTCATTGTCACCCAAAATGGAAGCAAGAACTTCCAGTTTATCAGCAAAATCCTCGGCCACATCCTCAATCATGGCATCTAATCGATCTCTAGTAATCGCATCATCTCCTTTTGCATGAGATTTTCTTTGCTCAGGTAAACCATCAATACTTTCACCATGCCAAATCCACAGTTTATAAGAAGGATCAAATCCGTACCGATATAAATGGAATCTTATTGTATCTGAGTTATCAAACCGCGCACCATTTTTACAAGCTTTGCACGGACAATGGACGTACTTTGTATTCTTATAAGCGAATTGAATGAAATTCTCAACTTCTTTCGCATAAGAATCGGAGGTCCGATCACCATACAACAAGATATTTCGATCCATGTGTAACTAACACCTTGAAATAATTGAAAATACCAAATAATAATTCAACAAACAAAGTACAATTAAAGTATCAAGTTGCATGCTTGTCTTAGCACATGTCATACTAATGTTACTCATATAATCAAAACTACTATAATACCTCAATGATGAAAAATAATGCATAAACAACACATGCGCAATAGACATAATCAAATGAAGAACCCATAAGTTTTTCATTTATGCATTTCGTCAAACACATGAAATGCATAAAAAAATAATACACACTCTAAGTAGTGCAAATTATATGAACATCCTCCATTAAAAATCAAACACTATAAATCAAATCACATCACCAAGAAACTACATAGTATCACTAAATAGGGTTCCACAATACTAAGGTTCACCATATACATGGAATATATGCAACTTTAATTTTCAGCCCTCTACCATAAATAAAAATAAATTCTATAGGATGACATATATAAAGTACAAGCATAAGCAATTACAGAGAAATTTTAGAAGTTTCTAACCTTAAGGTGGTAAATTTTAGCTCCAAATGACGATTCTTTACATCAAACGTGCAAAACCGTAGTAGAAATTTGGAGAGGAACACTTTCGGGTGCGATATGGAGATACACGTTGTTATTTAGGGTTAAATACGTCAATACAACGGTGGTACAAATTAAACCGCCGTAGAAAGGACCTTCTACAGCGGCTTTAAAATAAACCGCCGTAGAAAATACTACGGCGGTTGGGACAAACCGCCGTAGAAAGGGGGCTTTCTACGGCGGTTGCATTCTAGCAGTTGGTCCCAACCGCCGTAGAAAGTACCTTTCTACGGCGGTTTATCTTAAAACCGCCGTAGAAAGTCCCGTTCTACGGCGGTTTATTTTTAGACCGCCGTAGAAAGTCCGTATTTCTTTTATAACTGCGATTTTCTATTTTCCGCCGTTAATCTGCAGCCGTTAAAGCTCCATTTTGTAGTAGTGCTCGTTGCCTCCCATGTTTGAGCAGAACCAGTGGTGGATCTGGTGGAGGCGAGCCGGTGCTGCAGCCTCCCCTTCCACCAGTAGCGTAGGGTATTAGTAGTGTATTGAAAATGATTTTGAATCTGCAAAACTCTTCCACACCGTCAGCCACCGCCAAAAACGGCCCCTGCCATCTGCCTGCCACACTCAGCGCCATAGCTAGAACAGTGCCGCTCCCGCCGCTTCGCAACGTCGTCTGAAGCTGGAGGTTGGTGGACGAAGATGATGAGGATTGAAGTCTGATTCGTCTGAATATATTTACATAGAGCAAGTAAAGGCACGCCGCTTTACTCTAGGGATAAAAAAGAAAAGAAAAAAAAGGACAGTATAGAGTAAGAAGTAAAAAAAGGAACATTTTATGATTTTGTAATTGAATTTTAATATAAATACTTTTATGTAATTGAATTTAAATATTTGTAAAGTTTTATGATTTATTGAGTAATGAAAATTTACATATATATATATATATAATTTAATTATATTGAGAGAATTATTAATCGGGTAATCTTGATCTATTATGCTAGTTTATGGAATTGAATTTTATTATTCGTCTCCCTTGACATTTAACTCTGAATCCACCACTGGTTGTACATGAAGTTCACACCATTAGAATAGTCAATTCAATTTTGTGATTTATAAAATTATTTGACGAATAATGTGATTTGAACAAACTATCGCAAATCTGAAATTACAATTGGAATAACCATTGTCATTTTTTATTTTTATCGAATCAAAGGAAGCTAATAATTAATTAAGGGCCCAGTACCAATAATTCTCACGTTGTTTTCAAAACTTACCAATCACCTACTCAGGTTTAAAAAAATGGTAAAATTTCTATTTAGGGCAGTGGAAGTTTTAAAATTATTAAAGAGGGTGTAACTTTTATATAATTTCTAATAAGGAACGTAATTTATTCATCTAAAAATAAAAATTATAAACATATTTATATAGACATAAATACCCTCTAATTTCTTGGGTGCAAAAGGAGATATCCCTTGCCCACAGGGCCCACACTGCCCAACCCCATGAGCCTCGTGTGATAGGTAAATCAGGGTGACGCAGCGGTAATCTTGGCAGGAGGTAAATACCCTCTAATTTCTATCTTCTTCCTCTTTCTGTGGAGCCGTTAGAGGCAGAATTTCATGGACCTCAAATTCTGCTTAAAACGATTGCAGAGCAATTCTATAGGGAAAGGAGAAAGATTACTGATACTGAAAAGTTAGTTTACTCAATTCACAACAGCAGTACGATTAACTCAAACTAAATCGAAGAAATAAATTGCACAAAACTAAACTTTTCTAACCATGTTCATCTTTGTTCCAGTTTTCTTTTTTTCTAAAGAAAATCTTTTTGCACATGTCAGGCTGTAAATCGCATATTTGTAGATTTCAGTTACAATTTTTCTAATCCAAGATCTAGTTTTAAGAGAAGTTGCCCGCTGGAGTTGGAAACAACCAAATCGTGAGAACCTAGACTGCAGCTTTCTCTACTTTCCCAAATTATTGCCGTTTTTCATGTTTCCCGTTCAAGCTTTGGTGATGGTTTGCAGTTTAAGGGCGATATATATAGTTGTTGATGGTGAACGGGGGGCAGCGGGGGAGGGAGATTACATTTACACTTGATTGGTCTAATTTCCTTTTCTTAGGATAGCAGAATCCTTTGGCTCAATCTTTTCTGTTTCCCATCATTTTTCCTCAATCTATTTTCTCTTTTTGCGTTCTCATTTTCCCACAAAAAAATTGAAGAAGATAATGAATCTTGAGGGTTTGTTGGCAGCCGATGATTGCACAGAATGAAAATTGTGCGACTCTGAGCACCCAACAGTGAAAATGAGACTTAAATTAGGAAAGTTCATAAAAGGAAAATTAGAGAATATTTATGTCTGTATAAACATATTTACAATTTTTATTTTTAGATAAATAAATTACTTCCCTTATTAGAAATTATGTAAAAGTTACCCCTCTTAAATAATTTTAAAACTTCCGCCGTCCTTAAAAGAAATTTTCCCTAAAAAAAAAAATCTACCAACAACCTTCTATGGCATACACAATCATGTAACTGTGTCATCTTTTCCGTAAAATTTAAAGATCAAATGAGAAAGTAAACTATTTCATGACAAAAATATTATGAAATGAAGTATATTTCCTTACTACAAATATATGAATTTGAATAACTTTTTATTTTCAGTTTTATATGCATGAACTTAGCACCACCAACAACCAAAAAAAAAAATCAAAAACAAAAACCTTAAAAAAAACTTGACACGATCAATAAAGCATCAGAAGAAAACTAAACCCAAATCAACAACTCGAAGCCAAGGCTTTGATAAATTGATTTAAAAGATAAAAGTCCAAGATTTCCACCAAAATCATCTCACAAAACTATTAGAGATCTAACTTCATAAATTCACCAATCACTAAACTTGGCCCAAATTTTTTTTTGGCGAGCATAAAAACCATCAATTCTAACATCCCAGTCTCTCAAAACACTTATGGTTGGTGGTGCATCTGAAACACTGAAAGTTTTCGATTTGCCTTGCCATCCGAAAGTGCAGTTTAAAAGAACAATAGGATCGACATCACTGACCCTGTACACATTACCGAATGGAAGACATGTGGTTCCCCAATCCACTTCGTGTGCAATGCAATGAACTGATAAACATTTTTCTTTAGGGGCTTCGATTGAATTCTGCATAATGAAATCAATAGTCCAGGTGGGGGCGGCCGGTTCGCCTTTACTAGAGAAGGCAAGAAAACCCAGAAGAAAGAAGGCAATTCTAATGGCGTTACACATGATCTTCTGCACTTGTTTAGAGCATTGTTGGTGCTTAAATAGGATTTAAATTAAGGTAACGTATGCCAACAAGATCGATCTCAAGTATTTTCTTTAGTCCTTTTCTTTAACTGTATGTTCTTACGTTAATGAAAAGATATTGTCGTCATCAACTAAGATTGTAACGGACTAATAATTTTGTCATTTAATACAGTAACGCCATAAAAACTTTATTGATTTGTGAGTAATGTCGAAATAACATTCAAATTATTTGACGACTAACATATTGCATACCCTTTTTGGAAAACATAAATTAGAGCAATACGTATCTTGACTAGTCAAATGATTCTTTTGTAAGTTTTTTTTTTCTCTGTATTTGTGTCATTTATTACAGTAATAACCATGTAACATAAAGACTTTATTGTTTTGTGAGTAATGTCGAAATAACATACAAATTATATGACAAGTAACGTATTGCATACTTTTTTGGAAAACATAAATTAGTCTGATACGTATCTTGACTACTAGTCATATGATTCTATAATTTTCTCTCTATTATGAGCTTCGTTAATTCGGATGTGTTATGGCAGTTATTTGTTCTTTCAATGGTTTTATTTAATAATTTTTTTTATTTAGTTTTGTTTTTGAGAGTTTCCCGTTTCTTTTAAATATAGTTAGTTATGTCTCGTATTTAGTATTTATTATATTTCTCATTAATAAGTGGAAATCTCCTCTCCTGGTATAAACATGTAATCAGTGTTAATTTGCTAGGTAGGTGTTATTAAATATAAGAATAAAAAAATAATTTAATTGAAAATTAATACAGTACACTAATAAGACTATTTGATTTACACTTTACTGTATTGGATTAACCTCAACAAATTTGAAAGGTATATCACAGTAAAGAATTAATTGTTTAAACTTGTTTTCAAATATGCAAATTTTCTTCAAATTAAAAAAATAATAATAATAATACAAGTCTCGTGCTGGTGCTAGATAGATAATGAAGCCATTTGGGAACCTTTGGGGGATTTGATTTTGATTGTGATTTTGATTTTCAGCATTGATTTCACCAATAGATAATGACCTAGCTAATCAACGAGCTCAGTATTTATGAACTATGCCGTTGAGGGGAATGAAATTATCGGCGAAGCTTGTAAATGGAGTCCTGAACTAGCGGTTGGTTGCGAGATATGGAATTAGCTGATACATTCAATCAATCATAATCGCCTTCTTCGCAGGTGGCTGGTAATGCATTAGGAGCTCCTGTGTAGGCTCAAACCCACCTAGGGAAAAGGAAACAGAATGTTGTGCAAAGGGAAATGATTTACTAATTATAAACTAACAGAGTCATAAAACTCAGTCCAATCTCATCTTTCCCAAAGGCTCAAAAAATAAGCAATCATAGGAATACTAAATAACACAGTACAATAAGCATGAAAATAAACAAGAATCAGAGACCCAGATTTTTAACGTGGAAACCTAAAGAGGAAAAAAACCACGGGACCTAGTCCAGTCAAATCTCCATTATAATCAATAATAGGCACACAAGAATCTTCACCAAATAGGTGGATACACAACAATTATCAACAATACATCTTTTAATTTTAACTTCAAAGACAAAGTAAAATTAGAAGGATATCACCAAAATAGAGGAAATGAGAAATTACTCTGATGGATTCGAAGGGCTAGATGAGAAGAACTCCGGGCTGCAATTTCATCAAAATTAGGCTTCAAATTGACTTCCAATCTTGGCTTAAAGAACACAATCTTCACTCACAATAACCCTAAAATTTTCCCCCAATTTTTCTTTCTCCTTCTCCCCTCTATTTCTCTCTTCCCAGTTTTCCTTTTCACGGCTCACTCACTGCACACACCGTGCACTCACCAAAATTGAATCAAGTTAATTCAATTGTTTGGTCAAAGTGAATAAGTGGGTCTAGGTGAACTTGGGCCAAAGGATTTCAAATGGGCCAAATGGGTTAGTGGGTGACTGGCTCACCCAATTTAGGCGAACCCAACCCCAACAATCTCCCCCTTCACCTCAATTGGGGGGCACAATCATACCCGCTTCCTGTTTACAGAACAAGAGCTTTTCTCTAAACACTGCCTTAGTCAACATATTTGCACCATTCTCATCAGTATTAACTTTCTCAATAAACAAAGCCTTGGATTCTAACACTTCTCTAATTGATCTGACCAATTTTAGACTATTATTTTCGCATCTTTGAAGGCAGTTCTTACGGGCTTTTGCCCAAGTTTTAGTGTTTTATGGCAGGTTTGGAGAACAGCCCAAGTGAAGAGGAAAGACGCTAAAACAAGGATTTTGGAGTAAGAGATGTTTGGGCAGAATGTCACACGGGTTGTGGCCCAAAAAGAAGGAGAAATCTAAAGCCCATTGGAGCAGCTGAAGTTCTAGAAGGATCCAATAGTTACTGCAGTAAAAGTGAAAGCAGAAGCTCTAGAAGAATCTCCAGAAATCAATCGGTTGTTTCCTTCATCTGAGTGATGTGCTGACTTTGTCAAAGATTGTTGTATCTCCTTAAGTGATGGGATATTTTTACTGAGAAATGATTGTTTTCCTCTCTATAAATAGGGGTGCTCTCATAAGTAGAGGCACACAGTTCTGATTCAGAGTTTCTCATTCAATATTCATTTTAGTTTTTTCAATCTTATTCACGTAGAGTTCTTTCTTTAGTTCTGATAGAGTTAGAATTTCACGATACATTATTCTAGCAGTAGTCCTATTTTATTTGATAGTTCCTTCCGGCAGACTACCCATTGCCCAAACAGGAAAAGTCTCCAGTAGCAATTTTCAGTAAAGTATCTCTTTTTCATATTCCATCCTTGCCTTCATTTCATGGCTGCTTTAATATTATTTCGTGAGATGTTTAATTCTATGAGTAGCTAAATTCTTTTATTCTAGTATTATGTGAGAAACCTTAACCATTGCATGTATGAAACCAAAGCATGAATTCCAGTCTAATTAACTAGTTCCATAATTGCCTGTGTTTATATGTCTAAAAACTAAGGTCGTATTAAGTTTGATCACCTTAATATAGATCTAGTAGGGCCAGTGAGTGGCACGACTACCGGCCAAGTAGTACAGGTTTAATTGGGTAGTAATCTCTTGAGCATCGTCGAGGGGGGTTACTGGTTTTGGGTTCTTCTTATTCTTAATGCTTCTAGCTTAGTTAATACGGTGATTGCGGGAACTCACGGCCTGTTAATTAAACTAGATAGGGAAATAACCTTGACTGTGGGGACTCACGGGGGTTATCGATTCATTAAGGGAGAATTGGATTATGATTGCGGGGACTCGCGGTAATCTATAACTGAAACGACATAAGATAATTAGACAGTAAAAGGGGTTTATGATTACATGCATACGGTTAAGGTGGATTGCATAATGTTGGAATATTTTCTTAATTGATTCTTAATCTGTTTGCATATCTGGTTTGCCTTATTTTACATTTCTTCAAATTCAAGGCCTCTAGGAGACATAAAAGGTGACTGCTAGTCAAGTTTGGTTAATTTGCATATTAATGGGAAATCGTGTTGAATTTACCGTCTCTGCTGTGCTACATTTTATTTAGCTAAATTGATGCAGGTTTTTAACAGTATTTTTACTGTATTTGATACTCTTACGACGGGTTTATCACTAATCCAATGATATCTCACATCAATGTGTTTAGAACGAAAATGAAATATAAAATTTTTACTCAAATGAATAGCACTCTGACTATCACAGTATATCACATACCTCTCTTGCTTCATGCCCAATTCTTGTAGAAATTTCTGCAACCAAAGAGCTTCTTTGCATACTTCTGTGGTTGCGATGTACTCAGCCTCTATAGTGGACAAGGCTATGCATTTCTGCACCTTACTTTGCCCAGAAACTGCTCCCCCTGCAAAAGTCATCAAATATCCAAAAGTAGATTTTCTACCATCAAGGTCACCTGCTATATCAGCATTTGTGTATCCATCCAAATTGGGCTTGCCATTGCCGAAGCATAATCACAGTCTAGAAATACCTCTAAGATATCTGAGAATCCATTTAACTGCATTCCAATGCTCTTTACCTGAATTTGACAGAAATTGACTGGCAACTCCAACTGCATTAGATATATCTGGTCTCGTACAGACCATAGCATACATTAGGCAGCCAGCTGTTGAAGCATAAAGGGATTTTCTTCATCTCTTCTTGATCATCCTCACTTGTAGGACACCGTTTCGCACTTAACTTGAAATGACCTGCAAGTGGAGTAGCAACTTCCTTTGTTTTGCTCATGTTGAATCTGTCCAGAACCTTCTAATATACTTTTCTTACGATAACCAGATCTTCCCTTCTGTTTGTCGCGAGAGATTTTTATCCCAAGAATCTGTCTAGTTGGACCCAAATCTTTCATTGCAAAAGATTTGTTTAGCTCTCTTTTATGCATATCAATCTTCATAGTATCATGACCAACAATCAACATGTCATCAACATAAAGCAACAGAATAATAAAAGTACCATCAAGAAAATTTCTCACAAAGACACAATGATCAGTAATAGTCTTTTGGTACCCATGGTCTGGCATGAAGGAGTCGAACTTCTTGTACCACTGCCTCAGAGCTTGTTTCAATCCATACAAGCTTTTGTTGAGACGACATACAAGGCTCTCTTTTTCACTTTCTTTGAACCCCTCTGGCTGTTCCATATAAATCCCTTCTTCCAAATCACCGTGTAAGAAGGTTGTCTTTACATCAAGTTGTTCAATCTCCAAGTTCAAGCTAGCTGCTATATTAAGAACAAGCCTAATAGAAGACATCTTTACAACAGGAGAAAAGAATTCTTCAAAGTCTATACCTTTCTTTTGATTGAAACTTTTCACAACCAATCTGGCTTTGTACCTTGGCTGTGAGCTATTTTTATCAAACTCCAGTCTATACACCCACTTGTTTCTGAGTGCCCTCTTGCCATTAGGCAGTTTAACCAAATCACAAGTGTGGTTCTCATGCAGCGATTTGATCTCATCATTCATGGCTGCTAACCACTCATCTTTGTGCTCGTGAGTAAGAGCCTCATTATAATATTCTGGCTCTCCTCCATCTGTCAACAACACAAACTTAGAAGGATTATACCTTGTATTTTGTTTCCTCTCTCTGGTGGAGCTCCTTAATTGGATAGGAGGTGATTGAGCTGGTGATGACTATGTTCCTGAAGTAGAAGCTCCATCATTCAAATCATTCTGCTTTGTCTCAGCTCCCTATCCATCAACATCAACTGATTGTGAAGGAACCAATCAAAATTTTTAGGAATTTCAACTAAAGATTTTGATGTCTCACATTTTTCTAAGTTTTCAACTGTATGATCTTCAAGAAAAATAACATCTCTGCTTCTAACCAATTTCTTTGTAACAGGATCCCACAATCTATAGTCAAACTCTTTATGCCTTTACCCTAAGAAAATACACTACTTGGATTTTCCATCAAGCTTTGATTTATCATTTCTTGGAATATGTACGGAGGCTCTACAAACAAAAACTCTCAAGTGTTTATAAGATACATCTTTTCCTGTCCATACTCTATGTGGAGTATCACCATCCAATGGAATTGAGGGGGAAATGTTAATCAAATCAACAGTTGTCCGCATGGCTTCAGCCCAAAAGGATTTAGGCAACTTAGCATTAGACAACATGTAGCTAACCCTCTTAGTGATAGTTCTGTTCATTCTTTCTGTCACACTATTCTGTTGAGGAGTTTTCAGAACACTCTTCTCAAGTCTAATACCGTTAGATTTACAGTACTCTTCAAATGTCCCCTTATACTCACCACCATTATCAGCTCTAACACATTTCAATTTTCTGCCAATCTCTCTTTCAACCATGCTATGAAAATTCTTAAATATCTCTAAAACCTAATCTTTAGATTTCAAAGGAAAACACCAAACTTTTCTAGCAAAGTCATCAATGAAAGTGACAAAATATAAAGCACCACCATGAGATCACTATGGGAAAAAAGGAGATGGGAGGTGGGTATTTGAGGCCTTTGGAGGGGGGTGGTGCGGCTGTGCACCCGTCTCCACTGTGGGCGCCTCCAATTGGAGGTGCCCGCACCCACCTATATTAATCTTGTTATTGGAGGCGGGTGCACCTCACCCGCCTCCAATAACTATTTATTGGAGTGCACCCACCTCCAATAACTATTTATTGGAGTGCACTCGCCTCCAATAAATAGTTTTTGGAGACGGGTGCTATTTTGCACCTGCCTCTAATTACCATTTTTTTTTTTTGGAGGCGGTTTTTGCCTCCAGTACTCCCAAGTACAAAATTTAATTTCGTTTTCTTCAATTTATGACTTCAGTAGGAGACGAACTCACGCTTGCAGAATCACTTGACTCTTGCACATTAAATTTACCACTAGGCTACATATACTTATGTATTTAAAGTTAAAATCGAAAGGATATATTTCTATATTTCCTTCTAAAACTTGTGATTTTTATTACCTATTAATTTATTGCCTTACTTGAATTTCGAAAAAATTTCAAAATTATTTTCAAATTTTAACAAACAAAAAACAAAGAAATTTCTAAAGAGTATTAAAATATTTATTACAATGCTTTGGAGGCGGGTGTATTTTGCACCCGCCTCCAATAGATCGCTATTACATGCACCCGCCTCCGAAGCTCTTTGGAGGCGGGTGCAACATGCATCGTTGCACCCGCCTCCAAAGGCTTTGCCCACCCCTTTGGAGGCGGGTGTTTGTACACCCGTCTCTAAAGGGCCGCCTCCCTTAGGCATTTCTGCAGTAGTGGATCTATCTTTCATATAACATACATCAATATGAATAAGATCTAAATGACTAGATTTTCTAGATTGAAACAAATTTTTAAATGTAACCCTATTTTGCTTTCCATAAATGCAATCAACACAAGGTTTAAAAGGCATACCTTTCACCTCAGGGAGAATCTGCTTCCGAGCCAACATCTGAAGCCCCTTTGCACTGATATGTCCAAGTCTTCTATGCCAGAGATCAATGGAGGAATCTTGCACTACATTTACATCTCCATTCTTCAACTTTGCATTCATCACGTACAAAGTATTATCCTTTCTTCCTCTAGCAACGATGAGACTCCCCTTAGTAAGTTTCCATTATTGCCACCACCTTCAGCGCTATGATACCCTTCATCATCAAGTCTTCCTGTGGAGATAAGGTTGAGGCGCACATCTGGAACATGCCTCACATTCTTCAAGACAAGAGTGCAACCAGTATCCGTATTCAACAATACATATTTAATGCAAATAATGCGACATGACATATTGTTTCCCATCTTCACAGAGCTAATTCTCCAACAGTGTAAGATGAGAAAAAATATTTGTGAGGACTCACATGATAAGAAACACCTGAGTCAATGAGCCAATCACAATCTTTGCTGGCAACATTTACCACACTGTCTTCATGAAACACAGAAGATCATCCTCAGCCACAACTACTGCAGTAGTGTCATTCTCATCTCTTTGTTCATCTTTCTTGCCATTGCCTTTTTCCGCTGACTGTTCTCTCTTGAGAATTCTGCACTGATTCTTGTAGTGACCAATCTTTTGACAATGAAAACATTTCACATTCTTTCTTGACTTGGATCTACCTCTGGTCTTGTCATTTTTGTTGTAAGGCTCTTTACTCTTGCTTCTTCCCTTCTGGTCATTCTTTTCTGTCACCAAAGCATGCAACTCAGATTTAAGGCCTTGCTCATTTCTTCTAATCTTTTCATTCATTAGAGCTTCTTGGACTTGTGCCAAGGATAACACAACATCTGGAGTGAAATTGCTAATTGAAACCACCAAAGTCTCTTAACTGTTCGAAAGTGGGCTAAACAATAACAATGCTTGAACTTCATCATCCAAGTTCAGTTTTAACTTCATAGCCTGATTTAACAATCCCTGAAAGGTGCTCAAGTGCTCAGACATATTAGTACCATCTTTATACCTCAGTCTGGTAATCTGTTTCAACAAAGAACCTTTGTTCAAACCACATTTTCTTTCATAGATACCCTCCAATTTCTCCCACAACTCATTAGCCTTTGTTTCTTGAGAAAAATGATGAAAGATACTTTGATCTATCCAACGCCTAATTGTGCCAACAGTCTTCCTATGCAAATCATTCCATTTCTTATCAGTCATTTCTTCCGGTCTATCCTCATCCCCTAGAACAGGATCAAATAAATGTTTATAATACAAAAGATCTTCCATTCTAGGCTTCCAAATTGAATAATTGGATGAAGTCAATTTAATCATAGTATCGGACGACTCTTCTTCCATTTTATAAGCATAAACAACTCAACCAACCAAGGCTCTGATACCACTTGTTGTGCAAGGGGAAAGGATTTACCAATTACAAACTAACAGAGTCATAATACCCAGTCCAATCTCATCTTTCCCAACGGCTCAAAAAATAGGCAATCATGGGAATACTGAATAATACAGCACAATAAGTATGAAAATAAACAAGAATGAGACACCGAGATTTTTAACGTGGAAACCCAAAGAGGTAGGAGTGGGCATGGTTTGGTCCAATTCGAAATTCGGACCGAATTCGAATTTACCAAATTTGAAGAAACCAATTCGAATTCTGAATTCGAATTAGGTTTGGTTTGAAACCAAATTCAAATTATGGATTTGGTTTTAGAATCGGTTTTCGATTTGGGCATCCAAACCGCAAACCAAGCCAAAAACCGAATTGTAATATAACCTTATTTATATTTTTTAAATTTTATACGTTGTAAGTTTTAATTTTTTACTTATAATTTTATTATTTTAATTTTTAGGGGTTTTTAGTGTTTTGCCCTAGTTACTTGTTCGGTAGTTTCACTAGTTTGAAAGTTTTACATCGCCTGACCATCAAAGGTGACAACGCCGACTAGTGAAGGTGAACCACGGCGATGGCAAATGAAGCAAGCAAGTGTACAATATCAATCTATTCAATCTGATTGCCCCCTTCTCTCTGTTTGTCGGTGACGGACAACGAAGCAAGGCAGGGCATCGAGCTGGTCGACCGACAAATAAACTGGTAAGAAGTAAAAATCTTTTCAAATGCTTTTCCCATGTTCGGAACTATCGCCGACTGCTTGGAATTTCAATCTGAAATTGAAGTCCCTGTATATGAATACTGTTTGTAATTTCTATTGCTCTTCTGATCGATTCGTATCATCCGTTGATTCGTTCTATGCTGCCTATGAGGCAGTTTCTGTATGCCAAACCAGTGACTCTCCCATCCTTTGATACTTACTTCTGCTCATACTAACCTAGTGTTGTGCAGTTGTGCTTGTAGTTCTCTAATTCCTTTTTTCTTTTTATATTTTTGGAAAAAGAAAATTCTATATTAGTGGGGTTTTAATGTTTTTAAAGATTGATTTTTTTCTACGATGGAGACGAATTCTGGAGCGGGTTGTTCTTTTTCGATGGAAACCGAATTGAATTCACAATCAGACGCATTTGGATAAACATGGAATATATTTGAGGAATCTTCAATCTTGACGTATTGTGGAAAAAAATTTCTGAATTCGGTTTCCTCGGTCTAAACCGAATTCGAACCGAATTCGAATTACGAATTCGAATCGGTTTCTTCAGTCTAAAAGCGAATTAGGTTTGGTTTTCGAATTGGCAAAAAAAATTTAAAATTTGAGGAAACCGCATAAACCATAAACCGATTCGTTGCCCACTCCTACAAAGAGGGAAAAAATCAAGTGACCTAGTTCAGTCAAATCTCCACTATAATCAATAATAGGCACACAAGAGTCTTCACCAAATAGGTGAATACACACCAATCATCAACAATACATCTTCCAATTTTAACTTCAAAGCCAAAGTAAAATTAGAAAGATCTCACAAAAATAAAGAAAATGAGAAACTACTCCGATAGATTCGAAGGGTTAGATGAGAAGAACTCCGAACTACAATTTCATCAAAATTAGGCTTCAAATTGACTTTCAATCTTGGCTTGAAGAACACAATCTTCACTCACAAGAACTCTAGAATTTTTCCCCAATTTTTCTTTCTCCTTCCCTCCCTCTATTTCTCTCTCCCCGATTTTGCTTCTCACGGCTCACTAACTGCACACACCGTGCACTCACCAAAATTGAATCAAGTTAATTCAATTGTTTGGTCAAAGTGAATAAGTGGGTCAAGGTGGACTTGGGCCAAAGGATTTCAAATGGGCCAAATGGGTTAGTCGGTGAATGGGTCACCCAATTTAGGTGAACCCAACACAAAATAATATTAGGAGTGGAGATTACTAGGAGTCTGGCTTAGCTGAAAATAAATAAATAAATAAAAGCAAAACTAAAATCAAATCAACAATTCGAAACCGAGGCTCTGATAGATTAATTCAAAAAAAATCAGATTAATCTTCCAAGATTTCCATTAAAATCATCTTACAAAACTATTAGATCTAACTTCATACATTCACCAGTCACTAAACTTTACCCAAATATTTTCTCCGGTGCTCGGGCGCTCATAAAAACCATCAATTCTAACATCCCATTCTCTAGTGACACTCTTGCATGGTGGTGCATCCGAAACACTGAGGCCGTTTGGTTCGAATCTGTCAATCGAAATAGGAATGGATTTGATTGAGGAGTCAATTGGAATGGGAATGAATAGTTGTTGTTTGGTTCAAATCTTGGAATGGATATCAATGACATAAATGATGTTTGGTTCAGTTGAATATCAGTAATGGGAATCAATCAAAATTACAAATTTACCCCTATATTTCTTTAATAAAATAATTCACATTTTTCCTAAATTATTGCAAAAAGAGAGAATTGGGCCGCTGCAGCTGAATTTGCATTTTTCCTCTCTTTTCTTCTTCTGTTCTTCTTCTACTTCTTCTTCTCTTTTCTTCTTCAGTTCTTCTTCTTCTTCTCTTTTCTTCTTCTTCTTCTTCTTCTTCTTCCTCTTCCTCTTCCTCTTCCTCTTCCTCTCTTTTCTTCTTCCTCTACCTCTTTTTCTGTTCTTATTGTTGCAGCCCCGATGTTGACCCATATCAACAGGAACTTTCGAGTTCCATCAGATCCAGCAAAATCAACTCCAATGTTTCCTGAGGTTGATGCTTTGCTATCTTTATTCAAGAATTCCTTTACACATTTGAAGGAAAGGGTTTTTTTGGTGAGAAGAATTTTTTTCATTCCGGTCAGGAATGAATTCTGAATACCAGGAGGGGGGGGGGGAGGCGGGGGGGGGAGGAGGGGGTCGGTATTGACCCATATCAAAATATTTGGGAATGGGATTGAGATTTTCATTCCCATACCCACATACCAAACACCAATAATGGTAATCATTTCTTTTCATTCCCATTGAAACCTCTAAATACTCCCAACCAAACAGCCCATGAGAGTTTTTGATTTGCCTTTCCATCCAAAAGTACAGTTTAAAAGAACAATAGGGTCGACATCATCGATCCAGTATTGGTTATTGAATGAAATGCAACTGGGTCCCCAATCCCCTTGGTGATCAATGCAGTCAACTGATAAACACTTTTCTTTCGGGGCTTCGATTGAATTGTGCATAACGAAATTCATAGTCCAGGGTTCACCTTTACTAGAGAATGCAACAAAGCCCAGAATAAAGAAGCCAATTCTAATGACGTTACACATCTTGTGATCGGCCATCGATCTTCTGCACTTGTTTTGCCAAAGACCTGTGAGCATTTTTGGTGCTTAAATAGGATTTAAATTAGAGTAACGGATATGCCAACAAGATATTGTCATTTTCAATTAAGATTGTTACGGACTAATAATTTTTCCATGTATAAAGACTTTTTTTATATATTGATTTGTGAGTAATGTCGAAATAACGTATAAATAATATGACGAGTAACGTATGACATATTTTCTTCGAAAACGTATATCAGTGAGACACATTTCTTGACGAGTCAAATGATTCTTTAATTTTCTCTGTTTATGAACTTCTTTAACTCATATATATGTTATGGCAGTTACTTGTTCTTTCATTGGTTTGATTTAATAAGTTTTTTGTTTATTTTTTTTTTAAAATTTTTTTTTTGAGAGTTTCCCGTTTTTATTAAATATAGTAGGTTACGTCTCTTATTTATTATTTTTTGTGTTTCGCATTAATAAGTGATAATCTCCTCTCCTGGTATAAACGTGTAATCAGTTTTTTTTTTTGTTTTTTTTTTTTTTGAAAATAACATGTAATCATTTTAATTTGCTTGTAGGTGTTATTGAATATAAGAATAAAAAATAATTTAATTGAAAATAATTCATTATACATTGTGTGTTTAAAAGTTAGTTATGAGTGGGCTCGACCCAAAATGGAATAAAAGCCCATAAAATTAAGTTTTAAAGAAAGATATTGGGGTGAGGCCGATGGGAAAATCGCGCATTTGGTTTTTTTTTTTTACTCTCGTTATACTTTTGTTCTTTTTTTCATGCAAACTCACACTTTTGGTCCCTCTCCATTCACATTTTTTGCATTTTTAGTCCCTCGTACCGGTTGACCTATTAAGTCAACATAATTTGGACCGTTTTAAAAAAATTTAAATTTTTTGGGCAAAATAATAATAACTTAAACCATTAAGGGGTTTAGTATTACGCAATTTACAAAGAAGGGTCCAAATTCTCCCAAGAAGAGTCGATGCTGCCATATGAAGAACCAGTGTGGGTGATTATTTTTAAACTTCTACAGTTTTTAGTTTTTCCCAATTTAATAAAGAAGGGTCGTAATTTTTTAAAAATCTAATTCTTACCCAAAATGACTGGTCAACCGGTTGATGCAGTAAGAGGGACAAAAAATGTCAAAATTTGAAAGAAGAGGGAGCAAAAGTGCGAGTTTGCAAAGAAGATAGACCAAAAGTTTAAGAGCGTAAAGAAAAGGGAGCAAAAGTGCAATTTTCCCTAAGACGGATATCGGAATATAATAGATATAGTTATGGATATCAGTGAGAACGGATACCACTTGTGGATATCGGTTGTGGATATCGGTGACTATGGATTCTAGCTGTAGATATCGGTCAACTGGATGCTAGTAGGATGATAAAGTAAATTAGTATTAATGGGTGGGAGTTACAAATAATTATTATGGGCTGGGATATCATTTAAGAATAGAGTTGCTGGTATTCGTTACTGATTTAATGGCTGGATACCGGTTACAAGCATTAAACCCGATGATAGTTACATCCTCATTAACCCAATGACAAATACATTAACATTAATTAAACTCAATGACAGTTACATCAGCATTAAACCGAATAACTGTTACACAAGACGTCTAATGGACAAAAAAACTAATGCATCAATATTTTATAAATACAGAGGAAAATCTCTAAGGTAAAGGTATCCAATTTTTACTCTGATTACACTAAAGCTTATAAAATCTTTCTCTTACTAACTTGAGCGTTGGAGTGATACATAAAAAGATCTACATTTATAGGCCACGACCGAGATCCAGGAGGTCATCCAATATCCAAAAGTATTCGGATTCTATTGCACCTGCCAAATCGTGTTTCATCAATAAATAACAAAAAATTAAAAAAAAAAAAACTAATTGATATATATTATCTTAAACTGTTTATTGTTGGATATTTAGGTGACTAATTAAGAATGGAGACATCTGTTTATTAGATCTTTACTCATTTAAATGTGAGAGTGAGATAGATCACTATCGTAGGATTTACATAACTATTGAATCATTATTTTAACTAATTACGTGACAGTTAATTAAATCCTTTATCTTGTATTTACCAATTATAAATAGCTATAGTAGTGATACTTTCATGAAAAATTTATAAAAAATTCTTATAATAAATGATGTGACATCTGCCACGTGACAAATAATTAGACAAATTTCAAGAATTTTTTGATAATTTACCCAATAATTAAGTTCAGTGTGTATGCCTCAACATACTGTTTATTCCCTGGCCTCATGATCATTTCACCCTTTGAAGTCTAACTGACCTTAATCAAAATGCCACAACTATTACTATAACCTTCTACACCTTTATTAATATTAAAGGGAAAATTACATTTCCTCAAGGTTTGGTGAATACCCTTTAGATTTGTGTTTACATGTATAATAACAATTACCTCTTATTTGGTCAAATTAGTGTCGCCCAGCTTTTATCCTAATTCTTTTATAACTAAACGGATGACAACCACAGTGTTGGCTTAGCGAAAATTCCGATTCTGCGAAATTATATTGTGATTCAAAATAAATAAAATACGTTTTTAAGGGGAGCAACATATTTCAAAATAACGGGCAGATAGTTCTCTCATTCCATAAAAAGAGATAACTAAATTAAATTACAAAATAACTGGCTGATCACTCCGTACCTAAATTCCCTAAATCCAGAGCAAAACTGCTCCTTTAATTATTGCCTCTTGCTAACTAGAACGAAAAAAACAACCCCAGAATTGAAAAACAAAAACCCCACTAATTAAATTAATCCCTGCCATGGATTCTCCCTCTAGAGGTTAAACATGACTTTGATTGCGGTACTTCCACGAGCACTCACATCAAACGCTTCCACAACTTCTTTGTGTGAGAAGCCATAGCGATGGGTAATCAACGGCTTCACGTCAATCTTTCCGCTGCTTATGAACTCAATGCACTGAGGCCATGTGTTCTTGTACCGGAAAATCCCTAGGATATCAACCTCCCGGGAAGCCGCCGGCGTGAGAGGAACTGTCATGTTGCAATGTCCCATTCCAACGAGGCACACTTTCCCGCCGTTTCGGGTGACGGTCAGGGCGGTTGTCATGGTTTTGTTGAAGCCAACGCAATCCAGAGTTACATCAATGTCACCTCCCATAGCCTTAGCGATCACGGCCGCCTCATTTTCAAGATCCTATACCATAATAGAAATAACTCACATTACAAAATATAAGTCATTCTAACTTTCTAAACACACTAAAAAAAACTTCAAAATGACCTCTATTACCTCAATTTTGGTTGAAACTTTGATGGTTTCAAAAGCTCCAAGCTTTTTAGCGATCGAAAGACGATAATCATCCACATCAACAACCACAACTTTTGGAGCACCAAATGCTTGAGCAGAAAGCAACGAAACGAGGCCAATCGGTCCGGCTCCGACAACTAAAACTTTAGTCTCCGGGCCAACTTCAGCACGACGGCAAGCATAAATTCCCACGCTCAATGGCTCACACATTGCCCCTTCCTCCAAGCTCATATTTTCCGGCAACTTGAAACACAAATCCGCCGGATGAACAATCTAACAAAATAAATTAAAAATAACTTTAGTAATTGATTCAACAAAGGAAAATTGAATTTGTATATATATAATTAACCTGATTGGCAAGGGAGCCGTGGATCGGAGGTGTAGCGAAAAACTTCATTTCAGGGCAGAGATTGTAGCGGCCTTCTTTGCAGCGATCGCACCGCCAACAACCGGTGCCGGGCTCAAGAGCCACCCGATCGCCGGGAGCTACGTGTGTCACTTCCGATCCAACCTCATCTATGATTCCGGCCGACTCGTGGCCAATTACCATTGGATCTTTCACAACATAGTGTCCACAGCTTCCGGTCTGAAAAGTTAAATTCCTCAACTTTGAAATGATTCATAATTAATCAATAAACGAAAATTAAAACCTTATGTTAAATTATACCTTAAGATAGTGAACGTCACTCCCGCAAATCCCGACAGCTTTCATTGTCACCCTGACGTCACGAGGACCAAGTGGACGAAGCGCGTAAGGCTCGATTCTGAGATCGTTGACGCCATGAAGCCAAGCAGCCATGTTAACTTCTTGTCCCATTTTTTTCTTTTGTTTAACTTCTAAACTTGTGATAGAAAAAGTAAATTAGATTGATGACCTAGGTACGTACTTAGGAGGCTATAAATAGAGTATATTTTACCTTTGAGATAGAGGATAAGAAAGAAATTGAATCATAAATTAGATTTGTTTAGATTATCCTCTACTGATCTTCTCGTTATCCATCGGGTTCTAATTGAATTTGTGTGCATTATCCGTTGGCTGTTTAAGAATGATATAATTATTAAACTATTTTTCATATTTTTACTACAAATACGATTGGATAAGTTAGAATGTCACTTCCTCCGTCCAGAATAAACGGCATTTTAGAGGGGTAGCGATTTTCAAAATAAATGACATTTTTTATAAAAAAATATAATTTTTTTTTCCAAAACTTACCATTGTCATTAAACACAATACTAGGATTTTTTTTTCTTTTTGTCATTTAAACTGGTTCTTAATCTTTTTGAAATAGTCTAAAGCGTCTTTTATTCTGGACCAGATGGGTTATTATCCAAGAAAAACATTTGATGTACGTAGTACCAAAAAAATAAGGATAACTTTATAAGAATGATCATTAGAGCAATATTCAAAAAATGGCTGATTCCTAATCGCATAGTATAAGATACATAGATTAACATATATCTGTAGATCGATCCTGTCGTTGAAAAGATCTATTAATATGGCAGAGATAATTAACAAACAGTTGAGGTCTCCTAGCTAGAAGAGGAACATTTCAAACTCCCCTCGTTGCGCTAAAATCTTAAGAAATACTGGTAACTTTTTAAAATCTAGATAATGGTAAATGTAATATAAAAAGATCAACTTTAATCAAATATAAAATATTAAAAATTCTTCAGTAAATTCTTTATCTCGATTAATCTTTCTTCTCTCATATTTCTTTCAATTCTGTTCTAAATAAAAGAATTTTCAAATGTCAACAATAATAACGGAATTTAATTCGTCTAGACAAACTAGAAATGCTATCAATGGAGAAGGAAAGACGGGGTGATATACATTGTAAAATCGGAATCACCGGCATATTATTTTAAGGGATCGGTCTTATTTCAAACTGTCATTGTGCGACTAGATGGTGGATTATAGCTATGGCAATAACATCACCCTTATTCAATAGAGCAGTTTGTGTCCACTTTTTAGCACAACTATTCAAACAAAAAGAAAGAAATATATATATAGACACACTCGATCACAGAAAAAAAAAAAAGAAAAAAAAAAGAGAAAGAAATTCAGTTTTATTCCTATAATAACGCATCCCGCAAAATCTTGGTTGATAAATAAGCTCTCCAAGAATTGGCAATTTTGGTTCAGTTTCAAGCTGTCAAAAGAATAAGTTTACTTAAAAACTCCCATGAATAGGGTCTATATATACATCACGGTTCATGTATGACCGGGCACGTCCTTAATGTTTCATTTTTTGTAAGGAATAGTGATACTTCTACAATTTGAGAGTGGTAGTTTTTTTTTTTTTTTTTTTTTTTTTCTAACGAGTAGTTATCATGGCTCCTCTTCATGATAGCAGTTTCATTTTTTTATAATCAGTTTGAATGTAAAAAGATAACACGCGTATACTTTTCATATTCCTTACATAAACCCGGTTTACACATACATAATTTGTATCTGCAAGCCCCAAGATAGGATTAATTAATTACACTACCACAAAATGCCCCTTAGGAGGCGGGTCCTAAGGGGCATTGGAGCACCCGCCTCCGCGGGCGCCTCCCTTTGGAGGTGCCCGCACCCGCCACCCCTTAGGGGGTTATTGCACCCGCCTCCAATAACCCTCCGTAAAAAAAAATTTAATTTCTTTTTTTGCACTTTATGGCTTTGATAAGAATCGAACTCGCGCCTTCAAATTCACTTAACTCTTGCATATTAAATTTACCACTAGGCTACATATATTTATGTATTTCATATTAAAATCGAAAGTATATATTTCTATATTTCCTTCTAAAAATTGTAATTTTTATTACTTACTAATTTTTCGCCTCACTAGAATCCCGACAAATTATTAAAATTATTTTCAACAATCCAAAAAAAAAAATTTTTGAACTACTATTAAAAATTTTGCAAAAATACACCCGCCTCCTTTTCATGTAATGAAATTGGAAAATTTGCAAAAAACTTTGGAGGCGGGTTTTGGCTTCACCCACCTCCATTGAGCTATCTATAAGGAGGCGGGTGAAGGCTTGAACCGCCTACAATAAGCTACAGCTTACTGGAGCTTCACCCGCCTCCTAATAGAGAGCTCACTGGAGGCGGGTGAAGCCTTCACCCGCCTCCAGTGAGGGATGTATTTGGAGGCAGGTGAAGCTAAACCCACCTCCAAATACCATTTTTTAATTTCCAGCCACCTTTGGAGGCGGGTGTTTGTACACCCGCCTCCAAATGAGCGCCTCCTTTCAGCATTTCTGTAGTAGTGTTACCTTCAAAACAACAAGAGAATCAAGAAAGAAAACCTCCCAACTTCTAGTTTAATTTGGTCCAGGAGTCATTAGTTTCACAATCAACATATAATTAATACCTAAAATAAAATAGGAAGCCCTGCACTTGGTTTATGCTCTCTGGGTGCACTTGGTGTGCAGGAATGAGAATGGGTGCATCTCATATTCGAGAATGGATAAATCTCTCATTAAAGAAATTTTAAATTACCTTTTAGAGTAACAAATAGTCTAAATCATTAAAGTCGTGTACGTACCAAACATAAGAATTTTAATCATAAAAATCATATGTTCATTCCCCCATTCTCATTCTTGCGTGCCAAGCACACCCTATATACCAATATAAATCAAGTTGCAATGCAAGTAGAGAAAAGAGGAAAATGAAAATTCTGAAAACTTGTTAGGAAACCGCGTTGCAGCTTCCATTTGAACGCCTCAATTGGAGAATAAAATGGAGTGGAAATAATTACAGGAAAAAAAAGGAAAAAAGATTTGACTTAATTACAAATTAATACTCCCTCCGTCCCACTCAAAGAGTCCACTTTGAAATGTGTATAACTTATTATGGGTTGTGATATACAACACCTAAAATAAGTAATTTACCACCATATTTTTCACTTATATCCTTACTTTAAAAGTAAGGGTTAATTATGAACCACACATTGTTATATTAGTAAGGGTAAGTAATGTAAATAAATTCAAAGTGGACTCTTTAAATAGGGCAAAAATATTTTTTGAAAGTGGACTCTTTGAGTGGGACGGAGAAAGTAGTGATTATAGATTAAACTATACTGCCGATAGCGGGGCCATTTCAAAATTCTAACATGGGTTTAGACAAGACCTCGTTGCCTCCAATCTTTGAACAGAACCACATGGAAAGTTGATAAAGAAGATGAAAAGAAGGGAGCACTATAAATGTCTAAACCTACGGCTGAACAAACCATAGTTTTTTTTTTCCTTAAATTAAATGTGTGATTGATTACCTATTTTATTGATTGCAGAAAATAAAAATAAAAAATAAAAATAAAAATAAAAATAAAAAAAAGAAAGAAAGGAAATCAAACCCAATGATTTACATTTTGTGGCTTACGGATGAACAAACCATAGCTTTCTCGGCCTTTTGGCTAAGATAAGTGAAGGATCTGTTCTTATCAATTTAATATCTGATACGGGGCTATTGGCGCACCCCTCCAAATCTCAATCATATTATTAAGGTCTAAAATGTCTAATCATGACGAATATTTCAAAAATATTCTTATTAAAGACATTTTAAAAAAGATGTTTTTATAAAGAAGAGTATGCTTTTGAGTAAGTGTTTTATAAAAATGCATTTATAGTTTAAAAAAGTTTTAATTTTTGGATTAGCATTTTATAAATAAAATATATTAAAATGTATATTAGTATGAAAATAAAAACAAGAAAGAAGTAGATTAAATTTTAAATTCGAAAAAGGAAAAAGAAAATTGTGGGAGGTGGAGGAGGATCAATAGCGTTAGGATCGTCGTTGCCTTTAGGTGATATTGCTTTGATTATAGGAATCGAATTGAGGATTGAGTTTCATTCCCTTTCATATTGTTTCGATGACGACAATCAATCGAAATAAAAAATTGGGAATGATATCAAATAAAAAACGAAAAATTGGATATGAAAGGGTATCCGACTTTTGTATCTCACACGTTACTAGACTATTTCCAACACATTAATATAATACATCATTTGCGTTTAAAACAAAAAACAAAAAATTGGATATGGAAGAAACTCAAATCTCCCCTTAGTTACATTAATGAGAATGAGATTTAAATATAATTTAGATATTTTGTGCAAAATTACGATTGTATATTTATTCCATGGTTATCTTATATTTTTTTTATTGGACAAAGGCCCATTTTATCCCATAACGTTAATAAACTTTTGATGTTATATGTTGTCTCCAATTAAGTCTCAAAATTTTATATTGTGTCTAAATACACCTCCTACATTTACAAAATTGGGCCAGATTTACCCCTCTCCGATAAAATGCAATAACACATAGAGGTGCTAAATTGGCTTTGGCAGAACACATATAACATTAGTGACTTATTTGACTTAAAGATAAAATATCAGCGCTTAAAATGAACATTTATTTTCTTTCATCTCACTCAAGGACGGATCCAAGGACCCTGGGGGGGGGGGGGGGGGGGGGTGGGTTTCTCCAACCCCTTCCTCCACCTTTATTAACTGTATATATTTAATTGTTAATTTTGTTTGTAATCTATTTAACTGTCACATAAATTTTTAAAATATATTTTTCCGATAAAGCCACTAATATCTTAATTTCGAGGTCATTCCTTCTCTCTCATCCCATTTTCTCACAAGGGTTAATTAATTACCGCTTCCAACTAATTATCTCTTGCTCCATGGAAGCTGCATTTATGTTTTCCAACTGATTTGTTAGAATTTGGTGAGTTGGAAAGCATAATAATAATAATAATAACGGGTGTAGTGGAGTGAGACAGTTTTTGGACTGACTAGTCGAATGATTTGTTTTCTTCTTGTTTGTGTTAATAAACCTCGTTGATTTGGTGCGCGTAATTAAGACAATGTTTAACTATTTTTCGTTCTTGTATTTATATAAGGTTGATCGAATTTCGATCACTCTATTTTTTTTACGTCTTTTGTCTCCTGTATTATTATTTTATACGCTATTATCCTTAAAGTACAATTTAAAAGTAGGGATACTAATGTTAATTTTCATAAAATAATGACAATTCAGAAAGTAAAATATATATTTTGAAAATACGGAGGACATAAGTCCAACAATGGTAAAATTACAAGGGCGGAAAGTAATTAAGCCTTAAGACAAGCATAAATATCCTCTTTCATTCATAATTTTAATTAGTTTTTCTTTGTAAAAAATTTCAATATTTTTGCACTTCAATATGACTCTTTGCACTTTCTTTCAGTGTTGTTGGGCCCGGCCCGGCCCGGAAGTGTGTAGACCCGGTTTGATCCTGGGAGGACCGGGAACCGGGTCGACCCGCCCGACCCCGGGTTTTCTCATTTAATAAACTTTTCAAAAATTTTGGCATTAGTGTGGATTGAACCTTGGTTTCCAAGATAAATAACAAGAATACTTACCACTAAATCACAATAACTTGTTTGATTATTTTTGTGAAAAATAGTATTTTAACTCATACTTTAATATGAATAATGTGCTTTCTAATAATAATATATTAATTGGATCATCTAAACTAATGTTAATCTCATTGTAATTCTTTACTATTTATAATTTTAAAAATATAATTTTTTATTAGTTGTTTCTTTTCATTTAAAGCTTGTTTAATTTTGTCATGTATTAATCTAAAATATGTTTTGATTTCTTTTACATCAAATTTTATCTTTTTTTCCTAAGAAAATGTAATAATATAATTTTATATAATTTTTAGAATATAACTAATATTTTATAATTTATTTACTTATTGAGATTTATAGTAATGAATTTTAATGTATAAGATAGTTGTAAAATTCGAAAATATATATAATTGTTGTGAAGAAAATATATTTTAACTAATATTATTTATATTATATTTATTTATTTATTTATGACGTCATCCGGATTGACCCCCGGTTGACCCGGGTCGTTTTACCCCTTAGCCTCGCCGGATCGGAGTCTGGTCCGGGCCAAACAACATTGCTTTCTTTTTCCTTTAGTCTCTTCTCACTTATAACGTCTCTTCCATCAGTGAGCACGACTACTTTTTCCTATGTACTTGTTCTTTTATTCATTCATACCTTTAAGCAATAATTTTATTTTTTGAAAATTTTCAATTTTAGTTCACTCCACTTATTCTATCTCTCATTAATTTTTTGGAAAAAAGACAAACATATCATTACTCGAAGCGATCGAATCAACAGAAATACAAAAGGAAATTTTAATTTCATTTCACACAAGGAATTTCTCTCTTTCAAGTTTCAACTTATTAATTTTGTGAAAAGAAGAAAAACTTTTATATATAGTTGAAATCTTGAAAGAATTCATCCATTAACTATTGAAATACAAAAGGGGGTGGATCAACTGTTCTCAATATATATAAATACTATACCGAATCCTCTATTCATTTTTTACTAAAGGCAAAGTAATATTTATTTATATTTAAACAAGTGAGTATCAATAAATAGTAAAATAATGTTACTTTGCTCTTAATAGAACTAGACAGGACCAGACACACACTACTACAAAATGGACTTTCTACGGCGGTGCTTTAATGGCAGAAAGACCAAAACCGCCATTAAAAAGAAACTACGGACTTTTTACGGCGGTTCTATATAAAACCGCCGTAGAAAGGGACTTTCTACGGCGGTTTTTGATAACCGCAGTAGAAAGTCACCTTTTTACGGCGGTTTTCACCTTTTTACGGCGGTTTTCTAAAACCGCCGTAAAAAGAGGACTTTCTACGGCGGTTCAAAACAAAACCGCCGTAGAAAGTACCCCTTTTTACGGCGGTTTTTGAAAACCGCCGTAAAAAGGGGTACTTTTTACGGCGGTTTTCAAGGGTACTTTCTATGGCGGTTTTATTTCTAACCGCCGTAGAAAGTCCCTTTCTAGACGGTTGTATTTCTAACCGCCATATAATTAATAAATATGATGAATTTTTCTATAAAATTGATAAATAGTAAAATACATATTTATTATTAAATTTAAAAAAATTTAGGGGTTAATTTACAAAAATAGAAATTAATAGGAATAGAGGAACGGGCGGGAATTCACAATTACGGGCTTTCTACGGCGGATTTATTAAAACCGCCGTAGAAATGGACTTTCTACGGCGGTTGTAATTGAAACCGCCATAGAAAGTAACTTTCTATGGCGGTGGCGGTTTTAATTACAACCGCCATAGAAAGTTACTTTCTATGGCGGTTTTAATTACAACCGCCATAGAAAGTTACTTCTATGGCGGTTTCAATTACAACCACCATAGAAACTTGATTTTTTTTGAATTTTAAGGGTTTCCCTTTGTTTCCATCTCCAACCGGCCGCTGCTAGCTTCCCCCTGTTTCCATCTCCAGCAAACTGAAGCATTCTCTCGTTGCCGACGCCCATCCTCTTTCCGTTGGTTTTTTCTCTTGTCTTCCCCCGAAGTCGTTCTTCCGGTAGCGTTGATAACAAGATCCGCCGTCACCCAACTCCGGATATGGTTTCTTAATCGGCCATCACCCAGCACTTGGAGTTAATCCCCCATCATAATTTCACCACAATCGGTCCTTGTTGTGGGCTTCAAATCATAAAAAAGGTAATATAGAATAGTTTCAACTTTATTTAAGCTTTACAAATTTTATTGTTACTTGATTATTGTGATTGGCCTAGGGTTTATTATTAGTGTCAAATTCGGGTTTGGTGAGATGATGAATGATTAAATTTGGGTTTGATTAGTGTTCTATCGGTGATTATTGTATTGTTCTTACTGTTAGTGATTAAATTAATTAGAATTTGATGGATGCACGCAAAAATTTTGTGAAGTTTGGTGGTTGTTCGGTTTATTAGCATGGAAGTTTTTGATATATATATTTTGAATAAAGTTGAAATATATATATATATATATATATATATACATATCAAAACCTTTCTAAGGCCGTTCCTGCTGTTTTTGATGTATATTTTTTGAATGTAGAGAAAAAAATAAAATATTAAATTTTTTTTTACAAATTTGGTACTTTCTACGGCGGTTATTTCAAAACCGCTGTAGAAAGTTAACTTTCTACGGCGGTTCGCTTAGGAACCGCCGTAGAAAGTTGGCTTTCTACGGCGGTTCCTAAGCGAACCGCCCTAGAAAGTTCGGACTTTCTACGGCGGTTTTGAAAATAACCGCCGTAGAAAGTCCGAACTTTCTATGGCGGTTCACAACCGCCGTAGACTTTCTACGGCTGCCGGATAGATGGCGGTTTAAAAATGCCAAAAATCGCCGTTAAAAGTCCTAAAAAACCGCCATTAAAAGTCATTTTTGTAGTAGTGACAGACAAAAAAAATGGACAAAGGATCCGAACTTATATAAATACAATCAAATGGCTAATAATTCATTAATTATCCAAGAAATTAAACAAAAATAAAAATAAAGTGGGCATAAATTATCTAAATAACATATTCCACCGCCAAATTCAATCAGCAGGATCCATTATTAATTTCCCAATACATATAATAATTCACCTTCACAAATCACCAATCACCGACCTTTACCCAACCCAAGTGCCCAGAAACCTTGTCCGGCTGGAGGGCGAAAAACCGTCGCGCTGCGCTCTCCAATCCCTAAACACGCCGCTCACCGCCGGATGATCCGAAACGCTGAGCAATTTTCTCTTCCCGTCCCAACCGAAAGTGCAGTTGAAGAAACCCACAGTGTGGTAGGTATTCAAAGTGAAAGTCGCGTTCGTCGCCAGCGATTTCTCGCCGCAGTCCTCCGAGCTCGTCTTGCAGTGGACCGACAGAATCGTGTTCGGCGGCGGCGGGACGATTAAGTTACGCATGATGAAAACGAAAGTCGGCCATTTGGTTTTCCGGTTGCCGCCGTTGCAAGAGGAGGGTCCGAGGAAGGCAAGAAGGAAGAGGATTGCGGTGGTTTTAAGGAGCTTGTTCTGGGCCATCTTTTGCACTAATTGTTTGAAGAAATCTGTTTGATGGAACCTGCATTGGACATCAATGCATACATGACGACAAAAACTTAGTTGGGTTTTCTTTAATTACTAAGAAGGAAAAATTGCACAATTTGGTCCTTGATATTTGTCTCTTCTACAATTTTTCTGGTTTATTTTTTTTTTGGGTGTGTTAGGAAGTATTTTAACGAAATTGTTATACGCTGTAACCGTTTTACTATTCACAGTAACATTCCCTTATGAAAAGTTTATTTTACCCTTTACCTAAAAAAAAATATCGCACAACATTTGATTTTATAGTCACGAGTACGATACATATTACACGGTATGTAAATAACCTACACATTTTTTCGAATAAAAGAGATTTTTTGGCCTATAAACGGGATAAAATTTTGCTAAAATACCGCCCTTTGAAATACCGCCCACAAATGGCGGTATTTCTTCAGAAAATACCGCCCACAGTGGGCAGTATTTCTGGGGGGAAATACCGCCCAGCTGGGCAGTATTTCTCAGTGGGCGGTATTTTCTAAAATACCGCCCACAAAGGGCGATATTTTCCCAATGTTCCTGTGAATAGTGTGACATTTTATGGAAATTTTTTTTTTAAATACTTAAGGGTAAAATAGACTTTTCACAGGAGAATATTACTGTATTTAATAAAACGGTTACTGCGTTTAGTATGTCTCTTTTTTAAAGGTTTGTATTTGGTTTCAATGACTTGTTACAGACGCTGGGTTTTCACTATTCAAAAAAGGGAAGCTGGTAATTTAGCTTTTCCTTACAAAAAATTATTTCAGACAATTTTCAAAGAAAACGAAGGTGATGACTTTACTTTATTTTACTAAAAAAATGTTTTGGACTACTTTCAAAAACAGCAAAATTTGTGACTTCACTTTCTCTGCATATCTATATTTTGCCCGACTTTCAAAGAAAGCGATTGTATCAAGTTTCATTTCCTCTACTTTTGAAATTAAGTCAAAGAAAATAATATATATTTTTGTGATTTCAGTAGGAGTGGCAGATGGACGGGTTATAGGTTGGGTCAATCTTAAATCCTCATTTAACGGGTCAGGACCCAACCCGACCCATTGGCTAACGAGTCAAGTACAGGTTAGGTCATGTTCGGGTTGGGTTATAACCCGCTTAACCCATGGGTTAACTTAATTGACCCAATGGGTCAAATTTACTAAACTCAATGGGTTATAACCCGTTCAACCCGTAATTTGACCCACAAATAAATTATTTTTTTATTAAATTTTTTTTATAATGATTTCACTTTTTAACCCTCCCGCCGCCAACCCCCACCTCACCCATACCCAAGTCCCTCACAGTACACATTTACACATCCTCTTCAATCCCCTTCCCATGCCAACCGTCCCTGCTTTTCGGCACCCAATCCACCCACCCACAGCAACCCCTGGCCCCCCCACCCATACCAAAATTCTTTTTTTCAATCGCTCTGATATTATTTTCTATTATTTGTATTAAATTTCTTTTAATTATCTTTTTATTACTAAACATTTTTCATCATAAAATTTTTTTATAAACTTGTTTTGAAAATCACTTTTATAAAAATATCTTTTGAATACTTATTCAAGCAAAGTCATATTTTTATTTATTTATATATTTAAAATAATATTTTATATATGAGTGAGATAGATTATTTTTTATTCACAGCGTCATGACCCATTTTAACCCAACGAGTCGACCTGTTTAACTCAAAAATTATCTCATCTTTTTATTTAAAGTTTTTTTCTTTTTTTTTGTTTTGAATATATTTGAAATAATTTTGTATGAAAAGATTTATTATAACCTATGAATAAGCGAATAAATAAATTAAGATATTATAAAAAATATACATTAATTTTGATTTATAAAAATAAAATGAATTTCCACATTAATTATACATATGTCATAATATATATATTTATCTCAAAAAAAAACTTATATACAAATAAATAAATAAATATGTGCGCGCGCATAACTGCACAAGCACACACACACATATATATAGAGAGAGAGAGAGAGACCCATAGTGCACATAAACACACACAACGCACATCACCCACACATAGCATGCATCACACATACGACACACACAAATCATATGCTGTGAAGTCTGGCAGCAAATGCAATGATGACCCATGCGGGTTGTCCCTTCACATAATAGAGTTTGACCCGTGGGTCAGTTTTTTTTTTTATATTTTATTTTAATAATTCATGGTTAATTCTAATTCAACCCGACCCAACCCAAAAATTACGGGTTAATGTTTGATCCGTGACCAGACCAACCCAACTCAAACGGGTTAAAATGCAGATTGGGTTGGGCGAGTCAACGGGTTACAGATCAATTTGGCAAGCCTAGATTCCAACAAAGAATTAATGTCATTATTCAATAACTAATAAATAAACTCTTGCAAAACGTAAATCAGTGCGGCATCATCCAACGGTTTTTCTTTTCATTTATTTTTTTAAATTACACGTCAAACTATTCTTTTTCTATGTTCTAATGGACATCAAATTTGAACGTGTTATAGCAAGTTATATTTCATTCATTTTTGTTCTATTTAATAAAATTTTTATTTTTCTTTATGAGAGTTTTTACTTTTTGTTAATTGTAAGACATTTTCTTAGAAATGAAATAGAGTCTGGAATATGAGAAATGAAAATAAATAAATGAAAAATAAATATTTATAAATAACCAAAAATAACAATTTAATTAATTGGCATAAATATTATCCTAAACTCTTTGTTTCATTAAAAAATTTGATTTCCGCACACATAATCATCCATTTTATAGGTACATATATTCACCAATCATTGAGCTTGTCCTCCTCCCTCCTCCTCCATTCCTTCATTAATGGAGGAGGAGGGAGCTTTGTCCTTTTTGTTAGTTTTTTAGTGTTAGTTTTTCTTTATATTGAGGTGTTGTTCTCCATTGTTGGAGTGTTCTCCTCCTTTGTGGGGATGTTCTTGTCCTTCCTTGTGGAGATTTGAATTTTCTTATTTTGAAGTTTATATTTTAGTAATTAATACTTACAGATTTGAGAGTTTTTTTGAAAATTCTTGAAGAAAAGGCAAAGAATAAAGATGGGTTTTATCTTTGCTATCAGATCTACTCGTTTCAAAAGCAAAAAACACAATAGTTGAAGTCATATTTTATCTGTTGTGGGAAGATGAAGGTGGAAAAACCAAAAAAAGAAGAAAAGGAAAAAACAATGGATGAATTTCATAGGCTGCAGGTTATCCGATAGAAGTGTGAAGTGTAGTTCGTGCCCGGTAAATTTGGGATTACCTCCATTTTGAAAAAACATAGAAAGAGCTGGTACTCAATGTGTGATGTTGCTACAAAGATGAAGTTTCTAGGGATAATTTTATTCAATTTTGTTCAGTTTTAACTTCAGTTGTAACATTTTCGTTGAGTATAAGTAGTTTAAACATATACTTTACTAGCAATGTGTTAGCTAGTGTTTATTGAGCCAGAAATGAAACTCATGGGTTTTCTACAACTTTAAAAGTTGGGAAATCAATGGTCTATATTAGCCTCTTTATAGGATCAGTTGATCCATTAAATTTATCATGAATATAATCTACTTATTTATAGGAAAAAAAAAAAAACTTCCAAGCTCTGTATCAAAAACATCGGGTGGAACTTCCACAACATTGGTACATTTTGATTTGTATGCCCATTTAAAAGTACAGTTTAAATAAAGAACAAGATCAATGCATTGGATCAATGCTCCTCCTTCATCAACTTATACAACGCATTGCGACCGACTTCTTTTTCCAATGAAGCTCCATGGATTTTCACCTTCAGAGCAAGCAACATGGATCGAAGTGTAAGAGTTACTGCTCTGCTAGAAAATGGCAAAATGTTTCATGGATAGTCGTTGTTCCAACATAAGGATTACTTTCCATTCTTATTGCCTTTGGTGCATCCCGGCATCAATGGGGGCTAATTGTTGGTCAGATATCTCTTGTTAAACAACACCGATTTTCAAGGAAGATTATTATGTGTGAAGGTGATTAAGAATACAACCAAGTTCTCAAAGGGGAGCTTCTACAATATGATGGTGCAGTTGGAATGATATTGATCAATTTTGTTGTTCGGGCTTACATAATTGAAGTTAAACCTTATGTTCCTTCGACAACAGAGGTGAGCTTTGTTGTAGGGGAAAGGATTAAGGTCTACCTGAGAAGTTCCACCTCCACTCTAACAGCAACAATAATATTTAAAGCAACAATAATAAGTGGTCAGCTAAGACAAGATGTCTCCGGCCTGGCGTGGATGAATCATTCTCTAGTCACCATTTCTTCTAACTCTTGAAGTGATAATTTGGCTACAATTCCAGTAAACACTTATGTTAAGCGAAGGATGCGTGATAGATCAACAGTTCTAGGAAGGAAATAAATGTGGAAAATTTTCACATCTTCCCCACTCGAAAACATGAGAACAATATGTTGGGCTATTTAGGTGAACCCACAAACCCATTTGGCCCACTTGAATATTTGAGCCCATGAATCCATTTTGACCACTTGAATCAATTTTGACCAAATTAGTGAATCACTTTGATTCAATTTGGTGAGTGGGTCGTGGGTGTGCATAGTGAGCCGAGAGAAGAAATCGGGGAGAGAGAAATAGAGGGAGAGAAGGAGAAAGAAAAATTGGGGGAAAAATTAGGGTTCTCGTGAAGTAAAGATTGTATTCTTCAAGTCAAGAAGTCAATTTGAAGCCTAATCTTGATGAAATTGCAGCCCGAGATTTCTCTCATCTAGCCCTTCGAATCCATCGGAGTAGTTTCTCATTTCCTCTATTTTGGTAAGATCTTTCTAATTTTATTTTGGCTTTCAAGTTAAAATTAGATGATGTATTGTTGATGATTGTTGTGTATCCATCTATTTGGTGAAGACTCTTGTGTGCCCATTATTGATTATAGTGGAGATTTGACTGGCCTAGGTACCATGATTTTTTCCCTCTTTGGGTTTTCACGTTAAAAATTTCGGTGTCTCATTCTTGTTTATTTTCATGCTTATTGTGCTGTGTTATTTAGGGCCTGTTCTTTAGGGAGTTCTGAGAACAGGTCTCAGAACCTGTTTTCAGTCTAACTGGGTCTCAGCTCATTTTTAAGAAACAAGGTTCTGAAAACTGAGTTGTAACCCAGTTCTCAACCCAAGATAAAGAACATGGGGTTCAACCCAATATTTTTTTCATTACTTTTTTTCAAAATTTTTACTTTTATTAGCAGATAAAACCCCAATATTTTATTTTTTACATATTCAACCAAAAACTAATTTTTACATTATAATAATATTTCAGCCCATAGTAATTGTTCTTAATGTTAATGATATATTTAAGTTTACACAATATTTTTAGTTTAAGATAATTTAATATTTAATTTTTCCTATTTAATTTTTTAAAAAAAAATTAGTTTGGGCTGTTATTTAAGAAACAGAAAATAGCATGGGCCAATTAATAAAAACTTTGATGAACAGTGTCGGTGACACTGTTCATCTTCTTCCCCAACCTTTTCTTTTTTCCTTTCCGTTTTTTTTCCTTCCCTTTTTTTTTCTCTCTTCTTTCTTCTTCCTCCCTTCTTCCCCGATTCCGACGGATCTGCAAATTGCTTAACCAAATTTTAGCAATTTGCAGAACCTTGGTTCAGCAATTGTTGTTGAACCCAAAAAAAAAAAAAAAAAAAAAAAAGAAAAGCTGCGAAGGGAAAAAAAATGGCAACTATTCGGCGCGAATCGAAGGGAGGAGGTCGAAGGATTTCGCGAAGGAAGAAGATGACGGACGTGGGGGAGATGACAACCGGGAAGGAAGAGGACGACCGGGAAGGAAGATGACCGGGGTCGAAGGAGGAAGAAGAAAGAAGAGGGGAAAGAAAAGTGGAAAGAAACGAGTTTGTTTTTTTTGGTCTCAACCCAAAAACTGAGACCCGGGTTTGAGTCTTCTTGTGCGACACATGGGGTTCAGCACATTTTGAGAAAATTTGGGTCTCAACCCCAAAAATTGGCCAGAACCGGTTCTCAGACCGGCGTAAAGAACAGGCCCTTAGTATTCCTATGATTGCCTATTTTATGAGCTGTTGAAAAAGATGAGATTTGACTGAATTTTATGACTCTGTTAGTTTGTAATTGGTAAATCATTTCCACTTGCACAACAAGTGGCATCAGAGCCTTGGTTGGTTGAGTTGTTTGTGCTTATAAAATGGAAGAGTCATCGTCCGATACTATGATTAAATTGACTTCATCCAATTATTCAATTTGGAAGCCTAGAATGGAAGACCCTTTGTATTGTAAGGATTTGTTTGATCCTGTTCTAGGCGATGAGGGTAGGCCGGAGGAAATGAGTGATAAGAAATGGAAAGATTTGCATAGGAAGACTGTTGGCACAATTAGGCGTTGGATAAACCAAAGTATCTTTCATCATCTTTCTCAAGAAACAAAAGCTAATGAGCTGTGAGAGAAATTGAAGGGTATGTATGAAAGAAAATGTGGTTTGAACAAAGCTTCTCTGTTGAAACAGATTACCAGACTGAGGTATAAAGATGGTACTAATATGTCTGAGCACTTGAGCACTTTTCAGGGATTGTTAAATGAGGCTGTGAAGTTAAAACTGAACTTGGATGATGAAGTTCAAGCATTGTTATTGTTTAGCTCACTTTTGGACAGTTGGGAGACTTTGGTGATTTCAATTAGCAATTCCACTCTAGATGGTGTGTTATCCTTGGTACAAGTCCAAGAAGCTCTAATTAATGAAGAGATTAGAAAAAATGAGCAAGGCCTTGAAACTGAGTTGCATGCTTTGGTAATAGAAAAGAATGACCGAAAGGTAAGAAGCAAGAGTAAAGAGCCTTACAACAAAAATGACAAGCCCAGAGGTAGATCCAAGTCAAGAAAGAATGTGAAATGTTTTCATTATCAAAAAGTTGGTCACTACAAGAATCAGTGCAGAATTCAATCAGCGGAGAAAGGGAAAAGCAAGAAAGATGAACAAAGAGATGAGAATGATACTACTGCAGTAGTAGCGGCTGAGGATAATCTTCATGTGTTTCATGAAGATAGTGTGGTAAATATTGCAAGCAATTATTGTGATTGGGTCATTGACTCAGGTGCTTATTATCATGTGAGTCCTCACAAGCATTTTTTCTCATCTTACTGTTGGAGACTTAGGCTCTGTGCAAATGGGAAACAATATATCTGTCGCATTGTTGGCATTGGAGATGTATTGTTGAATATGGATATTGGTTGCACTCTTGCCTTGAAGAATGTGAGGCATGTTCCAGATGTGCGCCTCAACCTTATCTCCACAGGAAGACTTGATGATGAAGGGTATCATAGCACTGAAGGTGGTGGCAAATGAAAACTTACTAAGGGGAGTCTCATCATTGCTAAAGAAAGAAAGGATAATACTTTGTATATGATGAATGCAAAGTTAAAGAATGGAGATGTAAATGCAGTGCAATATTCCTCCATTGATCTCTGGCATAGAAGACTTGGACATGTCAGTACAAAGGTGCTTCAGACGCTGGATCAGAAGCAGATTCTCCCTGAGGTGAAAGGTATGCCTTTGAAACCCTTTGTTGATTATATTTATGGAAAGCAAAATAGGGTTGCATTTAAAAATTTGTCTCCATCTAAAAAGTCTAGTCATTTAGATCTTATTCATACTAATGTATGTTATATGAAAGATAGATCTCATGGTGGTGCTTTATATTTTGTCACTTTCATTGATGACATTGATGACTTTGCTAGAAAATTTTGGTGTTTTTCTTTGAAATCGAAAGATCAGGTTTTAGAGATGTTTAAGAACTTTCATAGTATGGTTGAAAGAGAGACTGGCAAAAAGTTAAAATGTGTTAGAGCTGATAATGGTGGTGAGTACAGGGGGGCATTTGAAGATTACTGTAAATCTCATGGTATTAGACTTGAAATGAGTGTTCCAAAAACTCCTCAACAGAATGATGTGGCAGAAAGAATGAACAGAACTATCACTGAGAGGGTTAGATGCATGTTGTCTAATGCTAAATTGCCTAAATCCTTTTGGGCTGAAGCTATGCGGACAGCTGTTGATTTGATTAACCTTTCCCCTTCAATTCCATTGGATGGTGATACTCCACAGAGAGTATGGACAGGGAAAGATGTATCTTATAAACACTTGAGAGTTTTTGGTTGTAGAGCCTTTGTACATATTCCAAGAGATGAGAGATCAAAGTTTGATGAAAACTCCAAGCAGTGTATTTTCTTGGGGTATGGGCATGAAGTGTTTGGCTTCAGATTGTGGGACTCTATTACAAAGAAATTGGTTAGAAGCAGAGATATCATTTTTCTTAAAGATCAGACAGTTGAAGACTTAGAACAATGTCAATCATCTCCTATCCAATTAAGGAGGTCCACCAGAGAGGAGACAAAATACAAGGTATAATCTTTCTGAATTTCTGTTGTTGACAGATGTAGGAGAGCCAGAATGTTATACTGAGGCTCATAGTCATCAGCACAAAGATGAGTGGTTAGCAGCTATTAATGATGAGATCAAATCACTGTATGAGAACCACACTTATGATTTGGTTAAACTGCCTAATGGCAAGAGGGCACTAAAAACAAGTGGGTGTACAGACTGAAGTTTGATAAAAATATGTCACAGCCAAGATACAAGGCCAGATTGATTATGAAAAGTTTCAATAAGTAGAAAGGTATAGACTTTGAAGAAATCTTTTCTCCTTTTGTAAAGATGTCCTTTATTCGGGTTATTCTTGGTATAACAGCTAGCTTAAACTTGGAGATTGAACAGTTTGATGTAAAGACGCCTTCTTACACGGTGATTTGGAAGAAGAGATTTATATGGAACAACCAGAGGGGTTCAAAGAAAGTAAAAAAGAGAGCCTTATTTGTCATCTCAACAAAAGCTTGTATGGATTGAAACAGGCTCTGAGGCAGTGCTACAAGAAGTTCGACTCTTTCATGGTAGACCATGAGTACCAAAAGACTACAACAGATCATTGTGTCTTTGTGAACTATTTTCTTGATGGTACTTTTATTATTCTCTTGCTTTATGTTGATGACATGTTAATTGTTGGTTATGATGCTATGAAGATTGACATGCTTAAAAGAGAGCTAAGCAAATCTTTTGCAATAAAAGATTTGGGTCAAGCTAGACAAATTCTTAGGATAAAAATCTCTCGCGACAGGCAGAATGGGAAGATCTGGTTATCCCAAGAAAAGTATATTGATAAGGTTCTGGACATATTCCACATGTGCAAAGCAAAGGAAGTTGCTACTCCACTTGCAGGCCATTTCAAGTTAAGTGTGAAACAATGTCCTACAAGTGAGAATGATCAAGAAGAGATGAAGAGAATCCCTTATGCTTCAGTAGTTGGCAGCTTAATGTATGCTATGGTTTGTATAAGACCTGATATAGCCCATGCAATTGGAGTTGTCAGTCAATTTCTATCAAATCCTGGTAAAGAGCATTGGAATGCAGTTAAATGGATTTTTGAATATCTTAGAGGTACTTCTAGACTGTGTTTATGTTTTGGCAATGGAAAACCCACTTTGGATGGATACACAAATGCTGATATGGCAGGTGACCTTAATGGTAGGAAGTCTACTTCTAGATATTTGATGATTTTTGCAGGGGGAGCAGTTTCTTGGCAAAGTAAGTTGCAAAAATGCATAGCCTTGTCTACGATAGAGGCGGAGTACATTGCAACCACAGAAGAATGCAAAGAAGCTCTTTGGTTGCAGAAGTTTCTACAAGAATTGGGCATGAAGCAAGAGAGGTATAAACCAAGACTCTGTTTCTTGAGAAAGTTAGAGTGCTATTCATTTGAGTAAGAATTCTACATTTCATTTTCACTCTAAACACATTGATGTGAGATACCATTGGATTAGAGATGTGTCGGAATCCAAGACTCTGTTTCTTGAGAAAGTTAATATTGATGAGAATGGTGCAGATATGTTGACTAAGGCAATGCCTAGAGAAAAGCTCTTGTTCTATAAATAGGAAGCGGGTATGATTGCGCCCCCCAATTGAGGCGAAGGGGGGGATTGTTGGGCTTGGGTTCACCTAAATTGGGTGACCCACAAACCCATTTGGCCCACTTGAATATTTGAGCCCATGAATCCATTTTAACCACTTGAATCAATTTTGACCAAATTAATGAATCACTTTGATTCAATTTGGTGAGTGGGTCGTGGGTGTGCAGAGTGAGCCAAGAGAAGAAATCGGGGAGAGAGAAATAGAGGGAGAGAAGGAGAAAGAAAAATTGGGGGAAAATTTAAGGTTCTTGTGAAGTGAAGATTGTATTCTTCAAGCCAAGATTAGAAGTCAATTTGAAGCTTAATCTTGATAAAATTGCAGCCCGGGGTTCCTCTCATCTAGCCCTTCGAATCCATCGGAGTAATTTCTCATTTCCTCTATTTTGGTGCGATCCTTCTAATTTTACTTTGGCTTTCAAGTTAAAATTAGAAGATGTATTGTTGATGATTGTTGTGTATCCACCTATTTGGTGAAGACTCTTGTGTGCCCATTCTTGATTATAGTAAAGATTTGACTGGACTAGGTCCCGTGATTTTTTCTCTCTTTGGGTTTCCACGTTAAAAATACCAGTGTCTCATTCTTGTTTATTTTCATGCTTATTGTGTTGTGTTATTTAGTATTTTTATGATTGCCTATTTTTTGGGCCATTGGGAAAGATGAGATTTGACTGGATTTTATGACTCTGTTAGTTTGTAATTGGTAAATCATTTTCCCTTGTACAACACAATAGGCAATCTTACATGAACAATATAGGTATTGAGTGGTTGGGATTGTTCTGGAATGGTTGAACAGTATACACTAAACAAAGCAATTGAAACTAAAATCATCAAGAATCAAGCCATCTCTATTCTCTGTAGTCTATAGCAAGATGAAGGGATGAAGGCGAAAGAGTAAAGGGATTATTGTGGAGAGCTATTCATTTGAAGGATTATTGTGTAGGCTAGAAGAATTAGACAATTTTCTAATGTGCAAATATTATTGTTTTAAAATTTGTATGAGTAGACATTATTGTTCTAAAACAATGCTCCTTCTTTGAATTGTGTTCCCATTTAAAGTACAGTTTAAATAAAGAACAAGATCAATGCATAGTCATCAAGATAGTATTATGGAAACGGAGAATAAATTGATCAAAGGAGGAGCTTTACAGTTCGTGCAAAAATGACTTCATCATTGTCTTCCCCTTCACTTGATCATCACCAACATAATCCTGGAGAGTAATTTTGCAAAGGTTGGACTAGGAGATTAAGGGAGCGCAGAGAATTGTATTTAGAAAAGTCCTCGAGCTCTACCTTTTACCCCCTTCTTAGCATTCTGTTTGTGTTCAAGACTAATAGAACATTCCATTTTTGTTAAAGGCGGATAGCAATGCTTTCTCATGGAATGAGCACTTTCCCATGTTTGTTTAGACTTTCAGTTTCGTTGTAGTGAAATGTTTAACTCAGAAGAATTCAGAGACAATAGTTATGTTTAAACATATGTTGGTATTTTGTCAACTGTGTGACACGAAATGACCAAAATTTAGTTCTCATTTTTAAAATGATCAAGTGTAGAGCTTCATTGAGTTATCTTGATTTCACTTTAAAATACTCCATCAGCCATTAAGATTCAGAAAAGGAAGTTCAACTATATATAAAATTTTGATATATAATTGATGTACCATACAAAGAGAGATGTTCATCCTTAATACATAACTTAAAGCTAAACTATATATATTAATGTAAGCATACTAGACCTAAATAAATTTCACTAATATTGGACTTCTAACTGTATAATAGTTTTAAACAACCCAAGTTATTGCTCTTTGCACAAAATTAGTTTCAGTTGGAGCACTCTCTTTTCTGCTAAAGCTACTGGAGTATGTGTGCTTGTCCATGTTGTATGTGAATGTGAGAGTATGGGGATGAACTCTAACATCAACTCCAGGAAGTTCTTCACTCTCAGCTACATAAATTGTGTTAGACTCTCCAACATGGGTAACTATCTTGCTGAATGTCTGAGTATAGAGTCCCAGTTGAATGGCAAATGAAGGATAGTTGAGTTTTCCTTATGGAATGCTGAAAATAGTGGAACAGGTGATATGGCGATTTACAATAATTTTCACTTGCACAATATAAAATAAACATGGAAATGAAAACTAAAATCATCAACAATCAAGCCATCTATGTTTTCTATAGTTTATAGCAAGATGAAGGGATGAAAGCGAAAGAGTAAAAGGATTATTGTGGAGAGCTATTCATTTGCAGGGATTATTGGGTAGGCCAGAAGAATAAAAAAATTCTCTAATGTGCAAAAATTATTGTTTTAAAATTATCACGTGCAAAAATTATTGTTTTAAAATTTGTATGAGTATACATTACTGTTCTAAACTTTATACTAATATATTGTAATATATTAGTAATTTATACTCATAGAATAGTAATTTTAAACATCATGATTTAAGAATAGTAATTTTTGCACATAAAGTTTTTAAGACAATAATTTTTGCACATAATTATTATAGAATATTAATATTTGCACATAAATAAAAGTTCTCGTAAAAAAAGAAAAGAAAAGAAAAGAAAGAAGTGTTTAGCCCTGCTGGTACACAGAACAATCTTCCCTTGAACATCAGTGTTGTTTACTGAGAGACATCTAGCCAACAGTTGGTCCCCATTGATGCCGGGATACACCAAAGGTAGTAAGAACAGAAAGTAATCCTTTTGTTGGAACAACGACAGTCCATGAAACATTTGGTCATTTTCTAGCAGAGCCATAGCTCTTATACTTAGATCCATGCTGCTTGCTCCGACGGTGAGAATCCATGGAGCTTCATTGGAAAAAGAAGTCGAGGTCGTACAAACGTTTCGAGCTGCATAGCTAACCAAGTTCCTTCTGTCATAACACGAAAGACTGCTATGGCAGTGGAGTCTTGATAAAAAGGAATTGGTTTTGACTGTAACCACTTCATATTGAAATAGAAAGCACGTCCACACCGTCCTCTACGGCAACTTCGAAACCCTCCGCAATGTCCAACTCAAAGCATCCCAAACCAATGCATCAATATTGGGTGCATGGCAAGGTTTTGCATGTGGCGCAAGGCCATTGGTTGTGCCTCCAGTATTACCGAGCAAGTTTGCATTGGGCAACAAATTGCCGGCGGCAGTACTCGATGTATGTGTTCCATAAGTATCTGCATCAATCGCTTGTCCATGATTGACGAAATTGGTTGCACCAATAATCATGTTGTCTGGTTTAGTTCACAATGCCCTTTCCATTTGCGTGGTAGAGGAGGGATGTTGTTTTCACTAAACGATTGATGATCTTCTCTAAACCCACCGCAAAAAATCTCAATTAATTATCACACCGTCTACTAACTGTGAAAATGGCTAGACTCTGTAGCCGGGATAGAGGCCCATGAATGCCGGAGTATAAGTGGTCTGCTGAGACAAAATGGCCTATGGCCTGGCATAGAGGAATCCTTCTCTAGTCTCCAGCTCTTTTAACTCTTAAAAGTGATAATTTGGCTACAATACCAGTAAACACTTCTATGTTTGAGTGAGGGATGCATGATTGATAAATAGTTCTAGGAAGGAAGGAAAATGTAGAAAATTTTCACATATTCCCCACTGGAAAACATGAGAACAGTAGGCATGGACGATATAGGTTTTGAGGGGTGGTTGGGATTGTTCCGAAATGGTTGAACAGTATAAACTAAACAAGGCAATGGAATCTAAAATCATCAAAAATCGAGCAATCTCTATTCTCTATAGTCTATAGCAAGATTTATGACTTGGAAATCATCGATTGCTATTATCAAGCTAGGCATATATTTTAACCAAATAATAAAATGATACTCCAAATTAATTTTTATGTGCAAATATTACTTTTTTAAAATCATTATGTGCAATAATTATTGTTCTAAAATTTTGATATGAAAAAATCAATATTCTTAAATCATTTGTTCAAAAATTACTATTCTAAAATTGTTATGTGCAAAAATTATTATTTTAAAATTATCACGTGCAAAAGTTATTGTTTTAAAATTTGTGTGGGTATACATTATTGTTTTAAACTTTATACTAATATATTGTAATATGTTAGTAATTTATAATTATAAAAATTTTAGAACGTTAATTTTTGCACATCAGAATTTAAGAATAGTAATTTTTGCACGTAAAATTTTTAGGACTACAATTTTTGCACATAATTATTTAAGAACAGTAAAATTTGCACATAAAAAAAGTTCTCGTAAAAAAAAAGTGCAGTAAATCTCATTCTAAAAAAAAAATTTAAAAATACTTTAGGCTCTGATCTAAAGAGAAAAAATCCACTTTTACATTAACACCTTTCATATAAGATATAATTTGGGCTTAAAACTAAAATTAACATTTTTATCATTTAAATTTACTTGGGCCTGTAACTAATTTTTTTTATAAACTAAACATCTGTTATGAATTTAGGGAGAACCCCTATAAAAAAATAGCTTACGAGAGAAAGAGCCTAAACAAAGCATGGCGTTAGTTCTGTTACCATTTGTCATAAACCTATGAAGAATCCATCTCAAAAGCTAGTGCACGAAGGGAAGTTCCCCATGTTAATATTTTTTGTAGAAGCAGAGTTATTGCAGGCCGCAGAGTGTTTGCCATTTGAAGTTAAACAAAATGGAGCAGTTTTAATCTCCATCCATACTAGTTCAATTTTGACAAAATGCCTACTTTGTTCAATTTTTGTTTACAAGAATAGCCTCACGTTAGATGCATAGCAAATGGGAGGATAAATAAGCCTTTGGCCCATTTAGATTTTTTACATTCGAGGGGCTATCTTGCTCGTCGAAACGAACGGATATTGGAATAATAGTTGCCAGCATTAGGTGATTATGCTATCCGATTTTATTTTCTCACTTATTTTTAGGGTGATTACTTTAGAGCAACTCCAACAATAGCTAGAAATAGTTATCGCTATGAGTACGTTGCCATTCTCCCACCAAAACTATTTCGGAAGCCATTACAAATAGCTTCAACAAAAGCTGGAGCTATTTTTTGGCTCTAATTTTTTAATATATATGTTTTGTACCTTTTTTATTTATAAAAAAATGGTATTTTATTATTTTTTAAATATATACGTAGGATAATTATTAATACTTTTGTGATAATTAAGTAACTTGAATAGTTAAACTTTATATTTATTTATTTTATTCAAATTAAATTAGTTTTATAATAATGTTAAATATATATTTATTTATATATACATATATATACAATTTGTAGAAAATAAAAAATAAAGCTATTAATAGATATAAATACAAAAAACGTAAACTATTAAATTAAGCAAAAATAAAATATCAAAAAATGATAATATTATAATAAAAACACGGGAACATCATACATTCATTAAAAAAGGTCAAAAACAAGATACATTCACACTAATACATAATATTATAATAAACGGGAACATCATACATTCATTGAAAAAGGTCAAAAACAAGATACATTCACACTAATACATAATATTATAATAAAAACACGGGAACATCATACATTCATTAAAAAAGGTCAAAAAAAAGATACATTCACACTAATACATAATAATTTATATTAGTAAATTAAAAATGAACAACAAAAATAAAATAATTAAAACCACATAACATACATTAACTAGACCACATTATTTTAAATTAATTTCACAAATTTTCTAACATTTATTTCACTAAATTCAATTTATTTAGTATAATTAACAATAATTAGTTAAAAATATTTATGTAAATAAATAAATAATATTAAAGTAATAAATAATAATATTTATAATTAATTCCAACATATTCGCAATAACATATTAGCAATAACATATTGTACAATACGTATTACATATTTTGATACAAATCGCATCAGCGTATCATATGTAGTAAAAGCTCAAACAAATTTTTAAAATTTTGTACAACTCTACACTTGAAGCCAAGCTCGTCTAAAAAATTTTAACTATAGTTATGGGACATACTATTACACGTTCCAATTCATTTTCTAAGTTTAAGTAAACTTGCAGTGCGCTCTTCCCCTTTTATAACATCCGAACGAGCCTAACTCTTCACACGCTTCCGATGTGGGACAAATGAAAGACTTCGGCGTCTTGATTTTATCTATCAAGCTGAGAGTTAGTTCATATCCGCTTGTTTATCTCGTTGGCAAAAGTTGGTACTTTATTTCCACTTGAATATACGTTCGAATCTTACAAGGCCTCAATTCAGTCCCATTTTTGGTTTAATTTTCTTATTTTTTTAATCCATCATCTCTCTTTTGCTTAATTTCATTGTTTTCTTAATCCATCATTCATAGTTTTCCTTTTAATTCTTTTTACACTTATTTATGTATAATAAAAAATGTCATAATTATGACAGTTTTAAAAATATATTTTTCAAAATCTATAAAAATATTACTATATTATTATATATAAACATATCTTACGATACGATACACGATACGATACGCGTATCATGAAATTCATTTTCGATACACAATACGTATCGCGATTCGACAACTATGCTCCCATTGATCCACAATGGGAGAGATTGGAAATTATTTTTGTCTTCCACCTTGGACTTATGAATGATAATTACCCAAACTTTAATTATTTTTGAGGAAGGTTTGGGAATTTTTTAGAGGTCACGAATGATTAAAAAAATAATTTAATGTTATTTTTGAGGAAAAATTAGAGTGGATGGGCAATCAGTATTAAAAAAATAGGATGCCTTTAAAAAAATGAGGAGCAACCAATACTTAGTGGAGGTGCAATGCTCCATTTTGTCAAAAAATATTTTTCCTTGTTCCCGTAAAATTAGCTAAACCTTAATTATTCTCAAGGAAGGTTTGGGGATTTTTCGGAGGTTCCGAATGATTAAAAAAATGATTTAAAGTTAATTCCTAGGAAAATTTAGAATGGAAGGGCAATCAATATTAAAAACAGGGGCAACCTTTACAAAAATAAAGAGCAACCAATAGTAAGTGAAGGTGCAACACTCCATTTTGTCCAAAAATCTAGTTCCCGTAAAATTACCCAAACCATGATTATTCTCGAGGAAGGTTTGGGAATATTTAGAGGTCCCAAATGATTAAAAAAATGATTTAAAGTTAATTTTTAGGAAAAATTAAAGTGGAGGGGCAATCAGTATTAAAAAAAAGGGTAGCCTTTGAAAAATTAGGAGCAACGCTCCATTTTGTAAAAAAAAAGTAATTTTCCTTGTTTTTGTAAAATTGCCCAAACCTTAATTAATCTCGAGGAAGGTTTCGGAATTTTTAAGAGGCCCTAAATGATTAAAAAAATTATTTAAAGTTAATTTTTAGGAAAAATTAGATTGGAAGGGCAACCAGTATTAAAAAAAAAGGGGCATCCTTTAAACAATGAGGAGCAACCAATACTTAGTGAAAGTGCAACGCTCCATTTTTTTTTAGTAAAAATTAATTTTTCTAGTTCTCGTAAAATTACGCAAACCTTAATTATTCTTGAGGAAGGTTTGGGAATTTTTTAGAGGTTCCAAATAATTTTTAAAAATGATTTAAAGTTAATTTTTAGGAAATATTAGAGTTGAGGGGCCATCAATATTAAAATAATCGGCAGCCTTGGAAAAATGAGTAGCAACCAATATTTTGTCGAGCAACGCTCCATTTTGTCAAAAATTAATTTTCCTAGCTCCCGTAAAATTTCTTAAACTTTAACTATTTTCGAGGGAGGTTTGGGAATTTTTTAGAGGTCCCGAATGATTAACAAAAATGATTAATGTTATTTATTAGGAAAAAATTAGGGTGGAGAGGCAATCGGGATTAAAAAAAGGCCAGTGTTTGAAAAATGATCAACAATTACTTAGTGGAGGTGCAATGCTCCATTTTGTCAAAATAAAAATTTCCTTGTTCCCGTAAAATTACTCAAACCATAATTATTCTTGAGGAAGGTTCGGGAATTTTTTAGAGGCCTCGAATGATTCAAAAAAATTGATTTAACGTTACTTCGTAGGAAAAATTAGAGTGAAAGGGCAATCAGTAATAATAAAAAGGGCTGCCTTTAGAAAATGAAGAGCAACCAATACTAAGTGAAGGCGCAACACTCCATTTTGTCCAAAAATTATTTTTCCTAGTCTAGTAAAATTACCCAAATCTTAATCAAGGACGGTTTGGGAATTTTTAGAGGTCCTAAATAATTTTAAAAAATGATTTAAAGTTAATTTTTAGGAAAAAAATAGGTGGAGGGGCAATCAGTATTAAAAAAAGGACAACTTTGAAAAATTAGGAGCAACAAATACTTAGTAGAGATGCAACGCTCCATTTTGTACAAAAAGTAATTTTCCCTGTTCCTGTAAAATTACCCAAACCTTAATTATTATCAAGGAAAGTTTGGAAATTTTTTAGAGGTCCCGAATGATTAAAAAAAATTATTTAAAGTTAATTTGTAGGAAAAATTAGAATGAAAGGGCAATCAGTATTAATAAAAAAGGCAGCCTTTAAAAAATGAAGAGAAACCAATACTAAGTGGAGGTGCAACGCTCCATTTTGTCCAAAAATTATTTTTCCCAGTTCCCGTAAAATTACCCAAATCTTAATTATTCTCAAGGAAGGTTTGGGAATTTATAGAGGTCCCGAGTAACTTTAAAAAGTGATTTAAAGTTAATTTTTAGGAAAAATTAGGTGGAGGGGCAATTAGTACTAAAAAAAAGGGGCAGCCTTTGAAAAATTAGGAGCAACCAATACTTAGTAGAGTGCAAGCTCCATTTTGTACAAAAAGTAATTTTCCTTGTTCGCGTAAAATTACCCAAACCTTAATTATTCTCGAGGAAGGTTTGGGAATTTTTTAGAGGTCCCGAATGATTTTAAAAAATTATTTAAAGTTAATTTTTAGGAAAAATTTAGATTGGAAGGGTAATCAGTATTAAAAAAAAATGCAGCCTTTAAAAAATGAGGAACAACCAATACTTAGTGAAGGTGCAACGCTCCATTTTGTCTAAAAATTAATTTTCCTAGTTCTCGTAAAATTACCTAAACCTTAATTATTCTCAAGGAAAGTTTGGGAATTTTTTAAAGGTCCCAACAAATTAAAAAATAATAATTTAAAGTTATTTTTTAGGAAAAATTAGAGTGGAGAGCAGTCAGTATTAAAAAATGGGCAGCCTTTGAAAAATGAGGAGTAACCGGTACTTAGAGGAGGTGCAACGCTCCATTTTGTCAAAAATTTAATTTTCTTGTTCCGGTAACACTACCCAACCCGCATTTATTCCCGCACAAGGTGTTGAAATTTTTTTAGAGCTCCCGAATTATAAAAATAAAATGATTTTAAGTTACTTTTTAAGCAAAGTTAGAGTGGAAGGCCAATGAGTATTAAAAAAAGAAGCAGCCTTCGAAACATAAGGAGCAACCAGTACTTGGTGCAGGTGCAGCGTTCCATTTTGTCAAATAATTAATGATTCTTGTTACGGTAAAATTACCCAACCTCATTTATTCTCGCGGAAGGGTTGGAAATTTTTTTAGAGATCTCGAATTACAAAATATAAAATGATTTTCAGTTACTTTTTAGGCAAAGTTAGAGTGGATGGGCAATAAAAAAAGAGCAGCCTTTGAAACATAAGGAGCAACCAGTACTTAGTGCAAGTGCAGCGTGCCATTTTTGTCAAATAATTAATTATTCTTGTTCGGTAAAATTACCCAAACCTCATTTATTCTCGCGGAAGGGTTGGAAATTATTTTAAAGGTCCGATTTATTAAACACAAAATGTATTTTAAGTTACTTTTTAGGCAAAGTTAGAGTGGAGAGGCAGTAAGTATTAAAAAAAAGTAGCAGCCTTTGAAAAATGAGGAGCAACCAGTACTTAGTGGAGGTGCAACCCTCTGTTTTGTCCAAACATTAATTATTCTTATTCGTGTAAAATTACCCAAATCCTATTTATTCTCGCGGAAGGTTTGGAAATTTTTTTTAAAGGTCCCGATTTATTAAAAAAAAATGATTTTCAGTTACTTTTTAGGCAAAGTTAGAGTGGAGGAGCAAGAAGTATTAAAAAAAAGGGGGCAACATTTGAAAAATGTAGAGCAACCAGTACTTAGTGTTGGTGCAACGTTCCATTTTGTAAAAAAAAAAAAAAATTATTCTTGTTCCAGTAAAATTACCCATACCGCATTTATTCTGGCGGAAGGTTTGGAAATTTTTTTTAGAGTTCCCGAATTAAAAAAAAAAAGATTTAAAGTTACTTTTTAGCCAAAGTTAGAGTGTAGGGGCAATAAATATTTCAAAAGGAGCAGCCTTTGAAAAATGAGGAGCAACCAGTACTTATGGAGGTGCAACACTCCATTTTGTCCAAAAATTAATTTTTCTTGTTCCTATAAAATTACCCAAACCTCATTTATTCTCGAGGAACGTTTTGAATTTTTTTTAGAGATCCTAAATTATAAAAATAAAATGATTTCAAGTTAATTTTTATGCAAAGTTAGAGTGGAAGGGCAATAAGTATTAAAAAAAGAGCCACGTTTGAAAAATGAGGAGCAACCAGTACTTAGTGGAGGTGAAACTCTCCATTTGGTCAAAAGTTTAATTTTTCTTGTTCCGGTAAAATTACCCAAACCACATTTATTCTCGCGGATGGTTTGGAAATTTTTTAGAGAAACCGAATTGTAAAAATAAAATGATTTTAAGTTTTTTTTTAGGCAAAGTTAGAGCGGAGGAGCAATAAGTATTAAAAAAAGGAGCAGCCTTTCAAAAATGAGGAGCACCCAGTACTTAATGGAGGTGCAATGCTCCATTTTATCAAAAAATTAATTTTTCTTGTTCCGGTAAAAATACCCAAGCCACCTTTATTTACGCGGAAGGTTTGGAAACTTTTTTAGAGGTCCCGAATTGTCAAAATAAAATGATTTTAAGTTACTTTTTAGGCAAAGTTAGAGTTGATATGCAATAAGTATTAAAAAAAGAGCAGCTTTTGAAACATTAGGAGCAACCAGTATTTGGTGGAGGTGCAACGCTCTATTTTGTCAAAAAAATAATTTTTCTTGTTCCGGTATAATTATACCCAAACCTCATTTATTCTCGTGGATGGTTTGGAAATTTTTTTAGAGAGATCGAATTGTAAAAATAAAATGATTCTTAGTTAATTTTTAGGCACAGTAAGAATTGGTGGGCAATCAGTATTAAAAAAAGGGGTAGCCTTTGAAAAATAGGAACAACCAATATTTAGTGAAGGTGCAAAGCTCCATTTTGTCCAAAAAATAAAATTACTTGTTCCCGTAAAATTACTCAAACCTTATTTATTCTCGTGGAACGGTTGGGAATTTTTAGAAGGTCCGGCATTATAAAAATAAATTGATTTTAAGTTAATGTTTATGCACAGTAAGCGTGGAGGGGCAATCAGTACTAAAAAAAAGGGCAGCCATTGAAAAAAGAGGAGCAACCAATAATTAGTGAAGGTGCAACGCTCCATTTTGTCCAAAAATTAATTTTTCTTGTTCCCGTAAAATTACCCAAACTTAAAATTAATATTTTAAGTTACTTTTCTTGTTCCTTGTACAAAAAAAAGCTACTCATCACCCACAGTGCTTTTCCGAAATCCGTAAAGTAACGGAAATTACTCCAACTAACGGTGGATGGTAAATTGACCAATTTACCCTCACATTAACTCTCAAATTACCCAAATCGTTTTCTTCGGTTTATGAAGAAAACGATTTCCCGAAAATCGTTTTCTTCAGACTTTTTTTTTTTCATTTCGGTTTTTGAAGAAAACGATTTTCTGGAAATCGTTTTCTTCAGACTTTTTTTTTTCATTTTAGTTTTTGAAGAAAACGATTTTCTGGAAATCGTTTTATTTAGACTTTTTTTTTCCATTTCTGATTCTAAAGAAAATGATTTCTAGGATATCGTTTTCTTCATTTTTAATCACATTCCTTTCACAATCGTCTTCACCATCAAATGAAGATGAGGAACCGAAGACGATTGGGTTTTATATCGTGAAACCCAGCAAGTGGGTTTCATATCATGAAACCCATTGTTGGGTTTCTTGAGTTTCAGATCGACAAACCCAGCAATAGGTTTCATACCCATTGCTGGGTTTCTTTCCTCCTGCACCATTTCTTTCACTTCTTTGTGTCGAAGAAGAAGAATAAGAAGAGGAACTAAAGAAGAAGAAGAAGAAGAAACTGAAGGTAATGGTGATAGGGGTATTCTAAAGGGATGCGCTGATTCACACGCATCGTTAGTTGGAGTAATTTCCGTTACTTTACGAATTTCAGAAAAGCGCGCGGGGGGGGGGGGGGTGGTGATGAGTAGCTTTTTTTTGTACAGGGGGTGATGTGTAGCTTTCACAAACCACATGGGGTTTTGAGGTATTTGCCCTAAACATAATTTGATATTAAGTTAATTTTTAGGCACAGTAAGAGTGGAGGGGCAATCAATATTAAAAAATAGAGCAACTTTTGAAAAACTAGGAGCATCCAATACTTAGTGAAGGTGCAACGCTCCATTTTGTCCAAAAATTAATTTTTTTTGTTCTCGTAAAATTACCCAGACCTTATTTATTCTTGAGGAAGGTTTGGATTTTTTTTAGATGTCTCGAATTATAAAAATAAATTGATTTTAAGTTAATTTTTAGGCATAGTAAGAGTGGAGGGGCAATCAGTATTAAAAAAGAGGCAACCTTTGAAAAATGAAAATCAACCAATACTTAGTGAAAGTGTAATGTTCTATTTTGTCCAAAAATTAATTTTTCTTGTTCTCATAAAATTACCCAAACCTTATTTATTCTCATGGAACGGTTGGAAATTTTTTTGGAGGTCCTGAATTATAAAAATAAATTGATTTTAAATTATTTTTTAGGTAAAGTTAGAGTGAATGAGCAATTAGTATTAAAAAAATGGGCAGCCTTTGAAAAATAATTAGCAACCAATACTTAGTGAAGGTGTAACACTCTATTTTGTCCAAAAATTAAATTTTCTTGCTCCCGTAAAATTGCCTAAACCTTATTTATTCTCGAGGAAGCTTTTGAATTATTTTACTGGTCCCAAATTATAAAATTAAATTGATTTTAAGTTAATTTTTAGACACAGTAAGAGTGGAGGGGCAATCAGTATTTAAAAGAGGGGCAGGCTTCTAAAAATTAGGAGCAACCAATAATTTGTGAAGGTGCAACGCTCCATTTTGTCAAAAAATTAATTTTTCTTGTTCTCTTAAAATTACCCAAACCTTATTTATTCTTGAGGACAGTTTGAAATTTTTTTAGAGGTTGCGAATTATAAAAACAAATTGATTTTAAGTTATAGTCTCGAAACTTTCATCAACAATTGGTGGCAGATCCTTGACTATTGGTACGAGATTTGTTTAGTGATATAATTCTACTATTGTTAGATCTATACTATGTATAGATTTGCAGTTTAGTAGATTAGATACACTGTTGTGGTTCAGATATGTTAATTATCAGATCAAAATATTGTAATCAGTTGCATAGCCTGCGTCTTTGTCTTCTGTCAATCGTTGTTGGACGATTTCCAACACCATTAATGAAATTTTTAAAGTATATATATATATATATATATATATTAAAACACAGCCAATTAAATGGCTGACAGAATTGACAACCCTTTTATTAAGAAAATCGGAAAAAACAATTACATAAAAAAAAAGGGACATGATGCGTCTTACCCTCACTAAACTGTTGAATATATATATATATATATATAATTAAATATAAAATGTTGCAAACTCATTATTAATGCTGACATTTAATTATATATATATATATAATTAAATGTCAGCATTTATTGCAAATTCAATTCCAAACCACAAAATTTTCTGTTAGCTGGATGTCATCACTCTTAAAAGGATAAATTTTAATTTATTTAAACTACATCATTTATTACAATTTCAATTTAAGGAAAAATGACACTTTTGATCCTTAATATTTTGGGGGTGTGACACTTTTGATCCTTAATGTTTCAACTTTGGCATATATAACCTTAAAGTTTGATTGCAGTGACACTTTTGGTCCATACAACTTGTTATTGCTGGTTTTTTAGGTAATTTTGGTCAAAATATAAATTGTCTAAAATATTGAGTGACATTTTGAAAAATTCACCACCATATCCAAACCAAAAAGTGATTGGCATGGGCAAATAAAATATGATGGCAAGTCTTTATGTTTCTGTTTCTACGGTAACTCCAGTTAGGAATCCGATAAAGCGAACTTGGGCATTTCGGAGGGCTTTAACCATGGTTCTCACCACCGATACCACCAATTTCTGGCAAATTGTTTAGGAATCTATAGAGATTCCGACCACCCTTTTTCCACCAGATCCCCTTATTCAAGAAGGCTAGATCTTTTCTCCGCCGGAACATCGAACACGCTCAGCCCTCTTTACCCTTTGAGGCCATTGGCACAAAAGGTTCATCAGCTTTCTCCATCTTCTTCTTTGAACACATCCGCCATTATTGATTCAAAAAACAACACTCCTCATAATATTTTGAACATGTAGAATCAAATACTCTTGTTTCAAGCGAACAACAACAACAATAACAATATTGCTTCAACACCCTTCGCTCAAGAATCATCATTCATCATCCATTCTTTCTGGGAAATATCAAGGAGGGATTAATCATTCTTTTGATGAATTGGGATTAGGTCATCATCACATCAACATCATCCAGGAACAACAAACCTAATTTTGAGAGCATAGAGCCATCGCTTCGGCTTGACTCGATTGTGCTCAACTCTTTCATCACCTTGTATTATGTATTCTATGAACAGTGACTGGGCAATGGCCATAAGTATTTTTGAATCTATGGATGATGATAGAGACTTGATTTCTTGGAGCGCTATGATTTCGTAGTAAGCGCATAATGACTTGGAGTCGAAGCCATTTTGACATTCTTTCAAATGGTTGAATGTGGGAAGCATGCTAATAAATTTTGGTTTTTGGCCTACTACAGGCTTGTTCTTGTTATATATATGTAAATAGTAGTTTCCTTATTGAATAGTAGTTTCCTTATTGGAAAAGGGTAGCCTAGTCTAGGTTCCTAAATATATTCTCCTTTGTGTATATTGTTCATTGCATTGTGAATTTATTCAATTGAAAGTCCTAGGTGGTTCTCTCTTTTTGTTCTCTTTCTCTCTCAGTCTAATCTGACAAATCCTAACATGGTATCAGAGCAATTCAATCAAACTAGACCTTTAGCGGATCCAACTTGAGGTTTGTCGAGACGAATTTCTGCCGCTCAGTTTGGTTCGACATTGCTTTGTTCTATTTGTGTCGGTTGCTAAAATTTATTAGCCTAAGTTTAGCTTATTTTATTAACGCCTTTGTGTGTTCTTTAATTCCTTGGAGACACACTTGGCTTTGACTTCGTATGATCAATGTTCCTATTGATTAAATTGTTGTGCTTCCTTAGTTTCGGTTCGGCGTAATCAATTTTAAGTTTGATTAAATTGAATTGATCGGTGAGGCAGTCTTGTCGCTTTGTCGATGGTGGCGGCTATAAATTTTTTGATGTTTTGTTTGTGCAGCAGCTGTTGTGTCTGGGCAGCAATCACAATTCGAGTTTAACATTTGGACTTCTCTTGGTGACTCGAACTTTCTGCTCTTTCTCCTTGTTTGGATTCTATTACTACCGGTGATTTTGTGTATTGGTGGTTGGTATTATAATACTTGTGTTCTGTTCTTGGAACCTTTACTTGATATATTTTGGTTTGATCTTTTTGGCATTGGATTGTTAAAATATTTTGGTGATCGTTTTCGTTTGGCGTCTGTTGCTATGGTTGAAAAAAATAATGATTCTTTTTGTATGCTTGCTGAGTAAGTTCAGAAGTTTCTTGCCTCTCAGCCATCTGCTATGATTGCTTTTTTGAATCAAGGTGTGTATACCTCTGGTTCGACAGGTATAACTTCATTCACATGGATTTTGGACTCTAGAGCCTCTCATCATATGTCCTCTGATGCTAGCTCATTGGTAAATTTGTGCTCTACTCCTTCTATCTCTGTCTCCACTGCTAATGGCACTCCTATGTCGATTCAAAGCATTGGATTTGTTCATACCTCTAAGTTATCTTTGTCGAATATTTATTACACTCCTGATCTTACCTTGAACCTTGCATCTGTTGATAGTTTGTGTGACTCTGGTTTTTTTGGTATAGTTTTCTTCTACTGCTTGTTATGTACAAGATTCACAGTCTAAGAGGTTGGTTGGAATAGGTCATAGGCATAGGGGACTTTATGTTTTGGATGAATTGAAAACATCACATGTTGCAGGATCTGGTGTTGACTTGTCTTCTTTTCGCTTAAGTCCATCATCTTCTGAATTTTATTTGTGGCACTCACGCTTTGGACATGTGTCTTCCTCTCATTTGAAATACTTAACATCCACGGGGGCTTTAGGTAAATTGAAAACTCATGATATTTCTGATTGTTGTGGTTGTTAACTTGCTAAGTTTTCCGATTTGCCCTTCTCCAAAAGTGTTTCTATCTCTACTGCACCATTTGACTTAATTCACTCTGATGTATGGGGGCCCTACCAAAGGTGGCTTAAGATACTATGTCTCTTTCATCAACGATTGCACTCGTTATTGTTGTGTTTATCCGATGAAACACCGTTCTGACTTTGCCATTTATCAAACCTTTCGTGCCTTTGTGAAAACTCAACATAATGCTGTTACAAGTGCTTTCGATGTGATTTGGGTGGGGAATATACTTCCAACAAGTTTTGTGAACTACTTTCTTCTGATGGAACTTGCCATCAATCATCTTGTACTGATACTCCTGAACAAAATAGTGTTGCTGAACGAAAACATCATCACATCATTGAAACAACTTGCTCACTTCTTTTATCTGGCTCTATTCCAAGCGAGTTTTGGGGGGAAGCTATCCTCACTGCTAATTGCGTCATCAATAGAATTCCATCACAATAACTTCAGGTTTGTCTCCTTTTGTGAAATTTCATAGTCATACTCCACATTATTATTCCTTTGAGGTTTTTTGGCTCTACTTACTTTGTTCTTCGTCCTCATGTGGAACGCAATAAATTGACAACTCGTTCTGCCATTTGTGTTTTTCTTGGCTATGGTGAAAGTCAAAAAGGATATCGCTGCTATGATACTCTTGCCAAAAAACTTTATGTTTCACGACATGTTGTTTTTTTGAGCATATCCCCTTTTATTCAATTACTCCTGATTCTCACAGTCTTAAAAGGTCAGATATTATTCGCATTGATCCATTTCATGAAGATTTGGATATTGTCCCTTCTCCTGTGATTCCCGAGTTTGATAATTCTGGCACTGCGTCAAATGATCCAGATACCTCATCTGATATTGATTCTCCTACTCCTACTGTCTCTCCTGATTCTCCTGTACCTGCGTCAATGATCCAAATACATCTTCTGATATTGGTTCTCCTACTCCTATTGTCTTTCTTGACTCTTTTATACCTGTTGATCCTCCACTTCGTTATCCTCAACGGAATCGTAAGTCCACTCAGTTGCCTGATTTTGCTTACTCTAATTACTCGAATGGTTTTGCTTCCTTCATGACTTCTATTCACAAGTTGTCTGAGCCTTTTTCCTATCGAGAGGCTGTTCTTGATCCTACTGACAGCTATGTCAGAGGAATTTTCTGCGTTATATACGACCGATACTTGGGATCTTGTATCTCTACCTCCAGGAAAAAGTGTTATTGGTTCTCGTTCGGTGTATAAGATCAAAACGAAATCTGATGGGTCTATTGAGCGATATAAAGCCTGTCTGGTTGCTAAGGATTTTGCACAACAATATGGTATGGATTATGAGGAAATATTTTCCCCTGTTGCAAAAATGACGACCATTCGCACTCTTATCTCCGTTGCTTCTGTCTGTCAGTGGTCCATATCACAAATGGATGTTAAAAATGCCTTTCTGAAAAGTGATCTACAAGAGGAAGTTTATATATCTCCCCCACTGGAGTTCCACATCGTTCTGGTGAAGCGTGCAAACTTAAAAGGTTCTTTATGGCCTTAAACAAGCTCCTCGAGTTTGGTTTTAGAAGTTCTCCACTGTGATTAATTTACTTGGCTTTCTTGCTCGCTCCCATGATTCCGCTTTGTTTCTCAAGTGCACTCCTCATGATTGCATTCTTATCTCTTTATATGTTGACGATATGATTACTACTAGAGATGATATTGATGGAATTACTGAATTGAAATGTGAACTTGCAAAATAGTTTGAAATGAAAGATTTGAGTCCCCTGCGATATTTCTTGGGAATTGAAGTGGCTTATTCTCCTGGAGGATATCTCTTGTCTCAATCCAAGTATATTGCCTCTATTCTTGATCAAGCTCGTATATCTGATACTCAAATAGTTGATACACCTCTTGAAATTAATGTCAAATATTCTCCTTCAGATGGTGTCCCTTGACCAGATCCTACTCTGTATCGAACTATTGTTGGCAGCTTAGTGTATCTCACTATTACCAGACCTGATATTGCTTATGTTGTACATGTTGTTAGTTAGTTTGTTGGTGCTCCTACCTCGGTTCACTGGGCAGCTGTTCTTCGCATTCTTCTCTATCTCTCTGGTGCTCAATTTCAGAGTCTTTTGTTTCCTTCTTCTTCCTCCTTGGAGCTACGTGCCTACTCGGATGCTGATTGGGATGGAAATGGTACTGATCGTAAGTCTACTACAGGCTTTTGTGTGTTTTTTAGAGACTCTTTCATTTCTTGGCGAAGTAAAAAGCAGGATGTTTTCTCTCGTTCCTCCACAGAAGCTGAATATTGGGATATGGCTACCACTATTGCTGAGATTGTTTGGTTGCGTTGGTTACTTACTGATATCGGTGTCTCTCAATCTGGTCCGACCCCTATGCATTGTGATAACAGAAGTGGTATTGAGATTGCCCACAATTCTATCTTTCATGAGCTCACCAAGCATATTGAGATTGATTGTCACTTCACTCGCCATCACTTTCAACATGGCACCATTAGTCTACCATTTGTATCTTCTTCCATGCAGCTTGCGGATCTGTTTACGAAATTGCATCCGTCATCGCGGTTTCGCTTTTTGACTAGCAAACTGTCGTTGATATCTCTCGATTCATCATGAGTTTGAGGGGGATGTTTGATATATGTAAATAGTAGTTTCCCTTTAAAATAGTAGTTTCCTTATTGAAAAATGGTAGCCTAGTCTAGTTCCTATATATATTATCCTTTCTGTATATTGTTCATTGCATTGTGAATTTATTCAATTGAAAGCCCTAAATGGTTCTCTCTCTTTTTGCTCTCTTTCTCTCTCAATCTAATCTGACAAATCCTAATAGTTCTAAAGCTGAATATGGTTTCATTGAGCTGGTAATTTCAGACTTGCTATCAAAACTGGGTATTTAGCGTTTGGCTTGAACGTGGGGTTTGGGAATTTGAATTTGGCCAAGAAAGTGTTCGATCAAATGCCTGAGAAGAACTATGTTTCATGGACTTTCCTGATTACTAGATTTTCTCAATTCTGTTACCTGGATTGAGCTATTTTTGGATCTGGTGTTGACATATTTTGCCCTTGACATATTCACATTTAGTGGGGCTTTATAACTTTTATTAGCTTGGCCCTAGACAGATTCACGTTTATCTAAAATATTGGGTCAAAGTGAAGGCTTTAACAATGCTATACAGATTCAAATGTAGATTTTTTTACTCCCAAATAAGATGTGAATTTTTTTAAAATTATTATTTTACCTAATATTTTAGACAATTTATATTTTGACCCTAATTACCTACAAAACCTGCAATAGCAAGTTCTATGGAGCAAAAGTGCCACTACAATCAAATTTTAAGGCTATAAATGCCAAAGTTGAAACATTAGGGACCAAAAATATCACACCCCCAAACTTTAGGGACCGAAAGTGTCATTTTTCCATAATATTTATTTTTTAAAAATCAGTTTCACATGAATACAAAGAGTTGTTACTCATATCAAATGAAAAATAAAGTAATTTAAATTAGTAATTGTTATTTATAACTTATGCAAATTAATGTAATTATTTATTTTATTATAATATTTTCACACGTATTGAGTTTAACTTCTAGTTTATGAAGTTACTGTTGATGTATCGCAGTTATAAGTTACTGTTGATGTATTGAGTTTAACTTTTTTTCCTTTACTTTTTAACTTTTTTTAAAAATTCTAATATCTACCTAATTTCTAATGTTCTAACCTAAAAACTTCCCTCTCTCCTTCCTCACATCTTTTTCGCCGCCCTCATCACTTAACCCACTTCAAAGGAATTTTTGGTAGCAGAAAATTCGGAAGCACAACATCATGCAGATCTGGAGAGCCACAGAAGAGACATGAGCGTGATGACGAATTCCAGAGGCGAAGAGCTAGATGGTCGCAATTTCTCAGCTAAAGAAGTGCTGGAGAAGAAACAGAGACGCCCAGCAGATGCAGACAACACCGGGGCTACCGATCTGATCTGCCGGGGAGGACAGAAACATGAGCGGAAAACCACGACTAGATCCGTGAATAGCAGCGTCGGTTGAGTTGCCGGCGACGATGGCTGAGACTAGCGGAGATACGACGGCGGCTAAAGAAGAACACACCACCATCGCCTTCATCGAGATCTAAATCGCACGACTTTCAGGCCTCCATGGAAATTAATCCAACTGTTGAGGGAGGATGGGAAGAAACCCAAAGGGTCTTACAGATCATCGATGTGGACTTCGCCATAGAAAAAATGCCTCCAGGTGGCTTGATTTCTAGACTGATTAAATTTTCAAGGATTTTCTGCCAACGGAGAAGGAAACACATTAGATTTTGGATTGCAGATTCCTTGTTTCCCTTAGTTTATGGAATTAATTATTTTCATGTTTTTAGATTTATTTTAAAAATACATTATAGTGTTTTTAAAGTGTTGATGAGATGTTTGTGATTTTTTAAATGGTGTTTGTGGTGGGTTAATGGTTGTGGTTCTGGTGGGAGGTGGTGGTGGGTGGTGGTGGGGATGAAGGGTGATGAAGGGGATGGTGGTGGGTGATAGGGGTGAGGAATGTGTTCTGGTGGTTTAAACTAAGGAAATTAATAAAATAAATTAAAAAAGAAAGTAATAATTAAGATATAAAAGACTATGGTTTGTGAAAAAAAAAAAAAGTAATTTTGATATTATAAGATTATAATTTTTACAAGAAAGGAAATAAAATAATTTTGATTTTTTTTTAGAAAAAAGAAGCATTTTACAAGAAAAGGAAAATAATAATTATGATTTTTTAAATATTTTTATTAAGGGTAAATATGTCATTTCATAAATGATAACCATGACATTATATTTGTAAGGATGTCATTTTACTTAAAAGTAGTTGACTTTTGTATTTGACTGTTAAAATTGATGAAAAATTTAACGGTTACAGATTTCGGAAAATAATAGGGGGGTTCTTTGTAGTTTTTTAAACAATAGGGGGACGGATAATAACTTTCACTAACCACGAGGGGGTTTTAGGTAATTTACCCTAAATTTTAATTTAATTGAATTACATAATTTATTACAAACTCAATTCTTTTTTTTTTTTTTTTTGTAACCAACAAACTCAATTCCTTCGAGTAATGCTAAACGCAGGGAAGAAAAAAATACTAAACGCAGGGAAAGAGAGATAATATTTTGCATTTTTACCCAAATTGCCCTTTACCCTACTAAACTCCCATCAGCCCCACCTTTAGTCATTTCCTTCAATTTTTAATTTATTTTAGCCTTCCTTTTTTTCTTTTATTTTGGTATTATTTGTGTTTAATTTAATATAAATGTATTATAAGCTCATTTAAATTTATTTAATGTTGATATTATTTTAATTATTATGTGTGTATAATTTAGTGTGTTTATTTGTGTTATGAATATTGATGATTATATTAATTGTTAAGGTTAATAATTATAATTAGGTGTGTATAATTTATACATTGTAATGCATGGTTATAAAAAAAATTTGTATTATTTATGTTTAATTTAGACATTATTTTGCATGGTTAGAATTTTTTTTGAGTATTATTTGTGTATAATTTAGAGGTAAATACATTAATAAAAAATTGAGACTAAGGCAAAGAGGTTAGGCACATTTTAAAAAAAAGAAAACTGAGACTAAGGCTCTGTTCTCTTGTGGCTTTAGTAGAGGAAATTTTATTAAAGGGAAGTTTTTTTTTTGGAGGGAAGTTTTTTTTGGAAAATTGTGTAGGTGAGAGATAAAAAAGTGTAATGATTGTGTTTTTTTTTGAATTTATGTGAGTAGGTATTTAGAGGGAATTTTAAAATTTTAATTTTAAATTGTTGAAAAAGTAAAGTTGTTTCTTTGTGTAAAGTTTTGGAAAAAAAAAGTGATGATTCGCTACCAAAGCCACAAGAGAACAGAGCCTAAGAACTTAGGGTGGTTTGGCGCCCTAACTTTCTTTTCTGGGGGTTAGGAAAAGGAGCTTAAGGCGCTTAACCACCTTTTTTGGGATTAGGAGTTTAGGGTGGTTAGGTGCCCTAAGCTCTTTTTTTGGGGGTTAGGAATATAAAAGGAGGTTAGGGTGGTTAAACGCCCTAACCTTCTTTTCTAGGGTTGGGAATCCTAACCCCCAGAAAAGGAGCTTAGGGCGCCTAACCACCTTTTATGAGGTTAGGAGTTTAGGGTGGTTAGGCACCCTAACATTTTTTTTTCTAAGGGTTAGGAATCCTAACCCCAGAAAGGAGGTTAGGCTGGCTAGGCACCCTAACCTCCCCAAAAGGAGGTTAGGCGCCCTAGCCTCATTTTTTGCCTAACCCCTTGAAAATGAGCTTTCTGCCACCTTTTTTTTTTTCTTTTTTCTTTTAATATGTGCAAATTGCTGGGTTTCATATCAACTGATCAATGTAAGCTAATCTATAATTTACCGTTTTAATATATGTACATTAGTTATTATTTATTATTTTAGACTCGTTATTTTGACATTATATTTTTTTTAGAGTTAACTGCATGTAAGTTAATTTTAGTAGGGTTGACAATCTTTGATAGAATATGAAAATATAACATGATACAAGTAGGTTACTGTTAAGTCCTTGCAGGTTTGCGGGTTATATGGGTCAACACTAATAATTAAACTGGTAAGGTTACAGTTGAGAAAGTCGACACGTAAACCCACCAACCTGAGCCTGACACGAGAAATTTATACTACAACACGAAAACATGACACAAACCCTACATGAACACAAAACGTTCCGCCAAGCCAAACCCGATAACCCGGGTACGACATGAATTGCCACCCTTAAACTTTAGTTTAATTAATGTTGATATTATTTTAATTATTATGCGAGTATAATTTAATGTGCTTATTTATATTATTAATTTGTGTATTCACAAATATTTCATTTTTTTTTCATTTATTTCACTATTTTTTATTTAACAATTAATAAAATAGTAGTGGTGGTGGGGTAGTGGAGGTTGACAAGTGGGGCTGGTGGGGTTTTATTAGTGGGGGACAATTATGGTATAATAACAAAATACTATCTCTTTCCCTGCGTTTAACAATTTCTTTCCCTGTGTTTAGACATACCAATTCCAAACCACAAAATTGTTTTACTGGGACTAGCATCACTCTTAAAAGGATAAAATTTAATTTAATTGAATGACATCATTTATTACAAACTCAATTCAAAACCACAAAACTTTCTGTTACTTGGACTTTCATCACTGTTAAAAGGATAAAATTTTAATTTAATTAAATGCCATCATTTATTACAAACTCAATTCCCAACCACAATTAAAACTTTTTGTTTGATGTGCATCACTCTTAAAAGGATAAAATTTTAAATTAATTAAATGACGTTATTTATTACAAACTCAATTTGATATAACGTCAGTTTTTATTAGACACAATATTAGTACGAGAACCTTTCAAGGGAATTAATAATAAATAAAAGAAAATTCTTGAGACTTTGTTGTCATGTCTTATTAATTTGTATATTCACAAATATTTCATTTTTTTAAATTTATTTCACTATTTTTTATTTAAAAATTAATAAAATAGTAGTGGTGGTGGGGTGGTGGAGGTTGACAAGTGGGGCTGGTGGGGGTTTATTAGTGGGGGGCAATTATGGTATAATAACAAAATACTATCTCTTTCCCTGCGTTTAACAATTTCCTTCCCTGCGTTTAGACATACCAATTCCAAACCACAAAATTGTTTTACTGGGACTAGCATCACTCTTAAAAGGATAAAATTTAATTTAATTGAATGACATCATTTATTACAAACTCAATTCAAAACCACAAAACTTTCTGTTACTTGGACTTTCATCACTCTTAAAAGGATAAAATTTTAATTTAATTAAATTCCATCATTTATTACAAACTCAATTCCCAACCACAATTAAAACTTTTTGTTTGACGTGCATCACTCCTAAAAGGATAAAATTTTAAATTAATTAAATGACGTTATTTATTACAAACTCAATTTGATATAACGTCAGTTTTTATTAGACACAATATTAGTACGAGAACCTTTCAAGAGAATTAATAATAAATAAAAGAAAATTCTTGAGACTTTGTTGTCATGTCTTATTAATTTGTATATTCACAAATATTTCATTTTTTTCATTTATTTCACTATTTTTTATTTAAAAATTAATAAAATAGTAGTGGTGGTGGGGTGGTGGAGGTTGACAAGTAGGGCAGGTGGGGGTTTATTAGTGGGGGGCAATTATGGTATAATAACAAAATACTATCTCTTTCCCTGCGTTTAACAATTTCCTTCCCTGCGTTTAGACATACCAATATTCCAAACCACAAAATTGTTTTACTGGGACTAGCATCACTCTTAAAAGGATAAAATTTAATTTAATTGAATGACATCATTTATTACAAACTCAATTCAAAACCACAAAACTTTCTGTTACTTGGACTTTCATCACTCTTAAAAGGATAAAATTTTAATTTAATTAAATGCCATCATTTATTACAAACTCAATTCCCAACCACAATTAAAACTTTTTGTTTGACATGCATCACTCTTAAAAGGATAAAATTTTAAATTAATTAAATGACGTTATTTATTACAAACTCAATTTGATATAACGTCAGTTTTTATTAGACACAATATTAGTACGAGAACCTTTCAAGAGAATTAATAATAAATAAAAGAAAATTCTTGAGACTTTGTTGTCATGCCTTAATTCCATTCCTATTTAAGTCCAAACAACGCTAATGAATCATTGGCAAATTTCTAGGAGCAAAATATTGCAGACCACAACATATGTAGCCCCACAAAAATTTTCTACATTTTTCTTGTCTTTCTTGCGCTCTCTTATAATGGCAACTCTTGTGAAGGTGAACATTGTAGTAGCGGCATAAAGTTTGGTTTCACAATGCATAATGAAATCACCCCATCACCACCAAATTCGAAGTTACCGGTTCATTGCATTAGTAATTCAAAGAATTGGGGAATCGCACCAGTAGCACATGGTGATTGCTGGGATTTTTATGAGTGTACTCCTGTTGTTTTTTTTAACTGTACTTTTGAGTGGGAAGGAAAATCAAAAACTTTTAGTGTTTCAAAAGCACCACCAGTTAGTACTGTATTCAGAGAATGGAAAGCTACAATTGATGGGTTTTATGAAGAGAAGGAAGTCCTCGAACAATTAACTTGGGTAAAGTTCAGTGATTGGTGAATATATGTAAGTATAAAATGGATGATTATATGTCCATCAGAATTAGTAATGAAATAAATATTTTAACATAATTTATGTCCAATTATATTTTTCCTTTATATATATACTTGTTTTGTTTTTTTCTTTTTCTTGAGCAAACAGCTTAAAGCAAACTAATGAGTAGATATGACCACGGTTCCGGAACTGCTGGTTACGGTTCCATAGAAAGTGGGACCGGAACCGGAACATTGGGGGAACGGTTCTAGGACGGTTCTGGAACTGCCGGTTCCGGTTCCGAGATGGTTCCAAACCATCGGTTCCGGTTCTGTCACAGTTCTGATTTTGATTCTGCTCAAATTGAAGCAATTTTAATTCAATAATTAATTTATATTTATATGTACTTTAATTTAACTTTATGTTTACTTACATTAATAATATACACAATGTAAATTATATCGTGAGTTTATATATTATTATAATATATGTAGTATAAAAAAAACTTATATTATATAATTACTACTTTATATATAAATAAACATATAATATAATATTAATAATAAGAAAAATATAACAAAAAAGGAAGTAGCTAGAGTGGTCATTTAGTTTTTCACAAGATTCAATGAAAATTGAAGGCATGGGTTCGAAACTTTACTCTAACATATAAGTTCTATATAATTTGTTAGTACTTTAAGTAGGTAACCAGTGGCTCCCGGTTTTATCAAAGTGGACCGGAGCCAGAACCTCCTCGGGTGGATCCGATTCCGGTTCGAACCGGAACCGTGGCCATTCCTAGGTATGGTGCACTTCAGATCAACTGTCGCGTGTGGTGGGGCCCTCCAATGTGAGGGGATCACTGTCACATGCAACAGGTGATCTCATCTGGGGTATGAGGACCTCAACCGGACCATTCATTACAAAATAGATGAAATTAACCCCTAAGATAGGGGAAATCCTGGTCATCTAACAATTCAGACCTCGTCGCTCCCTTGGAAGTGAGAAGTGCACATAAAAAATCGAATGAGCTTGAGTACTTTCCCTCTGCACTAACCTATACGTAACCGCATTACCCCTCGATAAAGATGAATAATCTCCGTATACAGAGCACGGAGGTCCTAATGCTTGCTTAATGTCCATGCACTCTGCCAAGGCCACAAACCACTTTGAATAACAACTTCAACACCATAGAGTCTGTCTCCGCATCCACCTTGCCAACCCCCAACATCTCGCAAGTCATCATTGCATACTAGAGAAACACAGGCTTTTACCTAAAAACTAGTAACACGTGTGCCTTGGAAGACACTTGCCACAAAACAAAACCCTCCCCCTTACCCCTCACCCACTCTTTGGAAACTCTTAGAACAACACCAGCACCCACTGGACCCAAACTACAACTTGAAGACGCTACCACATTTAATTTGTACTTACCAAACTAGGGAGGCTCGCATATACACTCCCACCGTGTGACCACCCAAACACAGCTTGAAAATGGGCCTTCCAAACCTCTCAGCAAGCGATAATCGTGTTGGAGATTTTCCAATAATTAGCTAAGGAAGAAGGAGGAAAACTGAAGAAGAGCAGTTGTCCGAGGGGCCGTGCGAGTCGTACAAAACCTCGAACAATGTCCAGTAGCTAAACCAAGCTAACTGGAACTGTAAGAGCTCATGTGCGACTCACACAGGAACTCGGATTAGCTCCAGAAGCTTTGTGCGAGCTCTTGTAAGAGTTGCACAAAGCTCGGACTACTTTTGGAGCGGACTAGAGCACGCATGCGAGTTGTACGTGTGCTCTGACGAGCTCCAGAAGGTTTTTTTTCCTATCCTAAAGTGTTGCATCTCTTCACGAAAAGTGTGATTCCGGATTCATTTCTTATCCGAATTGAGTTCTGTTTCTTCCTACCTTTTCCTTAAAAGATGTGACTATTGAATAGTACCCTTTGGAGGTCTATAAATAGATTCCTTTGGATGGTGATTCAGATAAAATGTATCATTCTTATTTTACAAGTTATTCTTGTATTTTTCACACTTGTTCTGTAGTTCGTTTGACTTAGTGTAGACTTCTAACGATCATCTTCATCCTATCTCAAAAGGATATTAGTGTTGAAGTCCTTGCATACATAAGGGGACTAATAAAGCCTAAAGAAAAGTGCATTTGCACGATTTGAAGAGACATTTACTATTTCTACCACAATATTAGATTAGTTGTTCTTTTCAAGAACAAAGTTCAGTTTTGGTTGGTTTTTTGTGTTGTAAGGTCCCATTATTTTTCAGAAATATCCAACAATCTTTAGGCTTTATTACACACAAATGGCTACTAATGTGAAAAACTTGACGTTATCCATTGTCAAGTTAGATCAGTTCGATGGAGGGAACTTTTTAAGATGGAAGAAAAAGATGCATCTTTGTCTTAGTCCCTTGAACATTGCATATGTGTTGAAGACACTGAAGCCGCAGAATGAAGATGAAGAATTGTTGGACCACTCTTGGAAAAGGAAAAAGTAGGAGATAGATGATGCAATCTGCAGAGGAGATATATCATAAATGCAGTTGGTGACAAATTGTATGATTTCTGCTATTCAATTCCTACAGCTAAGGAATTGTGGGACAATCTGAAAGCAAGGTACATACAGGAGAATTTTAACACTAAGAAATTCTTGTTATCTACATTCTCTAAACTGAAGATGTTAGATAATATGTCTAAAATGCAACAGTTTGCTAAAATCATAAAAATGATTAATTAGTTTGCAGAACATGACATAATTATTGAAGAATTAATTATTGTAAATGCTTTGATTGATAGATTACCCCTTTCTTGGAATGATTTCAAAAGGGATTTCAAAAGTGGAAAAACTGAGACCACTTTCAAAAATCTTGCTAATTCTCTTTGTGTTGAAGAAGAGTTAGGAATGCAGGAAAGTTCTCAAAGAAATGAGAAAGTGCATATCAATGACAAAGGCAATGAATCAGGAGTCAATGTCATTGAAGGACAAAAGAACAAGTCCAGAAAAATGATCAAAGATGCTGAAGATTTTGGCAAAATCAAAAAGAGGAAAGGCAAGTGCTTTCGTTGCAATGAAGTCGGACACTACAATTATGAGTGTCAGTTGCTAAAGAAGCAAAAGAAAGAGGAGAAATCCTCTAAGGGCTTTTATATGGAAGCACTTGTGGCCAAGATGTCAAGCATAAGTTTTGATCAAAACTTGTCTTTAGAAAAATGACAAGTGTGTATTTTATAGGAAGGGGGGAATTTATGTAAGCAAAAATATTGTATGAAATCATAAAGTTATGTTTTAGAAACATAAATGTTATTATGATATGATGTGTTACATTAAATACATGAAATAAATTATGGTTGCATACTTTAGTTGATTAATTTATGAATAAATTTGACAAGTTTCACTTGAAACTTTAAAGTTGCAATAACTTGAACGTAAATGCATGTGATCTGCCGATATTGCACCTGATAATTTAGACAGTAATTGGAAGTTCTCACGGGCTTTTTGCCCAAGGTTTGTATTAATTGTGCAGATTTAAGAGAGTAGCTCAATTATAGAAGAGAAGTTCTAAAAGATGGATTTTAGGTGCACAAAGGCATCCAAGCGGATCCAGGACGATATGAAGAGCTAACCTCGGCTGGACGACCTGAAAAGTTGACCTCGGCTAGACGACCTGAAGAACTGACCTCTGTCATGGCTAACCTGATGTTCAGAATCCAATTGATACAGGTGAAGATGTAAAGATGACATCATGCATGAGCAGAAGGTGGAGGCCGACATCACGCCAGCTCGACGTTAAGTTTGGAATCGACAAATCTGTCTTGCGAGTCAAGAAACCCGAGAGCAAAGAGGAAATGGAAATAAGTAATTCCGTTTAAAACAAAGAAGCAGAAAAGGAAGGAGAATCCAAGAAGGAAAGAAGGAAATAGGAAATACATGTACAAGAGATCTCCTTCCCAAATCTGAAAAGCTAATTGATTGATCTCCTTATTTGATTAGGAGATAGTTTTATTCCAAATTACGAGTTCATCTATGGAACTTGATAGACCTTTTTAGATATACATTTTTAGCGATAGACCTTTTTCTTTATGCAGTTTTATACAATATTATTGAGTTTATTTTTTGGCTTTGGTTTTCCTTCAGAATTTCGTAGCTTAGTTGTTAGTTAATTTGGCTTTTGAAGACACTTAATCTTTGCTGCATTCTGTTTGTCGGTTCGAAGTCCAAACGGCACCGGCATTTTATTCCAGTAAAGTATTTCGTATTTTTCTCATGATTTCTATTCCGAGTTATTGCTTTGATTATCAAGTCATGAGTAGCTAAATCTATTGTTCTAGTGTTATGTATTGAAATCGTAATCCATGCATGTATGAAACTTGAATTAATCTAAGTCTAATTAAGTATGTTCTTAAATTAATCAGTGTTCATAAGTCTAATTACTAAGATTTTATTAAGACTGATCACCTTAATTTAATCTAGTAGAGCCTTCGCGTGGCACAACCTTCGACCGTGAGGTACTATTAATTGAGTAATAATTCCTTGAATTACGATGATAGGAGTTGTTAGTGTTAGGTTTCTCTAGATCTTAATGCTGCTAATTAATTAATTAGATGACTATCGGGGACTCGCAACTTAATTAATTAGTTGGTTAGAGAAGTAATCTTGACTAGCGGGCACTCGCGGGGCTTACCGTAGACAACTTAAGTATTCATGATTGCATGCATGTGATGGAGGTGGATTAAATAATACTAGAATACTTTCTCTAGAATTTATACAAGTTAATTATGTTTTTCTTAAGTATTTGTGACAAACTAAAGGTCTCTTAAGAGACACAAATGTGACGAATCGTCAAAATAGTTACTCACACATTAATAAATAAAAGGAAATTAAGAATATCTGTCCCTGTGGATCGATCCTGACTACCATTGTAGTGGAATTGTTTAATCATTTGATTGCAGGTTAAACGCAGTATAATTACTGTGTTTGTAGAGGTACACACCAGCTCTGTCAAAATGGCGCAGTTGCCGGAGACGGTGTCCAATTTTTTATTTCTTTTTCATATTAATGTGCACTGGTCTATTTTTGTACAGTGTATGAGCAGATCGCTGAACCCAATTTTATTGAGTGATCCTGAGATCGAAAAGACTGCTTGACGACTTGCTAAAGAAGCACGGGAATGCAAGTTGTCAGAGCAAGCCGAGCTGAACTCAGCCCAGCCGAACTCTGCCGAGTTGAAACCCGCCAAGGTGCCACGTGAACAAACGGACGATTCCTCCTGAACTCGGTCAACTGTTCTTGATTCAGCCCCAAACAGAATGGCGGACAGAGAAGAAGAGAGGCAGGCAGGACCTGCTGAGCCGACGTTGAAGGAGCTATGTAGTCATATGACTACTAATAAGCCGTCGGAAATTGTGAAGCCTAACTTGGCTAATGGATTTCCCCTAAAACTTGGATGGCTGAATTCTGTATGCAAATTTCAAGGGAATAAAGGAGAAGACCCTCACCATTTTCTGGACGAGTACATTCGCAACTGTGATGTAGGGAGGATTCCGACTAGAGCTACACTAAAGCAACTCAAGTTGGTGGCTTTCCCGTACGTGCTTACTGTGCAAGCATACAGATGGTTCGCATCCTTGCCCCCAAATTTGATTACTGAATGGGGATAGATGATGAAGTTGTTTCTGAAAAAATATTTTCCATCTACCAAAACAAATGCGGTTATGAAGGAGCTAAGTAGCATCCAACAATATATTGATGAGTCATTGAGCAGCTACTGGTTACGATTCCATGAATTGGTAGAAAGTTGTCCTAATCACAAGTACTCGCCTGCCCAACTGATCCAGTATTTCTACCAGGGAATGACCAGAGAAGAAAGGAACTTGATGAATTTGGCAAGTGGGAAAGCTTTTCAGAATAATACTATGACATCGGCTACAAAGGTAATTGAAAACATGATTGAGTACAGAGCAGAATTCGGAGAACCTGTTCGCCTGGCCAAACGACAGGTTGAAGTTAAGGTCACCGACGATGTCAGTCAAGAAATAATGAAGCAGCTGGCTACTAATATGGACAGGTTAACTGCGGTAGTTGCTAAATTAGCTATATCACCTGGTTCCGGCTAAGAGGAGGTAAGTTGTGCGTGTTGTGGATAGAGATGCCACCTAACCAACTAGTACAATCTTGCACTAGAGGAGACCATGGCTGAAGTAAACGTTGTCGGATGGAGCAATTCCAACAACAATTGGAATCGAAGTAATCAAAGTCGAGATCCTTACTCCAACACTTATAATCCAGGATAGAAGGATAATCCCGTGTTCGGATGGAAGAATCTTGAGGAAGGAGTACAAGTCCCATTCAAAATCAAAACAGAGTACAATTAGCGATTTAGGGCACAAGCAACCAGCGACGTCCCAGGTCGGAGGTTACCGACCTCAGAGTAATCTGTATAGGCCACTGCAGCAGCGCCAGTACCAGAACCAGGGTCCGATGCAGCCAGCAAAAGGGGAAGAACTGTGGAAGATATAATTGGAGAATTGTTCAATGTTCAGAAAAGACTAATGGAACAACAAAAAGAGACCCGCACCACCATGGATGGGATCGCTCAGGTCCTCTCCCAGCTGTTGGCTTCCATGCAAAAGATCAAGGGCAATCCTGGTAAACTACCTTTGCAAGTCCAAGTACCCACCAAGGAGACTATTAATGCTGTTGAGGCCGTGACCCTCCAAAGTGGCAAGATTCTGGAACCAACAGCTAACAAAGTAATACCAGTAAGGGGCAACACGCCAAAACGTAAGGTTGCCATGGAAGAAGAAGATGTTGAACAACCAGCAGTTGTTGAAGATAAGGATCCTGAGAATGAGCAAGCTGAACTGAGCTCAGTTATAGAGATGAGTTCTGCCCCTTTCACAAAAAGGGGAGATGCTTTCAAACCTGTCCCACCCTTTCCCAACAGACTGAAACCAAGGGCCAAGAAGATGAAGGAGGAACCAATTAACTATCTTGTCGTATTCGAGAAGATGGATGTCAACATACCATTCTTGAAGGCAATCCGCATTCCCCTCATTGGGAAGTTCTTGAAGGAATTCATGGCAGGTAAGCCTAGAGAAGTTAGCAAGGTAATTCTTGGTGAAACGGTATCGGCAGTGATTCAAAAGAAGCTACCACCAAAGTGCAAGGATCCAGGTATGTTATCCTTACCTTGTATCATTGGCAATTAGAAAATTGAGCGTGCTATGTGTGATTTAGGTGTTTCTATAAATGTGATGCCCTTATTTATTTACATGACTCTATCTGGTGTGGAACTAGCTGAGACTAAAGTTGTTATTCAATTAGCTGATAGATCATGTGTGCAACTCGAGAGGGTACTTGAGAATTTCTTAGTACATGTTAACTCTTTTGTTTATCCTACTGATTTTTATGTGATTAGAATGAATATTGATCCTGCTAGGGAATTGATGCGATCAGGCTCAACACAAATAAGTTCAAGAATTTGTTAAATATGGTGCAGCCTATTATGGGTCATCAAGCCATGTGGGTAGCTGAAGAATTGTGTTTTCATAGTCATATTTCATGAAGACTAAATTCTTGTATGCGTGGGAGAATGAAGCTCATTGAATTAAGCCATTTGAGATCACTTAAGGATATGAAGGGTCGGTTTTATTTGAGCACCTGAAGTTGATTAATTACTGAATGAGCAACTCAAGAGTCCCACAAAGATTGTTGACTCGTCATGCATGCATGTTGGAGCTAATTTGCTCGCCTGCAATTAAAGATGAACAAAGGCTAAAATCCCACAAGATGAATGAATTCGGCTAGTGCATGAATCAAGGTAGAGCCAAGCTTCAATGAAAAATATTGAATACTAATTGCTGAATTTGGAAGGCTTTTTATGCATTAAAAATCAGTCAGCCAACCATTCAAATTCAACAAGGAAAACTCGTCCAAGCCAGGCTAAGAGGATGCAATTTGAAGACATTTAATTTCAGCCAAAGCATCTCAAGAGCCAAAGGAAGTCAAGAGACTTATCTTCAGTATTTAAGCATTTATAATATTTACTTTTTAGTCCACTTCTTATTGTATCAATAGGCTCCTTTGTAAACATTTGAAACAAGATTTGGATGAATTGAAATGTTTTGTGAGTTTTTCTAAAACTCTTAGTTCTTCGTTGAACTGTAGAACTTATCAAGACTTCGTCTTGTGGCGTTCGACACTTATCGAACAATCTTTTGGTGAGTTGTTCGTGGCGTGCTTACACCGAGGTTCTCAACACTATACACTCGTGGGTCGCAGTCTTCTATACCAAGGTTCCAGTTGTCTATTATTGGTGGGTCAAGGTTTCACCAAAACTACCCTAGAAACTCATAGAACGATCGGCTTTCGCTTTGTGATCAAACCCTCCTGAGCGAGATTACATCAGGAATCTGCTGGAGTGTTAGTAGGTCGTCCAATTTTAAAGACATCTAAAGCTATGATTGATGTGTCTAATGGGTTGATTTGCTTGGATTATTGTGGGGAAAAGTTAAATTTCAATATTGATTCTGTTATGAGACATCTTGTCGATGTTGAGAATGTATATGGAATCAATCCGATTGACCCCCTCGTCCAAGAATTTCTTGAGACCTCTTTCGTGCAGGACAAGATAGGGACTGTACTTACTTACTCAGAGTTTAACCGAGCTCGACAAGCGGACTTAAGCGATGAAGAAGTCTGTCATGCAATAAGAAACCTCTCAGTAGCCGAGGGCACCTCAGCAACCAGCAGCTACCCCAAGCCAGTGACTACTGATCGACCAGTGCCATCCCTGATCAAGGCACCAAAGCTGGAGTTGAAACCTCTCCCTGACAATCTGAAGTATGCTTATTTAGGAGAGGATGAGACTTTGTCAGTTATTGTCAACAAATGACTATTGTCAGCTCAAGAGAAGAGATTACTACGAGTGATCAGAGGGAACATTAAGGCCATCGGGTGAACCTTAGCTGACGTCACTGGAATTAGTCCCGACGTTTGCCAACACTACATTTTTCTGGAACCAGATGCTAAGCCAGTTCGTGATCCTCAGAGAAAGCTGAACCCGAACATGATGAAAGTTGTGCTAAAAGAAATTCTGAAGTTGTTGGCCATGGGAATTATCTATCCAATTTCATACAGTAAGTGGGTGAGTCCGATTCATGTAGTTCCCAAGGAAGGAGGATTTGAAGTTGTTACTAACGAGAAGAATGAATTGGTTCCTATGAGGCTGCTTACTGGGTGGAGGATGTGTATTAATTTTAGGAAATTGAATGCAACAACAAGGAAAATCACTTTCCTCTTCCTTTTATTGATGAGATGTTAGAAAGATTGGCTGGAAAGATATTTTTCTATTTTCTGGATGGATATAGTGGATACTTTCAGATATGAGTTAACAAGGATGATTAGAAAAAGACAACATTCACTTGCCCATTCGACACATAGGCTTATAGAAGAATGCCTTTCGGATTGTGCAATGCACCCAAAACTTTTCAAATGTGCATGATGAATATTTTTTCGAATATGATTGAGAGGTGCATTTAGATTTTTATGGATAATTTCACGGTATATGGAGACTCCTTTGATGAATGTCTAGAGAACTTGGGCACTGTGCTTGCTCGATGTGTTGAAAAGAACTTAGTGCTCAACTATGAAAAATGCCACTTTATGGTGAGAAAAGGCATAGTACTGGGTTATAAAGTCAGTCAAGAAGGACTCGAGGTTGACAAGGCTAAGGAAGTTCATGGTTTTCTAGGCCATGCTGGATTTTATAGAAGATTTATCAAGGACTTCACCAAGATAGCTCAGCCCCTCATTAGTTTGTTAAAGACTGATGTCCCGTTTGCCATGTCGGCCGAGTGCAAGGCTGCTTTCAATAGTCTAAAAGAGAGCCTGATTTCAGCACCTATCATTCAACCACCTGATTGGGAATAGCCCTTCGAGCTGATGTGTGATGCAAGTGATTATGCAGTAGGAGTAGTTCTAGGTTAGAAGATCGGAAAAGAGACACAGGCAGTGTACTATGCATCGAAGACTCTGAACCCTGCTTAGTGTAATTACACTACTACAAAGAAGGAACTTCTGGTCGTTGTGTTCGGATTTGACAAATTTAGACAATATTTGCTTGGTTCTAAGGTAATTGTCTACACCGATCATGCCGCCTTAAAGCACCTATTGAATAAGAAAGAGTCCAAGCCATAATTAATCAGGTGGATTCTGCTTCTACAAGAGTTTGATTGGGAACTCAGAGATAAGAAATGGGTGAACAACCAGGTGGCCAACCACCTGAGCATGTTAGAGCTGCCTAAAGATGAATGGCCGATTGAGGAGGAATTTCCAGAAAAGTACTGATAAGCAACTTTGTCGTCTCGTACCAAATACAGTAAAAATCACTGTTTTTATACTTGCAAATTATTAACTCTAAATAGAATAGAAAAGCATAGGATCGATCCATAAAGATTGCGAAATCGCTTCTAATTCTAGATTAATGCAATAAAAACAGTGATTTTGATGAGTCGTCACCTTTGGGACGACCATAAGGTGAGTACTTCTACTGCCCCTACCCTGACACCAGAGGCGATGGCGTCCCAAGCCGAGGAGGCACGTACTTCTACGCATTCTCCTTCAACTAGCGCAGCATCCTACACTGCCGCTGAAGTGAGTACTTCTCCTGCCTCGACCCATCCATCCACGTCGTCAACCAGGCAGCCAGTTTTGCTTCTGTCACGCAACAGGTTCCCGAGGTCATTGCAGGTTTTACCTCATTTATGGACAAGTTTGGGAAGCACATTTGAGTGCTGAAGGTCAGTTTTCTTTCCCTCTTTTCTGTATTTATGTTTTTCTGAATTTTACTTGTCAGTTTGAGTCTCTGTGTTAGTTCGTACTTTCTTTTGGTTTGAATGTTTTTTGAGCCCGTCTTTCTGTTTCGAGTCCATCGGTCAGTTTTCCTACACACTCTGGTTCCTTGAGGACAAGCACCAGTTTAAGTGTGGGAGGTTTTTTTGTGTGTCAGTTTGTGTGTAGTTCTGCCTGAATTTCTGAAGCTAAGTTTGAAATAAACATCATAGATGAACAAGTTCTCTGAGCCTTTCATGGAGATTTTTCCTTGATAACTAATTGTTTGCCGACCGGACTGTCAAGATGGTACAGATGTGTGCACTTGTGGATGATGGGGGACCCTTCAGTAGATTAACCCTTTTGACTTGAGCAAAAAGCCTACCTGATTTCCCATTTAGGAGCCAAGTTGAGCCTAATCTGCAATTCTTCTGAGTTACAAATCAAATCTTGAAATTAGCCAAGGCCTTATGTTAATCCCTTTTCCCCCCAATGTGATAATAATATGCTATTTTGGTGCTGAATTGTAATGATACAAAAGGGTTTGTTTTGTTCTAAGTGGGTTTGTAAGTGGTTGCTGTAAGTTTTTGCATAAGTAAAATAATTGGAAAAGAAAGAAGCTCTGTTTTGAATATGTGTTGTGAATCCCAAAAATATGTTAACCTGCAAAACAAAAGGAAAAGTCAGTCCCTCAGTAGGAAAAGACAAGAACTTGATGCAGGGGTAAACAGAATAAGGCAATACATTTTAAAAGTTGAGCTATGTGATGGAATTTGTTGAAATTGCTTATGTTTTCTGAAGAGTGAAGAACAGGACAACACCCAGTTGCCCAAGCTAGAGGGTGGTAAGTTCAGCAAAGAGTTTTTTTTTTTTTAAATGTTCTATTTTGATACATCACACTGAATTTTCATTTCACAGGTAGCCTAGAACCCATAGGAACATTCCTGGTTCTAACAACCTTAGCCTCCACTGCTTCTACAAATTCAAGGGTTGTTTCTTAACACTTGTGCACTATCTTTTTTCATACTGTGGCGATGGTTGGTTTTCAAGCTTTTGTGATTCCGACTAGACTAGGTGCTTATAAATGTCCCATTTTTTTTTTGAAAATTGTGAGTTTTATGTGAATCACTGTCCAAAGAGTGTCTGCATGGGAATTTTTGTATACTTGTGCTAAATTAATAAGGGAAGGATTGGTTTGCTTGGAAGGAATGACTTGCATATACTTTGATGAAAACTGAATCTGTGATGTGAGTAAAGCTTGGAACAAGAGTTGGGGCAGGATTATAGAGCTTTGTTTTGTTTTAATTTTTAGAGTCTTTTGTTTTGTTTGTCTTCAAGTTAGTCATTTGTCCTGTTTTGTGTGATGAATATAAGTAGTCCGTCTACTGTTTTGCCAAGTGACTGGGAAGTTTTGAAAAGTAATCCTTTGTGTGAATGAAGTCTTTTGCGGATATGTGCTAAGTCTGATTTTCATGCCATGCTTGAGGTAAACATGATTCAAGTGTGGGGATATTTGATCCGCCGATATTGTACCTGATAATTTAGACAGTAATTGGTAGTTCTCACGGGCTTTTTGCCCAAGGTTTGTATTAATTCTGCAGATTTAAGAAAGTAGCTCAATTGCAAAAGAGAAGTTATAAAAGATGGATTTTAGGAGCACAAAGGCATCCAAGCGGATCCACGACGATTTGAAGAGCGGCCTCAGTTAGACGACCTGAAGAGCTGACCTCGGCCATGGCAGACCTGATATCCAGAATCCAATTGACACCAGTGAAGATATAAAGATGACATCACGCATGAGCAGAAGGTGGAGGCCGACGTCACGCCAGCTCGGCGTTAAGTTTGGAATCGATAAATCTGTCTTGCGAGTCAAGAAACCCGAGAGCAAAGAGGAAACGAAAATAAGTAATTCCGTGTAAAATAAGGAAGCAGAAAAGAAAGAAGAATCCAAGAAGGAAAGAAGGAAATAGGAAATACACGTACAAGAGATCTCCTTCCTAAATCTGAAGTGCTAATTGACTGATCTCCTTATTTGATTATGATATAGTTTTATTCCAAAATACTAGTTCATAAGTCCTATATATATGGAACTTGATAGACCTTTTTAGATATACATTTTTAGTGATAGACCTTTTCTTTTATGCAGTTATATACAATATTCTTGAGTTTAGTTTTTGGCTTCGGTTTTCCTTCAGAATTTCATAGCTTAGTTGTTAGTTAATTTGGCTTTTGAAGACACTTAATCTTTGCTGCATTCTGTTCATCGGTTCGAAGTCCAAACGGCACCGGTACTTTATTCCAGTAAAGTATTTCGTATTTTTCTCATGATTTCTATTCCAAGTTATTGCTTTGATTATCAAGTCATGAGTAGCTAAATCTATTGTTCTAGTGTTATGTATTGAAACCGTAATCCATGCATGTATGAAACTTGAATTAATCTAAGTCTAATTAAGTATGTTCTTAAATTAATCAGTGTTCATAAGTCTAATTACTAAGATTTTATTAAGACTGATCACCTTAGTTTAATCTGGTAGAGCATTCGAGTGGCACAACCTTTGACCATGAGGTACTATTAATTGAGTAATAATTCCTTGAATTACGATGATAGGAGTTGTTAGTGTTAGGTTTCTCTAGATCTTAATGCTGCTAATTAATTAATTAGATGACTAGCAGGGACTCGCGACATAATTAATTAGTTGGTTAGAAAAGTAATCTTGACTAGCGGGGACTCGCGGGGATTACCGAGAAGTTAAGGAGAAATTGGGTTATGACTAGCGAGTACTCGCGGTAATCTATAACTAACCGGTATAGGATAATTAGACAACTTAAGTGTTCATGATTGCATGCATGTGATGGAGGTGGATTACATAATACTAGAATACTTTCTCTAGAATTTATACAAGTTAATTCTGTTTCTCTTAAGTATTCGTGACAAACTAAAGGTCTCTTAAGAGACACAAAAGTGACGACTCTTCAAAATAGTTACTCAAACATTAATAAATAAAAGGATTATCATTGTATTAGAATAATTTAATCCTTTGATTGCAGGTTAAAAGCAGTATAATTACTGTGTTTGCAGAGATACACGACAACTCTGTCAGTATGCATATTGTGAATTATTGCTTACATAATTTGTTCAAATTATGTAAGAGTTATGCATGTTAATATATGTTTTTGGAAACATGTGATCATTTGTATTGATTGCTTAAGTGCATGATTTCCTTCAGAAATTAGGATTGATTCATGCATGTTAGTTTCATACTTGAAAATACAATATTAGGATTGTCCTTATGGTGAGTTCTTAAAAGCTCCATTTTACAGATTTGGAACAAGAATTAACTTAAGCAAAATATTATGGTTAGTATGAATCAAGTAGCATGTTATGTAATTTTTGATACATAGATAATGTATGGGAAAATATTTAACATGAGTGTTTATCTTTATGAACTAGAATTTAAGAATGCAGTATGTGTTGCATGATTCATATATAGTTAATGTGAGATTCTATGAGTTTATGAAATTTTGTGGGCATGTGTTAGAGGACATATAACTAAGATAACCATGCTTTATTTTGTATGTTGTGATGAATGGATGATTGTTTAATTCCAATTAAATTCATGATGCATGAATTAAATTCTTAAAGTTTCATGTTAGTTTGTAAGTTTTAATTACAAATTTGTAGAACTTGACTTATGAAAACTATGTTTTGACATGTTCATTAAATGCATGTTTTAATGAATTGTATACATGCAATTTGATTACTTGTATGATCACATAAGGTAAATAGTCCTTTGGCAAGGACTGGTCTATTGATTGATGTACAAAACATCAATAGAAATGGATTAAAAGTCCTTCTTAAGTCATTAAATGGTAAGACCTTAATCTATGAGATTAAGTAACCATTGGAATAGTGACGTTAAGCACTCAATAAAAGAGTTTGGTTAAGTCAATTAGACAAACCAAAAAATGGATTAAGGACTGATATGTCGATTATCTTCTATCAATAAACGTGTCCTAGACCGTTTATAATGGAACCCTCAATTCATTGCAAGTTAAACTACTAGTTCTGAATTCAATGTAGCGAAAAGAACATTGTCTAAATGGTTGGAACACTAAACACAATTAGTATTATATACTCGCTAGTAAGTTAAGGTTGAACAATTGAGTTCTTAACAAGTTTAAATTAATACCAAATATGATAAATGCAATAATGCTGGAAATTCTCGTATGGCGGGGGGTATTTTGAAACTTACCTATGTGTATACATTATGAAAATTCATAAAAGGTTCTTTGATGAAATCTTGGACACATTCATGAAAGAGATTGAGACACATAGATGTTATGTGTTGTCTATAACATATTGCGGGAAAGCGAACTTATGTGTGATTCAAAGCTTGTCTACCAAATTAGTTCGACAGGTTTGCAGGATGTTTTCACTAAGGCTTTGGTTCAATCGAAAGAAACCATAGCTAATGCGTAAGTTATCAAGAAAAGTTCTTGACTTTGAGAGGCTGGCAAATTTTCAAATAATTGGAAAATGGCTGGGGATTGTTGGAGATTTTCCATTAATTAGCTAAGGAAGAAGGAGGAAAACTGAAGAAGAGCAGTTGTCCTAGGGGCCATGCGAGTTGCACAAGACCTCGGACAATGTCCAGTAGCTAAACCAAGCTAACTGGAACTGTAAGAGCTCATGTGCGACTCGCACAGGAACTCGGACGAGCTCCAAAAGCCTTGTGCGAGCTCTTGTAAGAGTTGCACAAAGCTCGAACTGCTTCTGGAGCTGACTAGAGCATGTGTGCGAGTCGTACGTGTACTTTGACGAGCTCCAGAAATCTCTTCACGAAAAGTGTGATTCTAGATTCATTTCTTATCCGAATTGAGTTCTGTTTCTTCCTACCTTTTCCTAAGAGATGTGACTATTGAATAGCACCCTTTGGAGGTCTATACATAAACTCCTTTGGATGGTGATTTAGAGAAAACGAATCATTCTCATCTTACAAGTTATTATTGCACTTTTCACACTTGTTCTGTAGTTCGTTTGAGCCAGTGCAGACTTCTAACGATCATCTTCATCCTATCTCAAAAGGATATTAGTCCTTAAGTCCTTGCACACATAAGGGGACTAATAAAGCCTAAAGGAAAGTGCATTTGCACGATTTGAAGAGGCATTTACTGTTTTCTACCACAATATTAGATTAGTTGTTCTTTTCAAGAACAAAGTTCAGTTTTGGTTGGTTTTTTGTGTTGTACGGTCCCATTGTTGTTCAGAAATATCTAACAAATCGAAACAACTACTAAGCATTCCTTTGGCAAACTAACCACCTCCGTGTCCGGCCGATCCCAAAATGGGTCCAACAGGTCCCAAACATTGCCAACCCGAATCGATGCAATATGCAGTAGGGCACCCAAACCTGCCCAAAAGTTTTGAAACAACACACCGTCATAGAAAACATGTGACAATGAGCTCTCTAAACAGGAAAACACATTTGAACACAAACTGATTCCCCCAAATTGGCAGGAAATTTTGGTGGGGCCTGGACCCCACACCTGTACCCACCTTATTCCGCCACTGCATACAACGAGATCTACATAGTCGACAATTGGGATCTTCTTGTTTTTTTCAACTGTTCTTTTGGATGAGAAGACAAATAAAACTTTCATTGTTTCATAAGCACCACCTGTTATCACTGTATATAGAGTATGGGCAGCTAAAATCGATGGTTTTATGCTCTTAAGAATGTCCTTTCAAACTTAACTTATGTAAAATTCAGTGATTGGTGAATATAAATAAGTATAAAATAGATAATTTTATGTACATCAAAATCTACTAATGAAATACACAGTTTACCGTAATTTATGTCCATTGATATTTTTCCTTTCTACATATATACATTTTTTTTTAATTGATCAACGTATCATTTTCCATGTAATTATTCTTATATTCAAACTATATTTAATCACTAAAAAAAATCATTAGGACAATAAATCCTCATCCAATTATCATACTGCAAAATGAGAAAATGAAAGAAAAAACATTGTTATATAATGGGTCAAAATTCTACATTATTGGAGCATTTTAACAAAATCGATTTTTATTTATTTGAATTCATTAGATTGGCCATAATTAATGTTGCCATCGGTTTTTATCTTATTATAATTCACATGAGTTTTTAAACTTTAGTAGACTGCAAATCTGATGTAAATTTGATCAATGGGTCTGTGTATAAATGCTGAACCGTTAGAGATCGAGGGGTTTTTCTAATAAGCATATATAACCGACACTTTCTTCCTCGTGAAATCCTCCCACCACAACAAGAAAATTCGAATAACAATGTAATTGTTCCTTTGGCCTAGAATGATGATAGAAAAGCTTGGTTCTTTTGTTTCCATTGAAAGGTTAAGACGTTTCGCTGTTGAAAGTTTTGATCTTTGAAATAATTGGATTTTTTTGGGGAAAATTGCACATTTGGTCCCTCTTCTTTACTCTCTTTATAATTTTAGTCTCTCTTCTATGCAAACTTGCACTTTTGGTTCATCTTCTTTCACATTTTAGCATTTTTTGTCCCTCTTACCGGCAACCCAGTTGGCTAGACATTTGGGGTCAGAATGAAATTTTTAAAAAATTACGATTCTTCTTGAGTAAATTGTGAACTAAACTCTTTAGCCGTTTGAAAATAGTCACCGACGCTTGTTTTTTCATATGGCAACATCGACTATTCTTGGGGGAATTCGTATGCTTCTTTGTAAATTGTAAAAAACTAAATCCTCTAAACGTTTTAGCCAAAAAAATTTATAAGTTTTTCAAAACGGTCCAAATTACCGTTGACTTCATAAGTCAACCAGTAAGAAGGACTAAAAATGTCAAAATGTGAAAGAAAATAGATCAAAAATGGGAGTTTGCATAAAAGAGGAACCAGAAGTGTAACGAGCTAGGGTAAAGAGGAAAGATCAAAGTGCGATTTTCCCGATTTTTTTGGGTAAACTATTTGACTTTTTTTTTTTTTTTGTGTTTTCTTTTTTTCCTATGACAAGAAAAGGAAGTAGTGGATGTGCTGCTATTACAGTGCCAAAGCTGGAGGAGATGGAGCGAATCGAGCAACTCTTCTATTCATCTTATGTTGTGTGTCTTTGTCCTTGTCCTGTTTTAACATATTTTGAGTGTTTTATATACTTCTATACTTCTACCTACGAATTAGTTTGTGAATTTGAATGCTCACTTTATTGAGCTCTTGCCTTTTTATCTTATTCGGTTGCCAATGCCCAAAGTGGGCGAAATTTTGATCCATAATACGCCACTTTGGGCGTTATTATGGATCAAAATACCACCCAAAGTTGATCAATAATACCGCCCAAAGTGGGCGGTATTTTGAATCAAAATACTGCCCGGGCAGTATTTTGGGCGGTATTTTGACCCAAAATACCGCCCAATTTGGGTGGTATTTTGGTAATGTTCATGTAAATGTGGGGGGGGGGGGGGGGGGGGGGGGGGGCGAGATTTTGGAAATATATTTTTGTCAACGACGAGATTTCTGGCAAAATATTTTTCTCAATCTCGGGCTAGACAATGTTTTTTTTCTGTTAACAAACAAACTTTACGTTAAAAAAATGTATAGATTGTGTTACTTACCGTGTAATATGAAAAATATTTAAAAAAAAATTTTTTTTTTTAGCTAAAGAGCAAAATAGATTTTTCACAGAAAAATGTTATTGTAAATAGTAAAATTGAAAATTGTCATTGCAAATAGTATGCCCCGATAATAATACCCTTTTGCTTTTCCACGGATTGGGAATTGATTTATGCCCTACAAATATCCATCAATTTTCGCGCTTTTCTCGTTAAAGATGGCCCCTTGAATTTCAATGGGTGGCCCTTTGTTTTTCATTTGTTGCCTCTACGAATTTTGATATCTGTACCTGTAAAATGTCAAAGGATTGCTTTTCTGAAATCCAGATGAAGATGGGTTTCAAGAGATTTCCTTTCGTGTTTCCCTCCTCTTGTTTGTTAGTTTTCCATTCTCTTTAATCTTCTTGTTTATAATCCAAACCCCTGTTATACCAATTTAGTAGGATTCATGTGCTATTTTGAATTTGCATTTTGTGGATTGATGGAGGAGGCATATTTGTAGAGAGATAGCTGCTATATTGATACTTGATCTTCAAGTGTGTTAACTGCATTTGTACAAAGATCTTTCGTATACTGGATTTTGAAATTGATTAATTTTAATTTGATTACTATCTTTTTCTTGCATTACTCTTGATAGAAATGTGTGTCTTTGATTTCTCACTGTCTGATGTAAAATGATTCCTATGTGTTGCTCAGAGTTGTTGGGTTTTAATTTTGGGGCATACTATTTGCAGTAACATTTTATTGTGAATAGTCTATTTTGCCCTTTAGCTAAAAAAAAAAAAACTAATTTTCCAAAATCCCGTCCCCTATTTACAGTAACATTGTTGAAAATACCGCCCAACCCCGGTGGTATTTTGGAAGAAAATACCGCCCGGGAGGTATTTTGTGTCAAAATACCGCCCATCCAAAATACCGCCGGGGATGGGCGGTATTTTCTTCTAAAAAAATTTTGCGGGGCGCTGGCCCGAACCCCGCCAACTCACCACGGAGTTGGATTTGTAAAAGCTGTAATTGGATTAAGTTGTCTTTGATACCACATTAGAAATGTTAGAATTTGAGAAGAGAAGAAAAGAATATGAATAATGTATAGATTATTTTTTTGTTTTGTTAAAAAACCAATTTTACGTAAAAAAAAAATACATATATAGATTGTTTATTTACCATGTAATATGGATTGTCCTCGTGACTATCAGCCATAATTAGAGTGAAAAGGATTTCTTTTATTTTTTTAAAAACATAAGAGGCATTTTAGATATTTTACAGTAAAATGTTACTGCAAATAGTAAATTAGTTACTGCAAATAACAATTTCTTTAATTTTATTTCTATTTTGCTGGATTTTCACATACCTGACTCGTTTTCTAATTCATAAGAAAAGTTTTCTTCTTCAATCTTTCATCTTTATTCTGTTTTTAGCTTTTGATGTTGCTAGACTTCCATTTTTTTTTTTTTTCCCCATTTCTCCTCATTGTCTCCCTTACTTTTACTGATCTTTTGAATTTGCAGTCTCTCTTAGTTGAAGAGTAAAGTAGGATTTTAGACAAATTGAACCTCTTTTCTGATTTCTGTTGAATTTACAGCCTCCCTTGATGGAAAGAATGCTTAATAGACTCTGGAATGTTGAGATGAATGCTTGCTTATTCACAAACTACTTAACTAGAATGAAATTTTCACTTGTGATGAGACAATCCATTATTCCAACTTCTTCACAAATTATTGCTCCTGGAGTAGATATTAGTAATGTTATGAGGTTTTTGATTATCATGCGATAATCAATCAAAAACCTTCTCCATTGGTGCAGGTCTGCAGTGTGCAATTTTTGTGATTTGCATTCCAGTGGCTGTGCTTGGTAATTTTTTTAAGGTGTGTCTTCCAGTAGCTACTTGGGCTTGTGAATTCTTACGGATAGTTTCATACCCTCTTTTTAGTTTGTGATTATGTATATGTGGTTGTTTTTTATTTTCTGCTCTGTTTTGGTTTTTGAGATATGCAGGTAGAGTTGTAGAACCACCTACATTTTTACCTTCTTTCGCACTCTCTCTCTCTGACCTGTTATAATCTTAATAATGTTTCTGCTGTTGCATCATCAGCAGGGCTGGCGATTGTGGGGACGGAAAGTTTTCCTACTAAGATTATTTTGAGAGTTTTTCTAGTTGAAGCCGATGGATTTTTTCCCCCAATATTTATATTGGGGTAAAAAATTACCAAAATAGATAAATTTTTTTTTTCATTCCCAAAGTATAAAAAACGAAGTTGGGAGATTCGTTTTCATTGAAAACGAATTTCCCAACTTCGTTTTCTTCAAGAATAACACAAAAAAAAAAATTAAAAAATAAAAAAAAAATCTTTAAAGAAAACGAATTCATGGAATTCGTTTTCCATGAATTCGTTTTCTTTGGAAAACGAATTCAAACGAATTCCTTCCTTCTTTTTTTTTTTTTTTATTAATTTCAAATTAATATTTTCCTTTTTTGTTTTTTTTATTAATTTCATTAATTCAAAAGAACCCTCATAATTCATTTTTGAGTTATTATGAAAAAAAGCAAAATATAATTATATAACTGAAATTTTAAATTGTAATTTAATAAAATTTTAGAGGAAGTAATTTATGGCATTTTATTAAATGGTGGTCAATTACCTTTGTCTTCTTTATTCTCTCCATTTTCTATATTATCGCGCCTGCCTAATCCCACTAGTATTCCCTATGTAAGCTCATTTAAACTAAAAACAATTAAAAATGAAAACATCAATATCGGTCTAATGTTATTTCTCTTTAAGAGAAACGAATTTATGAGTTTTGTTTTTAATGGAATTAATTATTTTTAAAACATAAATGTGTGACTAAATTTTTAAAGATAAATAAATTCCCCGAATTCATTTATACGGAGATTTTATGTATTTCAAAAAATGCCGTAAATTATTTCTTCTAAAATTTTATTGAATTACAAATTAAAATTTCAGTTATATAATTATGTTTTGCCTTTTTTTTATTTTTTATAACAACTCAAAAACGATTTACGAGGGTTCGTTTCGAAAACCCTAAAATTTGTTTTTCATTAAATAATATTTATTTTTTAAAAATGAATAAAAACTTAGAAACATGTTGGTGAACCGTTTTCAATAAAAATAATTATTTAATTTTTTTAAAATTCGTTTAAATATAATTATTTTTATTTATTTTAAAAATAATTTTAGTGGAATTCGTTTCTTAATGAAATTAATAAAAAAACAAAAAAAGAAAAAATTAATTATGTGTTTATTAACAAAAAAGAAAAAATTAAAAAGAAAAAATCATTTTAGTAATTAGCAATTACTAAAAAACAAAAAATCCTTTTGAAAACGAATGCATGGAAAACGAATTCCAAGCATTCGTTTTCAAAAGGAAACGAATTCATGGAATTCGTTTTCAAAAGAAATTTTTTTTTTTTTTTTGGTTAGTTTGGAAGAAAACGAAGTTGGGGGATTCGTTTTCATTTGAAAACGAATCTCCCAACTTCGTTTTCTATAGTTTGGGAATTTCAATTTTGTTTTGTTTATTTTGGTAATTTTTTCCCCCAAAATGAATATTTAGGTAAAAAAATCTGAAGCCGATGATTCCACGTGCCAGATTATTGCTGCTTTTTTGAGGAAATGCAGTTACAGGGGTATGCTCCCTTCTTTCTAGGTTCTCATTTCTCAAATGATTCGTTAACTTCTCATATTTTGTCCCAAAATTTCATGGTTTCTATCTACCTTGCATTTTTTTTTTCCCTTTTTCGTTGGAAAACCTTTTATAAGGTACTTCTGGTCTTATTAATATTTTTTGATTTCCTTTGTGACAAAGTAGTGGTTTGGAGTTAATTGTGATCAATATTATCAAGTTCCATTCTCAGACATTAGTAGATACTTCATTGGCTTTAGTTTGTTGTGTGGCTATGTGATTATATTCATAATTTGCATTGCTTTCAAACATAGAATTTCTTGATTGGTGTATGGTTTGTTCATGTAGTCTCAAGCCATAACTTGTTTTTGTAGGAACAAGAGGGTATGCTAATTAGCAACTTATTATGTCAAGGGTTTTAGGTTCTAGTTTATAACTTTTGTGTTTGAAAGAGATGTGGCTAACACTCAATATGTAGTATTCGGTTGATATCCATAACCAATTAGAATCTAGGCTACTTTGAGGGTCTTTCAAGCTCTAAAATTTCTTGATTAGAACCAATTGGCTGTAAATTCTAATAGATAGAAAAATGCTGCATATACTGTAGTCATCCCTTAAATTGCATTCTCCAAATTGGTCTGTTGAGCTCTCTCTTACTGTTCATTGTTCATTGCCTTAAACAATTTTTTGTGAGGTGGTTTGTTGATTTCACTTTAAGCAAATCTTTAGTTATTTCCATAGTTTAAGTAAAAAATTACACTTATACGTGTGGCAACACTTTTGAAATATAGAAGTAAACTTACGGTGTTTTTTTTTTTTTTTTTTTTTTCTGAGGGTACATAAATCTTGAGGTTACATCTGGAATAATAGCAGAATAAGCTTTCCCTGTTCCTAGCTTCAATTTTTGACTATATCTAGACTACGGCAAAAACAGAAACACTTAAGAAAGCTATCCAACAAAGATTCAGACCAATACGTTCAAGAAACAGGATAGTGCAATTGTCAACCTTTGGAAATTTCTGGACGCATAGATCTTCATACTGTGATGTCAAGATAGGTTTGACCAACAACAGCTGGTATGGACTGTTAAAATAATGTTCTTTAGGTGACGTTGAAAAGACTATTTAACCTATTCTCAGTAATTCCTGCAAAATCACTTGGGTGAAAAAAGGAAGAAGAATAGTTGTGTACTAAAAGGGCCCAAGTGATATTAGAAGTTGGAACTGACAAACTCAAACTCCTACCTTATCTAATGTCACGTAATCCACAGCCCCCAAGATTAGCAATCTTCAGAATCCCATTTTTCTCCAACATTGCAATAATTATAGTAGCAGAATCAACTGAAGATGCGGCAGCATGTGCTTCCTTTAGTAGAGTCCGAGGATCATAGCCGACCTCCTCGTCCTTAGTCTTTAACTTAATCAGTTGCTATGTTCAACTTCTGATATCCATAGTCTCAAGCTTTCATCTTTACAGCATGCATGTTCACAGGTAGTTGAGGGGCTGTTCTTACTGGCTTAGCATTTCCCTTTTTTGTTTCCTATCATACATTTAGCTGTGTTCATTTTCAGTTTCAGAACACTATGCCGTTGTATTATTAAATATGTGAGGGACTAAAAAGGCATTGCAATAATTATAGTAGCAGAATCAACTGAAGATGTGGCACCGTGTGCTTCCTTCAGTAGAGTCTGAGGATCATAGCTGACCTCCTCGTCCTTAAGTTTTTTACTTAATCAGTTGCTATGTTCAACTTCTAATATCCGTAGTCTTGATTTCTTTTATCTTTAGAGCATGCATTTTCACAGGTGGTTAAAGGGGCTGTTCTTACTGGCTTAGTGTTTCCCCTTTTTGTTTCCTATCTTACATTTAGCTGTATTCATTCTCAATTTCAGAACACGATGCCAGACTAACATTATTAAATATGTGAGGACTAAAAGTATACATTTTAAATGAGAAGGACTGAAAAAGTAACTTATGAAAATGTAAACAACTAAAAGTATGCTTTTTATATGTGAGAGACTAGAATTATGATTAACTCTAAAGTTAAATAAAGGTGCACTAGATAATGTTGTTTGAATGAACCTCGGGCATTCTAATATGTTTCAAAATCTATGTTCCAGTGCTAGATGTCCTTATCAGAGTAGGCCTTCCAAGTCCTCTCTTGTCACTTGCCCAGATCCATGTGTGAACTAATATTTGATGGGCAAAAGAAATTAGATTTTCTCAATTTTTCTGCTAACTAATACCCACTGATCTATGCAGGATGTTATCACGCTACTTTCAAGAATCAGAAACTTGATACAGTAAAAACTTGTATGCATCATTGGTTGCCACAAAATTTTGGTTAGTTTGGATAAATGGTGACTTATTTTCAGTGTGAATTAGAAATTTGCCTTAGATTAGTGAATTAGAAATCAGAAATTCAATGTCGAACAACTAACATTGTTGAAAATTATGCATATGGTTCTGTCATGTTCGGTCCTGTTTGAACACACTACTTGTAGCGTTTTGGGTACTCTAGGAACAAGTCTCAGTAAGTTCTTTCCTTGCAACTTTTTCCAAATAAATAATTGTCGGTGACTTTTACCTTCTATTGACAGTTTAGTTTTCTTTCTTATTTTGGATGTAGACTTGCATGATTCTGGTCATGGTTTCATGTATGGTTGGTGTTAATCTTCATAGGAACTTCTAGGGTGCATGCAATGAGTGTGTCTAATATGTTTTCGTAGTTGGAAGGTGTATTTTGTCTACATGGAAGAAGTTGCAAATTATACCAAGCAAGCTAGTATGCTGTATTTGCTTTAGTTTTACTAATTTTAGTATAGATGAGATTATGATTTTTTAAATTGAAAGATCTATTAGGATAGAAATTTCCATAAACTTTGTAAGCAAAGAAGCTACTGGATGTATAAATCTTCATTCCTCTATTTTGAATAATCCTGTAGTTGTGTTTATTTCCTCAAGATTCTGTTATGATACTGAAATGTGCATTTCATCGTGAGCAATTGTGACTTCATTTGTTGCCTCTGGTCTGTTTTAAGAAAGGGTTGTATCCTATAGAGTTGTGAAATAAGATTTGTGAACATATGTTCTGACTTCATTTCTAGTTTTCGTACAACAGATTTTTCCTTTTTTTTTCCCCTAAGCTAATACTTGGATACTAATTCTTAGGTCGTCTCTGTTCTGAAAACTTAATTAGAAATGAGATTGGAGCCTTGGACTAACTTTTTTCTCTGTTGACATTGATCAATTGGTGAATTCATTGAGCCTGTAGCTGCCATTTCACTCCACCATCAAGTCTTTTTGGTGTTCTAAATCTGTAGAAGTTGAAAGAGAAAAAAATTGATCTCCCTGAAGCATTTTGATTCTACATATCGTATTAACTTCAATGATGATGTTGATGAATTATCGCCATTGATACTAATGATGAATAATCTTTGTCATTTCCATTTGGGTTTCTGTTTTTTTGGTTGGATTAGGTAATATAGTGAAAGATTTGTCCACGCTAAGGGGGTAGCTTGAGGCAGATGAATTTGGTGATGCTCTCTTACTCCACAATTATAAAGAATATTAGTTCTTTTTCTTGCGCTTAGTCTTTCATTTTGTTCTTTCCTTGTCTAGTTGGAGTGTAAAACAATAGATGAAAGATCTTGTTTCTGAATTTTATCAGTAGTTGAAGATGTAAAGGTGCAACTTAGCAGACTTGATAGAGTTTTTCATAGGTTTTAATATTACTCATCTTTCAGGCTGAAACTTCCTTTCTATTGTTAGTACTTCTCCTTTATACTTTATCATCCTTTTGGTTTGTGAACTCTGAAAAATTATCCCTTGTTTTTGTTGTTTAATTATTTTGAGACCTGAGCGTGGATAAAGAGTCCGTCGTAACAGTTTTTTTGTTTTATTTTCTCCTTCTGTGGATCGGTAATTTTATGAGAATTTGCAGAGAGCTGGAAAACGTAAATCAGGCTATAATCCGTGGGTTTGTCTCTAGTTTTGTTTCCGATTGGTGCTTAATTTACTCCCTGCATACACATTGGGAATCTTCAAAATCCTGAAGACGGTAGCTACACTGATTGATAAAGACATCACGAGGTTTATATGGAAAGGAGACGAGGAGGGCAGAGGAATCCATTGGAGAACCACATCCAAAAACCGGTTGAGGAGTACGGAGCACATGGGCCTTGAATCAGGCACTTTAAGCCAAATTATCATGGAGGATTCTTACAGAGAAACAGACACTCTTCAGTCAGTTTTTCAGAGCTGAAAACTGAGCCGAAACAGAGTTTTTAAGGGTTCATGAAAAGTCAAGTGAAGGTAACAGACAATTGGATTCTAAACATAGAGAATCCAAACTTGCACAAATTCGGTACTGGAGAGGACGGACTTGAGGGTTAAGCATCTCAGAGACGAGGGAGGACAGTGGAGGGAACCGCGGCTGAATACAAATTTTCCTCACAAGATAGTGGAGAGGATCAAAACGATAGACCTAGCAAGGCACATCAATGGAAAACAGGATGAATTGTACTGGGAGAAAGATAAGGCGGGTTTATTCTGTCAATAAAGGCTACAAGTTGGCAGTCAAACAGCAAGCAAGGAGAACAGAGGCCTCCACATCGAATACCATGCCACAGCAGGCTCAGATTGCAGCTTTCTGGAAACATTTGTGAAAGATGAAGTTGCCAGTTAAAAAGATCTTAATTTAAAGAATACTGCAGAATGCATGTCCAACTACCAAGGCTCTGGGTCTGCATGTCCAACTGCCAATGCTCTGGCCAGAAGAGGAATAACAATTCCAGCAATCTGTCCGAGATGCGACCAGTCAGAAGAAACAACTGAGCATTTATTTCTTGAATGCGAATCTTCAAATAGGGTCTGGAGAATTTCTCCTTTAGGCTTTGATTTTGACAGTGGTAGCAAAACCTCATACCACTCCATAACTGGTTCACTACCTGGTTTTCGGAAGCACCAGATGATGAGGCGAGAGTGCTATCAATAAATATATTATATGCGATATGGACAGCGAGGTATGCAAGGATATGGGAACATACAGAATGCAGTCAACAGAGAACGCTCACAATTGTGCTGCATGGAAGGTCAGTTAGAGAGAGATATTTCGTGCAAGAAAACAGAGAGGGAATATCTCAAGGATCAGACATGGCAGAAGGCCAGCATCCAGTTGAAGGAATAAGGTATGAGCAGACACAGTACAGAATCATTGTGGATGGAGGGTTCAAACAGAATGAACTTTAGAGGAGGAGTTGCTGGCATTGTCAAGGACTATGAACTACTAAGATTTGTCAAGCAAGTGGAATCAGCACCGCCACTGCAGACAGAAGCTCTAGCAGTCCTCAACGCAGCACAAGTAGCAACGACTCGGGGATGGGCAGCAATTGTAGAAACAGACAGTTTACAATTAGTACAGCAGCTAAGGAGCACAAGTAGAGTGGACACAGTAATAGCAGGTATTCTTAGTGATACTAGGAAACATTTCTATTAGGAAAGTGCCCAGGTCTCAAGTCAGTCAAGCACATGACTTGGCCAAACAGTGTTGTAGCTCATCTAGTATCCAGTAATGAAAGAATGATTCCAGTTTGAAAAACTAAAAAAAAATGACTTGGCCCTACATCAGATGGTATAATGGGTCATCTCACGTTTAGGCGGGGTAAAAGTATAATTTCATCCTTTGAATCTGAGATAACACACAGTATCACCCGTTACAAAGGATTTTGAGTCTTATTTTGACACTTTTAAGGGGTTTGTATGCATAACTTTTTAGACTGAAGCAATTCTGTGGATGTAAAATGAAACAAACAGTAAACTAACTGATCAAGTCAATACTACATATTACAGTTACAGTTCAATCATACTTTTCCATACCTGAAAAATCTCCAAAGCATTTCAGTCAGATCGGATGTTACGTAAGATAAGATATTAGTCACTTAGCAAGGTCATTATAGTACTGCAGAAATGTTCCCAAGAAGCAACAAGCCAGACTTTATTTTCAGATTTCTCTCCCCTGAGCTATATAAACTGTGATGCTAACCGAATTCCAAATTCATCATCTGGAGTTGATGCTAACCGATCTAGTTTCAACTTGATGAAGAGGAGGATCATAATACGAAGTATTGTGCAATGAACTCGATCGAGTTGGCTACAATAACTTCAATCCAAGCGCCACATTCCATCTCTACCACGACATATAGGTTGCCAGAGACCAAATTAAACGCACAGATGCCAATCCAAGATCCCCCCTTTCCCTTCCAAAATAGCCAATCTTGGATAGGCTTTGCCAAAGAGTGCAATTAAGGCCGTCCTTTCACAAAGTTCTCATCTTTCTGCATATGGCCGATTTCTATACTTTTACCTTACCAATTAGTATTGATGCTGAATGCTAACTTTACTGGCTCTTGCATAGACCATTGCTTCTTCTTTGTCACTCTGATTTGTGCTCCAGAAATCAAATATGGACTATTGCAATTGCTGCAGATTGTGCTCATGTTTTCCTAGCTCCTCTGAAAATTCACTACCTTAAGCCGTATACTGACTCTCCGAGAAAATATCGATCCATAACTTCGAGCAATTGAAAATTTAACTATGGATATGATTTCTTTGTTTAAAAAAAAATAAATAAAATTTAACCACCACTTGATTTGATTTAGTAGTGAAACACTTTAGATGGAAACAATAAGGATCTTTTTTTTGGTGAGGCAGAGGCAGGGGAAGGGGAAGGGAGCTTTAATTGATGTACACTCATAATGGGTCCTACAGGAAGAAAATTTTTTGTTCACTAATTTACCCTCCAATTTATGAGGCAGATGAGCAATATAACGGATTCTGTTAATTTAGATGGTTAGGGGACCATTTTGTTAAAATTTAAAATTTTAAGGACCAAAAGAATCATTTTTAAATATCATGGGCTAAAAAAATTAAAACGCAATATGTAAGGAATTGAAATTGGATTTACTCATACATGAAAATAAAGAGAGAAAAAAAAAATCAAGATAGTATTAAAAAAAAATGTTTTTAAAAGTACAAATAAAAGAGAGAAAACTGAAATTTGTCAATGAATTTTTTTTTTTTTTGGTTTGAAACAAGAAACGCTACTACAGAATGACCTATTTAGAGCGCCCATTTGGAGACCCGTATCCACAAACCCGTCACTAAAGGTGAAAACATGGATTATTGGAGGCGGCTTATTGGGAACCCGCCTCCAATACGCCATTATTGGAGGCAAGTCTAATAACCCGATGCTAAATCTCACATAGTAGCAGCGGTTTTCATCCATCTGTCCAAATGCAAACTAGGGTTTACCGGGAGGAAAAATAAATAAAATAAAGGAAAAGTGTAATGATTAGTAAATTTCTCCTACATGGAATAAAGAGTACAAACTAGACCTACGGAAATTCTATAAATAAGAAGGATGGACAATGGGTTGAAGTAAAAAGCACGAGGCCTAGTGCAAATTAAGCTTTTTAATTTTTAAAAAGAGTAAAAGATGAATTCTAAATTAAAAAGTTTAAAAACAAAAGTAAAAATATGAAATAGAATGAAGGGGAAAAGGAGGCAGGTTTTAGTCAGCCGCCTCCTTTTTTCCACCAAAAAAAAAATGGCAATGGAGGCGGGTTTTAGCACACCCGCCTCTTTTTCTCCACAACCTTTCTGGAGTTGCGTTTTCGGACCACGACCAATATGCACCCCATTTGTAGCACCCGCATTGGAGATGCTAGCTACTTTCCAATACGCACGTCCAATGGCCACAAAAACCTGTGACCAATAAGTCAATCTGTAGTAGTGAAAACGAAAAAGTTAAATCTTGAATGAATGTATTTTGGGTCATAAAATTTTAAAATGTAAAAAGAAAAAAAGGACAAAAACTGTTTTGTTGAGGGTAAAAATGACAATTTATAAAGAAAAATTAATAAAACAGTTGACGGTTAAAGATAATTGAAAAGTTAACTTTACAAGTTTAGGCAAACAAGAAGGGGGGTAGTTGGTAGCTTTATATATCATAGGGAGTTATTCTTCACTCTCGTTAACCATATGAGAAGTTTTTGTTACTTAATCCCAAATATAAGGATTCATCACAAATTTAGAATGCTTATAAATGCGAAGTAATATTGTCACACATAGCTTCACAAACTAAATTAACAATACAAATTATAAGCATTCTCACTTTCTCTTGTATTGTTCTTAATTTTATATATGTACATATATTGTTGGACACACCAATAATTTATGTCACAAATATTTAAGGTGAAACAATAAGCAATATAAGATGCACAACCACGTGAAGAAAAATATGTTTTACTCATGATATAATAACGGAATTGTTATTTGCAGTGACAATTTTACTATTTGCAATAACATTTTTCTGTGAAAAGTCTATAATGCACCTTAAGTTTTAAAAAAAAATTAAAAAATCTTTTTCAATCTAATTATGGCCGATAGTCACGAGGACAATCCATATTACACGGTAAATAAATAATCTATACATTTTTTATACGTAAAATTGGTTTTTTAACCAAAAAATAATAATAATAATAATCTATACATTTTTCATGTTGGATTGGGTTTTTTTTCCAAAATACCACCCAACTTTGGGTGGTATTTAAAATACCGCCCAATTTTGATATCAAAATACCTCCCACTTTGGGGGGTATTTTGGTAATGTTCCTGTAAATAGGGGCCGGGATTTTGGAATATATTTTTGTCAATGACGAGATTTTTGGCAAAATATTTTTGTCAATCTCGGGCCAGACATGGTTTTTTCCTGTTAACAAACAAACTTTATGTAAAAAAAATATATAGATTGTTTACTTACCGTGTAATATGAAAAATATAAAAAAGAATTTTTTTTTTTTAGCTAAAAGGAAAAATAGACTTTTCACTGAAAAATGTTACTGCAAATAATAAAATTGTCACTGCAAATAGTATGCCCCTATAATAATATGCATTAGTATTTAGTTCAAAAAGTATATTATATGTGGCGCATGATGCATATGATCATAAATTCCGTTATATTAGAAATGTCTCTTTGATTAATGTACAGCTTATTATGAATATTAAGGTGCGATACATAAAATAGTTAATTTGACACTCTTTATTCAATTTGTATCCTTACTTTTTAAGTATGAGCTTATTGTACACCACTTATGATTATATTAATAAGGGTAAGAGAAGTAAAAAAAAAAATTGAAAGAAGACTCTTCACTGAAACAAAATATATTTTTCAAAGTGGACCCTTTTAATGAAACGGAGGAAGTTTTATTTTTCATCAAGTATAACACATAAAAGCAATATAGATATATATTGGCATAACTCTTAACCCGTCTGTAAAATTCATTGTATAAAACTTATATCAACATTCTGGAACAAATTTAAGTCTTCGCTGAATTTTGTTTCCATATTAGTTCTTTCCATTAGTCAATCACAAACTCTTAAGCAAGATAGACATGATAAATTTTATTTTTTATGGGCTGAGACATGCAAGAGAAATAATGATCATACATTAATCGATCAAAATTTTTATTCTCGAAAAATATTTGAATCACCCAAAATTGTTGTTCCTACTTGAACGAAAGATTAAAAGTAGTAGCAATAATTAAATAAAGTGAATTAAAATTAAATAATATGAATTTAGAGAAGCAAAAGTAGGGAGTTTGAGGCATATATTTTGAGCTATCTTTAGGTGATTCAAATCCTTTGTGAAAAAAAATGGTGTAGCAGATTATTCATAGGACTTATCATTCCCAAAATACAACCGCCCAACTACACTCACTACTAAGAGGGATTGTTCGGCGTACACTATATCATCTTACCATAAACCATATTAGTACAATGAATATATAAATATTTATTTTATAAAAGAACACGGTAGTTTTTTATATCCTTCCAGCCTCTTACGAATCTAAAAATTGCATACTCCCTTTCTTAACAAGTGTTCATTTTAACACTTGCACACGTATTAAGAAATAGTAGCAAAAGACTATTTACCCCTTAATAAATGTGCTAGCATCTTTTATACTTTTACATAAGAAATTAGAAATTTTTTAGTGGGGGCCCGGGAGAGAACATAATTACTTTAAAGATTAAAAAAAGGGTAAAATTGGAAATGAAAATCTGTTTTCTGTGGATAGAGTGATGGACACTTATTTTCAAATAAATCTAACACCCAAAATAAATACTTATTGCGAAATAGAAGAAATATGTGGATAGAGATAAAGATCATCAATTGTTAAAAGATAATGGTTGCTTAAAAATCAATGCAACCGGTCAAGCAAACTATTGATTCACAAAATTGTTACCTCAATATATGTCATGCAAATAACATGTCAATCAGATTTATTTAAAAAAATCGGTTACACATGAATGCAAAGAGTGGTTACTCATATTAAATGCCAAATAAAGTAGGATTTAAATCAATGATCACTATTTGTAACTTATGCAAATTATTATAATTATTTATTTTTATCAAAAATATTTTTACACATATTAAGTTTAACTTCTAGTTCATCAAGTTAAATTGTGGATGTATTGCAGTTATGAGTTTAAATTTTCAAGTATCGCGAGTTTTTCATCTGATGTATCGTGTATTAAACTTAATCTCTAATGTATTGCAATTATGAGTTTGACGGTTGAGTTATATATAATTAAATAACATCGATTATTACAAACTCAATTCCAAACGACAAAACTTATAAATTTTAATTGGGAAAACTGCAAAAGTGGTCCACAATCTTTACCCCTGTTTCAAATGTAGTCCACAATCTTTAGTAAGTAGCAAATGTAGTCCACAATGTATCCATTTTGTTGCAATTTTAGTCCAAAAACGGAAAATGGACCTTGACTAACGGTCAACGGGTTTGACCGTCAGTCAAACCCGGGTTTGACCCTCCTAAAACCACCCCACCCCTTCCTTCCGAAACCATTTCTGGGAGATTCCTATTTGGAAGGGGAAGAGTTAAAAATATATTATAGTTGATGTTGAATTAATTCGTATGAGATTTTTGAAATAGTTAAAAATATATATTAGAGGTAATTATATGTTTGACATTATTTGATAAGGTTAGAATAGTAATTTTAATTAAATAAGTTAATTAATTTGACGGCATGGAAAGGAATTTGAAAGTCTTAATACGGCCTTGTGTGTAAAGTATGAAAGAAAAGTGTGATTCTATATGACTGAATGGAACAGCATCATAGACAGACAAACGACTGCAGCTTAGTGGTTGTCTCTCGCACGCGCAGACGGAAGGTCACAGGTTCGAAACCCCAACGGAGCAAATTTTGAAGTTTTTTGAGGCCTCTCCTTTCATTTTCCTGGACGGCCAGCAGAAGGTGAGGTGGCGCGTAGGCGGTGACGTGGCGACGAGAGTGGTGCTGACGTGGAGGAAGAAGTGATGTGGAGAAATGGTTTTGGAAGGAAGGGGTGGGGTGGTTTTAGGAGGGTCAAACCCGGGTTTGACTGACGGTCAAACCCGTTGACCGTTAGTCAAGGTCCATTTTCCGTTTTTGGACTAAAATTGCAACAAAATGGATACATTGTGGACTACATTTGCTACTTACTAAAGATTGTGGACTACATTTGAAACAGGGGTAAAGATTGTGGACCACTTTTGCAATTTTCCCAATTTTAATTTAATTAAATGACATCATTTATGACAAAGTCAATTCCAAACTACAAAATTGTTCCTTACTTGGACGCAAGGTTGTTAAACTCGTAAATTGACTTAAACTCATTTTAGGTTTAGAATCGGAATCGTAGAATCAACCTTAGAATCGAAAAATAGGATTAAATTGTATAATTAATTCTAATAATTTTCTCAATCACAATACATACACAAATTTAACTATACTTGTAGCATAAAACTTAAATAGAATTTAAAAAAACCACATTAAAGTGTCAAATTAGAATTGTGAACAAAATAATATCCTCAACAAGCAGTAACCTCAAATCTCAATACATCATGATCAAATTCAAGTCATTAATTCAACAACATAGCAAAATAACAATAACATGTTCATTTATAATCATACCAATAGTGAAACATTTTTCTCAAATTCATAACCCTCAAAAGACTCATTCATTGCCTTCTTCATTTTGCCCAACATCTTGGAAATGCACATCCGTTGTCATTTGAACATCCTCTTCATCTTCATCTATTAAGCCATATATTCACAAAAAATGGGAAATTAGAAATTTTAGTTGGTTTGGGCCGAAAATGGCCCAATTAATTTGGAAAAGAAACCATTGCAGCAGCCCAATCCTTCAAATTATGCGGCCAAATAATTTTTTTTCTGGACTCGTTAGACTCGTAGACTTGTACGAGTCTAACGAGTCTAGCGCGAGTTCAGCATTTCCACTAATTTCTAACGAGTCTGACTCGTTTCTGGTTCCTGGACACGAGTCTACGAGTCCTGGAACGAGTTTGACAACCATGCTTGGACGTGCATCACTCTTGAAAGGATAAATTTTAATTTAATTAAGGGTTAAATATTATATACCCCTGTGTTTTGAGAGTATTGTGGCTTTTGCTCCCTCTATTATCATTATACATATTTTACCTCTTTTGACTATGAGTCAAACCACTAAAAGTATTTTAATGACTTATTTACCCTTTTATTTATTATGTGAATTTTCAATTAGCTTTCTAGAGTACTGAAATTATTTAGTTGACCAAATTACCCTCAGTTAATAGAAAAGGGAAGAAAGTAATAATGTTGAAGCCCTTTGGTTATGCAGTAAACCTTTGTGTTCTTCCTGACTTCAAAGTTCATGCTTCATAGTACTCTTTTACATTCTCCTTCTTATTCTTTTTTTCTTGTTTCCTTTTTTCTTGATAAGCTTCCTTCCAGTTCTGTAGAGGCTAAAAATATATATATAATTTGTATCTCTTTTTTTTATAATTATCTCAGCAATATATATATATATATTACTGAGATAATTGTAAAAAAAGAGATACAAATTCTTAAGAAACCAAAAAAAAAAAAAAAAAAAGACTAGCACCATGTCTTTGTGGGCAGCGTTGGGATGAAGGAGACATCTCATGCTTTATTCGTAATATTTTGGATTGATTTTTCACATTTCTGAAGGTTTAACAATTGAGTTTTTGCTTTACATTTATACTCCAATTTGTTCCTGAAAGATTTGTTTTGTTTTGATTTTTGATGTGTGATTAGGCTTGTACGTTTTTGCTTATAAGCCTTTTTTATTTTTCAGATTTTTATTTTTTTTTAACACCCAAATGTTACTTTTGATTATTTCAGCAATAAGGGCAATTTTGTGGAGAAAAAAAAAATGCAACTGACAAAACTTTACTAATAACAGTAAAGTGAAGGGTAAATAAGTCATTAAATTATTTTTAGTGGTAATAAGTCATTAAATTATTTTTAGTGGTTGGCAAAAGCAACAATTATCTCAAAACATAGACCCTTTAATTAAATGACATAATTTATAACAAACTCAATTTAATATAACATCATTTTTTATTAGACACCATGTCTTAATTTAGTACCTATTTAAGTCCCAACAACAACAACAACGCTTATGAATCTTTGGCAAATTTCTTTGAACAGGTGCAAAATATGGCAAATCACAAGATGTGTAGGACCACAATAATTTTCTTTATTTCCTTGTTTTTCTTATGCTCTATTAATTGTAATGGTGACTCTTGTGAAGGCGACCATTGTACTGCTGGCATAAAATTTGGTTTCACAATATTTAATGAAATCACCCCATCATCACCAAATTCGAAGTTACTGGTTCATAATTCGAAAACCTAGACCTTGCTTGGTTATATTTAGGACTACGAGATTGTTTTGGTAATATTATCAAACCTCACAAAAAAGGGAAGTGCAATTTTCTTCCTTAAGACATTATTTAACTCCTAGATTTCTATATTTTTGTAATAACTTTGGTCATATATATATAGAATAACAATATTTTTTTCTTTCACTTTTCACTTTTTGTGGTTCGAGTTGGAAACATAAATCAGTGTCACATTTTCTTGACAAGTCAAACGATTCTTTTTCTTTGAAATATTAGACACTATACGGATACGTTATGTTTCATTTTTTTTTAATATTTAATAAATTTTTATTTTGTTGTCTTTATGAGAGTTTTCATTTTATAATTTGTGGGAGGTTGTTCCTTAATAAGGAAGATTCTCCTCGATCTCCATGTATAAAGATCATATATTGTAATCAAGGGTGTAGTTAGGGGGAAAAATATTAGGTGGTTATAATCACTGTGTTATGACTGACGTGGTGGTTATATCCACTCAAAATGTGCCATTTGGATATTATTAATGGGTAAAGTATAACAAGTAATGTTTTTTGGGTGGTGGTGTATTTAAAAAATTATTACTTATTTTTATAATTTCCAAATGACGCATTTTTAATGGGTTAGTAACCACAACTCTCATGTATTATTCTACCCAATGTACAAAACTACGTAGTTTTACTTATATTTCTTTTCTCTCCTAAATTCTTACATTTTTATTTATTACGTAGTTTTACTTATATTTCTTTTCTCTCCTAAATTCTTACATTTTTATTTATTAGGTCTAAACTTGAGATCTGAATACCCCTCCAACCTCCACTTTGCCCCATATATATATATTTATTTATTTAATTGTTGAATATAGATTTTATTTATTTACTTGTGCGTGAAAAAAAAATTACACACCCTTCATATTTTTTCCTATCTACACTATTGATTGTAATTACTTGTTCAAGTGATTTTTTCTTTAGTAATTAAATAGAGTTTGAATAAAAAATGATTACATGGAAAAACGATAAGTTGATAAATAATAAAATTAAATAAGTGAAAAATATCAATAGACATAAATTATGTTAAACTATTTATTTCCTTACTAATTTTGATGGACAAATAATCATCCATTTTATACTCACATATATTCACCAATCACTGAACTTTACATAAACTAAGTCATTGAGGACTTCCTTCCATTCATAAAAACCATCAATTCTAGCGTCCCATTCTCTGAATACACTAGTACCAATCGGCGCTGCTTTCGAAACACTGAAAGTTTTTGATTTTCCTCCTCCCTCGAAAGTACAGTTAAAAAAATTAACAGGATCGCAATCATAAAAATCCCAGCAATCATCGTGTGCAACTGGTGCGATACCCCAATCTTTTGAGTTACTAATGCAATGAACCGATAATTTCGAGTTTGGTGGTGACGGGGTGATTGAATTATGTATTGTGAAACCAAGATTTATGTGACCACTACAAGGGTCTCCGTGACAAGAGTCACCATTATAAGAGAGCGCAAGAAAGACAAGAAAAAAGAAGAAATTTTTTGTAGTGCTACGCATCTTGTGATCTGTCATATTTTGCAGAAGTTCAGAGAAATTTGCCAAGCATTCATAAGCATTGTTGGGACTTAAATAGGAGCTGAATTAAGACATGACATCAAGAATTTTCTTTTATTTATTTTTTCTCTTGAAAGGTTATTATACAAATGCCACACATTGTGTCTAATAAAAGCTGGCGTTATAATAAATTGAATTTAGAATTAATGATGTCATTTAATTAAACTAAAATTTATCCTTTTAACAGTGATGCACGTAACAGAAAGTTTTGTGGTTTGGAATTGAGTTTGTAATAAATGATGGCATTTAATTAAATTAAAAATTATCTTTTAAGAATGATGTCAAGTAACAGAAAGTCTTGTCGTTTGGAATTGAGTTTGTAATAAATGATGGCATTTAATTATATATAACTCCAACAATTAAACTCATAATTATAATACATTAGAGATTAATTTCAATACATTATACATTAATTAGACGCTAAAGTCGATATACGATACTTAAAAAAATAAATTCGTAACCGCGATAAATATAAAATTTAACTCGATAAATTAGGAGTTAAACTCAATAGGTGTTGAAATATTTTAACAAAATAAATAATTACATTAATTTACAAAAGTTACAAATAGCAATTACTGATTTATATCATACTTTATTTGTCATTTAATATGAGTAACAGCTCTTTTGTTTTTATTTTATTGTTTAGGACTTGATAGTTTAAGTTCTTTCTATTACAAAAGTAAGGCTTCGTTTGATAACCAAGATTCAGCACTTAAAATGAATGATTAAGAGCTTATTCGCATTAAGTGTGTTTGATAACTGTTAGTCATAAGTCTTAATGAATTAAGTGGTTCTGAAGTTAAGTGCTTAATCGATTAAGTATGTTTGATAACGAAAACTCGAGTAACTTAATTAAATAAGTGGGTCTGAGAAACAAGTATAATTCCGGCCTAACAAATAAGTGATGAGCGAATCACTTATGACTGAATTTGAATCGAAAAAAATATTTTTATATTTTTTCTGTTTAAATTTTCTCATTTTTTTGTATCATTATTTCTTTTTCTTTTTTTAATGTTTTTAATATTTTTAAATTTGATAAATTAAAAAAATCAAAATAAATTAATTTTATAACTATAAAAAAATTAAAAAATAATTATCATATATTTTTATAACTTTATTAAAAAATATATAAATTTAACTTTAAAAAAAAATTTATTTTTAATAATTTAATAAGATTCAGATTTCAGTTTTCAGATTCAAACTTCAGTCTTTAGATTTCAGATTTTATCAAACAAAGTCATGTAATGAATTCAGACTTCAGATTTTAGACTTCATACTTAAGTTTTAAGATATAAGTTTTATCAAACGAAGCCGTAAGTTCTTTGCAAAATTTACAGAAGTAAAAGCTCTTTGTGCTCATATGTAACTGACATCTTAAACTAGTATTATTAGTGATATGTTATTTGCTTCGAATATATTGAGGCAACAATTTGGCGAATGAATAGTTTGCTTGACCATTTGCATTGATTTTCAAACAACCGTTATATTTTAACAGTTGATGAGCTTATCACTATAAACATATTAGGAGTGGGCATGGTTTGATCCAATTCGAAAATCGAACCGAATTCGAATTTACCGAATTCGAATAACCCAATTTTAATTTAGTATTCGAATTAGGTTTTGTTTGAAACCGAATTCGAATTATGAATTCGGTTTTAGAATGGTTTTCGAATTTGGTATCCAACTCGAAAACCGATTCGAAAATCGAATTGGGATATATGATTTATATTTTTTTAATTTTATACTTCTTATTTTACTCTTCCTATTTCCTTCTTCCATCTTTCTTTCATTTTCTTTTATTAGCCATCAAGTTTTTGGGAGAAGGTTATGGTAGTGTTGATTGTTGTTGTTGGATGGTGGAGGTTGTGGATCTGGGGAGGGGCGGCAATGATGGATCTGGAACTGGACGGTACTTCTTCTCTTAATCTATTTTCTTTCTTCTCTTCATTATCTTTCTTTCTTTACTCTTCCTATTTCCTTCTCCCATCTCTCTTTCATTTTCTTCAAAGTCTTACTGTGTTAAACTATTAATTCTAAAAACAAATTTGTGAATTTGGTTTCCACGGTCCAAACCGAATTCGAACCGAATTCGAATTACGAATTCGATTTGGTTTCTTCAGTTTTAAAACGAATTAGGTTCAGTTTTCGAATTGACTAAAAAAATTTTAAAATTCGAGGAAACCAATTTGAGGAAACCACAATTCGAGGAAGCCAATTCGTGCCCACCCCTAAAACATATGCAATATATAGATTCCAAATTAGAGGCTGGAAGGATATAAAAAGTTTCCGTACATGTTCTTTTAACTTCATTGAACACACATACATATTCTAAATATAAAATGAATAAATATATTTTACTAATGTGATTTATGGCAAGACGACGTAATGAACGCCTAGCAATCTCCTCTAAGCGGTACAGCCGAACGAGAGTTATAATAAGCGTAGCTGGGCTGTTATATTTTGAGAGTAACAAGTCACGTGAATGATCTGCTACACCTAATTTTTTCGCAGGGGACTTGAATCACCTAAAGATATAACAAAATATTTGTGCCTCAAAACTTGCTGCTTTGGCTTGTCTAAATTCTCATTATTTAAGTTCAATTTAATTATTTCTACTAATTTTGTTATTTCGTTCAAGTAAGAACAACAATTTTAGGTGATTCAAATATTTATGGAGAATAAAGATTTTGATCGACCAATGTATGTGTAAAATGATCCTCACAGTAGTAGCAAATCAAATCAAGGAGCAAAGTGGAAGCAGAGCAATGCAGAGCAGAAGAGATCGAGAGAATTCTCCGGAGAGAAAAGTGTGATGCACAATTGAGAAAAGATTTTCTGATTCCATTAATTAATAATGACTTCACTTTACAGTATATATAGAGAACTAACCCTACAACAGCTATACATTCATGTTCCTACTGCACAAATTAGCTAAACTTCACTAATGTGCACCTAACTGCTTTTACAACTAATCTACAACTGTCAACTGATGCAAGATGGACAACTCATCTACTGAGCTTAGATCAGCTGCACCTCAAGTTTAGCTGGCTGATCATTCTGTATCTTCATACACCCCCCTCAAGCTGGAGGTTGGTGACAGTCCAACAAACTAAGCTTGGAAGTAAGAAAATGAAATTGAGGAGATGGGAGTGCTTTAGTGAATACATCTGCAAGTTGTGCATGCGTAGGAACTTGGATAAGATCAAGAACGCCTGCCTTGTACTAATTGCGGACTATATGACAGTCAATCTCAATGTGTTTGGTTCTCTCATGAAACACATGATTAATTGTAATATTCATGGCTGCCTCATTGTCATAATGAAGAGGAACTGGAAGCTGAATTGGACTGTGGAAAGCTTGCAGGATATTTGGAGCTCACAGGTAGTGCTTGCCATGCTGCGATATTCTACCTCAGCAGAGGACTTAGAAACAGTAGCTTGTTATTTTGTCTTCCAGGAGATCACTACCAAGGAAGATGCAGAACCTTGTGGTTGATCGTCTGGTTTTCTTACAAGTAGCCAAGTCTGCATCACAATAAACATTGAGAGAGGCTACAGGTTGAGATGGGAAGAACAAACCCTGAGAAAGACAGCCTTTGAGATATCTCAAGATGTGAAGAGCAGCTTCCCAATGGATTTGTCTCGGATCATTGACAAATTGGCTGAGCTGTTGAGTTGCAAAAGCAAGATCTGGTCGAGTGAAACCAAGATAAAGGAGGCGCCCTATTAATCTTCTGTACTTGTCAGGTTCAAAGAAAGGAGGAGAAGAGTCATCATGCAAAGACAATCCTTTAATCATAGGGGTTGAAACAGCTGCAACTTCAAGAAAGCAGCATCACTCAGTATATCCAAAGCATATTTCCTCTGATTAAGAAACATCCAAGACTCAAATTGGGCAATTTCAATCCCCAAAAAATATCTAGCATAGCCAAGATCCTTAATGGTAAAAGCATCATGTAAGAACTTTTTGACAGCAAGAATTTCACTTTCAGAAGAACCAGTTAGTAATAAATCATAAACATAGACTAATAAAGCCAGAAAAATGTCCCCTTTATGAAGGATAAAAAGGCAGTGGTCATGTTCACACTGCTGAAAACCATACTTGTGTAGATGCTCAGTGAGCATGATTCCGCTGTCTAGAAGCCTGTTTCAGACCATATAAGGACTTTTGCAATTTGCAAACAAGATTCCCTGAAGTGGATCTGTCCCCTGGAGGGGGCAGCATATACACTTCTTCATCCAAATGGCCATGTAAAAAGGCATTGTTAATATCCAACTGACGAAGGGGCCAAGACTTTGAATCAGCTATAGTCATTAGTATCCGGACTGTGACTGTCTTCACAATAGGAGAAAAAATCTCAAAATAATCTTCTCCCTCAATTTGATTATAACCTTTAGCCACTAATCTTGCTTTCAGTCTATCAACTCGACCATCTGGATGCCTCTTGATCTTATATACCCACTTGCAACCTATTGCCCTTTTTTCAGAAGGCAATTCAGTGAGCACCCAAGTGTCATTTTTCTCCAGTGCCAAAATTTCCTGATTCATGACCTCTATCCATTCAGGATTATCCTTTTCTTGAGCACATGAGTGAGGTTCATGCATTTTGATATATTAGCCAAAAATGTAGTATATGATGAGGATAATGGAGTGGGTGAAGAAAAAGGAAATGTGGGTGGATTCTGAACAGAAGGAGAAACTAAAGAATGAGCATGAGTGATATGATGGGTGGAAACAAAATCCTGTAACCATGTAGGTGTTCTACAAATCCTAGTATTGATCCTAAGAGGAGGTGAATAAGGTGGATCAGGTGATGGAGCAGGGATGGAAGTTGACTCAGATGCTGGAGAGTCTAATGAAACCTCAGGGATATTAGAATCAGGATCAGGAGAAAGAGGATTAGAGGGTGATTCTGCAAGAAAGGTATCCAGATTATGGACACTAGGCATTGGAACTATATGGTGAGGCTGAGGCTGAGAGTTTGAGGAAGCTTGATATGGAAATACCTGTTCATAAAACTTGGTATCTCTGGAAAGGAAAATTTTATGATCAGTGAGACTATAGAGTTTATAACCTTTTTGCCCGGGAGGATAGCCTAAAAAAATGGATTTTATGGTTCTAGGACTAAACTTATCCCTATACGGGAGAGTGTTGGAAGCATAACACAAACATCCAAAGGTTCTTAAATATGTGAGGGGAGGAGGCTGTTTGTGTAGGACTTCATATGGTGACTTCCAGTTCAAAACTGCAGTAGGCAGTCTGTTAATGAGATAGGTGGCAGTGAGTATGGATTCTGCCCAAAATTTCTTAGGAAGGTGGGATTGAAACATAATGGCTCTAGCTATTTGCAAGAGGTGTTTATGATTTCTTTCAACAATTCCATTCTGTTGAGGGGTATAGGCACAAGTTTTCTGATGTTGAATGCCAAGGTTTGAGAAAAGGGTTTGACATTTATGGCTGATGAATTATCCACCATTATCAGTTCTAATTGTTTTTACAGTCAAATTGAACTGGTTTTGTACAAGCTTACAAAATGACTTAAGAACAGTGTGAGTCATGTGCTTATGTTGAACAAAATAAGTCCATGTCACTCTACGAAAGTCATCAACCAAAGTAACAAAATATTTGGATCCATTTATTGAAGGAACAGAATAAGGTCCCCATACATCAATATGCATAATTTGAATACATTCATATGTATGGCTGGACTTTATAGGGAATGGAACTCTATGTTGCTTTGCTAAAGGACATGCATCACAAGGAGAAACTTGATCATCTATAGAGGAATCTAGCAACTGAAGTTTTCTAAGCACATCATGAGATGGATGGCCTAATCTAGAATGCCATAGTAAGGCTGAAGTGGTTGGAATTTGACTGGAGAGTTGCAGAACATACAGATAAGCTGCAACAGAGGATCCATAGTTTTGAATGGTACCAGGATCAAAAGAAAATGGCTCAAGTATGTACATGCCTTTTATCACCTTTCCTACTCCAAGAATGTTATGACTAATTTGGTCCTGCAGTAGGCAGAAATTAGCATGAAAAGAAAGATAATGCCAGATTGAAAAGCACATTTTCTGACTGAGAGCAAGTTGAACTAGAAGGTAGGAATATGTAGGCAATCTACTAAAGTAATGCCAGATTTTAAGGTGACAGAATCAGTGTGTGTGACAGCTTTGGTAGATCCATCAGGCAATACCACAGCAGTAAAAACATAAATAGGTTTAGGATTTGTGAATGCTGAGAAATTGATGTATATATGATTAGAGGCTCCTGTATCAACAATCCATGAATCTAGACCTATATGATCAGCAAGGACAGAGTGATAGGAAGTACTCATACCTGCAAACTCTTCCAAGTGAGCAAAATTCACAAGTCTGTTCTTAGAAGAAGTTCCAATTCCTGCAACACTGTTCTGTGAATTAATCAGTTTGCTCAATTCCTGTTGCATCATGTTCATGTTGTTCAGAAGAAGACCGAGGTTTGGATTCTGCATTTCAGTCATGTTCAGAGGTGTTTCCACTGCGTTAACCATACTTTGTTGTGGATTCTTTCCTTTTGCACCTTTCCACCACTCAGGGTATCCAATAACCTTGAAACATCAAATGATCATCCATGTTGCAGTATTCACACTTCTGATTTAGCTTCTTGCCTTGTGTGTCCTTCTTCTTAGTAGAAGATTTTCCTTGATAAGTTTTCACCATTAAGGCATTGTTCTCAACTACATTGGATAATAGAGCACTGCTCTCATTATCGGCCATGTAATTGCAGTTCAAACTAGATTTCCTTTCAACTGCCTAGATCATAGAATATGCTTTTCCAATGTCTGGAGTAGGCTCTATGATTAGAATTTGATTCTTTGTGCCATCAAACACATCATTCAATCCAAGCAAAAACTGCATCAGCCGATTATAAGAAACCATGTCATGCACTTCCTGATTTTGCCTACAATTGCAACCACGAATGCACTCACACACAGGAAGAGGTTTCAGTTCATCAATTTCATCCCAAAGTCGCTTCAATTTAGAGAAATAGGTGACTACATATTCAGATCCCTGATTCATAGATGCTACATCTCTCTGTAGTTGATAGATAAGTGGTCCATTAGTACCTCCACACATCTACTTGAGCTCTAGCCATAGTTTTCTGGAATTACCAGCAAACATGAAGCCTTCTACAAGGTTTTTAGAGATTGTGCTGACAATCCAAGAGGAAACCATACAGTCTGTGCGTTTCCAAGTGTCGTAATTGGGGGAATTGAAGGAAGGCTCCTTGAATCTACCATCGATGAAACCTAGTTTTTCCTTTGCTCCCAAAGACATCTTCATAGCCTTGCTTCATATCACATAGTTCTTCTCTGTCAAAGGAACTGTGACAAGTATCACGCCAGGGTGGTCCGATCCATGCAGGAGCATTGCTGTATTGAGATTTTCTTCAGTGCCTTTAGCATTTCTCCTGGTGTTGCTGGAATTTGATCCTCCAGTTTTTTCATAATTGTCTGCCATAGATGTAGCAAAAAACCTTGAGATTCCTTGTTTATGATCTGAACTGTAAGGTTACAGGTTGGATCGTAGAAACCAAGGGCTCTGATACCATGTAAAATGATCCTCACAGTAGGAGCAAATCAAATCAAGGAGCAAAGTGGAAGCAGAACAATGCAGAGCAGAAGAGATCGAGAGAATTCTCCAGAGAGAAAAGTGAGATGCACAATTGAGAAAAGATTTTCTGATTCCATTAATTAATAATGACTTCACTTTACAGTATATATAGAGAACTAACCCTACACCAGCTATACATTCATGTTCCTACTGCACACATTAGCTAAACTTCCCTAATGTGCACCTAACTGCTTTTACAACTAATCTACAGCTGTCAACTGATGCAAGATGGACAACTCATCTACTGAGCTTAGATCAGCTGCAGCTCAAGTGCACGAATGGATTGCTACAACTTGTGCTGACTTGGCTGTGCAGCTAGCTAATCATTCTGTATCTTCACAGTATGATCATTTTCTTTTGCATGTCTCAGTCCAACAACAACAACATAAGCTTTTGTCCCACTTGCATTTCTTAGGCTACTAAGAATTCCTTTGCCAAACTAACCACCTCCATGTCCTGCCGATCCCAAAATGGGTCAAACAGGTCCCAAAATTGCCAACCCGAATCGACGCAATATGTAGTAGGGCACCCAAAATTTTTGAAACAACACACCCTAATAGTACACATGTGACAATGAACTCTCTAAACTGTAAAACACACATTTGGACGCAAACTGATTCCCTCAAGTTGGCAGGAAATTTCGGTGGGGATTGTAGACCACACATGCCCCACCTTGTTCCGCCACTGCATACAATGAGATCTACATAGTCGACAATTGGGATCTTGTTGTTTTCTTTAACTGTTCTTTTGGATGAGAAGACAAATAAAAAACTTGCAATGTTTCAAAAGCACTACTTGTTATTACTGTATAGAGAATGGCAGTTAAAATTGATGGTTTTATGTTCTCAAGAATGTCCTTTCAAACTTAACTTATGTAAAATTCAGTGATTGGTAAATATATATAAGAATACAATAGAGGGAGATGCTAGGGTCTAGTAATTTAGTATGACTTCCCATTAAGCCATAGTTACCATGAGGTGCATCACACACAATTATTGCATTAAATACATGTAACTTGCTATAAAAATAGGTAACAAGTTATTATTATTATTATTTTTTTTTATATGTTGTAACAAGTTATATTTATACCTACAACAAGTATATATTTTTGCCTAAAAAATATGATAAAGTATTTTAACATATAAAAGTTTATTAATTTTTATAACAAAATTTTAGACTATCAAAAGGTCAGTTATTATTTTTTAGTGCATATAAGGGTGGTAATTATTTATTTATTACCAAAATAAGATTAAAAAATTAGTATGAACTGCTAAATAGAGTATGCAATGTACCCCAACTTATAACCATTTTACTCCACCCAATATATATATATATATATATATGTATATATGAAAAAATTTAATCTTAGTAAATTAAACTATTGTGTATTAATATAGAATTGGATGTCTAGTTTAGAATATCTAGGGTGTTCCAATTCTTCGAAAATAACTAAGAAATATATATATATACATATATCTAAATAGGTTTAATTAATATGGGTAGAGTACACTATATAAAATCATTGTACCCAACTACTGAAAATAACGTGCTCAAATTAAAAACTATTGCATATTGCCTAAAATCCTTAGGTTGAATCTTAAAATTTTCTATAGAACCTCATATACTACGGTAAAATTTACCATCCCCGGAGATTAATTATCGCCATAAATATATTTTGGAGTGCAAAATATTTTTTCCAATTACTTTGGGCATTGTACCCTATATGAAATGCAATTGTACCTCAATTTTTTGCACAATGTGCCCAACAAAACTCTATTGTACCTCGCCCAACATATAGATAGGGAGAAATTTATATTAGGAAATAATATTGGTTTGTATATATACCGATTGAGTAATGTGTTTTTTAATTTATCACATCTCTATGTTATAATTGTTCAAAAATAATTATGAAAATAACAAAAATTATTTTAACTAATATGAGCACAGTACGCCATATAAAATTAGTGTGCTCCAATTTGAAAATAATGTTCCTCCATTTCTAATTTTGAAACATACATTTTCTATAGAATATTGTAGACTACAGTTAAATTTACCATCCTCGGATTTTAATCATCTCCATAAATATATTTTGGAGGGAAAAATAATTTTTACCATTTCTTTGGGCATTGTACCCCAATTTTTGGCTCAATGTGCCCAACAAAACTCTATTGTCACTACTACAGAATGGAGTTTTAACGGCTGCAGTTTAACGGCGGAAAAGATGAAACCGCCATTAAAAAAGAAAATACGGGCTTTCTACGGCGGTTTACATATAAACCACCGTAGAAAGACATTATCTACGGCAGTTATCAAATAACCGCCATCGTAACTAAAAAGTCCCTTTCTACAGCGGTTTTTAATTAACCACCGTAGAAAGCCATTATCTACTGCAGTTTTCAAATAAATCGCGCGTAGAATTGACGTATTTAACCCTAAATAACAGCGTGTATCTCCCTAAACCGTAAACCCTTCACTGTTTATTTAACAAGGAGTTATGGTAAAATTTACAGGAGAAGCTATATCAAAATTGATGTAAAACTGAGTTGGCAATTATTTGAAATTGCATAAAGCTTCACCACTTATGTTAATGTGATAGGGAGGTTTAAAGTTGTTTAAAACTACAATGTTTTTGTTTTGATTTTACAGTTAACCCTTGATAAATTAATTTTCTAGGCATCGGAAAAAAGATATTCATTTAGCGAGGTTAGTTATTGACCGCTAAATGAATAAATTATTCGTTTATCGATTAATAAATATTTGTTATTTTAGAGAGATTCTTCAATATAATTTCTTTTAAGGCGCATTTCGTACCCACGTCAACCTCTTTCTATTTTTTTGTCTCTTAACTAGCCTGCATGTATATGAGATACACATAAACGATCAAAAATTAATTAAGACTATACATGGATACGACATTGAGTAATACTTGTAACCAATTGTAAAGAGTATTAATTAATTGCCGCTATGAATGATTTATTTAACATAATTGAAATTCGTGATTTTGACTTTAATTATTTAACTAGAGATAATTAAGTACACAGAAATTCAATAGTATAAAACCTACCATTAATTCAATGAAAATTCTTACTTTTTAATTGTTCCTATAATTATTGTGTATCAGTCATCAAAATTTTTTTACGACCCCAAAATAATTGATTGGTTAAATGAAAATTTGAAATTTATTAATTAATTTTTTTTCATCGTTATAAAGGTTGTATCTTGTATATAATTAATAAATATAATGTATTTTACTGTAAAAATTGATCAATATTAAATTGCATATTAAATATTAAAGGGGAGAAAAAATTTTGGGGTTATTTTACAAAAAAAGAAAACCTTAATAATGGACACTTTCTACGGCGGTTTAACATAAACCGCTGTAGCTTTCTACCGCAGTTTATGTTAAACCGCCTTAGAAAATGAGGCAAAAATGGAATTCCAGCGTGTGCCTCGATCTATTCATATTAATCCCTAATTTTTTCTGTTTTGTAAATTAACCCCAAAATTTTTTAAACTCTAATATTGAATATGCAATTTAATATTGATCAATCATTGCAAGTAATTAAAATACATTATATTAAATTGCTTCTTAATAAATTTAATGTATTTTACTATAAAAATTTGATTAATATTAAATTGCATATTTACTATTAAATTTTAAAAAAATTTTGGGGTTAATTTACGAAAAAGAAAACCTAGAAATTAACAGGAATAGAGGCGCCCGCGGGAATTTTTGTGAAACTTACTGTCGCGGAGAAATAATTTCATGTCCGTACATATATATATATATATATATATATATAGCAAATGAAATCCAGTAAGTATTACTTTATTTTTTTATTGGGCCCTTAAGGATTCATTTTTCTTATACTACTTAATGCATTTAGCGAGTTGATTACTTTAGCCCGTTCGCCCAAGTTGAAAACGCAGAAAATTTTTAAATATAATCAAGCTTATTACTTTATCCAAGCTTAAATGTACTTTATCGAAAATTATTAGTTTTGAAAACTAATAATTATTATGTAACAGTATATGAAAAATTTGCGGTGGAATGGTTCACTGAAAAGTTTGAAATTTAATTATTTAATGTTTATAATGATAAAAGGCTGGATTTTGTACATAATTAATAAATATAATGTAAATTGGATATTTAATGTTATATTTACAAAATTTTGGGGTTAATTTAAAAAAAGAAGAACAAAATAGAAATGAATAGGAACAGAGCGTGCGCGGGAATTGGCACCCTTTTTTCCCCATTTTCTATGGCGCGCGCGGGAATTCGGTTTTGCTTGATTAATTTGAGAACCTTGGTGTTTGAATTCGGTTTTGCTTGATTAATTTGAGAACCTTGGTGTTTGATTTTGGTTTTGCTTCATTAATTTGAGAACCTTGGTGTTTGAAGTCGGGATTGCTTGATTAATTTGAGAACCTTGGTGTTTGAAGTCGGGATTTGATTGATTTCGTGTTCCTCCTTTAGTGATAATGAGTGAAATGCTTGGTGGTTGAGTTGAAGTTGTGAAATGTAACTTGCATTTTAAATTTAACCTTTCTTAGGCTCCTTTTTTGTGTCTCCTTTGGTTTAATTTCTTATTGATTTCGTGTTCCTCCTTTAATGATAATGAGTGAAATGCTTGGTGGTTGAGTTGAAGTTGTGAAATGTAACTTGTATTTTAAATTTAACCTTTCTTAGGCTCCTTTTTTGTGTCTGCTTTGGTTTAATTTCTTCAATGGCACTTATCTTTTGAAATTAAAGATATCTTTGCATCATTTTCCGGTATCTTTATTGCAAACGTACAAAGTATCTTTTGTGTTTCACTTTTCTTGTTTTAGGCAAAGAGAGTGTAAAATGAGTGAACTTCTCCTTAAAGCTTTTACCTTTCTTACTCTATTTTGTTTTCATCTTTTAGTAAAATGAGTGAAATGCTTGTTCTCATGAGTTGAAGTTGGGAAATGTAACTTGCCTTTTAAATTTAACCTTTCTTAGGCTCCTTTTTTGTGTCTCCTTTGGTTTAATTTCTTCAATGGCACTTATCTTTTCAAAGTAAAGCTTTCTTTGCCTCACCCGGTATCTTTGTTGCAAACGCACAAGTATCTTTTTTTGTCGCTTTTCTTGTTTTAGGCAAGGAGATTGTAAAATGAGTGAACTTCTCCTTAAACCTTTAACCTTTCTTACTCTATTTTGTGTTCATCCTTTAGTGATAATGAGTGACATGCTTGTGGGTTGATTTGAAGTTGTGAAATGTAACTTGCCTTTTAAATTTAACCTTTCTTAGGCTCATCTTTTGTGTCTCCTTTGGTTTAATTTCTTCAATGGTACTTATGTTTTGAAATAAAAGCTTTCTTTGCATCATTTTCTGGCATCTTTATTGCAAACGTACAAAGTATCTTTTGTATGTCGCTTTTCTTGTTTTAGGTTCGAGAGTGTAAACTGAGTGAACTTCTCCTTAAAGCTTTTACCTTTCTTACTCTATTTTGTTTTCATCCTTTAGTAAAATGAGTGAAATGCTTGTTCACATGAGTTGAAGTTGTGAATTGTAACTTGCCTTTTAAATTTAACCTTTCTTAGGATCCTTTTTTTTTTGTCTCCTTTGGTTTAGTTAGAAACCGCCGTAGAAAGTCCAACTTTCTACGGCGGTTTCAAAATATATCGCCGTAGAAAGATAGACTTTCTATGGCGGTTCCGAAATATATCGCCGTAGAAAAATGGACTTTCTACGGCGGTTTCAAAATATATCACCGTAGAAAGATGGACTTTCTACAGCGGTTCCGAAATATACCGCTGTGGAAAGATTGACTTTCTACGTCGGTTGGGAAGAACCGTCGTAGAAAGATGGACTTTCTACGGCGGTTATCACCCCCAACCGCCGTAGAAAGTCCATCTTTCTACGGAGGTTCTTCTCAACTGTCGTAGAAAGTCCGTAAACTTTCTACGGCTGCCGGATAGATGGCGGTTCAAAATGGAAGAAAACCGCCATTAAATGTGCTTAAAAACCGCCATTGAAAGCCCTTTTTGTAGTAGTGTGTATAGGGCCCAACATATATATATATATATGGAGAAATTGATATTAGGAAATTAAATTAGTTTGTAGATATATCGATCGAGTAATGCATTTTTTAATTTATCACATTTCGGTGTTATAATTGTTCGAAAATAATTATGAAAATAGCCAAAAGTATTTTAATTAATATGAACACAGTACGCCATATAAAACCAGTGTACCCCAATTATTGAAAATAATGTTCCTCCATTAAAAAAAATTCTACGCCGCCTAACATCCTAATTTTGAAACATACAATTTTGTATAGAACCCCATATATTACGGTTTAATTTAGCATCCCAGGGTGTTAATTATTGCTCAAAATATATTTGGCATAGAAAAAAACAAATTCTTATAATTACTTTGAGCATTGTACCGTATATGAAATGCAATTGTACCCTGCTATTGTGCATAATGTATCCCAACAAATAACTATTGCACATTGCCCAAAATATAAAAGGAAAAATTGATATCAGTAAACTAAACTATTGTGTATATACCGATCGAATATTTGGATGTTTAATTTAGAACATCTTAGGTGTTATAATTGTTTGAAAATGATTAGAAAAATAAATATAATTTTAATTAATAAAGGCTGAGTACACAATATTAAACCATTGTATCCCAATACTGAAAATGGCGTGCCAAAATTAAAAATTATTGTACCCCGCCCAATACTTTGAAACTTATATTTTTCTATAGACTACGATTTAATTTACCATACCCCGGGTTAATTATCGAGAGAAATATATTTGGGATAGAAAAAATATTTTTTACAATTACTTTTGAGCATTGTACTACCCTATATGAAATGCAATTGTACCTTGCTTCTGTACATAATGTACCCAAACAAACAACTATTCTACCCTGCCCAATATATAACAGGAAATATTTATATTAGTAAATTAATATATTGTGTATATTCTCATCGAATAATAGGATGTTTTAATTTAGGACATTTTGCATGTTATAATTATTTGAAAATAATTAGAAATATATATATATTTAATTAATTAGGAAACAATACAACATGTAAAATCATTGTACCCAAATATTGAAAATGGCGTGCCTCAATTAAAAATAATGCCAAAAATTCATAGTTTGAAACTGAAAATTTTCTAGAGAACCTCATATACTACGGTTTACCTTTCTCGGGGGTTAATGCAATTGTACACCAAATTTTTGCACGAAGTGCCCAACAAACAGTTATTGTACCCCATCCAATATATACCAAGGAAAAATGATATTAGTAAATTAAATTAGTTTGGATATACCGATTGAGTAATGGGATTTTTTTTTAATTTAGCACATCTCAGTGTTATAACTGTTTAAAAAATAATTATGAAAATAAATAAATATATATTTTTAATTAATATGGGCACGTACAATACACCATATAAAACCAGTGTATCCCAATACTGAAATGATGTGGCTCAATTAAAAATAATTGTACTTCGCCCAAAATCCTAAGCTAGAAATTTATTCTATAGAACCTCATATATTACAGTTAAATTTGTCATCCCCAGGTTAAGTATTACTCAAAATATATTTGGGACAAAAAAAATATTTTTTTATAATTATTTTGTGCAGTGTACCCCATATGAAATGCAATTGTTCCCTGCTTTTGAGCATAATGTACCCCAACAAACTACTATTGTACCCCGCCTAATATATATAAGAGGAAAAATTTATATTAGTAAATTAACATATTGTGTATACAACGATCGAATATTGGGATGTTTAATTTAGAACATCTCGGATGTTATAATTTTTCAAAAATAATTAAGAAAATATATATTATATATTTTTAATGAATATAGGCTGAGTACACTATATAAAATTATTGTATCCCAATGCTGAAAATGATTTAAAATTAAAAACTATTGTACCTCTCCCAAAATTTTGAGCTTTAAACTTACAATTTTCTATAAAACTTCATATACTACGATTTAATTTAGCTTTCCCCAAGTTACTTATGGCGAGAAATATACTCAGGACAGAAACATATTTTTTCACAATAACTTTGACCATTGTACCCTATATAAAATGCAATTGTACCCTACTTTTGCGCATAATGTGCACCAACAAACAACTATTGCACCCGGCCAAATATATAAGGGGAAAAATTAATATAAAACATTAAAATATTGTGAATATACAGATCGTATATTGGTATGTGTAATTTAGAACATATTGGGTGTTATAATTGTTTGAGACTAATTAGAAAAATAAATATATATACATTTTTAAGTAATAAAGGTTGAGTACCTAATATTAAATCATTGTACCCCAATACTAAAAATTATGTGCCTCAATTACAAACAATTTTACATGTCCCAAAATTTTAGTTTTAAACTTACAATTTTCTATAGAAGCTCATATACTACGGCTAGTTTAATTTACCATCCCCCGGGTTACTTATCGAGAGAAATATATTTGAGACAGAAAAATATTTTTTTCACAAATAACTTTAACCATTGCACCCTACACAAAATGCAATTCTACCCTACTTTTGCACATAATGTATCCTAACAAATAACTATCGTACCCGATCCAATACATATATATGTATATATATATATATATATCTAAGGAAAATTTGATATTAGTAAATTAAAATATTGTATATATACCGAGCGAATATTGTGATATTTAATTTAGAATATCTTGGGTGTTATAATCGTTAGAAAATAATGAAGAATATATATATATATATATATATATTTAATTAACATGGGCACAATACAACAAATAAAATCATTGTACCCAAATATTGAAAATGATGTGCCCCAATTAAAAACTATTATACCCCGCCCAAAATTCTTAGTTTGAAACTTAAAATTTTCTATAGAATCTCATATACTACAGTTGAATTTACCATCCCGGGGGTTAATTATTGCCATCAATATATTTTGGCTTGAAAAATAATGTTTATAATTACTTTGGGCGTTGTACCCTATACGAAATGCAATGGTACCCTAAATTTTTGCCCGATGTGCCCAACAAACAACTATTGTACCCCGTCCAATATATACTGAGAAAAATTGATATTACTAAATTAAATTAGTTTGTATATACACTGATTGAGTAATGATATTTATTTTAATTTAGCACATCTCGGTGTTAAAATTGTTCAAAAAATAATTATGAAAATAAATAAATATAATTTTTTCTTTAATTCATATGGCCACAATACACCATATATAACCAATGTACCCCAATACTGAAAATAATGTTCAATTGTACCCCGTACAAAATTCTAAGTTTGAAACTTACAATTTTCTATAAAACCTCATATATTACGGTTAAATTTACCATTCCCGGGCGTTAATTATTGATCGAAATATATTTGGGATAGATAAAAATATTTTTTTATAGTTACTTTGACCAGTGTACCCTACATGAAATGCAATTGTACCCCCAAAAAATAACTATTGTACTCCGCTCAATATATAACAGGATAAATTTATATTAGTAAATTAAAATATTGTGTATATATTGATCAAATATTGATATGTTTAATTTAGAACATCTTGAGTGTTGTAATTGTTAGAAAAATAATGAAGAAAATAAATAAATATATTTTTAATTAATATGGCACAGTACACCATATAAAATCATTGTACCCAAATATTGAAAATGATGATCCCAAATTTAAAATTATTGTAATCCGCCCAAAATTTTTAGTTTAAAACTTAAAATTTTCTGTAGAACCTCATATACTACGGTTTAATTTACCATCTCGGGGAGTTAATTATCGTTATATATATATTTTGGCTCAAAAAATAATTTTTACACTTTGGATGTTGTACCCTATATGAAATGCAATCATACCCTAATTCGATCAGTATATGCACGATATTTTAATTTACAAATATCAATCTCTCATATTTATGGGACGGGGTACAGTAGTTATTTGTTGGGGTACATTATGAAATGCAATTGTACCCCAATTTTTGCACGATGTGCCCAACCAACAACTATTGTTCTCCCCCACCCCCCCACCTAATATATCAATATATATATATATATATTGGAAAAAATTGATATTAGTAAATTAAAATAATGTATATATACCAATCGATCGAGTAATGAGATGTGTAATTTCGATTATCCCAGGTGTAATAATTGCTCAAAAATAATTAGGAAAATGAAATAAAATATTTTTTAAAATTAGTATCGGCATAATACGCCATATAAAACCATTGTACCCCAATACTTAAAATAATGTACCTCAATTTAAACTATTGCACCTTGTCCAAATTTCTTAGTTTGAAACTTATAATTTTCTATAAACCTCACATGTTAGGTTTAATTTATCATCTGGAGGTTAATTATCACCACACACACACACACACACACACACACATATATATATATATATATATTACAGACAGAAAAATATTTTTTTATAATTAAGTTGGGAATTGTACCTTACATGAAATGCAATTGTACCCTGCTTTCTTGCATAATGTACCCCCAACAAATTAATAACTATCATACCCCACCCATATATTAGGAAAAATTGATATTAGTAAATTAAAATTATGTGTATATACCGATCGACTATTGAGATGTTTAATTGAGAATATCCCGGGAGTAATAACTAAGAAAATAAAAAAATATATTTTTAATTAATATGGGCACAGTATGTCATATCATAAATTTCACCGCTCTACGTTACAGCGCTGGTTGAAATTTTTTTAATATGTTTATGGATATTTAAAAAATAATAATAACTTTAATACAATGTCATGGCTTAAAGGTATTGCATAGATATGATATGGCAATAGCTTAGATTGAGGACATATATACCAATACCGTAGCTTAAGTAACAATAATTAATACAAAAGATATATTAGTTTTGAAGGTTTTTTTTTTCCGTGTGATTTTACTTTCCAAATTAAATGGATATCAAGTAACCGGTTTACCACTTATGTTGGTTATTATTCCCTACATCTATGCCCCATTAAACCTTATTTGCACCTAATTTACTTTCAACCATTGATTATTGATCTAATGGTTCAAATAAAATCGGCTTAACAGCAAGTCAATTTTAATGACTTGGCTCTAGCATTTTCCTAAAATAGATAGTTATATGTCCATCAAAATCTAGTAATGAAATAAATAGTTTACCGTAATTTATGTCCATTGATATTTTTCCCTTCTATATATATACATTTTTTTTATAAAATTGATCAACGTATCATTTTCCTTGTAATTATTCTTTATTCTTATATTCAAACTCTATTTAATCACTAAAAAAAAAAATCACTTGGACAACAAATCCTCACCCAATTATCGCACTACAAAATGAGAAAATGAAAGAAAAAACATTGTTATGTAATGGGTCAAAACTCTATATTATTGGAGCATTTTAACAAAATCGATTTTTATTTATTTGAATTCATTAGATTTGCTATAATTAATGTTGCGATCGGTTTTTATCTTATTATAATTAACATGAGTTTTTAAACTTTAGTAGACTGCAAATCTGATGTAAATTTGATTAATGGGTCTGTGTATAAATGCTGAACGGTTAGGGATGGAGGGGGTTTTTTGATAAGCATATATAACCGCCACTTTCTTCCCCATGAAATCCTCCCCTATAACACCAAGAAAATTCGAATAACGATAATAGAAAAGCTTGGTTCTTTTGTTTTATTTTGTTCTTTAATGTATATTTGTGAAAACTCTTTACCATTCCCCCCATTGTTGGGCTTTTGTTTCCATTGAAAGGTTAAGACGTTTCGCTGTTGAAAGTTTTTTGATCTTTGAAACAATTGGATTTTTTTTTGGGAAAATTGCACTTTTGTCTCTCTTCTCTGCAAACTCGCACTTTTGGTTCATCTTCTTTCACATTTTGGCATTTTTGGTCCCTTTTACCAGCAACCCTGTTGACCAGTCATTTGGGGTCAGAATGAAATTTTAAAAAAATTATGACCCAATTTTAGTAAATTGTGAAAAACTAAACCCTTTAGGACTTGTTCGTTTGGAGGTTTTGCAGGTTGGTTTTGCAAGATTATGAGTTTCAAAAACTGTTTTAATACCCAAATCTTGTTTGGCACGGGTTCAAAACTTTGTTCCGTAAAACCTTATTTCAAAAATAAATTCTTTTCTTTAACACCAAAAACTTTTTTTTTTTTTTCTAAACTTAAACCTTGAGGGAAATTTTGTTTGCTACATACTACCTTATCAAACAAGATTTTGAAAAAACTGATATCCAAAAGTCTTTTACTAAACATATAGTTTTTGAAAATAATTTTTAAAAACATGTTTAGTTGCTTGTCTTTGAAAATTTATTTTTCAAAACCTATCTCAAAACCTTCTAATGAACATGCCCTTAGACGTTTGAACATAGTCACCAACGCTTATTTTTTCATACGACAACATTGACTCTTCTTGGGGGGAATTTGGACCCTTCTTTTTAAATTACGAAAACTAAACCCTCTAAAGGTTTGAGTAATAATTCCTGAGCCCAAAAAATTTGTAATTTTTTTAAAACGGTCCAAATTACTGTTGACTTCATAGGTTAACCGATAACAGGCACTAAAAATGCCAAAATGTGAAAGAAAATGGACAAAAAGCGCGAGTTTACATAGAATAGGAACCAAAAGTGTAACAAATGTAAAGAAGAGTGGTGCGATTTTCCCAATTTTTTTGGGTAAACTATTTGACTTAAAATATATATATATATATATTTTTCCCGTGGCAAGAAAAGGAAGTAGTGGATGTGTTGCTATTACAGTGCTAAAGCTGGAGATGGAGCGAATCGATCAACTCTTCTATTCATCTTATGTTGTGTGTCTTTGTCCTTGTCCTGTTTTAACATATTTCGAGTGTTTTATACATTACTTATTGCTGTAATTTCTATACTTTTACCTACGAATTAATACGTGATATCGAATGCTCACTTTACTGAGCTCTTGCCTTTATCTTATTGAGAAGATGAATAGTTGCCAATGCCTAACATATCTAACTTTTTGGTGTTTCCCTGAGCAAATCAACTACCCGACCCAAATTGACCCGTCAGTTGCAGGTCCGATCAAATTTGGACCCGAATGGGTCAGGTCTCAGACCGATTTTTATTTTATTTTTACATGGTCACTCTAAGGATAATTAGCCACTCCACTTATTTTCTATTTTGTTAAATTTTCTTATTAGTTTTATTATATGATATGTCTATGTATATATAAAATTATTTATACTACATACATTATAATAATATATAAACTAATGGTTCAATTTACATTTTGTGTTGTTTTTATGTCTTTTGTGCTGTTTTTCTATTCAATGTTTGCACCTTTTTATTACTATTAAAAATAAAATACCTTAATAAAAGAGATAATAAAGTATATTTTATTTATTTAAGATATCAATTTTCAAATGCTAAATTTTGCATAGTATTAAATTTGAAACAACATATAAATTCAGTGAAGAAAATATTGTTAACTTTTTAATATAAAAAATTAAATTTTATTAAAATTATTAAATGCAGAGTAATTTAAATAATAAAGAAACTGAAAAAATATTAAATGATTCATAATTTAAATTTTTTATAATATAATAATAATAAGAAGAAGAAATGACAAAACAAATATTTGCGAGAGTGGTTAATCAGTTTTTTCTTAAGACTAAATTAACTATCAACTTTAGGTTAGGTTTAAGTTGAAAATGTTGGTTATGGTCCCAGCTTAGGAACCATGGGCCCATAGTTTCGGACCCATGGCTATGTCCAAAAAAAAAAAATTGAACTGCAATTGGAGGGAGAACCGAATCTGACCCGCAAGTAATATACTCAACCCTAGTTTCCTCACCCAGAAGGAATTGAATCTGTGTGTTCTGATTTGGAGGTGGGGTCTTGATGCTTGCTCGGTAAACCTGGTTTCTATTCTCCCCATAATTTCAAGAATATTATATATTATTCAATATACTGATGATTGATTTTATTTTTCCCCCACAAAGGCAAGCTAAAAATCAGGGATAGGTTGGTAAGTTATAGAAACAATGGCTATAATTATAACTACTGATGATCATCAACATTTGTTTGGATATTAGTAAAAGAACCTGAACCATTTGAGAAAGGATTTTTCTTTCTTCAAAATAAAGTTAGTGTATAGGAAAAGCCTCTTTTGGTGATTTTGCAAAGAAATATCCTAATAAGGTTTTTTCGTTTTTGGTCCTCCCTTGCTGGCTATTTCGCTCTCATACTAATTTGGAATTATACTCTTTCACCACTAGCTAGGTTATATGGCTTGGCTCAGTTCTTTGATATGTTTTCTCGTCGAGTCAAAGTTTTTGTTGACACTCTTTTTCACTTGTGTATAGTCATCGTTTTACTTTTTATTTTTACACAATATTATGGTTCATGATAATAAAGATAGTGGAGTGGTTGATGGTCTGACAAAAGGTATTAAAAGTTAAATGAAAATGGTGCTTGAATTCTCCAATCTGCCAATACAAAAGAGGACAGTTTTATGACTTGGGGGCATAGATGTTCATCTTTTGCCAAAATAATTTTATGGTATATATTTTTGATTAATGGGTCAATATTTGTTAACCTTAATTATGTCAACTCAGCACCTTTCTCTGTGAGTGTTTTAATTGTTGAACTTTGTGCTCAGATTATGCATTCCACATCCCTAGTAGTTCTCAAAGGAGAGATAGCTAGGCATTATGGGATGTCATCTTTATCTTTGATTGGTGGTTTTTTCCTTAATCTGGAGGCTTCTTGCAAGTGGAAAACTGTCTTTAGCCTTTGTGAAACTTGTAATCACACGAATTGTGTCTGTTTTGCTGGTTTTAGTTTGGTTTGGCCTTAGTGTGTATCACATGTGGTGTGCATAAAATTGAACTTCCATTGGGTCTGGCCCAATGAACTAAAGTGAAGATAAACAGTAAAGATAAAAAGATGCATAAGAAATCCAGAACCCTGCTTAGGTCGGATAGATCCTCAAAACCGAGCCAAGTAGTATATCGGTCAAAGGCTTAGGTCAGATAGATCCTTAAAACCGAGCCAGATAGTATATCAATCAAAGGTTTAGGTCAGACAATGACTTCGGTATGCCTTGTTAGTTTCCCTCATATCTATATCGTGATAATCGGCCTAACCGAGCTGAGACAGTTAGGTCGGATTAAACTATTTCACTGACACAGTAGGTAAAGATCATCATAGGGTTAGACATATATTTTGAAATATATGCAGAGATTTTCCAGATCTTCAAGGAGGAAGAAGCCCATGAAATCCGGTCATGATAACACAAAACGTACACGCCACGCTAAACAGAGGGGAGCAGGTGAGCATGCTAATCATGAAAGTTCAACGGGCATATCTCAGTCTGGAAGTATATATACTAAGTCTTCAGACTTAGTGAGGTACGCAACATTTTACCATTTGAGCACTTTGTCAATACTATTCATCTTCTTCCACTTCTCTAACTTGACCGTCAGAGCCTATACAGGGGGGAAAGCCCCGCTCTTCTCTTGGTTATTTACAGTTGTTGCCGGAACAGTCTTCAATCACGGTTTTCTTCACCATTCTTGCTGATCCGAGCTACCCAGCTCGGTCCCCAGTGCGGTCATCTCCCTTTGCAGTGAAGCTTCCATCAGTTTGGGCCGTGCTGTTCTAGAGATTTCCTTGGGCTGTAAGAAGCATCCCTAGACGAACATTTTGCGTCACATCAACTGGCGCCGTCTGTGGGGAACGTTTGATCAAATTATTTCATCAAATTTTCTCCATTTTTAAAGAAATTTGTTGAAACCATGACGCAAACTCAAGATTGTTCGGGAGTGGGTGCTTCTTCTTCTAACACCACCGCTGATCCCATTGTTACAACCGCGATAGTTCCAACCGTCACCATAGTTTCTACCACCCCCAACGCTCCACCAACTACCGCAACCGCTGTTGAGCCTCTCACCCCCAGCAAGAACAAGCGGAAAGAGAGAAGTTTTACCATTTGTTTCCACAATTATTTCATCTGATGAACCATGGCCCTCCGGTCACCTCTACTCCTAATTTAGAACTCCCCGTCTCAAGTATTGCAACCACTATCCCAGATGTAGTTAACGTAGAACATCCCTTTAGTTCGCAAGTTATCCCTACTATTCCTCCACCAGGAGCTCTGTTCAATCCTATGGCCGATCCCTCTGTTTTGATTTCTAGTCTCCCCCCAGTCTATCGCTATTTCAGAATGCCCTCCCCACTCTGGGGGAGCTCATCATTTTTCAGGGTCTAACTACGTAGCTGGTCTCCCTACCCTTTCTACTGCACATCCTGTTTACACCACCTTAGCCCATACCCAGGTCACCCCTACCTTTCCAACTCCTTTCATGGTTCCTACCACTCAGCTCAATAATTACCATTTCATGTCGGGTCTGCCTTTTCCTATGTTACGACAGCAAGTGAGTCAGTTAGGTCAGCCTAGTCTGGGCCCACAAACGAGTCAAGTAAGTCAGCCCAGCCTAGGTCAACCATTAAGCCAGTTTAGCCACCTCGGTCCTGAAGTTAACCAATTAGGATATCCTGGATACCTAGCACCGTCAAGCCTAGCTCAGTTTCAACATTACGGTATAGGCACAAGCCGAGCCATGCAGCCCCTCACTGGGTACTCTCCCTTACTTAACCCGAGCTATTACCCCGGGCCCAGCGCGGGAAACTTCGCAACTGGAGGGCCACCATCTGCTTATCCCGGAATGGGAGGATACCCCTTAGGTCAAACAGGATACGTCCAGCCCGGTCAAGTAGTCCTCCCTGGATCCGAATATACTCAGTTGGGACGAGCTGGGCCCACTTCTCGCGTGTCTCATCCATTTGGTTGGGAAATCCAAACAGCACCATTCCCCCCAGGCTACAAAGGTTTAGGTAAGGTTGATAAGTACGATGGAACTACTGACCCAATGGCTCATTGGATGCAGTGCATGAGTGTAACAAGACATTCCATTTAACCCTTAAAGGTCAAGCTATAAATTGGTATTGTACTCTGCCTCAAAACTCCATTCATTCATTAGATCAATTCGGTGATTTGTTTTTAGCTAATTTTATGGGTAACAAGATACTATCCAAACCTATTTCACACTTAATGAACATAACTCAAAGGGTGGGAGAGGGATTGCAGGCCTACATAGATCGGTTTAACGTAGAATCTAGACAATGCCACGAAAAAGATGACAGGATTATGATGGGGTCGTTTATTAACGGGTTACGGTCAGGACCTTTAGCTACCGAACTTGCCATCCGACCCCCGCACTCTTATTTTGAAATGATGGTCACTGCTGTTAACTTTGCTGTTATTGAGGATGCTGCAGCCATAAAACAGGAACGAGAAAGAGGTTTTTCTAACTTATACGGTAAGAGAAAAGCTTCTTCCCCGATTCCTCCCCCAGGAGGAGGTAAGAAGCAAAACTTTGTGAGTACTACTAACACTGGCCCAAAGGCTGGGGTAAATGTTAATGCCGTGCAGGTGGTCGAGCCCTTTTCCGTGCCACGGGCTGACATATATATGGCCATCCAGCATCAAGGGTTGCTACCTCCAGCCCGTCCCATGATGGGTCCCACAGATCGGCTCAATCCTGGTAGGTATTGTAACTATCATAAGCACATTGGTCACAATACTAATGATTGTCGAGATTTGGCTGCAGAGATAGCAAAGCTTATTCAAGCTGGGAAACTACCCCAATATACACAAGTGGCCCCTTTGCCTAAACCCACGGTTTCAGCAACCCGGGAGCGACCTACCGGATGTTACCGGTGTGGAGAGCCCAATCATTTTGCCCAAGAATGTTCCCAACCTGACCCCCGAGCCCCAAACGCTGGGGCTGGAGCCGACCTAACCATAGCTGGGGTCGTGAATACCATAGCTGGAGGACTGACCCAAGGCGACTCTAATCATCAGAGAAAACAGGTATATCGACAAAGAAACAACGTTTTAGGTAAGTGTAAAGTGGAAGCCATTACATCAGTAATTACTTTTGAAGACAGTGATCTTTTCTTGCCTTATAATTGTGATGATCCACTAGTGATCGATTGTTATATTTCTAATTATCAAGTACGTAGGACATTGTTAGACACGGGTAGCTCTAGTAATATAATTACTACCAAAGCATTGGCAGGATGTCAGTTGCATAAGGCACATTTAAATTCAGTACGTACACCCTTGATTGGCTTTGGCAACCACCATATTATTCCTGTGGGACAGTTAAGCATACCGGTCACGTTGATAGCTGGACAACTAAAACGTACAGAAACTATAGATTTCGTGGTCATTGATGAACCCTCACCTTATAATGTATATCTGGGTCGGCCTGGACTAAATCAATTTTAGGCCATTGCTTCTACCATGCATATGCTTTTAAAATTTCCCACCATGGGTGGGGTGGCCTCTCTTCGTTGTGATGTCATACAGGCTAAGCAATGTTACACAGCTTCCCTAAGAGAACAGGTGCCTATGGATCGGAAATCGAAAGTTGCTTCTGCAGTTACCCCGACCCACGCGCCTCAGGCTTCGCCGCCTACTCTTCAAGGAAGTGTTGCTCATCCCATTAACATCACCAACCTGACAGGTAGCTCGGAGCGATCCATTGAAGCAGGGGCTGAGGTGAAGATCGTCCCCCTGACTGCCGATCCAAACAAGGTAATTAAGATAGGGGCCGATTTACCTCCTCAGTTACAACATGATTTACTTAACCTTTTGCATGAGTTTGCAGAAGTCTTTGCTTGGGGGCCGGAAGACATGCCTGGCATTTCTCGAAATATCATTGAACACAGGCTGTCCATTGATGCCAGTCATAGGCCAATTCGTCAACGAAAGCGTAACCTTGGAGGAGAACGCAGCAAATATGTAGAGATCGAAGTCAACGCTTTATTGAAGGTACGTATCATTCGAGAAGTAGATTATCCTGAATGGCTAGCTAACCCTATATTGGTTCCCAAGCCCGATGGTTCATGGCGTTTGTGCATCGACTTCACCGACCTGCACAAAGCCTGCCCCAAAGACTGGTTCCCCCTACCCTTGATTGACATTCTGGTCGACGCCATAGCTAGATTTCGCTTCCTCAACTTCTTGGATGCATACAAGGGCTATCACCAGATCTTCATGGCTAAAGAAGACGAGGAAAAAACATCCTTCATCACGGATAAAGGTACTTATTGCTTTATTACTATGCCTTTCGGTTTGAAAAATGCTGGGGCTACCTTTCAACCCCTAGTAAATAAAATCTTTAAAAATCAGTTAGGTAGGAACATGGAAGCATATGTTGATGATTTACTTGTTAAAAGTAGGGATGAGTCTGCCTATTTGCTTGATTTACGTGAAACACTTAAAACTCTGGTCCAATATAAATTAAGGTTAAATCTGAAAAAATGTATTTTTGGGGCTACTTCGGGGAAGTTCTTAGGTTACATGGTTTCTGAAGGGGGTATTTCGGTTAATCCAAAGAAAGTAGAAGCTGTTCTGCAAATGCATCCACCTAGATCAATTCGTGAAGTACAACAATTAACGGGTAGACTAGCAGCCTTAAATCGGTTTTTAGCTCGGTCGGCAGAACGAGCTTTACCATTTTTTAGCATTTTAAAGAATACAGATAAATTTGTGTGGACCTTGGAATGCCAAACTGCTTTCGAACAATTAAAAACGTATTTAGCTTCTTTGCCATCTTTAACCATGCCAATTCCGGGAGAACAATTATACATGTATATAGCTACCACTGAATTCGTAATTAGCTCGGTTTTGCTTCGAGAAAATAACCGGGTTCAAAGACCCATCTATTTTATTAGCAAAGTTTTGCAGGCAGCAGAGAAAAACTATTCCGGCCTGGAAAAATTAGTCTTGGCGCTAGTTCACTCCACACGACGTCTCCAGCCTTATTTCAACTCTCACGGAGTCACCGTCTATACCGACGCACCTCTTAAAGCCGTCTTGCAAAAGGCAGGGATTTCTGGTCGTCTCACCAAATGGGCCATCGAATTGGGAGAGTACGATATCACCTTTGCGCCTTGCACCGCAGTCAAAGGGCAAGTATTAGCAGATTTCATAGCTGAGGGAGTATCAGACATCCAGGAAGGCACACTTGGCCCGTCACAAGAAACCGACCTTCTTTTAACTGTGGCAAAAAGCTATAATTCATGGACACTCTACGTAGATTGTGCCTCCAGCCAGTCCAGATCGGGTGCGGGGATCATCCTCACCAGCCCTGTTGGGGAAGTCCACACTTATGCTTAACGGTTCTGTTTTACGGCCACCAATAATGAAGCAGAGTACGAAGCCATGATAGCCGGTCTAAAATTAGCTCAGAAACTGGGGGTCAGAAATCTAAAAAATTTGTTCAGACTCCTAGCTTGTAGTCAAACAAATTTTGGGGGAGTATAAGGCTAAGGATCGGCAAATGGAGGAATATTTAGCACTGGTGCAACAGCAGCTGAAAATTTTTCCAAAATGGACTATAGAGTGGGTTCCACGGAGTAAAAACACAAATGCAGATGCCTTGTCCAAATTGGCTTCTTCGGTTTTCTCTCATCTGACTAAAAGCGTTCTAGTAGAAGAAGTACAGACCAGGAGTACAGCTGAACCAGCAATCTTATCCATAAGTGAAGGTCAGGATTGGCGATTTCCTCTATGGCAGTATTTACAAAATGGTACTTTACCAGATTCACGAAAGGAAGCACAACGAATACGAAGGAAGGCTGAACATTATCAAATAGTCAGGGAAGATCTGTATAAAAAGGGTTTCTTGATGCCCTTACTAAAGTGCCTGGGTTCAGGAGAAGCAGAAGCCGTGCTAAAGGAAATACACCAGGGGGACTGTGGGTCTCACATTGGGGCTCAGAATTTGGCCAAGAAAGTAATTGGGGCTGGGTTTTATTGGCCTCGGTTATTTCAGGATGCAGTCAAATATGTTCAACATTGTCCCAGTTGCCAATACAATGCGACAATTCACAGGTTGCCATCATCCAGCTTTACCGGGATAATTGCTCCTTGGCCTTTCACGGAATAGGGGATAGATCTTATGAGGCCGTTCCCTAAGATCGGTTCTTGTCATTATCTAGTTGTGGCTATAGACTATTTTACAAAATGGGTGAAGACCGAGGCATTGACGAATATTACCGGGCGAACTGTAGCTCAGTTTCTTTGGAGGCAAGTCATCTGTCGGTTTGGCATGCCCAACTCAGTTATCTCGGATAATGGGACCCAGTTCGAATTCAAGGAATTCACAGCCTTGTGTTCACAGCTTGGTATCACCCAACGTTTCGCATCTATGGCTCATCCTCCAGCAAATGGGCAAGTGGAACTCACAAACCGAACTTTGTTGCACGGGTTGAAAACCAGATTAGAAGATAAGGGTAAGAATTGTGTAGAACAGCTGCCTCACGTACTATGGTGCCACCGGACTACGCCTAAATCGGCTACAGGGAAGACTCCTTTCGAGCTAGCCTTTGGGGTCAACGCTGTCATACCCCCAGAAATACAAAGTGGTGCGCCCCGAGTCATGCACTTCGAAAGGGACCAGAATCAGAGAAACTTGGAGCTTAGCTTGGATTTGATGGAGGAAGTTTGGGACACTGCCTACGTACACCAATTAAATTACAAAAATTTAGTTCGGCAACACTATGACGCTCGGGTCAAACATCGAGCCTTTGTACCGAGAGATTTGGTTTTACGGAACCGAGCCATCAGTAAGCCACAAGATCAAGGCAAGTTGGTATCTAATTGGGAAGGGCTCTACCGGGTGATCGAAGCCCGACCCACTGGTAGTTATGTATTAGAATATTTGCAAGGACAGTTAGTTCCGCGGGCTTGGAACGCAGCGCACTTAAGAAAATACTATCTTTGAACAAGTTGAAAGCAAGATCGTGAAAAAATCAAGTCATATATTAAAAGGAAAAAAGTGTGCCGGCCTATTACAGAGATCATTCTAAATGTTTGAAAAATTGTACAAATAGAAGCTAAGAAGGAGGAGCTTGGGAGGTCGCTTCTTCATCAGCTGCCCCATTCAGGTCAGCCGCAGGATCTTCCTCTTCCGTGTTTTCTGGCAAAGGAATACCATTGGCTCGGCACTCCTGCTTGATCTCCTCGACTAGATCAAAGGGATCACGACCCTAAGGGAGCAAAGAAGTATGGGCCAAGGAATCTTCAGGGAGGCCCTCCACCGACTTGGGGCCTCTAAGCTCATCCCAGCACAAGGTATACCCGCACTGGATGAGCTCCATGAATCGCCGGTTCATCAGATCCAACAGTGGTCCCCCCTTGAAATTTTCTAAGGCAGCTTGGCGTGCAGCTTGACATGCGGCTTCCACCTCAGCCGGACCCAGCAGCCTGGAAGATTTCTTCTTCTCCTCCTCCAAAGCCCTCTCCAGGTCAGCAATCTTCTTCCCCAGCTCGGACTCGTTCTGCTTCAACCCCTCCACTTCCGCCTCCAAGCCTTGAAACCTGGTGCTCATCTGGTTGGCCTTGGTACCGAGCTCTTGGTTTCCTTTATAGAGCTCAGTATTTTTGGCCTGGAGGTTGGTCACCTTGCTGGACTCGACCCCCAGCTTCATCTTTAACTCCTCTATCTCCTCATCTAGCCTCTTCAACCTTTCCTGCTCATAGCTTTGAGCCAGAACATCCAAAGTCACAGTCCTCTTTACCGTGGCCGCATAATTTACACCGACCTGCAAAACTAGATAATGAGCCTTACAGAAATATTACACGGAGCAAACATGCATTTCAAGGAATACACTAAAAGATCCGAAGTTTACCTGTTTTATTTGCGAAGCCAAAAAGGCTTCTTGCTTCGCTAGTTGTTCAATGCTTTTCCGCATCTGGTTGCTCGCCTCAACTATCTCCTCGAAGGAGCTGTTAGACTCGGCCACTAACTCGGAATAAGGCCGGATATCATCGGGCTAGGGCCTCGCCAGGTGAGGCTGATACACGGGCCGAACCAGGGGGCTCGGTCTTTCGTTCTGATCTTTGAGGATGATCATCCTCTCCTTGGATAACAGATCCAAGGGTCCCAGCAACTCATCGGGGCTGGGTAGTTCGGCCCCAAAAGCAGAATCGGCTAACAGTTGAAGAGCTTTGGCATTTCTAGCTGCTTGGACCTCCGTGGGAGTCGGCCTGATCTTCTTAGATGCCCGAAGGGTCAAGACGCCAGCGGGAGGGTCAGCAGCTTCAACCTCCTCTGTTAAATCGATTTCAGCAGAAGGTCTCTTTGAAGATCCTGAAGCTGCTGCTGGTCTATTGGATTTCTTCTTTCGACCGAACCCACTAAAGCCACCTGAAAACAAAAAACAGACAAAGGTCAGAATCACCGATCTAGGAAGCTGACCCAAGATCGGGAAGATGATAAGTAAAAGTTCAGAGACAAGTATTTACGTTCTTCCTCTACATCGGGGGCTTGGCTCAGCCCGGCCCAGACAAGAAGGCCCTCTGAAGGATACTTAACTGAATATTTCTCGAACTGGTGAAAGTTCTTAACACCTTATAGTTCGATAACACTATGGGATTGGATTTATCCCGGGTTTGCTCTGTCGGCGCTACAAACCTCGACCAGCGGCAAGGAAGGTTTGCTTCATCGGCTTTCACCATAAAAAATCTTCCTCTCCAATGCTTATTTGTATATGGAGAGTCAGTTATAAGGATGGGTCCATTTCTACGTTTCTGGAAGGTCACCCACCCCGGCCCGTAAGGATATTGGCGGACGGTGTAAAACTAGAAAAACAGATCTACGGAGGGTCGGATTTTAGCCCTGAAGTAGACGCACATAAAACCCACTAGGAATCTAAAGGCATTGGGTAATAACTGGCTTAGCCCGATTTCTAAATAATCACATAGCTCGGAAAAAAAATCGGGGGCAGGAAATCTTAGCCCGAACTTTATGTGGTACTCATATATACCGACCCAACCCCTGGAAGTACTAGTTATTCTCTCTTCAGGCCTGGACAATTGGGTTCGGATGGCCGGGTCAAGGTAATAGATCGATCTTAGGGTTTCTAATTCTACCCTAGTCAATTCGGAAACTATCTCTTCAGGGTGAAACTCATATGATATAGCAGCCGTATCTATAGGAAGCATTACAAAGGTATCGGAATCATGCTTAAAATTCAGAAATAACAGATCCTACGGATACATACGAACTAGCAGTATATGTTGCTCATGTAAGGAGGGTTCATGCATCAAACTTACCGGAAAATTATTCCTAAGCCGGCGATTCAGTTATAATCATTAGAAGAGAGAGAAAGAACGGACTGACCTGAAGATGGGTTCAAACGAGACGCTCCGGTGCCGGAACTCCTTTCTTCAGCCATGAATCTTTGTTAAATAATGGTACGGAGGCAACGAAACGAAGCGGCGGCGCAAAAAATCGCGGCGAACTAGAAATACGACATCAACAGAACACGGCGAAGAACTATCAACTCGAGCAAGCCGCGGCGGAAGGAAGAAGGGCAGAAGGTTTCTCTTTCTTTTCAGGAGACGTACAACATGATAGTGCCAATGCCAATTTCTTCAACTTTTAAAGGAAAGCCTCGGGAAGACTGAACAGACAAGAGGACAAACCAAACATTGGAGCCTTTAATACCGCCTCGAAGATAGTAAAAGCGTGGGAAGTCGTACCGGCTGCCTCAGTAATCGTGAAAACGTGCCCTGTCACATCCCGACTCTCTAAAAGCTAGATTTCGTGTGTCGTGACGCAAAGGTACGCCTTTATTGATGCCTTCATTGATTAATTCAACTTCTTTGGGTCAACACCGCAATTATTACCTATGAATCGGCTGACATGTTATTTTCTGTGGATCAGATTTCTTAGTTATATCTCGCATTTTCTCCTTGTCATATTCGATAGTCTATAGGTCGACAGCTTCTTTTTTATTATTACTATACTCATGATAGAATTGATTATCATCTTTTATAGACACGAGTCAGATTGGTTCACATTTTATGACTGCTTAGGTCGGAAGAAAAACCTCAAGAGTTATCTGAGCATGGTCGGATGAACACATGATAAATACCTTAGTCAAATTTTTGGCTCAGTAAACACAAAAAGTATTAAGTTTTAGCTCGGTAAAACCTAATACTGGGGGGACTTGTTGGTGTGCATAAAATTGAACTTCCATTGGGCCTGGCCCAATGGACTAAAGCGAAGATAAATAGTAAAGATAAAAAGATGCATAAGAAATCCAGAACCCTACTTAGGTCGGATAGATCCTCAAAACCGAGCCAAGTAGTATATCGGTCAAAGGCTTAGGTCGGATAGATCCTTAAAACCGAGCCAGATAGTATATCAATCAAAGGTTTAGGTTAGACAATGACTTCGGTATGCATTGTTAGTTTCCCTCATATTTATATCGTGATAATCGGCCTAACCGAGTTGAGACAGTTAGGTCGGATTAAGCTATTTCACTGACACAGTAGGTAAAGATCATCATAGGGTTAGGTATATATTTTGAAATATATGCAGAGATTTCTCAGATCTTCAAGGAAGAAGAAGCACATGAAATCCGGTCATGATAACACAAAACGTACACGCCACGCTAAACAGAGGGGAGCAGGTGAGCATGCTAATCATGAAAGTTTAACGGGCACATCTCAGTCTGGAGGTATATATACTAAGTCTTCAGATTTAGTGAGGTACGCAACATTTTACCATTTGAGCACTTTGTCAATACTATTCATCTTCTTCCACCTCTCTAACTTGACCGTCGGAGCCTATACAGGGGGGAAAGCCTCGCTCTTCTCTTGGTTATTTACAGTTGTTGCTGGAACAGTCTTCAATCATGGTTTTCTTCACCATTCTTGCTGATCCGAGCTACCCAGCTCGGTCCCAGTGTGGTCATCTCCCTTTGCAGTGAAGCTTCCATCAGTTTGGGCCGTGCTGTTCAAGAGATTTCCTTGGGCCGTAAGAAGCATCCCTAGACGAACATTTTGCGTCACATCATAGCTAAGTTGTTAGTTAATTTGGCTTTTGAAGACACTTAATCTTTGCTGCATTCTGTTCATCGGTTCGAAGTCCAAACGGCACCGGCACTTTATTCCAATAAAGTATTTCGTATTTTTCTCATGATTTCTATTCCAAGTTCTTGCTTTTGATTATGAAGTCATGAGTAGCTAAATCTATTGTTCTAGTAGTTATGTATTGAAACCTTAATCCATGCATGTATGAAACTTGAATTAATCTAAGTCTAATTAACTATGTTCTTAAATTAATCAGTGTTCATAAGTCTAATTACTAAGATTTTATTAAGACTGATCACCTTAGTTTAATCTGGTAGAGCATTCGAATGGCACAACCTTTGACCATGAGGTACTATTAATTGAGTAATAATTACTTGAATTACGATGATAGGAGTTGTTAGTGTTAGGTTTCTCTAGATCTTAATGCTGCTAATTAATTAATTAGATGACTAGCAGGGACTCATGACTTAATTAATTAGTTGGTTAGAGAAGTAATCTTGACTAGCGGGGACTCGCGGGGATTACCGAGAAGTTAAGGAGAAATTGGGTTATGACTAGCGGGTACTCGCGGTAATCTATAGCTAACTGGTATAGGATAATTAGACAACTTAATGTTCATGATTGCATGCATGTGATGGAGGTGGATTACATAATACTAGAATACTTTATCTAGAATTTATACAAGTTAATTCTGTTTCTCTTAAGTATTCGTGACAAACTAAAGGTCTCTTAAGAGACACAAAAGTGACGACTCGTCAAAATAGTTACTCAAATATTAATAAATAAAAGGATTACCATTGTATTAGAATAATTTAATCCTTTGATTGCAGGTTAAAAGCAGTACAATTACTGTGTTTGCAGAGGTACACGACAGCTCTATCAGTATGCATATTGTGAATTATTGCTTACATAATTTGTTCAAATTATGTAAGAGTTATGCATGTTAATATATGTTTTTGGAAACATGTGATCATTTGTATTGATTGCTTAAGTGCATGATTTCCTTCAGAAATTAGGATTGATTCATGCATGTTAATTTCATACTTGAAAATACAATATTAGGATTGTCCTTATGGCGAGTTCTTAAAAGCTCCATTTTGCGGATTTGGAACAAGAATTAACTTAAGCAAAATATTATGGTTAGTATGAATCAAGTAGCATGTTATGTAATTTTTGATACATAGATAATGTATGGGAAAATATTTAACATGAGTGTTTACCTTTATGAACTAGAATTTAAGAATGCAATATGTGTTGCATGATTCACATATAGTTATGTGAGATTTCATGAGTTTATGAAATTTTGTGGGCATGTGTTAAGAGGACATATAACTAACATAATCATGCTTTATTTTGTATGTTGTGATGAATGGATGATTGTTTAATTCCAATTAAATTCTTAAAGTTTCATGTTAGTTTGTAAGTTTTAATTACAAATTTGTAGAACTTGACTTATGAAAACTATGTTTTGACATGTTCATTAAATGCATGTTTTAATGAATTGTATACATGCAATTTGATTACTTGTATGATCACATAAGGTAAATAGTCCTTTGGCAAGGACTGGTCTATTGATTGATGTACAAAACATCAATATAAATGGATTAAAAGTCCTTCTTAAGTCATTAAATGGTAGGACCTTAATCTATGAGATTAAGTAACCATTGGAATAGTGACGTTAAGCACTCAATAAAAGAGTTTGGTTAAGTTAATTAGACAAACCAAAAAATGGATTAAGGACTGATATGTCGATTATCTTCTATCAATAAACGTGTCCTAGACCGTTTATAATGGAACCCTCAATTCATTACAAGTTAAACTACTAGTTCTGAATTCAATGTAGCGAAAAGAACATTGCCTAAATGGTTGGAACACTAAACACAATTAGTATTATATACTCGCTAGTAAGTTAATGTTGAACAATTGAGTTCTTAATAAGTTCAAATTAATACCAAATATGATAAATGCAATAATGCTGAAAATTCTCATATGGCGGGGGGTATTTTGAAACTTGCCTATGTGTATACATTATGAAAATTAATAAAAGGTTCTTTGATGAAATCTTGGACGCATTCATGAAAGAGATTGAGACACATAGAGGTTATGTGTTGCCTATAACATATTGCGGGAAAGCGAACTTATGTGTGATTACATTAAGGCTTGTCAATGGACAGTTGGTTCAAAGTTTGTCTACCAAATTAGTTCGACAGGTTTGCAGGATGTTTTCACTAAGGCTTTGGTTCAATCGAAAGACACCATAGCTAATGCGTAAGTTATCAAGAAAAGTTCTTGACTTTGAGAGGCTGGCAATTTTTCAAATCATTGGAAAATGGCTGGGGATTGTTGGAGATTTTCCAATAATTAGCTATGGAAGAAGGAGGAAAACTGAAGAAGAGCAGTTGTCGTAGGGGCCATGCGAGTTGCACAAGACCTCGGACAAGTCCAGTAGCTAAACCAAGCTAACTGGAACTGTAAGAGCTCATGTGCGACTCGCACAGGAACTCGGACGAGCTCCAGAAGCCTTGTGCGAGCTCTTGTAAAAGTTGCACAAAGCTCGGACTGCTTCTGGAGCGGACTAGAGCACGTGTGCGAGTCGTACGTATACTTTGACGAGCTCCAGAAGGTTTTTTTCCTATCCTGAAATGTTGCATCTCTTCACGAAAAGTGTGATTCCGGATTCATTTCTTATCCGAATTGAGTTCTGTTTCTTCCTACATTTTCCTAAGAGATATGACTATTGAATAGCACCCTTTGGAGGTCTATACATAAACTCCTTTGGATGGTGATTTAGAGAAAACGAACCATTCTCATCTTACAAGTTATTCTTGCACTTTTCACACTTGTTCTGTAGTTCGTTTGAGTCAGTGCAGACTTCTAACGATCATCTTCATCCTATCTCAAAAGGATATTAGTCCTGAAGTCCTTGCACACATAAGGGGACTAATAAAGCCTAAAGGAAAGTGCATTTGCACAATTTGAAGAGGCATTTACTGTTTTCTACCACAATATTAGATTAGTTGTTCTTTTCAAGAACAAAGTTCAGTTTTGGTTGGTTTTTTGTGTTGTAAGGTCCCATTGTTGTTCAGAAATATCTAACAAATCGGAACAACTACTGAGCATTCCTTTGGCAAACTAACCACCTCCGTGTCCGGCCGATCCCAAAATGGGTCCAACAGGTCCCAAACATTGCCAACCCGAATCGACGCAATATGCAGTAGGGCACCCAAACCTGCCCAAAAGTTTTGAAACAACACACCGTCATAGAAAACATGTGACAATGAGCTCTCTAAACAGGAAAACACATTTGAACACAAACTGATTCCCCCAAATTGGCAGGAAATTTTGGTGGGGCCTGGACCCCACACCTGTCCCCACCTTATTCCGCCACTGCATACAACGAGATCTACATAGTCGACAATTGGGATCTTCTTGTTTTTTTCAACTGTTCTTTTGGATGAGAAGACAAATAAAACTTTCAATGTTTCATAAGCACCACCTGTTATCACTGTATATAGAGTATGGGCAGCTAAAATCGATGGTTTTATGCTATTAAGAATGTCCTTTCAAACTTAACTTATGTAAAATTCAGTGATTGGTGAATATAAATAAGTATAAAATAGATAATTATATGTACATCAAAATCTACTAATGAAATAAATAGTCTACCGTAATTTATGTCCATTGATATTTTTCCTTTCTACATATATACATTTTTTTTTTAATTGATCAACGTATCATTTTCCATGTAATTATTCTTTATTCTTATATTCAAACTCTATTTAATCACTAAAAAAAAAATCATTAGGACAATAAATCCTCATCCAATTATCGCACTGCAAAATGAGAAAATGAAAGAAAAAACATTGTTATATAATGGGTCAAAATTCTACATTATTGGAGCATTTTAACAAAATCGATTTTTATTTATTTGAATTCATTAGATTGGCTATAATTAATGTTGCCATCGGTTTTTATCTTATTATAATTCACATGAGTTTTTAAACTTTAGTAGACTGCAAATCTGATGTAAATTTGATCAATGGGTCTGTGTATAAATGCTGAACGGTTAGAGATCGAGGGGTTTTTCTAATAAGCATATATAACCGCCACTTTCTTCCCCATGAAATCCTCCCATCACAACAAGAAAATTCGAATAACAATGTAATTGTTCCTTTGGCCTAGAATGGTGATAGAAAAGCTTGGTTCTTTTGTTTCCATTGAAAGGTTAAGACGTTTCGCTGTTGAAAGTTTTGATCTTTGAAATAATTGGATTTTTTTGGGGAAAATTGCACATTTGGTCCCTCTTCTTTACTCTCTTTATAATTTTAGTCTCTCTTCTATGCAAACTTGCACTTTTGGTTCATCTTCTTTCACATTTTGGCATTTTTTGCCCCTCTTACCGGCAACCCAGTTGGCTAGACATTTGGGGTCAGAATGAAATTTTTAAAAAAATTACGATTCTTCTTGAGTAAATTGTGAACTAAACCCTTTAAACGTTTGAAAATAGTCACCAACGCTTGTTTTTTCATATGGCAACATCGACTATTCTTGGGGGAATTCGTCGCTTCTTTGTAAATTGCAAAAAACTAAATCCTCTAAAGGTTTTAGCCCAAAAAATTTATAAGTTTTTCAAAACGGTCCAAATTACCGTTGACTTTATAAGTCAACCAGTAAGAAGGACTAAAAATGTCAAAATGTGAAAGAAAATAGATCAAAAGTGGGAGTTTGCATAAAAGAGGAACCAGAAGTGTAACGAGCTAGGATAAAGAGGAAAGATCAAAAGTGCGATTTTCCCGATTTTTTTGGGTAAACTATTTGACTTTTTTTTTTTTTTTTGTGTTTTCTGTTTTTCCTATGGCAAGAAAAGGAAGTAGTGGATGTGCTGCTATTACAGTGCCAAAGCTGGAGGAGATGGAGCGAATCGATCAACTCTTCTATTCATCTTATGTTGTGTGTCTTTGTCCTTGTCTTGTTTTAACATATTTTGAGTGTTTTATACATTGCTTATTGATGTAATTTCTATACTTTTACCTACGAATTAGTTTGTGAATTTGAATGCTCACTTTATTGAGCTCTTGCCTTTTTATCTTATTGAGAAGATGAATGGTTGCCAATGCCCGACATATCTAATTTTTGTGGTGTTTCCTTAAGGGTGAGCAAATCAACTACGTACCCGACCCGAATTGACCCGTCGATTCTGGGGGTCGGGTCTCGGACCGAATTTTTGCTTTTCCACGGATTGGGAATTGATTTATGCCCTACAAATATCCTTCATAATAACGGAATTGTTATTTGCAGTGACAATTTTACTATTTGTAGTAACATTTTTTTGTGAACAGTCTATAATGCCCTTTAAGTTTTTTAAAAAAATAAAAGAAATCCTTTTCAATCTAATTATGGGTGATAGTCACGAGGACAATCCATATTACACGATAAATAAATAATCTGTACATTTTTTGTATGTAAAATTGGTTTTTTAACAAAAAAAAAAAAAATTTACACATTTTTCATGTTGGATTGGATTTCTTCCAAAATACCGCTCAAAGTGAATGGTATTTTAGATCAAAATACCACCCGGGCAGTATTTTGATCCAAAATACCGCCCAAAGTGGGCGAAATTTTGATCCATAATACTGCCCACTTTGGGCGTTTTTATGGATCAAAATACCACCCAAACTTTGGGTGGTATTTTGATCAATAATACCGCCCAAAGTGGGCGGTATTTTGGGTGGTATTTTGATCCATAATAACGCCCAAAGTGGGCGGTATTTTGAATCAAAATACTGCCCGGGCAGTATTTTGGGAGGTATTTTGACCCAAAATACCGCCCAATTTGGGTAGTATTTTGGTAATGTTCCTATAAATGGGGGGTGAGATTTTGGAATATATTTTTGTCAATGACGAGATTTCTGGCAAAATATTTTTGTCAATCTCGGGCTAGACAAGGTTTTTTTGCTGTTAACAAACAAACTTTACGTAAAAAAGTGTATAGATTGTGTTATTTACCGTGTAATATAAAAACTATTTTTAAAAAATTTTATTTTTTAGCTAAAGGGCAAAATAAATTTTTCACAGAAAAATATTATTGTAAATAGTAAAATTCTCATTGCAAATAGTATGCCCCGATAATAATACCCTTTTGCTTTTCCACGGATTGGGAATTGATTTATGCCCTACAAATATCCATCAATTTTCGCGCTTTTCTCGTTAAAGATGGCCCCTTGAATTTCAATGGATGGCCCTTTGTTTTTCATTTGTTGCCTCTACGAATTTTGATATCTGTACCTGTAAAATGTCAAAGGATTGCTTTTCTGAAATCCAGATGAAGATGGGTTTCAAGAGATTTCCTTTCGTGTTTCTCTCCTCTTGTTTGTTAGTTTTCCATTCTCTTTAATCTTCTTGTTTATAATCCAAACCCCTGTTATACCAATTTAGTAGGATTCATGTGCTATTTTGAATTTGCATTTTGTTGATTGATGGAGGAGGCATATTTGTAGAGAGATAGCTGCTATATTGATACTTGATCTTCAAGTGTGTTAACTGCATTTGTACAAAGATCGTTCGTATACTGGATTTTGAAATTGATTAATTTTAATTTGATTACTATCTTTTTCTTGCATTACTCTTGATAGAAATGTGTGTCTTTGATTTCTCACTGTCTGGTGTAAAATGATTCCTATGTGTTGCTCAGAGTTGTTGGGTTTTAATTTTGGGGCATACTATTTGCAGTAACCAAATTACTATTTGTAGTAACCAAATTACTATTTGCATTAACATTTTACTGTGAATAGTTTATTTTGCCCTTTAGCTAAAAAAAAACAAACCATTTTTCCAAAATCCCGCCCCCTATTTACAGTAACATTGTTGAAAATACCGCCCACTTTGTAAAATACCGCCCAACCCCGGCGGTATTTTGGAAGAAAATACCGCCCGGGAGGTATTTTGTGTCAAAATACCGCCCATCCCCGGCGGTATTTTGGATCCAAATACCGCCGGACGGTATTTTGACTCAAAATACTATCGGGGATGGGCGGTATTTTCTTCTAAAAAAATTTTGCGGGGCACTGCCCCGAACCCCGCCAACTCACCACACAGTTGGATCCGCGAAAGCTGTAATTGGATTAAGTTGCCTTTGATACTATATTAGAAATGTTAGAATTTGAGAAGAGAAGAAAAGAACATGAATAATGTATAGATTGTTTTTTTGTTTTGTTAAAAAACCAATTTTACGTAAAAAAAAAAAATGTATAGATTGTTTACTTACCGTGTAATATGGATTGTCCTCGTGACTATCAACCATAATTAGAGTGAAAATGATTTCTTTTATTTTTTTAAAAACATAAGAGGCATTTTAGATATTTTACAGTAAAATGTTACTGCAAATAGTAAATTGGTTGCTGCAAATAACAATTCCTTTAATTTTATTTGTATTTTGCTGGATTTTCACATACCCGACTCGTTTTCTAATTCATAAGAAAAGTTTTCTTCTTCAATCTTTCATCTTTATTCTGTTTTTAGCTGTTGATGTTGCTAGACTTCCATTTTTTTTTTTTTCCCATTTCTCCTCATTGTCTCCCTTATTTTTACTGATCTTTTGAATTTACAGTCTCTCTTAGTTGAAGAGTAAAGTAGGATTTTAGACAAATTGAACCTCTTTTCTGATTTCTGTTGAATTTACAGCCTCCCTTGATGGAAAGAGTGCTTAATAGGCTCTGGAATGTTGAGATGAATGCTTGCTTGTTCACAAACTACTTAACTAGAATGAAATTTTCACTTGTGATGAGACAATCCATTATTCCAACTTCTTCACAAATTATTGCTCCTGGAGTAGATATTAGTAATGTTATGAGGTTTTTGATTATCATGCGATAATCAATCAAAAACCTTCTCCATTGGTGCAGGTCTGCAAGTGTGCAATTTTTGTGATTTGCATTCCAGTGGCTGTGCTTGTCAATTTTTTTAAGGTGTCTTCCAGTAGCTACTTGGGCTTGTGAATTCTTACGGATAGTTTCATACCCTCTTTTTAGTTTGTGATTATGTATATATGGTTGTTTTTTATTTTCTGCTCTGTTTTGGTTTTTGAGATATGTAGGTAGAGTTGTAGAACCACCTACATTTTTACCTTCTTTCGCACTCTCTCTCTCTGACCTGTTATAATCTTAATAATGTTTCTGCTGTTGCATCATCAGCAGGGCTGGCGATTGTGGTGACGGAAAGTTTTCCTACTAAGATTATTTTGAGAGTTTTTCTGGTTGAAGCCGATGATTCCACGTGCCAGATTATTGCTGCTTTTTTGAGGAAATGCAGTTACAGGGGTATGCTCCCTTCTTTCTAGGTTCTCATTTCTGAAATGATTCGTTAACTTCTCAGATTTTGTCCCAAAATTTCATGGTTTCTATCTACCTTGCATTTTTTTTTTCCCTTTTTCGTTGGAAAACCTTTTATAAGGTACTTCTGGTCTTATTAATATTTTTTGATTTCCTTTGTGACAAAGTAGTGGTTTGGAGTTAATTGTGGTCAATATTATCAAGTTCCATTCTCAGACATTAGATACTTCATTGGCTTTAGTTTGTTGTGTGGCTATGTGATTATATTCATAATTTGCATTGCTTTCAAACATAGAATTTCTTGATTGGTGTATGGTTTGTTCATGTAGTCTCAAGCCATAACTTGTTTTTGTAGGAACAAGAGGGTATGCTAATTGGCAACTTATTATGTCAAGGGTTTTAGGTTCTAGTTTATAACTTTTGTGTTTGAAAGAGATGTGGCTAACACTCAATATGTAGTATTCGGTTGATATCCATAACCAATTAGAATCTAGGCTACTTTGAGGGTCTTTCAAGCTCTAAAATTTCTTGATTAGAAACAATTGGCTGTAAATTCTAATAGAGAGAAAAATGCTGCATATACGTAGTCATCCCTTAAATTGCATTCTCCAAATTAGTCTGTTGAGCTCTCTCTTACTGTTCATTGTTCATTGCCTTAAACAATTTTTTGTGAGGTGGTTTGTTGATTTCACTTTAAGCAAATCTTTAGTTATTTCCATAGTTTAAGTAAAAATTACACTCATACGTGTGGCAACACTTTTGAAATATAGAAGTAAACTTACGGTGTTTTTTTCTTTTTTTTTTTTCCTGAGGGTACATAAATCTTGAGGTTACATCTGGAATAATAGCAGAATAAGCTTTCCCTGTTCCTAGCTTCAATTTTTGACTGTATCTAGACTACGGGAAAAACAGAAATACTTAAGAAAGCTATCCAACAAGATTCAGACCAATACGTTCAAGAAACAGGATAGTGCAATTGTCAACCTTTGGAAATTTCTGGACGCATAGATCTTCATACTGTGATGTCAAGATAGGTTTGACCAACAACAGCTGGTATGGACTGTTAAAATAATGTTCTTTAGGTGACGTTGAAAAGAATATTTAACCTATTCTCAGTAATTCCTGCAAAATCACTTGGGTGAAAAAAGGAAGAAGAATAGTTGTGTACTAAAAGGGCCCAAGTGATATTAGAAGTTGGAACTGACAAACTCAAACTCCTACCTTATCTAATGTCACGTAATCCACATCCCCCAAGATTAGCAATCTTCAGAATCCCATTTTTCTCCAACATTGCAATAATTATAGTAGCAGAATCAACTGAAGATGCGGCAGCATGTGCTTCCTTTAGTAGAGTCCGAGGATCATAGCCGACCTCCTCGTCCTTAGTCTTTAACTTAATCAGTTGCAATGTTCAACTTCTGATATCCATAGTCTCAAGCTTTCATCTTTACAGCATGCATGTTCACAGGTAGTTGAGGGGCTGTTCTTACTGGCTTAGCATTTCCCTTTTTTGTTTCCTATCATACATTTAGCTGTGTTCATTTTCAGTTTCAGAACACTATGCCGTAGTATTATTAAATATGTGAGGGACTAAAAAGGCATTGCAATAATTATAGTAGCAGAATCAACTGAAGATGTGGCACCGTGTGCTTCCTTCAGTAGAGTCTGAGGATCATAGCTGACCTCCTCGTCCTTAAGTTTTTTACTTAATCAGTTGCTATGTTCAACTTCTAATATCCATAGTCTTGATTTCTTTTATCTTTAGAGCATGCATTTTCACAGGTAGTTAAAGGGGCTGTTCTTACCGGCTTAGTGTTTCCCCTTTTTGTTTCCTATCTTACATTTAGCTGTATTCATTCTCAATTCCAGAACACGATGCCAGACTAACATTATTAAATATGTGAGGACTAAAAGTATACATTTTAAATGAGAAGGACTGAAAAAGTAACTTATGAAAATGTAAACAACTAAAAGTATGCTTTTTATATGTGAGAGACTAGAATTATGATTAACTCTAAAGTTAAATAAAGGTTCACTAGATAATGTTGTTTGAATGAACCTCGGGCATTCTAATATGTTTCAAAATCTATGTTCCAGTGCTAGATGTCCTTATCAGAGTAGGCCTTCCAAGTCCTCTCTTGTTACTTGCCCAGATCCATGTGTGAACTACTATTTGATGGGCAAAGGAAATTAGATTTTCTCAATTTTTCTGCTAGCTAATACCCACTGATCTATGCAGGATGTTATCACGCCACTTTCAAGAATCAGAAACTTGATACAGTAAAAACTTGTATGCATCATTGGTTGCCACCAAGTTTTGGTTAGTTTGGATAAATGGTGACTTATTTTCAGTGTGAATTAGAAATTTGCCTTAGATTAGTGAATTAGAAATCAGAAATTCAATGTCGAACAACTAACATTGTTGAAAATTATGCATATGGTTCTGTCATGTTCGGTCCTGTTTGAACACTCTACTTGTAGCGTTTTGGGTACTCTAGGAACAAGTCTCAGTAAGTTCTTTCCTTGCAACTTTTTCCAAATAAATAATTGTCGGTGAGTTTTGCCTTCTATTGACAGTTTAGTTTTCTTTCTTATTTTGGATGTAGACTTGCATGATTCTGGTCATGTTTCATGTATGGTTGGTGTTAATCTTCATAGGAACTTCTAGGGTGCATGCAATGAGTGTGTCTAATATGTTTTCGTAGTTGGAAGGTGGCTGTATTTTGTCTACATGGAAGAAGTTGCAAATTATACCAAGCAAGCTAGTACGCTGTATTTGCTTTAGTTTTACTAATTTTAGTATAGATGAGATTATCATTTTTTTAAATTGAAAGCTCTATTAGGATAGAAATTTCCATAAACTTTGTAAGCAAAGAAGCTACTGGATGTATAAATCTTCATTCCTCGATTTTGAATAATCCTGTAGTTGTGTTTATTTCCTCAAGATTCTGTTATGATACTGAAATGTGCATTTCAACGTGAGCAATTGTGACTTCATTTGTTGCCTCTGGTCTGTTTTAAGAAAGGGTTGTATCCTATAGAGTTGTGAAATAAGATTTGTGAACATATGTTCTGACTTCATTTCTAGTTTTCGTACAACAGATTTTTCCTTTATTTTTTTTCCCTAAGCTAATACTTGGATACTAATTCTTAGGTCGTCTCTGTTCTGAAAACTTAATTAGAAATGAGATTGGAGCCTTGGACTAACTTTTTTCTCTGTTGACATTGATCAATTGGTGAATTCATTGAGCCTGTAGCTGCCATTTCACTCCACCATCAAGTCTTTTTGGTGTTCTAAATCTGTAGAAGTTGAAAGAGAAAAAAATTGATCTCCCTGAAGCATTTTGATTCTACATATGGTATTAACTTCAATGATGATGTTGATGAATTATCGCCATTGATACTAATGATGACTAATCTTTGTCATTTCCATTTGGGTTTCTGTTTTTTTGGTTGGATTAGGTAATATAGTGAAAGATTTGTCCAAGCTAATAGCTTGAGGCAGATGAATTTGGTGATGCTTTCTGACTCCACAATTATAAAGAATATTAGGTCTTTTTCTTGCGCTTAGTCTTTCATTTTGTTCTTTCCTTGTCTATTTGGAGTACAAAACAATAGATGAAAGATCTTGTTTCTGAATTTTATCAGTAGTTGAAGATGTAAAGGTGCAACTTAGCAGACTTGATAGAGTTTTTCATAGGTTTTAATATTACTCATCTTTCAGGCTGAAACTTCCTTTCTATTGTTAGTACTTCTCCTTTATACTTCAGGAAAATGAAGGATGCACAAAATAGTGGCAAGCTTTCTTGCCACTAAAGCGTTTTTGTAACATTTCTTCCTAAAAACACCCTTTATTAGTGGAATGTCTAGTTGGAAGTTGGAAAACCACATAGTACATGACTAAAATTAAAAAAATATTAGGTGGAATATGGAACCATGTATGGGGTTATATTCCCTGTGCGATAATGCATGATTTATGGGTATGGTGAATGTAATGCTGCACATCCATCATTTGAAGCCCTATCAAACAAATTAACACCAAGACTTGGGATTAGTTTATTTTTTAAAGATGGGTATGATGAAACTGTTTCTCGTACATGTGTGATTTATTGATGGATTCGTATTGTACTTCTCAATTTACCATTTGTTTCGTATATAAATAATCATTGGGACGATAAGTTTGTGAAGGTAAATTGGAAAGAAAAATAAAATAAATTAAAATTATGATGTCCTTTATCTTTATCTATCTCATTCAAAAAGTCAATTTTGTATTACTTGTTCTAATAATATAAAATAGACTCTTTAAGTTAAACCAATGAAATAGTAATGTAAATATGAGAAGCACAAGTGTAAAATTAAATATTAATCATCATTGATGAAGTCAGTCTTCTTTGACCAATTTAGCAGCTTATAGAAAACATTATTGGGTTGTTGGTAAATTTTTACGGCAAAAGGGGGTAATTGATAATTTCCGTAAAATATTCATTGATTTTTGTAATAAGTTAATCGAATAAAAAAAATTTTAAGATTTATTGTAATTTCAAAAAATAAAATAAGTGAAAAAGAATACTGAGTTCAATAAAAATACATTGATTTTTGTTATACGTTAATCCAATAAAAATAAATTTTGGACCATCTGTTACATTCTTTGTTACGCTTTTTAATAACTCATTATAACTATTATTTTTTTATATTAGTTACGTTTAATACAACATATACATCGTCCAATTATCTGAGGTTAATTACACAAAACCCCATACGATTTGCGAAAGTACATGATGACTCCCCTATAGTTTAAAAAGTTACGCAAAACCCCCCTGTGATTTCAAAATTACTGTAAAGTAGACAAATTCTATTAAATTTAACTGTCAAACCAAAAAGTCAACTAGTTTTCTTAACTTTTGTTATAAAATGACAAATTTTCCCTTACTAACAAAATTAAGCTTTTTAATTTCCATTTTCATTAAGATTCTAATTTACCCTTAAAAACTAATTTACTTGATATTAATATTACTTTCTATAAAAAAAATTTTCCAGTGTTTTAAAAATTTCTTCCACCACCACCAGTGCCTAATCATCGCCACCACCACCATGAAAAAAAAATTTTCAGATCACAAAAGATACAATATGAACAAAGCACCATCCTGAAAAATTTCATTGGAAAATTTGGATATTTCAATACAGAGAAAACCATCCAAAAAACAAATTCAGATCCGTTGGAAGAAAAAAACAAACCATTCCCATCGGCAATGAGCAGCAAAACAGCAGCACACTTACGCCGGTGAACCAGCACCAAGACCGAAACAGGTTGGCCCAGGAATTCCCGATTTTGGCAAGGTAGCAAGTAGGAGGGAACGAATCTTACTAGCCCATGCTATCTTCACGGTTGCTTTGTACCAATTTCGGATTGGCTGTGACTAATTCGCAAAAATTCCAATCGGTGCTAACACCAATTCGATGAACAGTAAATCCGAAACCAAGGGAAGAAGAAGAACCCGATTCCGAAAGATGGCTGCACCTCCAAGCACGAATCACTCCAAACACACCTTATCTATTGCTGCAGTCGGACTACCAGCAGCTTACAAGGTCATGAAGCCTAGAACAGAGAGTACTTCCAGCAGCTAGGACGGTGAGGAGAACCGTCGGCGGTGAAAAGCCCAGAGGACCGAACCAGAACCGCCACCTATAGTTAAAACATGTTGCAGGTATCTGGAAATCTTCAAAACAATTACCAAACGGAGTGGGCATGGCCGATTTCTGGCCAAGGCAGAGACCAATCAAGCCGCACCTTCGAACACCAAGTGTGAGGAAGAGAGAGGGAAAGATTAGAAAATATTAAGAAGTTTCAAAAAAAAAAAGTAAGAAAGAAAAAATAATAAAATGACAAATTTACCCTTCTAACCGTTAGTTATAACGGAATTCGTCTATTTTACAGCAATTTTGAAACCACAGGAGAGTAAAATTAGGGACTCAATTGTCATTTTTCTCACTAAATTCTTTCAATTCAACATAGAAATCATCTTATTATCTTAATTTTTGAATAATTTGATAACTACACCATGATTATTAATACAGAATGATTCAATTTATTAAAATTTGAGACTAATTGGGGTCAATTTTAAAATTTTAGGTAAATTTGGGAGCTCAATTATAATTTTTTCTTTGTAAGTACGCCTAGTACAACATAGGAATCGTCCTATTATCTTATTTGGCAGATAAATTGATGATGGTACCACAATAACTACTAGTATTTAATGACATAAGTGAAGATATATGAGACTATATTTGCAATCAAATTTACATTTTAAAGTAAAATAGCCGATATAACTGTTATTTTTTACCACTTATTTGATTCCGTACAACATATAAATTATCCTATTAACATAATTTGTAGATAATTTGATAATTACAGCACAATAATTATTACAAAAGGATTAAATTGAATAAAATTTGAGACTATTGGGGGTAAATTTGAAATTTTTAAGAAAACTTGAATACGCAATTCTCAAATTTTTTTTAATTTCAAATTTTCACTTGAAATTTTATTTTCATTTATAGAAAAAATGACAATTACAACTCCCATTTCACTTAAACATTACAAATTACCTCAAATAATATAAAGTTTTATTCAATTAAGTCCTTTTATGAGTAATGTTATGGTGCAATTTTCTAATTATATACAGATTATGATAATAGGACAATTTATATGTTCTACTTAATGTAATTAGTAAGAAAAAATAACAATTGTGTTCCTTATTTTACATAAAAATTACAAATTGGTGAAGTATCTTATTTTTTCAATTAAGTCATTTTATACTAATAGTTATTGTGCAATCACTAGTTTATCTGTAAACTAATATAATAGGACGATTTTTATGTTGTACTAAACGTAATTAGTAAGAAAAAATTATAATCGTGCCCTCAATTTTACTTCAAATTCACAAATTGACCACAAATAGTTTGTAGTTTTATTCTTTTGAGTCATTATGTAGTAATAATTATGGTGCAATCATCAAATATCTACAAAACTGAGATAAAAAAGATGATTTCTATGTTGTATGAACGTAATTGGCGAGAGAAATTTGTCAATTGCGTCCCCAATTTTACTTAAAAATTATAAATTACTTAAAATAGTCTTAAATGTTATTCATTTAGGAATTATATACTAATAATTATGGTGCTATCATAAAGTTATATACAAATAAGATAAAAGGACTATATCTATGTTGTATTGAACATAATTTTTAGAACAAATGACAAATGTGTCACTTATTTTACTTAAAAATTGTAAATTGGCCACAAATTATCTTAAACTTTATTCAATTTGAGTAATTTTATACTAATAATTTTGGTTCTATCATCAAATTATCTAAAAGTGGAGATAATTAGATGATTTTTTTTATTTTGCACTGAACTTAAATAGTGAGAACAAAATGATAGTTGTGGCTGTAATTTTATATACAAATTGCTAATTGA